>JAZKJV010007826.1:0-600000 GCA_037367405.1 Ottelia alismoides | reverse complement strand
CCCAACAATGTCCAAATATTCTGGCCATCGATGCAATAATGTGGAAGAGCTTCGAAGATGTCCGCCCCATACGACATCCACAAGACCTGCACGTAAAATATTTTAATCACTTCATGGATATACAAGTAATTTATTTTTTAAAAGGTATACCTGCTCTGGAGATTGCTTATCAAATGCGTCACGATATGACCGAACAACATGTGTCAGTTGGCATCTGTTCTCAAAGTCTACCTCCAATGAACGCCTAATAGCTGCTTATGCCATTAGGGTCTCACTCTAATAACAGGAGCAATATGGGGAACGTGCTCCCATTCCTAAACCTGCAAAAGTATAACAGAGACACCTATCTCCTCCGTCCCCATGTGTGCAACGTAACATATATCTGTACATGTAAGCCAATGTAGTTGATCCCCAACTGAACGTCCCAGTGACGTCAAGATTAGATAAAAGCGGTAAACTAATAAGAGATGTCAAAGACCCGCTCTTGTCCGCGAACAATACACCTCCAAGGAGCCACAAGATGTACGCTCTTGCATAACATCTTAATGAGCTCCTCATCTGCATGGGCTGACACCTGTGAAAATGACTCACACAACCAACTCGACAGAACTCTTGATCCTTGGATCTTAGACTCTGCAGGTCACACTCCTTGTAGTTGTTCACAAACATCAACCCATTTCCCAACAGTAGATGTAGCACCTGTAACTGTCATACCATCAACTCGTAACCCCATCAGTACGACCGCATCTTGAAGTGTAATTCGTCATCTCCCCGTTGGTCATATGAAATATGTGTTTCCAACCTCCATCGCTCTACCAATGTTGTGATAAGATGTTAATCAAGGGCAATAAACTCCAATTCTGCAATGCCACCAAAATCGGTTTGCGCAACATAAGGTTGAATGCGGTCGTTAAGTGGTATAAGCCGAACATGTTCCTCCCTTCACCGATACTGCAACCATGATGATACCTGCCAACAACATATAAGTATGGATACATGAATTGTTACTTTTGAGATTTATAATTGCATATAAACGACATACCTTACATCACCCTTTCATACGCTACGTGAACATTGTCTCTCCTACTGCGTAAGCAAAGTAGTGTTAATGGGACCCACCATCTACAACAAATATAACAATTGTATACATTAGTTATTGAGAAAGAGAAGATATAGCAAATGTTCAAAGCAACAAATCATGTTTATTATACAAATATAACAATTGTCGTAAAGAGATATGATGAACTTACTGAGACAGATACATTTTCGCTTATTATGCCCTTCCCCTCCACATTTCCCACACCGGTTCTTGTTTCGGCTTGTAGTATTAGGAGCAGTAGTGAATGAAGATGCTCGTGCGTCTTTATTTGGACACGTGTGTTTGCTATGACCTAATGTTCTACACAAGCCGCATGTATTTTTTTTGCAAAACATCTCTGATATCCATCTCATTGTGGATCCTTGTAGACCGATGTCTCCCTTTACTTCGCTTAAGCTTCTTGTTAGGTCTCAACTATGGGTAAGACAGGCTTGCCCAGGTATCTCTATTTCCCACAGGGAAAAATTTCCTATGGTACACCTTGAGTTGGTGCTCCCAAGTGTACCACTCACCTATATATGATTTAATTTCAGAACGCCTTTGAGACATAACAACAAGTGCATGTGAATAAAGAATATGATATGTTTTCCATTTCAGACATATACATGTTCCTTTGCTTATCACAACTATATATTTCTTGTGCCATCTTATGCCATATTGTGTATGCCTTGCACATGTAACAACCTCAAAGAGTAAATCAGGTGGTCGTTGTATACATGTGACCTTTTGCCCATTTACATATGAACTCAAACTTTGTATTTTTCCAGCAGCCCATGTCGTATTTTTTGTCCATTAGCAATGGTAGCTACAACATCATCTGCAGGGTATTGAAACATAAAACACAATTGTAGAAGCTTTTTCAATCAATGTCGCAATGGGCAAACACCGTGCATCTTTCATCACAATATCGTAGCTTTTACTGAGATTGGTGGTTGACTGGTCGAACCTGAAGCCACCATCATAGGCCATATTCCACTGCTTCTTCGGACAATCATGTGTTTCAAACCATCTGGTGGCATTGGGATCCCATTCGTGTAATTGCGTCATGAAGTATGCAAACTTCTTAGAGGATGTTTGAAAGGCAGTTGTAATCACTAGGGCCCCGTTTGTTATGCAGGAATAGAGGAGGGAATGGAATCGTCATTCCTTTCTCGATTCCATTCCTTTGTTTGTTAGATTAACTTTATGCAGGAATAATGATTACAAAGGAAACCCGATTCCCTCATTCATGGGAATTGCCATTCCTAGGTACCCCCCTAGGAATTGGGATTCCATTCCTTACCAATGCTAATGAATGTATTCTTCTTCAATATTTTTTAATTAATATATCATTGTTACTAATATATGATTATCGACATGAATATGCGTTTTTTTTGGATATTTTTTGGACACCAACATGGATATGATTTTTTTGGACATGGATATATGGACACTGACATGGATACAAATATATGGATGCAAAAGATTGGATAAGTTACTAATATATGCATATATGGATATTGGCATGGATATGTAATTTTTTTGCAGATACAAGTATAATACAATTTATTTTTTTGGATATAGATACAAATATGGTTCTGAGATATTCCAATTGATACGAATACATATATATTAAATATATCTGTTAGAAGTATAAAATATATTAGATATGATTTGTTTACGGATACAGATACAAACACAAAGATATGTTTTTTGTTTTGTTTTTCCAGATATGGATATGGATAGAGATATTTTTTTCTAATATGGATATGGAAATTGGATGCAATTTTTTTCTAAGATATGGATACTGATTATATTCTAGCAGATACATATACGGATATGGATTTTAATTTTTCTACGGATACATATATGGACATGGATGATGTTTTTTTACGGAAGCGGATATGGACATGGAAACGGGTTTTATTTTTTACAGTAATAGATATTGATACAGATACCATCTTTAGTTTTTTAGGATATGGACACGGATTATATTTTAGTAGATACGTATACATACATGGATATGTATTTTTATTTTATTTTCCAAATATGGATACCCATGACATTTTCAATTTCTTTAGAATATGGATATAGATATGATAATAAAACATTGTAGCGGATACGGATATGAATATATCAAATATATCAATTGTATAAAAAATCAAAGTAGTTTCTATTTAAATTTGATTATTGATTCTTTATACGAAATATATCATTTACATGAAAAAATAAGTCTGAGAATACCGATTATTTTTTCTACTTAACGAAGTATATCAAAGGAATGTTATTTTCTTTCTATTCATTTCCCTTTCTAAATATAAGAAAGGAAAATATCTCATAATAAAATTTTCAATTCCTAATAAGATCCAAACAATGGAATGAAAAAACTTTTTCTTTTCCATTCCATTGTTAATTCCATTCTTGTCTTGATTCCATTCCATTGTAATTCCTTTCCAATCAAACAAACGGGGCCTAGTGTTTTCATGGACCCATTCTTGAATACAATGTTGAAGTTGCTCGCCACATGTCGGGAATAGAAACGTCAATATGCAAATGGTGGAAGCATGCCAACATCAACATCATTCATGACAGACTTTATACCAGGATGACGATCCGATACAATACAAATTGGACTTGGATGCATCCCAACAATCTTGATCTGCAACAAACAAAGAAACCACTTCCAACTTAGCGCATATTCCTCATCCACGAAACCAAAAGCAAGTAGGACAATATGTTTGTCACCGTCAATCCCACATGCAATAAATAATTTTTGCTTAAATTTTCCATACAAATGTATCCCGGCTATGCTTATTAAAGGCCTACAATGCTTGAAGGCTTCAATGCATGACCCAAACACCAAGAAACGCTGCTAAAATATACGACAATGCAGCTTCTTTGGATCGAGGTGCTTCGTATGTGTGATTGGAATTTTATTCCCCAGAATGGCGGCCTGCAAAGCTTGTAACAAGTGTGGCATCTCTGCATATGATTTCTTCCATTCACCATAGACGATTGATATTGCCTTTCTCTAGCATCCCAGACTCTTTTGTTTGTAACCCAATATTTGTATACCTTCTGAATATGAGTCCTAAAAGGGGATACTGGAACAATGAGGTTGTCCCTCATAAAGCCTAGTACCTCCCGGGTCATGAAGTTGCAGTCAAGTTGGGGATGATACTGACCGACAAATGGATTGATGCAGGAGTGTGGATCGCCAAGCTTAGAGATTATCCACATCCCATCAAATTTATGATAGTGGCCACACAAAACCACTTGCAACCCTTGGAGTCCATCGTGCACAAGATTGACCAAACCAATGTGGTAGATTCTTTGATTGCAAAGTTGTAATGGGAAATATTTAGTACTTCTTCATATAAAAGATAAGGTCATCTTTTGTTTTGAAAGTACGATAGTTCATGGTCAATGTTGTCAATGCCACTTTCATTTCGAAAATCTTCTTCAAAATTGGTAAGTTCATCACTGCCTATCACATTGTAGAATGATATGAAAGAGGTAATAGGAACACCATATGTTAGACAATCGTTCACAACATCGTCTTCAACTTCCTCGGTTTCATTCTCTATCTCATCGTCAGTGACCTGCAACGAACAATCATTCAGAACACAATTCAGTTCGCTTGGCACAACCTCACTGATATTGCTACTCTCATCATTAGGGGCCACAATAGGTGGGACGCCACTAGACATATTAGACATAGGGGGCGAACCATGTGCTCCAAAGGTGTGGTCACCGGGTGCACATTCAATCAGAGATGCATCTACTACCATCTCTATGGGAATTGACTTTCCAATTATCTTGACGTAAAGAAAAATACCCTGGACATCATCATTTGTAATAACTGTCATCACTATGCCAGTTCCATTGCGATGCGATATCTTGATGTTGTGACTGCTCCTATCCAATGAAAATTTCCTGCAAACCAATTCCAACTACTCTTCGGAAGATATGGACGTTCACAATCCTAGACCTCACAAGGATGCACAACTAGAGTCACCATTACGACTCTTCAATTCAAATATGCAATACACAGATGTCATTGCCCCCTATAAAATGCATCAACATCATCTTAGGTCATGCGTAAGGCCAATGTTCCAATAAAACGACCACTAGTAATGAATAAAAACCTGCAAAAAAACAGAACCCTAATTTTCCAAACATCTGCTACTAGATAGGAAGTTACTTTAGAAGAGGAAAACACATGTGGAAAACGAGAGGTGGCGACCCAAGCAGGCAACACGAGGCGTCGGTGACGGATGACGAGGAGGCATCCTCGGTTGCTTTGGAGAATGAGAGAACATGAGTACCCCTCGTGATGATTGTAAGTAAGCGAGGGAGTCCACCATCGGACGGGTTTTGGGGATATAAGGTTCTGCTTAATTATTTTGGGAGTAGTAGAGCATATTACATAGATTTCTTGTGCGTTGGGACAAAGGAATCACACACAATCTGTGTGTTATAGGGAAGCGCCTAGAATATATGCACTACCTTATAATGCATATATTCTACATGATATTTCTGCATCATTGAAGAAAAGATTTGTCGGTTTAGTTGATGAATTAAGTTTTCCATTTACATTACGTAGGAATTTGCCTCTTCTTTTTTATGTATTTTCTTTTCTTATTGTCTCTATTATGTAATTTGCCCAACATAGTTTCTCCTCTCTCTATAAGAGAACTTTAGGACATCATGGATTTTCAATTGGTTATTCTCTTTCCACTATCAAAGTGAAGGTTCTACATCGGAGTTCTTCTACCCTTGACCCAAGCCCACCCATCAGCCACCACCTTCCTCATGCATCACCTTCGTCATCGCAACCCTTCGTGCCGCCTCTCGCGCACCGTCTTAGCTGATACTGTCGCTGCCAACAGCCATTAGGGCTCCTACGGACCGTCATTGCTGCTAACCACGGTAGTTAGGACACCTGCGATCCCCCTACACCGCAGCCAGTGGCTACTCGAGCACCTACGGGCCACCGCCAAAGGCCACTTAGCCCCTTAAGTTTGCCTCCAACCACCTGGTGAGATTCGACGACTGTCCTAATAGCTGCCTAAGGTTCTGACTACTACTCCCTTCCTTCCCTCGGTGCTTTCTTGGCATCCAAGGATTGTTTGCGGTCTGATTTTGGCCAGAAAAGGGTGATTTGAGATCGATAAATCACCCCTCCGGCCCTGGTGCGAACCCAATTTTTAGAGGCATTGTTGTGTATGAGTCTGCATCCAACCGATTCCCATATGATTGTGTAGACACTTTCGGATCAGTCTAAGCCCCGGTTACATCCGTGTCCGGGCTCTTTATCACTATGTCAGAATTCAAGGGTGGCTTCTCCTCGTTTGGTGCCTTCAAGGCTCGACGCCATCATGAAGATGGATGTGACCAATTATGAGTTATGATCCATGCAGTTTATGGCCATGATATAATGCAATAATAATGAGTACATTCTGACGCAGGCAGAGCTAGCTAACAAGACTGGGTCAAATGGATTCATGGAAGCATGTTAACACATACACGTATATTTGGCTCTCTGGGACTCTTACCACAGATACTGCCAATGATATTTTACATCAACCCATTGTCAAGGCAATGTGGGACATCCTTACTTCCACCTACAGCCAGACAAAGAATGAGACTGAGATTTTGCAGTTTATTCTATTCTTCACTTCGGGGTATATTCGAGAAGTTACACAACTTCATGCCTATGGCCGTGTATATATAGAAGCAGATGGCTTACATGAATGCCCTGATGGTTGGAGTTTTCTGTCAACTCTAATAATGACCCGGAGTATAATGCAACACGCACCCAATTTCTCATGGGTGCATCCATGCCTTTGATGGAGGAGGCTTACAACCATTAGCTGGATCATGGTTCTATCTCTTGACACCAATCAGACCTCCACAACGATGATCGTACCCACGGTAGAGGGGTACATCTCAATTGACCGGGTGTGGTGCCCATGGTAGAGACGGTGGACATCAGCATGGTCTATGCACTTACAATCATCGTCGGGTCTTCCGAAAGAAACCTACTACCTAAAGTATGGCTACCCTGAGTTTGCTCGAGTGGTTAAGCAAGTTGAGCCTATTGCCATCCCTATGCCCACTACTGATCAGAAGGTGGATAATATTGTTTCCCATCTAAGGGAGATCACAACTCATGTTGCCACCACTATTAGTGCTCCTGCAGGTCTTTTTGGCATCACTGCCACCGCCATAGCCTCTTCTAGCACCTCAGGTATAGCCTTTGGCCTTACTAGCTATCACAAGACATATAATACATTGTGGATCATGGATTCCGGTGCATCTCATCATTTGTGTGGAGACATGGCTTAGTTTGCATCGTACATATCTTTTCCTCCAAGAAAATCAATTGTCATTACAGATGGGACTCATTCCCCTATTGCAGGACATGGAGAGGTCTATTTGACATCGTTGATGCGTCTGCAGCATGTGCGTCATGCACCATATTTTTCGATGAATTTTTTATATATTAATCAGATCACTAAGGATTTGCATTGTCGTGCCATTTTTGATCCCTCATCTCTTGTATTTTAAGACAAACTTGCAGGCATGTGATTGGATGTTGCCGTGAGCAAGGGGGTCTCTATACACTGGCCTAATCTCCATATGTTGCTGCTTCCTCTATTCCTATTAGGTTAGTTTCTCCGTACATGTGGCATCTTCGATTCGGCCACCTTCCTCTGCAAAAGTTGTGTTATGTTCTCCCATTAATATCTTCCCGGTCTACCTTTCAGTACAGGCTTACCAACTTGAGAAGCATCACCTGTCTACTTTTCCTGGCCATCGAAGTCGTAGTAGCACTAGCTTATTTGAGTTAGTTCATTTTGATATTTGGGACCCCAATCGTGTTTATGACCATCAGGGGCACATGTTCTATTTTGTAGCAGTTGATGGCTTTTCTAGTCCATGTTGAAAAGATCTTAATTATTTCGAGACAAATTCCTAAATAGAAGGAACACTATTTCAGAATTTATCTCTCTTGCACTGGCTGTCAGCTACCTGACATGCAACCTTCCTCAATTTACCTGGGCTTGGGACCGGCCATGACTGAGTTCAAGAAGTGTTAGAACGAGACTATACGAAGGGATCTTAGTTTTTTGGATCTAAGTCCGAGAATGACCTAAGATAGATTTGAATAAAGGCAAATAATCCGTGTAGTTAACCCTACTTAATGTGGGAAAAGGCTTTGTTGTTGTTGTTATAGCTTTTCTAGACTGTTATGAGTGTTTCTTTTGAAAAGCAAGTTCGAGGTTGGCTATGATATCCAATCTTTTATCCACGAAATAAAGGATATTTTTCTTATACTATCAAGTATGTTCTCTCTGACAATGCCTTGGAGTTCTGCACTTTACATCTTTCACAGTTATCAAGTCCCTTAGCATTATATGCAAGATTTCTTGTGCGTACACTTCCCAGCAGAACGGTATTGCTAAACGTAAACACCGTCATTTACTTGTAGTGACCATCACAACTTGATTCAGAGATATAAATCTCCCCACTCTTTTTGGGGTGATGTGATCCTCATTGCATGTTACCTGGTGAATCATATGTCATCCTCCGTATTAGGATAGAAGATTCCTTTCTCAATTGTGTTTCCCAAGAAGGATCTTTTCTCTTTTATACCTCGTGTCTTTGACTCTGCAACATTCATTCATCATCTAACTCATGGTCGTGACAAACGCTTCGCTAGAAGAGGTTTACATGTCTCCTCCTATGTTACCACCACCTCCGATTGTGATTCCTTCTACGCCACCACCAGCTCCACCACCACCTCCACCACTACCATCTCCTCCTATGGCTGCTCCTTCGCCTCCACCTCCTAGTACTTTGGCTTAGTTATTGTCATATTTTTACATTCATAGGCCCCCTTCGGTATCTTCTGCTCATTGTCCTTCCCCATCATCCAACACACTCATGTATGTTCTGAGCATTTTGTTTATACTGATGGCACTGGTGATTTATCTATGTAGCATGCTACTTTAAAGGACAAGCAAATGCCTCCTCAGGAGGCTACTTTACAGGCCACAAATGGTACAAATGACCTTTATGTGCTCATTGCTCTACAGAAGCGGAGGCGTACATGTGCCATGTAACCTCTCGCTACTTATGTTTCTTTGGTTTGTTTTTCAGAGGATTTTAGGAGCTTCGTTGTGGGTCTATCAACTGTTGAGATCCCACGAAGATATCAGGAGGCTATGCGAGACAATCAGTGACAAATTTGCTATGGAAGAGATAGCTACGCTACAGTCGTGTGACACTTCTCTTACATGGTCTTCTGTGGTTGATTGCAAGGCCTTAAATGTCGGTTTCGGTCACCATTTCGATACCGACCAAAATAGAATTTCGATGGAATTTCGGTGAAATTTCGACCGAAATTTCGGTCATTTTGGTCATTTTTTGTACTAGGACCCCCATATTTCGGTCATTTCGATCATTTCGGTCGAATTTCGATTTCGACTGGATATCGATATTCGACAGAAATTCGACCGAATTTCGCTGAAATTTGAGGCCATGGTTGATTGCAAATTTGTGTTTACAGTGAAGCATCGTGCAGATTGCAACATTAATCGATACAAGGCTAGGGTTGTTGTTTGAGGGTTCACCTAGACTTATGGAGTGGACTATCACGATATATTCTCTACTGTGGCACGCCATTCTACCCATCGGATCCTTTTCTCTGTTGCAGTAGTACAAGGATGGTCCCTTTCCCAACATGATGTGAAGATAACTTTGCAGACTTCATAAGGCTATTTATGGCCTTAAGCCGAGTCCCAGAGCATGGTTCCAGAAGCTCTCGGACTTGATAGAGCAGCTTGACTTCACGAGATCGATTGCAGATCATTCATTGTTTGTTTAGAGTACTTTGAGAGGTATCGTTGTTATACCGGTCTATGTTGATGATATTTTTGTTACATGAGACGATGTGCATGGTATTAGTGTGTTCCTTGGATAACAATTTATCACCAAGGAACTTGGCGATTTACTATACTTCCTAGAGCTTGAGTTTGCTGAGACATGTACATATGCATGCGGTTCACATGCTTTTGAGGTATCTGAAGTCCTCTCAAGGTATTGGATTTCTCTTTAGTAGAGGGAAATCCTTTGACATAACGGCATGTGCCGATGCAAACTATGCAGGATGCCCCAAGGACGTGCCATCTACTTCCTGTTTTGCAATGTCCATAGGGAGCTCTTTGGTGTCATGGAAGAGCAAGAAGCAGACTGTGGTTGTCAAATCTGGTGTTGAGTCAGTGTATAGAGCCATGATGTAAGGGAGCGTTGGCATGATGTGGGTCAGATCCATTCTGATTGACCTAGCTATTGCCGTACCTCTTCCCATGCATCTACAATGAGATAAGAAGGCTGCTTTTTTCATTGCCAACAACCTTGCCTGCCATGAGAGGACCAAACACATTGAGATACATTGTCATTATACACGTGACATGACTCGGAAAGGCTTTACCTCTATTTCCCACGTCAGCTCAAGGGAACATATAACATGTGTTTTCACCAAGGCTCTAGCCAGAGGACCATTTTAGAGATATTGTTCCAAGATGAGTATGATTGACATCTATGCTCCATCTTGAGGGGGAGTTTTGCGAGATATATTTATCTTTTTTTATGTATTTTTTCTTATAGTCTATATTATGTAATTTGTACATTTCTCCTCTCTACATAAGAGAACCCCATGGCCTCATGAATATTCAGTGAATCATTCTCTTTCCACATGTCCCATACCCTCATCTTTAATATTCCACAACATAAATCATAGGAACATAACAAACTGCAATTCCCCTTCCAACTCCCAAAATAACAAAATAAAAAATGTGTTTGTGAGGTCATAGCATGAGGTCTTCGAGCCTTCGATGATGTTGCTCATAGTATGAGGATGGAGGCGGCATTGATGTTGAAGCAGAGAGAATAGGAATAAGGTAAGAAGCAATAATACAAGCAAGTGATGATCAACAGAGAAGAGGAACGAGTACAGTATTTTGTGGTTTTTCCCTATGAATAAAATGGCTAGGGTTTGATATTTGAGGTGCTTATGGGGGGTACATGCGGAGCATGAGTAAAATGGGTGCCAATTGAGTGATGCCTCACGTGCACCTTACGACCTCAGAGACTGCCTCGATGGGGGCAAGGCATAAGTTTTGAGTTTCGCCATTGAGGCTATAACTTTAAGGCGGTTTTGGTTAAAATTGCATCGAGGCGTACACCTTACCGCTTAGAGGCACGTTTTTTTAAGCCTTGGTTGTGGGGATCTCCGCCGCTGATAGACCCTTAACACATTGTATGTACGACGGTCTAAGGCTTGAGAAGGATACTGCCATAGAGATATGGTGCATGGTATACTATCTTTTACCCACTCGAAGGATTGTATTAATAATATCTATCATATTTGTGGATGGATCGTCTCTTCAACTTTTATTTGTAGGAGACTCTCTAGAGGAAGAATTATGAGCAAGTAGTAAAATCTGTGTTATAGGGCTCACCTCGATAGGAGGAGTAGGTGTTGACTTAGAATGGGGATGTCTCCACTGAAGTTGAAGTTTGAACTAAGTATTATGAGGAACATGTATCCGTTAAAGAGATAACCGGAGGCGGGGACACATGGTTCCTTGTACTGGAGGATGGAATAGACTCGAAGAAGGTGAAGTTTGCATTAATGTAGTATTTTTTGCAGTTGGGGTTACAACAACGATGTTCCTCCAATGTCCTAGAATATCCTAAGAAAACACATTTGGTTTCTCTGGTAGTCAACTTTTCCCTTCCAGAACCAGGAATGTGATGAAAAAAAACACACCTAAAAACTTTGGGAGGAACTGGGAACACCCCCTTCCTGGGGCATTTGCTCATCAATAGAGGTGAAGGGCATGTAGTTTATGAGAAAAGTGACAATGAGTACCACATCTCCCTAACACAAGAAAGAAGTCCTTACTTAGTAGACCTAGATAACTTAATATATTATTGTGGTGATCCAGGCTTTTGACGAGGTGTTTAAGTGATTATCTCAACCCAATCAAGTAATGCACGCCATCTGAATCAAGGGTTGCACTGCATTCCTAGCTAGTATAATTAGCACATCTTATCAGGTGTGACTGGAAGATTTTGATGTTGTGCAAGGCTTTCCTGATGTATTCCAGGTTTACCTCCTCAGAGAAAGGAAGACTTCTCTATTAATGTTTTATCGAGGATGACACCTATTTCAAAGACTCCAAGCACCACTTTCTCAACTAGGATTAGGAACACGATAGTGTATTTTCAACTCTGTGCAATATCATGGAGATGCCAATTCTTTCGTTCGACCACGCCATTCTACTGTAAGGTACGAACACAAGTAGTCTGATGTAAAATCCTTCAAGAGAATAGGGAAAGATGCAGGTCTTCTAACTAATATATATATATAGAGAGAGAGAGGAAAGGGAGCCTACTTTATGAAGTAGGTAACCTTACCTACTTCACATTCCATTTTTGGCAATTTTTTTATTTTTTTTGAAAATACCACTGTGGATTTTCATAACTACATCCCTCTAATATGTCATTCAAATTTCGTCAAAAACAGAGACTCCTATGGCCTCCATCCAGACAGTCATTTTTTAACGGTCACAGATTTGTTGTGTTTTACCTGTTCTGGATGGAGGCCATGGTAGTCTCTGTTTCTCACGAAATTTGAATGACATATTAGAGGGGTATAGTTATGAAAATCCACGGTGGTATTTTTCAAAAAAAATAAAAAATTTGCCAAAAATGGAATGTGAAGTAGGTAAGGTTACCTACTTCACAAAGTAGGCTCCCTTTCCTCATATATATATATGGGGGAAATGGGGCTAACCCCAAGGGGGAGCCAACTTAGCTACCCCACCTTTATTTTTAATGATTTTTAAGGTATTATTTAAAACACATGGGGGAATTTTGATCATTATATGACAACATGCTCTTAATCAAATTTCGACTCAATTCAATACTTCTATCCTATCCATCAAGCCTATCAAATTTTAACGATCTTGGAATTGCTGAAATTGACTTGTTTTAGATGGACGGGTCAGCAATGCATGTTTTGTACAAAATTTGAATGAGATCGTTTTGTCATATAACAATCTATATCCCCCAAGTGTTTGTAAAAAATACATTAAAAATATTTACAAATAAAGGTGGGGGTAGCTAAGTTGGCTCCCCCTTAGGGGTAGCCCTATTTAAGTCTATGTGTGTGTGAGGAAATAGAACTAATGTACTACGTGGCATATAGGTTTTGTTTAATATACGAGGTTTGTTGCTAGAGACGTGGTCAATAATATTATATATACTATTATTGTGACTTGCATGCTTGTGACTAATATGTTTTTTAGCTTCTAATATTATTGTAAAAGTATAGCTTTATATAATTTATTATTTATTTCCCCCAAAAAATCACAACAGACTATGCAGCGCCATGGTACTGCATCAGGGCTATGAGGCTTACACCTCAAATATCCAGGCTGAAGCTATAGCTTTGAGGCAAAAACCGCCTTGAGGCTTACGCCTCAGCACCTCGAGGCACATTTTATAAAGTCATGATCATCACAACAATTCATTTTATTGGTCAAGATTTCAACTTTTCTCCATCGATCAGTTGAGATCTTGGGGATGTCAAACCAATCCCCTCGTCAACACATATTCTTCATACCGATCTTATGTTGTTGCATGCTTTGCAATGCTAAAAATTGATTAAAAAAATCTTATAATTACGATCCTCATAATGTAGCCATTACGCATCCTCATTAAGGCCAAAACTGTAGGGTGATTGTAGAAAAAAGTTGTGATTAAATGTGCTTGATCAACTACATTCATGATAATCTTTTAAAATCATAACAATGCAATTTGTAGCACATGGGATCTTTATACTTGTTGGAAGTCATTACACACCCTCGTTAAGGCCAGAACTTTAGGATGATTGTAGACAAAAGTTGTGATTAAATGTGCTTGATCAAGTACGTTCATTGTGATCTTTTAAGATCAGAACCAGGCAATGTGTAGCACATGGGATCCAAAAGATCCTATATTTGTTTATAGACATTATCTATAGACATTATCGTTTCACCTACCTTCTTGAAATTACCATCAATATCGGTCACCATATGCACAATGTTCTCGAGATTGACCTATTTTGTGACTTCATTCTAGAGCTTGAAGATATAATAAACCAATAAGAGAAATGAATAATAGACACTTTATTAGAGTTTTGTCCAATGAAATCGAAGGTGGAGGTAAGATTGCAAATCATTGACATCGGTGAGGACTTCGAGTCTACAAGGACTCTAAGAGGTCCTCAAAGGCTCCAACATGCTCATAGCTTCTGCAAAGAGCAAAAATGGGAAAGGGATTTTGCCATTATCAATCTAAATCTCGGAAATATCCGAAGGATTTTAACTTTTCATTTTTTCGGTGACATTTGGATGATATCTTGGCGTATATTATGAGAACTTGACAAAATCCTGGAAAAGGGTATGATATGCATGATTGATATTGATGGCTTGGTGCAATCAATATTTTCTTGTTGAATTTCAGTGATATTCTAGGCGGTCATGTGCAGAGAAGAATGAGAGAGATCGGTACATTAGAATGAACCCTAACCTTTTTTTATAGGAGAAGCTTGGTTTAGAGAGGAATACAATATGATGAAAAATACAAAACTATCCCCAAGAGGTCACATCTCTTACACACTTTAACAATTTTATTGCATGTTTGATTTATTGTATCATGAGTTATTTAGAAGTTGTAATTAGAATCAGCATTGAAATGGCATGAATAGATGCTCTTGATTAAGCATTCTCATTTTATAGGAGCTTACAATAATAATAATATAGTTATGGTTACATTTAGTTTTACCGAACATATTTCTCCATAGAGTAGGCTCATGCTTTGGCTTCCTTAAGGCTTAGACCTCGCTTCCATAACAAAGAACCACCTCGATATGCCTCATGTTTTTTCAACCCCTCGATATGCCTCATGTTTTTTCAACCATTAGCCATGAGGCATAGGGGTGGGGCTTGGGGACATGATTTCCAGAAACAAATGAGACATGCGACCATTCTAGGATTCAGTTGGCCCATGCTTCATTAGTTTCCTAACTGCAAAAAGTTTGATGGTGCCAGATTTTGGCTAGGGGAGATTTAGAATGGGGATAGATTCATATAGTAAATAGTGGAAACATCATCTAGTTATTTTGTTATTAATGTTGGTATCATTCTATTGACCTTTTATTAGAAGGCAAATTTGATTTACAGCCTTACTGATAGATGAACTTACTCATTTCTCGTGTAATCGCAAAAGCTTGCATAAAAAAAACATTTCAAAATACTCCACCTCTTTTTTTAGTCCTGTTGTGGGATGCACCTAGAAAATTGGTCAAAAGGCTTAAGATGCTCTAGAAGAAGATCTTCTTAATTGTGTGCTATAGCTCCTAAAAAGCTCCTATAATGCATGTTATTATCATATGGCCTACTTGGCACAATATCGGGGCACTCAGAAATACTTTCGTCCGGATCCATTTTCTTATTTACCTTTTTTAATATTGATTCTCTAAAATCTTAATTTGATCGTATTTAATAAATCTGCGCTAGTAGACGTTTTTCTAATAAGCATATGCTTTTATAGTAACAATACTACCTATATCCAAAATACAAGAATTTGAGTAGTCGAGGGTTCCTCCTTTATAATTGCCTCAGTTTTGATGTCATATGGTCACATCCAGCTACCTGAATATTGCCTTCTCTGGACCGTACTAATCCGGAGTTTGGATGCAAAATATAATGAGAGATTGATGTAAGCTTGTGAAGGAGGAAAGCTTGTTACTAACAGAATGTAAGCGATAGATTAGCTAATGCACCTTGGATTTGCATGAATTAGGATTGACTTGGCTGCTCACATGGATGTAATATCCGAGATCTTGATGTTGGGTCCAACAAAATCTGTTTTTTGATTTATGGTAGGTATTCTTTCCCAATATGATTCTTTAATAAGACATGTATATGCGTAATGATTGCAGACACATCTCAAGATGTTCTACAATAGCAATATGTTCCATTTCCTGCAATTACTGTATAAAGTTGAACTTTTATTGAATAAAATTTCTCAGCATTACAAATATTCTAGGAGTTAGTGATAAAAAACTGAATTCTTGAAGTCAACATACTTCCAAAATGTTTATGTTGCAGCACAGTAGAGCTTGACACTAGGGGATTTACACTTGGAACTGTTATCAGTACCGTCATTAGCCAAGTGATGCCACTAGTAAAGGAAAGAAAATTGCAATTGCTCTGTCAGATTCCTGAGGATTTGAAAGCAGTAAGCCTATATGGTGACCAGTCCAGACTCCAGCAAGTATTGGCCAATTTCTTGGTCAGTATAGTGCATTATGCACCTCGCCCTGATGGCTGTGTGGACTTTCAAGTCATGCCAAGTGCATGTAAGAAAGATTTCATCCCCGACACTGCCCGCCTTAAGTTTAGGTAAGATTAAGATTTTCGTGTAGTTATTATCCTTTGATATATTTATATTAATAGTGCTTGGTGATCTGTATCACTTGGAAGTCCGGCGGACTTAGATCTATGGAAATATCTTTAGTGTTTCTATTGCATTTCTTAGTATAATTATACACTTATGTTTTGCATGATAGCATAGACAATTAACAACAACAACAACAAAGTCTTTTCCCGCATTAAGTAGAGTCGACTACATGGATTTTTTTTCTCCATTCAGATCTATAATGATAGTGTTGAGATATTAGTTATCTTTAATATTGTTTTCTCATTTTCTATTTCTCTTTTCTTCTTTCTGTAATTTGCCCAATAGGTTCCTCTCCTATATAAGAGAACCCTAAGGCCTCTCATAATGCAATTTGATTCGTTTCCTTCCACATGGTATCAGAGCGACGGTCCTAGACCGGAGCCCTGACTTAAAAGAAACCCTAGCCCCACCCAAAACCCGTCGCGCACCGCCTCTTCTCTCCACCACGCCGCCTCAACGGCCCCAGCGTCGCCCTAGCGACCACCGCACCCCTCCCCTTCGGCTCCTACGTTGCCACAACGGCCCTAGCGTCGCCCCTGCTGCATTCGGCAGGCCCCTCGTGCCGCCCAAGCCGCCCCAGCAGCATCCGACGGCCCCAACACCACCCCACCAGGGGCCACCTGCGCTGCCCCTGGTCCCGTGCCATGCACCAGAGGCCTCCCGCACCACCCACCAGTGTGTCGGGCCTCCCACCCGGCGCCTAGGGGCACCGCCTATGGTCCAAGACTGTCACCTTGACCGCCCAGATCACCATCAACCCTTCCATACGCCTCCGAACACATTTACGAGTCGTTCTGTGGTCTAATTTTGATCGTAAAGTGTCAGTTCAGACCTATAATTCACATTTTCCGGCCTTAGAAAGAAGCGAGGCTTGATAAGGATGGTTGTATGAGTCTACACGTACAACCAATCCTTCGTATGATCATGTAGACTCGTTTATATCTGTCTACTCCCCAGTTGAGTTTGTTGTTTGGTCATCTTATCATGTCCGAGACCAAGGGTGATATTTTCTCGTCCGGATCCTTCAAGGGTCCGGCTCCCATCGCTAAGATGGATGGGACCAACTATGAGTTGTGGTCCATGCAGTTTCTCACCTACATGCAGTGCAACAAGGAGCACATCCTGACAGATCTATACCCAACGTATAAGACTAGGGCAAATGCTTCTTGGAGGAAAGATGACGTGTATGTGCGTGTATGGCTTTGTGGGGCTCTCACTATAAAAATAGTTGATGATATTTTGACTCAGCCCACTGCCAAGGCAATGCGGGATACTTTGGCATCCACCTATGCTCAGACGAAGAATGAGGCCAAGATCCTTCAGCTACAGTTTGATATCTACAATACCAAGCAGAATGACCGTCCTCTGCATGTTTACTACTCTTCATTTCGTGGCATGTTTGAGAAGCTTCATAGCTACATGTCCATTATGACACCTACTGAGTAGCAGAAGACGTATAGGAACTCCACGATGGTTGGCGTTTTCATGGCTGGACTTGATAGAGTATGATGCTACACGTACTCAGCTTCTTACTGGAGCTACCATACCTCCCATAAAGGAGGCCTATAGCCATCTCAGCCGGTCATCATCCCTTCAACAACCATGTCTTCTCCCTCTTCAGCGATGGCCGCTTCTCGTGCCGGAGGAGGGGGAGCTATCCAGTTAAGAGGGCGTACCCCTCGCGACAGAGGCGGTGGACGCCAGCGTGGTCATTGCACCTATTGTTGTAAACCTGGACATGTAGAGGATACATGCTATTAGAAGCATGGTTATCCTATTTCTGGTCGATTAGCAGAGCAGATTATGTCTTCAGACCAGGCCGATCCTCGTCTAGATGATATTGTCTCTCGTATTCGAAAGATCATGACTCCTACTACTAACACCACTACTACAGATACCGCAGCAGCAACAGCCAGAGCCTCTTCGAGCTCCTCAGGTATCATCTATGCTTTTACTGGTAGTACAGATACAAACATGACAGAGTGGATCATGGATTCTGGTGCTTCTCACTACTTATGTGGAGACAGAGAGCAGTTGAGGTCCTATAGGACTATATCCAAGGCCTTAAATGTCGGTTTCGGTCACCATTTCGGTATCGACCAAAACAGAATTTCGATGGAATTTCGGTGGAATTTCGACCGAAATTTCGATCATTTCGGCCATTTTTGTACTAGGACCCCCATATTTCGGTCATTTCGGTCATTTCGGTCGAATTTCGGTTTCGACTGGATATCGATATTTGACAGAAATTCGACCGAATTTCGATGAAATTTGAGGCCATGACTATATCACATGACAGATGGGTTGTCATCGCTAATGGCGACCACTTACGCTTGACAAGACAGGGGGAGGTGCATTTGACACCATTCATGCATCTTAAGAATGTTTTATATGCTCCTGCCTTTCAGATGAATTTGCTTTCTATTAGTCAGATCACTAAGGATCTGCATTGTCATGCCATCTTTGACCCTTCATCTCTTGTGTTTCAGGACATACTCATGGGTAGGGGTGTCTACCGAGTTCAACGAGCCGAGTTGGCCTCAACTCGGACTCGAACTCGATTAGAAACCAAGGCTCGAACTCGGACTCAATAAGGGTCGAGCCCTGGATCACCAGCTCGAACTCAAACTCGTCGAGTTCGAGCTGACTCACGAGCCTCTTATCGAGCCACGAGTTTCTGAGCTGGATCACGAGTCTCAAAATGAGCTGGCTCACGAGCCTCTTATCAAGTCATGAGTTTCTGAGCTGGCTCACGAGGCTCAAAATGAGCAGGCTCATGAACCTCTTAATGAGTCATTGTTCCATTTTATACATTAAATTATGCAAATGTCATTTGTAACTTTGATTTTTTATACTCTTTTAAGAGGGGAAACGAGTTATCGAGTTGAGTTTCCCAGTTGAACAATGCCCAACTCGAACTCGACTTGATAAGCTAACGAGCCATAAAATCCAACCCGGGCTCGGACTCGTTAAGGTTTTGAGTCCTACTCGTGAGCCCTTAACGAGTCGAGCCCGAGTTGAGCTCATCGAGCTCGAGCTTTCCTGACAGCCCTACTCATGGGCAGGGTGATTGGGTCTGGCCGTGAGTAGCGAGGACTCTAAAGACTGGTCCAACCTCCTCATGCTAGTGTTTCTACTATACCTACTGGACCTGTCTCTCAATATCCGTGGCACCTTAGGTTTGGACACCTTCCTCTGCACAAGCTATGTCATGTTCTCCCTCAGATTTCTACGAGATCCTCCTTTTAGTGTGTGGCATGCCAGCTTGAGAAGTATCACCGTTCCTCTTTTCCATCCTGTCAGAGTCGGAGCAATTCTCAGTTATTTGGGCTCCTTCATTTAGACATTTAGGGTCCGAGTCGTGTTCCTGATCACCAGGAACACCGTTTTTATCTTGTTGTTGTCGATGATTTTTCTAGACTTTCTTGGGTCTTTTTATTATAGAATAAGTCTGAGGCTGGATCTGTTATCAAGTATTTTATTAATGAAATAAAGAATATTTTTTCTGCCAATGTCAAATATCTCCGTTATGATAATGCCTTGGAATTCTGCACCTTGCAGCTTTCTGAGTTCTTTAGATCTCACGACATTGTTCACCAGACCTCATGTGCCTACACTTTACAACAGAACGGTGTTGCCGAGCGCAAACACCGTCACTTACTTGATGTGACCAGAACCTTGTTGATATAGAGTTGTGCTCCTCATGCTTATTGGGGTGATGTTGTCCTTATTGCTTGCTATTTGGTGAACCGTATGCCCTCGTCTGTGTTAGGAGAGAAGATTCCTTACTCGATTGCATTTCCCAAAAAAGTTCTTTTCTCTCTTACATCTCGTGTGTTCGGATCTGTTGCCTTTGTTCATGGTGTCTCTCCAGGTCGTAACAAGCTCTCTCTCCTAGAGCTGTCAAGTGCGTGTTTGTCGTTTGTCGGCTACTCTCCTACCCAAAAGGGGTATCACTACTTTGATCCGCTAAGGCAGAATTATTTTGTTAGTGCCGACATTACTTTCTTTGAGTCTGTCATGTATTTTCTCCTACAAGTGACATACTTGCTCCATCTGACTCCGACGATGAGATATACATGCCTCCACCTCCTACAGTCGGTCCTCCACCACCACCTCCACCTCCACCACCTACTCCTTTGGTTTGATTTTTGTCACGTGTTTTTACTCGCAGGTCTCGCTCTGTTCCCCCTGTTTAGAGGCCTTGCCCATCATCCAGCACGCGTCAGGTATGTAATGAGCATAGTGTTTCCACTGAGGGCATTATTGAGTTGTCTGTGCAGCAGGATTTTGGACAGGATGAGCAGGTTCCCTCTCCAGAGGGAAGCCTACAGGCTTCGAACTTGGCAGGTGATCTAGACATATCGATTGCTCTGCGAAAGCGGAAACGGGCGTGTGCTACTTACCCTCTTGCAGCCCAGGTTTCTTTGAACAGGTTATTAAAGAATTTCAGGAAGTTTACTCTGGTACTATCAACCGTGCAGATAACACGGACATATCAGGAGGCTCTCAAGGATAGTTAGTGGAGGTTAGCTATAGAGGAGGAGATGATTGCGCTACAGTCATGTGGTATGTGGAGTCTTGTTATTGCTCCTATTGATGCATCTGTTGTGGGATTCAAATGGGTGTTTATTGTGAAACACCGTGCGGATGGCAGTATGGATCGTTATAAGGCGAGACTTGTGGCACGTAGGTTCACCTAGACATATGGGGTGGACCATCAGGATACTTTCTCTCTAGTGGCCAGGCATTCTACTTTGTGTATTCTTCTTTCCGTTGTTGTGACACGAGATTGGCTCATGTATCAGCTTGATGTGAAGAATGCCTTCCTCTATGGTGATCTACAGGAGGAGGTATATATGCAGCAGCCACCTGGGTTTGCTGCTGAGGGGGAGTGTCAGAAGGTTTGCAGGCTACACAAGGCTATTTATGGCCTTAAGCATAGTCCAAGAGCATGGTCCCAGAAGCTCTCGGACTTAATAGAGCAACATGGGTTTGTGCGATCGACTACCGATCACTCCTTGTTTATGCAGAAGACCCAGAGAGGTACTATTGTCATTCTTGTTTATTTTGATGACATTATTGTTACAGGAGATGGCAAGCGGGTATTCAGGGTGTCAAGGACTTCCTATGTCAGCAGTTTGTGACCAAGGATCTTGGACATCTACGTTACTTCCTTGGGCTGGAGTTTGCCAAGAACCAGCGAGGCCTAGTGATGACCCAGAGGAAGTATGTTGCAGATATTCTTTCAGAGACATGCATGGAATATTGCAGACCTGCCACTACTCCTATTGACTCGAGCATGAAGCTATATGATGATGACACTGAGGAGGTCAACAAGAGGAGGTACAGGGAGCTTGTTGGCAAGCTACTATATATGACCATCACCAGGCCCGATATATCCTTTGTTGTGAGCAAAGTAAGACAGTTTATGGAGCAACCCAGATAGACACATATGGATGCAGTCCAGATAGTTCTAAGAGACCTGAAGACTTCATTTGGTACAGAACTTCTTTTCAGCAGGGGCACATTTTTCTCAGTTACAGCATGCGCAGATGCATATTTTGCTGGATGTCCAAAGGACAAACAGTCTACCTCGGGCTTTGCTGTGTTTATAGGGAATTCCCTGGTTTCATGGAAGAGCAAGAAGCAGACTATGGTTGGCAAATCGAGTGCTGGGTCAGAATACAGGGCTATGGCGCAGACTAGCACAGAGATGATGTGGGTCAGATATGTTCTCTTACTGACCTGACTATAGAGGTGTCTCTTCCCATGCACCTCCATTGTGACAATTAGGATGCTCTTTTCATTGCCAACAACCCTGCATTCTATGAGAGAACGAAACATATTGAGGTAGACTACCATTATACTAGATATATGATCCATAAGGGTCTAATTTATACTTCTCATAATAGTTCGGGAGAGCAAACAACAAATATCTTTACCAAAGCATTACTTAGGGGGCCATTTCAGAAGTGTTCGTCCAAGTTGAGCATGATTGACATCTATGCTCCATTTTGAGGGGGAGTGTTGAGATATCTACATTCCTATGTATCTTTCCAGTTATTTTATTTCTTTATATCTGTCTTATGTAATTTACCCACAGGTCTCTCCTCTATATAAGAGAGCCTAGGGTTATAGGAATAAACAACTCTCTTATTTTCTCCAACAGCTTCAATTCGATTCGACTCGTCAATTTGGGAAATATTGCATCAATCTCCACCGCTTCAAAAATTCGTCTCCTGACGAATTGCTTGATCTTTAGGCTCGAGACGTGACGATTTAATGCCAGTTGTGTCGATTCCATGTTGAAAGAACAGATGCGAAGCATACAACATCATACAGGTGTCCTTGGCACGATGGTTGGAGACATCACCTTCATGTTGGAAGAACATATGCGGTGCAAAAGGTGGCGTCCACATTGATATCACTCCCTTGATGTGGTACTTGAAGAATTGATGGGGCAACTTCATCTCATACACTACGAAATTTGAAGGAGCCATAGAGAATGCATGGTACAAGTTTAGGATGAAAGGAAGATGTGGGTAATGTACTATACTATAAGGTCCTTATATAGGTAATTCCCACATTCCTAATCCTAACTGGAGAAGGTGGCTGCTCCAATTTCATGTTCTCAGCATATCTCTTAAAATATTCTTGCTATAAAGGATGTGATGCAAATCGGATTTTGCGTGACAAAAAAATATTTTTTTTGTTGGTGGATTTTGGTGGAGAATAAATTGGAGGGGTTGAGAAGAAGAGAACTCGTCGGAAACGAGGGGCTTGGAGAGAGAGAAGCGCGAAGATCGCGTAGGGGAGAGGAGAGAGACGAGAGAGAGAATAATTCTCAAATTAATTATCAACTGAACTCGTTAAATAAGTAGTCTATCATCCCTTTATAGGAGGGATGAGATTACAAAAATAGAAAAACAACTAATTATCCTAAATTGACTCTAACCGACTAACCGACTAATTTAGAATTCAAATCTCTAACTAATTGAGATCACATGCAATCCCATTTATTTAATTAAAAATACGACGACTTAAATAAACGTAAATAAAATTAACGGATAATATTAAATAAATATGCGGTCCTATATTTCTGTTCCACGCTGCATCAACTCTCCTCCGCTTTTAAAAAATTCGTCTCCCGACGAATTGTTGGATCTTCGAAGCTTGCCGATTTGATGTCAATTTTCTTCTTCACCTCGTGGAAGAATAGATGTGGGGCAAACGGTGGAACCCAGATGGCGTTGGTGCGGTGGCCGGAATCGTCAACCTCATGTTGGAAGAACATGTGTGGCGCAAATGGCGGCGTCTTCATGAACTTTGTCTCCTCATTGCGGTGATTGAAAAATTTTTTAGGCATGAACAACATGGCCTTTGGAGAATCCATAGCAAAGCAATAGCACAATGAGAGTAGAGGAGGAGATGTGTCCAATGAATGAAGCCATGGGGTCTTTAAATAGGTGAAACCCAAGGTCCTAGTCCTATTAGGATAATGAGGTTTTCCAGATTTTCCCTTTTCAGCACTTCCTTTTAAATATTTCCGCTCCAGGGGGTTGAAGTGTAATTTTTCTACCTCTTCACTTGAAATATCCCTCCTTAATTTACCACCAACTTCAACCTTTAAATAAAAAGGTTTTTGTGGGGGTAAGTTTTTGCAAATTCTCCAAACCAAACCCTCATCCCTTAATTTTAGGGACTCACTAACGACTGCCGAGAAATCCCTCGCTAGGGTTCTGCGCATCCAAGATAAGAGGCGGCGGCGCGTGCTTGGGATGAAAGGACATGGGCGGCGCCAGACCCTAAGATTCCGAGAGAGGTAATCGGGCTGGGGCGCTTGGGGCAGTGGCGGCAGTGACCGAGGGGGTTGGTGGTCACAGAAGCGGCGGAAGAGGGGGGGTCGGGAGAGGGGTAGGCGGGCGCAGTGACGAGGGGAGGTGTAGGCGGGAGGGCGGCGATGAGGAGAGTTGGAAGCGCGCAGATTCGCGTGTGGGAGGGGGCGGGCCCGTGATGGTGTGAGGGCATTGGAGGTTGGCGGGGGAGGGGAAGGTGGAGGCGCGAGGAGGGGTTGTATGCGGGGATGGCGGCGACGAGGGGAGGTGGAGGCACGAGGAGTGGTGCGCAGTGGGGGGTGTGTCTGTGCAGGTAGAGGCGAGGAGGGAGGATGGCGGAGGTCGAGGGCGCGGGGAGAGTGGCGCTGCAGCGGCGGTCTGAGGAGTGGTAGGAGGCGGCGACGGGCTGGGATGGGGTTCGGTGGGGAAAGGCACGACTGGGACAGGGGGAACGGGATTGACTGCGGCGGCGGTGGGTCGGGGGCTGTGGGTATTGCTGGAGGGTGGAGGAGTGCAGCGGGTGGGCCTGGTTGCACGGGGTTGGCGCCAGGGGGTGGTGGAGGTGGGGCTGGGGTCGCCGATGCAGGGGGTGTGTCGGTGGCAAGGAGGGAGAAGGGCGGTGGTGGTGGGGCAGGGGGGCTCGTAGGTGCAGGGGATGGCGGTGCGGGTGTAGCAGGAGGAGGTACGGGTGCAGCGGGTGGGGCGTAGCTCGATTCCGGGGGTTTTGCAGGTCTGAAAATACCTGGACAGCAAGCGTTTCAGCTTTTTTCTCTTCCGGAACGGGCTAGACAGTGAATAACTCCTTGGCGACGGCATCTTTTCCCTCTGAGATGGGCTGGACAGCGAGCAGTTCGTCGTTTTTCTCCTCTGAAACGGCCTGGACAGCGACCGAATCGTCCTTGACGGCGAGTTTTTCTTCATCAAAAGTCTGGACAACGGCTACGATAGTGGAAGATTTTGATTTGGCGGCGCATAGGGCATCAAAGTTAGCCATAAGAGCTCGAAACTCGGAGTGGAATGTGGTTTGTAAATCACGTAGCATGCTCATCGTCTCCTTGTTGTAGGCGTCGTGGGCTCGCCATTTTCGTTCGGACGAACGATAGTCCCTCGATGCATGTCGGTGCGAACGTCTGGTCGGATCGTCAGATCGTGAGGACGATCTGTAGGCCATGCTCTGATACCAAATGATGCAAATCGGATTTTGCGTGACAAAAAATATTTTTTTTGTTGGTGGATTTCGGTGGAGAATAAATTGGAGGGGTGGAGAAGAACAAAACTTGCCGGAAACGAGGGGCTTGGAGAGAGAGAGAAGCGCGAAGATCGTGTAGGGGAGAGGAGAGAGACGAGAGAGAGAATAATTCTCAAATTAATTATCAACTGAACTCATTACATAAGTAGTCTATCATCACTTTATATAGGAGGGATGAGATTACAAAAATAGAAAAACAACTAATTATCCTAAATTGACTCTAACCGACTAACCGACTAATTTAAAATTCAAATCTCTAACTAATTGAGATCACATGCGATCTCATTTATTTAATTAAAAATACGACGACTTAAATAAACGTAAATAAAATTAACGGATAATATTAAATAAATATGCGGCCCTATATTCCTGTTCCACGCTGCATCAGGATGGAAGTGCAAATTTTCTACCCTTCAATCAAGGTAATTCCTCTTAAGTTCCCACCAACTTTAACTTTTGAATAAAATCTGTCTGATTGAGGGCCTTCATTGTAATTATTCTAAATGACATTTCCAATCCATGTTTTCATGGGATTCGAAACCCCTTGAAGAGAAACCCCATGTTAAGGTTTTTTCCTCTCCCAAGTCCAGCGACAATGACGCCAACCGAGATGGTGCTTGTAGTAACGCCAAAGGAGGGTGTTGGCATCATCTTCGAACTCTCTAACGTTGGAGCCTCAACCATCGACAGTGGAGGAACCTGAGAAGAAGGCGATGGAATCTCTTGGTGGGGGTACCCTGAAGGAGCGAGCGGCGTTAGCATCTTCTTCGACCAGTGTTGTAAAAGTCGTCCGACTGGCCCGACTAGTAGGTCTGACTAGTCTAGTCTGTGGGGTGACCGGCCGAGTACCGACTAATTCGATTAGGTGCACTAGTCGACCAATTTTTGCTTGGAGATACCATATTTTTTTATGTTTTTATAAGCAAACTTATTATAATATGCTTAATATTTTACTTAAATTCAATTACTTCTTTTATTTTATTATGATAGTATAAAAGTGTATACAATCTACGTAAATATATGTATAAAATTGAGTTATATATTTAAAATAATCATAAAATTCTAAGCCGATTAAAGTCCGACTAAATCCGACTAGTCGCCCAACTGCCGATTAATCCTTAGTCAATGGTCCAGCCGGCCGAGTATCGATTGCCGACTTTTGCAATCTTGTCTTCGACGACAAGAGCTCGGTCGAGGTAGTGAGAGGCAACGATGGTTGCCGGTTCGAACCTTACGGTGGAAACGGCAATGGCTACAACACACAACACATAGGGAAGCCATGGCCGCACAGGCAGCGCATAATGTAGCTGCTACTCCGATGTTGGGTGTGGGGGTTAGGGTTGTGGTGGCGGTAGTACCGAAGTCGATGACGTTGGAGTGTTGGGTTCCATTGACATTGCTTCATTTGACAGGGATATAGGCTCGGTGCCGTTGTGGGGATGCGGGTCCCTAGATGGAGGGGTAGGGGCAGGGGTGGTGCTGCCAGCAGTGATGCAAGGTCCTCTTAGACAACTTCATTTGTCACGCTCTCATCATAGATGACTCTAGCATCTCAGACTTTCTCAAAGAAAATCAGAGAATAGGGAGAGGAGAGAAGAAGATTGGGACACGCCTCACGGGTTGAGGGAGGAACGTGGTTGAGAGGAGAAATCCTAGAAATTGGGGGAAATGGGATATTGGTGGAGGCACTCTCCATACCAAAATACTCAATTTTTATTTCATAACATGATTGAACTACGATGGACTAGTGCCCCCACTATATAGTGAGGGGTCTAATTACAAACTCGTTAACAAAATAAAATAGCAGTTAAATAAAATTCTAATTGGACTCTAGATTAATCTAATTGACCCACTAACTAAACTAATATAACATAAATATTGATATTACAATCAATCTCAATTCATTTAACATAAATAAAATTAACTGGCCAACTAATTTTGAACAAAAACCCTTATGTTAAGAAATCTGTTTGCTTCAATTCGATTCGGCTTGTCCATTCAGAAAATATTGCATCAATTGTCTACCACTTGAAGAAAAAAATCGTCTCCTGGCGAATTCTGTTATCTTTAATTACAATCAGAATGAATCGATGGTATCTTGATCCGTTCTCTAACTAACGATAATCGTGAAACTCGGGCAAAAAGGAATGGAGTCAATGCTTGTGGATTCAAGGTCCTTGAACTTGATTGTGAGGGTATGTGTTGTAATTTTAAGATAGGAAGGATTGTTAGAGATCCAATAATCGTGGGTTGGGGTTTCAACCACCATAGGAAGGGGTGGGTTCTCTTGCCATGTAGACAATAATTGTAATGACGAAGGCCTCCTGATCCCGCTTCAAGAGCAAACAAATCCGTAATTTCCAATTCTTCATATGTGGGACTTGCATCGAAGATGGGTCATGTATCTTCTTTGTTTTCTTCATCTTCTTGTTCCTAGGCAGCAACTTCGCTCACAAACGGATCGAGAACTTTGTATTCTTCATCCTTGGAACTTTTTTCAAAGATGGGTCCTTTATCTTCTTCTTATACGGGACTTATAGCAATGAAATCTTTGTCTTGAATGAATAGATCTTCATTGAGCAAATGCTGTATTAATGTTGTAACGGACAGTTTTTCATGAATGAATGCATCTTGTTCTGACCATGAATCTAACTATGTTTGTAACATATTGCTTGATTGAAGACGATGCTTGAACCTTTGTTGACGTGAACGTGAACCTTGACACAGTTGACTCAGGTCCTATTTTAGTCGCCAATAGTCAATAGGATCGTCGAATCGTAAGAACAATTCAGTTGTCATACTTTGATACCAATTGATGCAGTCGGAAATATCGAAGAAGAGAGGGAGGAGAGAAGAACATCGCGATACGCGTCGCGGGTTGAGGGAGGAACAATATTGAGAGGAGAAACCCTAAAAATTTGGGAGGGGAGGGGATATTGGTGGAGGCACTCTCCAAACTAAAACACTCAATTTTTAATTCATACCATAATGTCTCTTACAATAGACCACCATCCCCTTTATATAAGAGGGGTGGGAACACAAAATTAGAAAGAGAATCAAAAAACTACGCGAGCCTCCCGATAAAGCCAACAGAAATCCTATCCGAATACAAAAAAGAAAAGGTTCAAACTAAAAAAAATCCTAATTGACTCTAACTAGTTAATCTAGAAACATTGAGACTACAATCAATCTCAATTTATTTAATGTAAAATAAATTAATCGATCAACTAATTTAGGATGAAAACCCCTAATTTTGAAAAATCCTCAAGTTTATAATTGCTTCGATTGGATTCGACCCATCAATTTGGGAAATATTGCATCAATGAGTTTATGGAGCAACCGAGATAGGCTCATATGAATGCGGTTCACATGATTTTGAGATATCTGAAGACATCTCCAAGTAAAAGATTGCTCTTTGGCAGATAAACATCCCTCGCCATTGCAACATGTACAGATGCAAGTTATGCAAGATGTCTCAAGGACATGAAATCTACCTCAAGCTTTGCAGTATTCATAGGGAGCTCATTGTTGTCGTGGAAGAGAAAGAAATAGATTGGAAGATCCAGTGAAGAGTCAGAGTACATATCCATGGCGTAGGCAAGCACATTGATGATGTAGCACAGATCCCTTTTGACTGACCTAGGTATTGATGTGACTTTTTCTATGCATTTACAATGCGATAAGCAAACTGCTCTTTTCATTTCCAACAACCATGTCTTCCATGAGAGTACCAAGCACATTGAGGTATATTGTCACTACACCCGTGGCATGATTCATAAGGGCTTTATCTCTGCTTCCCATGTCATCTTAGGGGATCAGACGTCAGATGTTTTCACCACGGTTCTAGCCAGAGGGCCAATCAAGAGGTTTTGTTCCAAGCTGAACATGATTGATATATACACTCCGTTATGAGGGGAGTGTTGTGATATATTTTATCTTTTCATAATTCATGTATTCTTACTTCTTTTCATCTTTATTATGTAATTTGTCGAACAAGAGTTCTCCTATATGTAAGAGAACCTCAGGGCCTCTTGATAATGCAACTCATAATTTTCTTTCCACACCAATCTTTCATTTCTAAGCATCTCAAAATCACATACATGGCCTTAATACAAAAGGTAAATCACACAATTCTTCCACGTGGCAAGATTCCAAAAACTACCTAAAAACCACCCACATATACTCTCCCTCAAATAAAATGTCATCACCACTTACACCTTCAAAATATCTTGGACACCTCACAATGATCCTTCAATCACCTAACCTCTCTCCCATGATTGTTAAAACTACAACCCCCACGAATTAAGACATAACCTTTCTCCCATGATTATTAAAATTACAGCCCCCATAAATTAAGACATACGACGATGACCAACCTTCTTACACTCATGGACAATGCAAACCATAGGATGCTGGCACTTATTTTCCTAATTGCCTATTCAACTGCACAGATACGCTTAGAGAAGATCTTCACAGAGGATACAGTGACCACCCTCCTTTAACATTCTCTCTCTCTCATGTTTCTCTGCACCACGAGTTAGTTTAATGTTCTCTCTTTACTATCTTGATGTCATTAGTCCATTTGCTAACAAGTATTGGCAGCCATATCAGCAGTCACGAATCAAATAGATTTTGTTAGGTATTGTCTATGCTATCCGTGGAAGGAAACGAATAAATTGCACTATGAGAGGCTCTAGGGTTCTCTTATATAGGAGAGGAACCCATTGGGAAAATTATAGAAGAAGAAAAGAGAAATAGAAAATGAGAAGACAATAATAAAGATAACTAATATCTCAACACTCCCCCTCAAGCTGGAGCGTAAATATCAATTAGACTCAGCTTAGAACAACATATTTGATAAGGTCCTCTCGTTAGGGCCTTTGTAAGTACATTTGTTGTATGGTCTCCAGAGCTGACATGCGTAGTGGCGATAATACCCTTCTGTATCATGTCACGAGTGTAGTGACAATCCACCTTTATGTGCTTCGTCCTCTCATGAAAGGATGGGTTGTTGGCAATGAAAAAAGTAGCCTGATTTTCATATTGGAGGTGCATGGGAAGAGGCACCTCTATGGGCAGGTCAGTAAGAACATATCTGATCCACATCATCTCTGTACTAGCTTGTGCCATGGCCTTGTATTCCGACTCAACACTTTATCTGGCAATCACAGTCTGCTTTTTACTCTTCCATGGAACAAGAGAATTCCCTATGAACACAACAAAACCTGATATAGACTTTCTATCCTCTGGACACCCAGCATAATCTGCATCTGCACATGCTGTAACAGAGAGAGATGTGCCTCTGCTGAAAAGAAGCCCAATACCAAGTGAAGTCTTCAGGTATCTCAGAATCATATGGACTGCATCTATATGTGCATGTCTGGGTTGCTCCATGAACTGACTCACTTTGCTCACGGCAAGTGGTATGTCGGTCATGGTAGTCGTCACATATAGCAGCTTGCCAACTAGCTCTCTGTACCTCCTCTTGTCAACCTCCTCAGTATCATCATCATAGTGCTTCATGCTCGGGTCAAGAGGAGTAGTGGCAGGTCTGTAATCTTCCATGCCTATCTCTGAAAGAAGATCTGCAACATACTTCCTCTGGGTCATCACTAGACCTCGCTGGTTCCTGGCAAACTCCAACCCAAGGAAGTAACATAGATGTCCAAGATCCTTGGTTACAAACTGTTGACCTAGGAAGTTCTTGGCACCCCGAATACCCTGCTTGTCATCTCCTATAACAATAATGTCATCAACGTATACACGAATGACAATAGTACCTCTCTGAGTCTTCTGCACAAACAAGGAGTGATCGGTAGTCGATCGCACAAACCCTTGTTGCACTATTAAGTCTGAAAGCTTCTGGAACCATGCTTTTGGACTCTGCTTAACGCCATAAATAGCCTTGTGTAGCCTGCAAACCTTCTGACACTCCCCATCAGCAGCAAACCCAGGTGGTTGTTGCATGTAGACCTCCTCCTGTAGATCACAATAGCATAGAGGAATGCATTCTTCACATCAAGCTGATATAGGGGCCAATCTCATGTCACAGCAACGGAAAGAAGAATACGCAGAGTAGAATGCCTGGTCACTGGAGAAAAAGTATCTTGATAGTCCACCCCATATGTCTGGGTGAACCCACATGCCACAAGTCTCGCCTTATAGCGATCCACACTGCCATCTGTACACCCATTTGCATCCCACAATGGAAGCGTCAACTGGAGCAGAAACAAGACTCCACGTACCACGTGACTGTAGCGTGGCCATCTCCTCCTCCATAGCCAAACGCCAGCGACTATCCTTCAATACCTCCTCATAATTCCATGGAATTTCCATGGCATGATAGAGCTGCTGCAAATATCTGAAAATCCCCTATTAGACGATGAAAGGGGACCTGAGAATCAAGAGGGTATGAAGCACAAGATCGCTTCTGCTTTCGAACTGCAATAGGAATATCCAGGTCAGAGGGAACGTCCTCCATCTGTGTGTTATTTTTTTGCAATGATTCATGCGTAAATATATCTCCAGACCCGTCGTTAGAAGCTATGTTGTCAAAACAAACCTGGGGATCCGTGGATGATGGGCGATGACCATGAATAGAAGCAGTCCGACGAGTGTAGAATTTAGGTAAAGATAGAACAAGTGATGCATGTGACTGGGTAGTACGAGGGGGTGGAGGAGGTGGTGGTGAAGGTGGAGGAGGTGGTGGAGGTGGTACGACAGGCACGGGAGGAGGTTTTGAGTAGCTCGTAGGAGGAGGTGACATGTAGACTTCATCATCTAAGTCCGATGAATCCAACGTATCACATGTAGGTGAGAAGTACATCACAAACTAAAAAAATGTGACATCAGCGCTGATATAGTATTTTCTGCGCAAAAGGTCATAACATCGGTATCCCTTCTGAGTCCCGGAGTACCCAATAAAGACACATTTGACAGCTCTAGGAGCGAGCTTGTCAAGACCAGGAGTCAACTGATGAACAAAAGCAACAGATCGAAAACACGAGTGAGTGGGAATAACTCCTTCTCAGGGAAAGCTATGGACAAAGGAATTTTCTCACCCAAGACAGATGATGTCATACGATTCAACAAATAGCATGCTGTGAGAACGGCATCACCCCAAAACGAATATGGTGCACGACTATGAATGATAAGAGTCCGAGTAACATCAAGAAGATGACGATGCTTTCTCTTACCAACACCATTTTGCTGAAGGACAAGATGTTTGATGAATAATCCCACTAGATGAAAGAAAATGAGATAGATCACGAGTACAGAATTTCAAAGCATTATCAATTCGCATAAACTTTACATAGGTAGAGAAAACATTTTGTACTTTAGTAATAAAGGTTTTGATCACATCCCCTGTTTCAGATTTATTTTTCAAAAGAAACACCCATGACAATCGTGAAAAAGCATCCATAGCTACAAGATAAAATATGTCCCTGGTGATCATGCACATGACTCAGACCCCAAATGTCAACATGAAATAACTCAAAAAGGGAGCTATTGCTCCGACTATGACGATTGGGAAAGGCAGACCGATGATGCTTTCCCAACTGACAAGCTTCACACTGAAAGGAAGAACTAGGTGAACTCTGCGGCAACATATGACACACCTTCTGATGAGGGAGATGACCAAACCGAAGATGCCAAGTGAACGGAGAGACTGATCCAGACGAATGAGAAGATATGCCTGCATAGGGAGTTCGAACCAGGCGATAAAGACCACCCTACTCATGTCCACACCCAATCACTTTACCCGTAAGAATGTCCTGAAAAACAATAGACATTTGGTCAAAAATAGCTCGGCAGTACAAATCCTTTGTAATTTGACTGATAGAAAGTAAATTCATAGAGAAATCTGGAGCATGTAACACATTCTGCAGATGCATCGAAAGCGTCAAAGTGAACTCCCCCTATCCCGTGATCGGGTAATGAGTCCCATCAGCTATCACAATTGTTCTCCCTAGTAGAACATGTTTATATGATGTAAGCTGATGTCTGCCTTCGCATAGATGACATGTCGCATCGGAGTCCATATTCCACTCTGTAACATCAGATCCATGACAGGATGTAAAAGCATAAGTACCTGAGGTGTTAGATGTAGCAGAGATACTGGCAGAAGTTGAGGCTGCCACATCTGAATGATCTTCTGAAAATGGTGAAGCGGAAGGAGGTATAATATCCCTCAGTCTGGCCATGAGGTGATCAAACCTCTTATCTAAAGTAGAAGCAGCAGGAGACTCAATATGCTCTGCAACGCAGGCTGATGTCGGGAACCCTTGCTTGGAATAGCATGTCTCCTCGGTATGACTTGGGCAATGACAGAAAGTACAGGGATGACGAGTGCGACCTCCTCTACCACAAGGTCCGCGTCCACGGAAGGTAGAATAGCCTCCTCTTCCTTGTGAAGCTGTCATGTTGAGGAAGTCTGACTAGAGGCTGTGGAAGGAATAGTAATCCTGCTGAGCCTGCAGAACGCTTCCTCCATGGGGGGATAGTGGCATCCGCTAGAATCTAGGAACGAGCAGTATCATATTCAGGGTCAAAACTGCTAGGAATACCCCAACCATGGTAGCATTCCTATATGTCTTCTGCTGCTCTGGAGTTGCCGTTAGAGGCATGAAACTATGGAGCTTCTCAAACATCCCACGCAAGAATGTATACAATGAATGCAGAGGACGTTCGTTCTGCTTGATCGTGAATATGTCATGCTGGAGTGGGAGGATTTTCGTTTCGTTCCTCGCTTGAGAATATGTTGTTGCGAGGATATATTACATAGCCTTAGCAGTAGGTTGATGTAACACATCATTGGCGATCTCGATCGTCAATGTACCAGAGAGACAAACTTTGGCATAAGCGTCGTCCGCCTCCCACAATGCATGTACCTAGTCTTCTCCACCAGCTCCTCCTCAGAAAGAATATGCTTCTTACCATTTGACTTCATCAGGCTCATGAACTGCATAGCCCAGAGCTCATAATTTGTCCCATCCATTCTAATAATAGGCGTTGGACTTTTGAATGCGCTTATTGCGGGTACATAGACTTTGTTCTCAGACATATTGCTGGATGAAGAAAACTAGGGTTCTGTTGACCAAAGATTAAATGTCTACACAAACATGTGGATTTGAGTGCATATGTAGATTTACGCACCCAAATCCATCATCCTAATGAAGAGACCGTCTCGCAAGGGGCGTAGGTGGCGCGCGCAAGATGACGGTGCACACAAGCGTAGGAGGCTGTGCACGCGCGGGCTAGCGGCGACGGCGTGGAGAGGAGGTTGCACACGCGGGCGGCGGCGCGTGGGCGGGGGTTGTGGCACGCGGAAGGAGAGGGTTGGAAAGTAGGGTTAGGGCTTTGGGTTCGAGAGCTCCGGTCTAGGACCAAAGTTCTGATACCGTGTTGGAGAAAATAAGAGAGTTGCTTATTCCTTTAACCCTAGTCTCTCTTATATAGATGAGAGACCTACGAGTAAATTACATAATACAGAAACAAAGAAATAAAATAACTGGAAAGATACATAGAAATGTAGAAATATCTCAACAGAACCAATTATAAATTCAGGGATTTTTTGAAATTAGGGTTTTCGCCCTAACGATTGAAAACCCTAGTTTCAAAAAATCCCCGATGAAAAGGCTTTGTTGTTGTTGTAGAGTTTTCGTCCTTAATAAGTCGGCCAGTTAATTTTATTTATATTAAATAAATTGAGATTGATTGTAATCTCAATAGATTAAATTAGTTGGAGTCAAATTAGTGTCAATTAGGATGTTATTTAGTTTGAATTTGATTCTCCTTTTAATTAATCACACTCATCTTATATAAAGGGGATGTCGATCTATTGTAAGGGAGTATATCATGAATTTAAAAATGAGTGTTTTGATTTATTGAGTGCCTCCACCAATATCCCCTTCCCCTTAATCGATAGGGTTTCTCCTCCCAACCTCATTCCTCCTTCAACTCGCGAAGCGTGTCATGATCTTCTTCTCTCGTCTCCCTCTTCTCTGATTTTTTTGATTGAATCACTTGCTAACTGTGCTCAAATGGCTAGCCTGGTAATAGTCACATTTAGGAACTTTCTTACAAGCTCCATGTATCTCCTCTTATCTACCTCTTCTATATCATCATCACCATATAGCTTCATGCTAGGATCTATGGTAGTAGTTGCAGGTCTGCAATCTTCCATGCATGTCTTATAGAGAAGATCAACAGTGTACTCCCTCTAGGTCATTACAAGACCCGGTTGGTTCCTGACAAACTCAAGCCCTATGAAGTATTGTAAATTGTGAAGATCATTGGTGACAAACTACTATCCAAGGAACTCCTTAGCCACGTGCTATACATCATCTCTGGTAACAATGATATCATCAACATAAATGAATATAACAAATGTATCGCTCTGAGTCCTCTGAGCAAACAATGAATGATCTGTAGTCGATCTAGTAAAACCATGTTGTTCTATCAAGTCGAAGAGGTTAAAGAACCATGCTCTTGGACTCTGCTTAAGGCCACATATAGCTTTATAAAGTATGCAAATCTTCTGACACTCCCTCAGTAGCAAACCTGGGTGGTTGCTACATGTAGACTTCCTCCTGAAGATGGTCATATAGAAATACATTCATCTCATCAAGCTGGGACAAAGACTAGTCCCGCAATACTGCAACAAAAAGAAGGATCTGAAGGGTAGAATGGCATGCCACGAGAGAGAATGCATCCTAATAGTTCACCCCATAAGTCTAGGTGAACCCGCAAGCCACAAGCTTAGCTTATAGCGATCAACGTTACTCGTGAAGAACTCAAAAAGCTGTAAAAATGTATAACTACAAGACTTTGTCGGAACGAACATACTTAATACTAGCAAAAAAATATTCTTTATTTCATTAATGAACAATTGAATGACATACCCAACCTCAGACTTGATTTTCAAAAGGAAAAACGCATGACAATCTACAAAAATCATCCACAATGAAAACATAAAATCTATGTCCCTGATGGTCAGGAACACAACTAGGACCCCAAATGTCAAAATGAACTAACTCAGATAAACTACTGCTACAATAACTCTGACGACTAGGAAAAGAAGATCGGTGATGCTTCCCAAACTGGCAAGCCTTGCATTGGAAAATGGATCGAGAGGATATCTGTGAGAGGACATGATAACTTCTGTAGAAGAAGGTGGCCAAAATGCAGATGCTACATGTATAGAGTGATAATCCAATAGGAATTGAAGAAGCACTGGTATATGTGGACTGGACCAGTCTGTGGAGACCCCCTTACTCACGACTACATCCAATCACCCTTCCCGTGAGTATGTCATGAAACACATGTACTATAACGCATGTACAAACACATAGGAGGAGCATGTACAAAACTCCAAGTACCGCAAGACTATAACGCCGCCATTTCCTCCTCCATAGCCATACGCCACCGGCTACTCTGCAGTGCCTCCTGATAGGACCGTGGTATTTTTACGGCTGACAAACCCACAACAAACCTCTGAAAATCCTCTAAGAGTCGTGCCAGAGAAACATGGGAAGCAAGAGGATATATAGTGCATGTACGCCTCTTCTTCCGTAACGCAATAGGCACATCAAGGTCCTCAGCTTCCTCAGTAGCTGAGACCGGATCATATAAGGCATCCTGCACCTCAAGATGCACACGTAAATCACCACATTAGTGGAACTCAAATGCTCAGAACATACCTGGGGTGTGTTGGATGATAGAGGAGACACATGAGCATGGGGTCTGCGCTGGTAAACCTGCGAAAAGAAAGTTGGTGTGACAGGTGATGGAGATGGTGTAGTGAAGCATGGAGTAGACGAAATCAGAGGTAGAGGCATGTATACCTCTTCACCATTCTCTGAAGGAATGAGCTTGTCACTTGTAGGGGATAAATAAATAATAGACTCAAAGAAGGTGACATACGTACTAGCATAATACCTTCGTCGAACAGGGTCAAAGTAACGGTATCCCTTTTGGGTCCTGGAATACCCAACAAAAACGCACTTGACAGCTCTAGGAGAGAGCTTGTCAAGACCTGGAGATATCTAATGACGAAAAGCAACCGACCCAAAAACACGAGGCGTAAGAGAGAAGATCTGTCTCAGGAAACGTAATCGAGAATGGGATCTTCTCCCCAGGACTGATGAGGGCATGCGATTCACCGGGTAGCAAGCGGTTAAAACTGCATCCCATCTAGGACCGTCACTCTGATACCATGTGGAAAGGCGTGAAATGAAAAGTTGAATTTAATCGTAGCCCTAGAGCTCTTTTATATAGGATAAAAGCTCTAAGGAAAAATTACATAAAGTAGATAGAAGAAATAAGAAAATACAGAATAAAGATAACAATATATAAATATATCAACTGACCCCAACTCATAACTGATCTCATCCATTTCGATGATGAGAGTCGGCATCTTGAGGGCACCCGACGAAGAGAAGATATCACACGTGCTCTCTGACATGATGAAAAAGAGGCTGAAACAGAACTCAATCTAGGATGTAGACCAATCGGAGTGTGTCTATATGAACATAAGGAATCAATTGTATGTATAGACTCGTACAACTATTCCTATCAACCGAGGGTTCTTTCTAGGACAAGCAGATGCGTCCCAAGGTCCGATTTCACCAAACCGGACCCAAAATCAAGTTGTTTCGTGATCAAACAAAAAGTAGAGTCTGAAATAGGGACCACCTAGACAGTTGGAGACCGCACGACCCACCCGGGAACCACCGCGCGACACTAGAGAGTGCCTGGAGAGTGCTGAGTGGTGGCACAGGTGGCGGTACTAGTGAAGCATGCCGTTCGGGTGGCATGAGAGGATCCCCCGAATGGCGTGCAACAGCGTTGTGGGCTGCACGTGACGTACGGCGGAGTAAACGAATGCACTAGGGTACCGCGCATGGCATGCGGCGGTGCCGGCGGCGACACAGGAGATGGAAGGGGGCGGGCGGGCGACAGGTAGGATTAGAGTTGGGTACGGAACTCCAGTCTAGGACCGTCGCTATGATATCATGTGGAGAGAGAAAGCCATGGAGTTCTCTTATATAGAGGGGAGAACTCATGTTGGGCAAATTGCATAATAGATACAATAGAAATAGAATACATGAAAAAGTGAAGATAAATAATATCTCAACAATAGCCATATTAAATCATGGACAACATGCTTCAATTCTCGTTCTCTCCCTCCGTGTCCTTTTTTCCTTATTCGCAACTTTTTCTACGCTTTTTCCTTGAGGCGGCTATGGGAGAGAGGGAGGGGAGGGGTTGACGTTCATAGGGAATGGACAAGGGGATAGGCGTACACGCTCTACATGTCAGGTCCGAGCCAGCCCAATGCTCCACCATAAATGCAAGCTCCAGATGTTTAATCCAGGCTTTGGAGCGTGAAGAATGCGAATAAATGCCGTCTGGAACCCTTGTGTAGGTTAAAGGTTAAGGTTGCTTGTATGTTGGATTTGAAATCAACCCTAAATAGGTTAAAGTGGTATTCAGGATTTGGATTAACCTTACTTAGGATAGGCTTTGTAATTAATGTAGGGTTGAAGAAGAAAGTTTCGGGTTCAGAAGTGGAGGTTAAGGCTTTGGTCTAAGGTCAGAATGATGGCTTTGGGACTTACTTTCTTACCCCTTGAACAAGATTTGATTTAAGAGCCACTTATTAGCCTTACCTATGTACAAATTCTAGAAATTGTGTCTAAATGAGATGTACATGAACGAGGATCTTAATGTGGCTAAATGCATGCAAGTTAAGGTGTGTTTTCATTCAATTCAGGTATATAACCATAATGATCAGTGACTCATCAGATGTCGCCAATTTTCAGGATTATGGGTGAGGAGAGCTGGAACGGGAAAGTTGACTGTACTTGTCCTTGGTACCCTCTCTCCTCTCCTACACCCTAAACTACACCAGCCCACAGCTAAGGTCATGTGGGATATTCTTTCAGCCACGTACTCACAGATGAACGAGACAAAGATTCTTCAACTTCAGCATGACATTTTTACGGTCAAACAGAATGGCCGCCCGTTGTATTCGTTGTATACATCCCTACGGGGGATGTTTGAGAAGCTCTACATCATCATTCCCCTGACAGCGACCCCTGAGCAGCAGAAGACGTTCCAGAATGCTACAATGGTGGGGGTCTTACTAGCCGGAATATGATGCAGCTCGCTCACAGACATTGGCAGATGCGACTATTCCTCCAGTGGAGGAAGTGTATCGGCGACTAAGCCGAATCTCGGTTCCTTCTTCTGCGTCTACGCCACCTCCCTCGGCAATGGCTGCTTCACGTGGCAGAGGTGCTTCCTCCTTTCGTGGCCGTGGACCTCGCGGTCAAGGTGGTCGCTTTCGTCAGCCATGCTCCTTCTGTCATAGCTCGGATCATACAGAAGATACATGCTATTCTAAGCATGGGTTTCCTGCCTCTGCACGTGTAGCCGAGCATGCTGTCTCTACACCGCCATCTACTTCCGACCAGAGGTTTGACGATCTTGTTGCCCGATTGCGGGATATCATGCCTCCTGCCTCTACTGATTCGCCAGGAGGTCACTCGGACATCGCAGCCTCAGCCTCTGCCAGCACATCAGCCATGGCGAGCTCTTCAGGTAGCGTTTACGCATTTACTTCATGTCACAGTCCGGATGTTTCAGAATGGATATTGGACTCTGGGGCGACACATCATCTCTGTCGAGACAGAGATCAGTTTACATCCTACAAGGAAAATCCTCAAGGGAGATCGGTAGTGATTGTAGATGGCACTCATTCCCCCATCATTGGGCAGGGGGAGATCAGTTTGACATCTTCCATTCGTCTGTTGAATGTTTTGCATGCTCCAGATTTTTCTATGAACTTGCTTTCTATTAGCCAGCTTACGGAGGATGTGCATTGTCGAGCTATATTTGACCCATCCTCTCTTATCTTTCAGGACATTCTTACAGGCAAGGTGATTGGTTGTGGCTGTGAGCAGGATGGACTTTATCGGTTGGTTCCCACATCCTATGCTGGTGTCTCATCTCAGTCCAATGGATCTGCTTCTGCCTTTACCTGGCATATGCGTTTTGGCCATCTCCCTCTTCAGAAGCTACGTCATATCTTGCCCCAGATTTCACCCAAGTCTTCCTTTCAGTGTGACGCTTGTCAGTTGGGAAAGCATCACAGGTCTACTTTCCCTAGTCGTGAGTCTAGGAGCAGTCGCTTCCCTTTTGAGTTATTGCATGTTGACATTTGGGATCCGAGTCGTGTACCTGATCACCAGGGACACAGATTTTACCTAGTGGTCGTCGATGATTTCTCTAGATTGTCTTGGGTCTTTTTATTGAAAAATAAATCTGAAGCGGGGGATGTAATCAAGAATCTTATCAATGAAATTCGGAATGTCTTCTCTTCTAATGTGAAGATTGTACGTACAGATAATGCATTAGAATTTTGCAACCGTGCTCTTTCCCATTTCTTCTCATCTCGTGGCACTATTCACCAAACAACTTGTGCATATACATCTCAACAGAACGGTGTTGCTGAAAGGAAACATCGTCATCTTCTTGATGTGGCTCGGACTTTACTCATTTATAGTAGTGCTCCTCTGTCGTTTTGGGGTGATGCGGTACTTATGGCAGGTTATCTAATCAATCGTATGCCATCTTCTGTATTGGGGGAGAGAGTTCCTCTTTCTGTTGTTTTTCCTGACAAGGAATCGTTCACTTTGACTCCTCGTGTTTTTGGTTCGGTGGCTTTTGTCCATCAACTTGCGCCAGGGATTGACAAGCTCTCACCTAGGGCTGTGAAGTGTGTCTTTCTGGGGTACTCTCGTACTAAAAAGGGCTACCGTTGCTATGATCCTGTGAATAACATATATTATGTCAGTGCTGATATCACCTTCTTTGAAAATGTCATGTATTTCTCGCCTACAGGTGATAGGATGATGCCTTCAAATACTGCTGATGAGATTTATGTGCCACCACCTCCTATACGTCAGCATGGTCACATACCTCCTCCTCCAGTGTCACCACCACCACCACCACCACCTACCCAACCACCAGTACCACCTTTACCAAAATTCTACACTCGTCGTCCAAATACTGCTCATAGAGGCCGTCATTCATCTACAATGCCCCAGGTATGTCCAGGTGATATGAGTACTGATGGGACTGACTATGCACAAGTGCAGAATACTGATGTACAGGTGGACACTGCTGATGATTTGGATGTGCCTATTGCCCTAAGGAAGTCCAAGACGACATGTGCGTCTTACCCACTTGCTTTCCAGGTCTCCTTCCATCGCCTCGCTGGTGATTTCCAGAGATTTGCCATTGCTCTATCTACCGTGGAGATACCGCGGAACTATCAGGATGCCTTGAAAGATAGCTGCTGGAGGTTAGCAATGGAAGAAGAAATGGTTGCCTTGCGATCTCGTGGTACATGGAGTTTGGTCGCTGCTCCTCCAGGCGCGTCTGTTGTCAGTTGTAAATGGGTCTTTACTGTCAAGTATAATGCGGATGGCAGCTTTGATCGCTACAAAGCAAGGCTAGTGACTCGTGGATTCACTCAGACCTATGGGGTGGACTATATGGACACCTTCTCTCCGGTGGCACGTCATTCAACGCTACGTATTCTCCTTTCAGTTGCAGTGGTACGTGATTGGCCTTTGTTTCAGCTTGATGTCAAAAATACCTTTTTGTATGGAGATCTGTAGGAAGAAGTCTATATGCAGCAGCCTCCGGGGTTTGCTGCTGAGGGGGAGTGCCATATGGTGTGTAAACTTCACAAGGCCATATATGGCCTTAAACAAAGTCCGCGGGCATGGTTTCAGAAGCTTTCAGATCTCATCCAGACGCAAGGCTTCATAAGATCGTATGCTGACCACTCTTTGTTTGTCCAGAAGACTCCCAGAGGTATTGTTGTTATTATGGTATATGTTGATGATATACTTGTTACAGGAGATGACATGCAGGGGATAAAGATGGCAAAAGCATTTCTAGGCAGTCAGTTTGTGACTATGGATCTTGGTACTCTGCGGTACTTTCTGGGATTGGAGTTTGCAAGGAATGCGCAGGGTCTTGTAATGACCCAAAGGAAATATATTACAGATATGCTTGTTGAGACAGGTATGATTGGGTGTCGACCCTCTACTACTCCCATGGACCCTAGCATGAAGCTATATGGAGATGATACAGAGGAAGTTGATAAAAGAAGATATATAGAAATGGTGGGAAAACTTCTCTATATTACCATCACCAGACCTGACATTGCGTTTGCAGTGAGTCGGGTGAGTCAATTCATGGAGCAACCCAGACAAGTACACATGGATGCTGTATATATGATACTGAGATATCTAAAGTCGTCTCCAGGTGCAGGATTGTTGTTTAGGAAAGAAACAAATCTTTCTATCTCTGCATGTGCTGATGCAGACTATGCAGGATGTCCTAGAGATCGGAAATCTACCTCAGGATTTGTGGTATTCATTGACAGTTCCTTAGTCTCTTGGAAGAGCAAGAAACAGACAGTGGTGGCTAGATCTAGTGCTGAATCTGAGACAGGGCCATGGCGCAGGCTAGCACGGAAATGATGTGGGTTCGAGTCGTATTAACAGATCTACATATAGATGTATCGTTACCCATGCAGTTACAGTGTGATAATCAAGCTGCATTATTTATTGCTAATAATCATGAATTTCATGAAAGGACGAAGTATATTGAGGTAGACTACCACTATACCAGGGACATGATTCAGAAAGGGTTAATTTCTACTTCTCATGTGAGTTCAGGTGAACAGACTGCAGATATTTTCACCAAGCCGTTGCTCAGAGGGCCGTTTCAGAAATGTACTTCCAAGCTGAGCATGATTGACATCTATGCTCCATCTTGAGGGGGAGTGTAGAGATATTTCTAGTATTTATGTACTTAAGTATCATGCTTATCTTTATTGTTCCAATCTTTTGTAATTTACACATAGGCTTCCTCTATATAAGAGAGCCTAGGGTTCTCTGGAATAAACAAGTTCTTCATTTCCTACAACAGATTCAAAGGGAGATGTTTTATGTTGAGCATGTTTTTTGTTGTGCTAAGTGATTGTTCTTGTCATGCAGCATGCTCATGTATTTGGCTGGCGTCAGTTGTGTTAGAGTATTTCTTGCTTTATAGCTTATTAGTCATTTGCTGAATGATTACACATCTCGATTAGTTTTCCTTTACCTTTTAATTTTTTAAATACAATGCTTGCATTTGGTGTATGCTTGAGCAAGAGATAGGGAATGTGTTTGGGCAAGGTTGTGTGAGTAATCAACTTTGCTTGTGTGTGTTATTGATCATGCATTTATGAGAAAACACATTGAGAAGTTCAATGTGAGTGATGGGAAAATGTATTAGAATCATATATCGTATCTGATTTTTGTATTGTTATGCAAGGGCAATTAATTATCTTTACTTTATGTCATTGTCATTATCATAACAACAACAACAAAGCCTTTTCCCACTTTAAGTAGGGTCGACTACATGGATTTTTTACCTCTATTCAGATCTATCTTGTGTCATTCTCGGGCTTAGATCCAAAAAACTAAGATCCCTTCGTATAGTCTCATTCCAATACTTCTTGATCCTTCCACGCCCTCTTTTAGCTGGTTCAACATTCCAAAACTAACATCTCCTCACCGGTGCATCAGTTGACATCCTTTGCAAATGGACAAACCACCTTAAGTGATTTTCTCGCATCTTATCTTCGATTGGAGCTACACCCATTTTCATTCTGATTGCATCATTCTGAATCCGATCTTTACGTGTGTATCCACACATCCACATTAGCATTTTCATTTCTGCTACTGCCATTCTCTGCACATGTCTATGATTCGCATGCCAACATTCAGATCCATAGAGCATAGCAGGTCTCACCGCTGCTTTGTAAAACTTTTCTTTGATTTTCAAAGGAAATTTCTTATTACAGAGAACAGTAGAGGCTCCTCTCCACTTTAGCCAACCTGCATTTATTCTATTTGTAACATCTCCATCAAATTCTACATCATGTTGCAAAATAGAACCCAAGTATCTAAAATAGTCTCTCTTCAGAATGTTATCGTCACCAATCTTAACATCGATTCCTTCACCATTGCTTCCATCAAAAGTACACTCCATATATTCAGTCTTAACCCTACTTATACGATATTCTTTAGTCTCCAAAGCATGTCTCCAGACCTCAAGCTTCTCATTTACTCTATCTCTAATCTCATCAATCAACACAATATCATCAGCGAAATAACATACACCAAGGTACACAATATCATTGTCGTTATCATACCTTCCATTTTTTCTCAAAACTAGGCTTTCTTATAGACTGCGAAAATTTGAAAGGTTCAACCATGTAGAGCACAATGTCAATTGGTATCAAGTTTCGTGCTATGATCTTTTTAAATATATAGTGTAGTGGTTCATTACAAAATTCTAACTTATTTTTTCCACATGTTCAATGCTTTTATTATTAATCTGTCTATAATGATTATGTTTTTGTTGTGCATTCTGGAAGCATTTTCATATCTCTAATGCCTATTAATCTGCCTATAATAATTATGTTTTTGTTGTGCATTCTGGTAGAACTTTCAGTTAAATAACCTGTCTCCTATGTTCATAGAATATCACACACGGGTTGCAGTTTACCTTCAGAGCTCATTCAAGACATGTTTGATAGAAATGAATGCGCGACACACGAGGGCCTAACACTCAATATATCAAGAAGGCTACTGAAGTTGATGGGCGGAGACGTTCAATATGTTAGGGAGGCGGAAAAATGCTACTTTGTTATCAGCATCGGTATACAGCCAGATCATGGAAGTATGTTGAAAGATCAAGATCGTTCAAATCAAGGAAGTTGCTCATCATCTTGTTGAAATGTTCATCGTATCTATTATCATTATTAATGTTTAAATGATCAACAGCAGTTTTGTTGTATGAGGTCGGAAGTAACAAAGAACCTTCTTTTTGCATCTCTAGTTCAAGAGAATTGGCAATGATGTTGCATCATGTTTTGCATTCTTGGATTTTGCTTATGATGGATTTTGTAAATATGACATAATTATGAGGCATGCTCTATAATCATCTTATTTTCACTGCAGGGTCGGAGTTAGTTTTTACAATGAAAGGTTTTAGATTAAGAATTGTCAAACTTCCATTTAAGTTTACTTGAAAGGGTTAGACACATATGTACATGTAGCTATATTTATAGTCACCGCCATCGACATTCACATGGTGGCTCGCCATCGAGATTGTACGCTATGCCCCCATGCTCCCGTGAGCCATCCTCTTTCACCAATGCAAATGCAATACAAACCTTACTATGCCCCCATGCTCCCGTGAGCCATCCTCTTTCACCAATGCAAATGCAATACAAACCTTAGGTTCACCAACTCATACAGTGAAGGCCACAATAATTAATTATAATAAATAATAAACCTGTTTATTCCCAATGAATGAAATTATCCAAGATAGATCGCTAGGTGATTTATCTCAGAAAAATACCGAACTCTAAAAATGTGGAGTTTAATACATATTAAAAATCAAATATTAAAATACATACAACGATTTGTATTGAGCACATGATGCATGCAAATACAATTCTATTTGGGCACAATGTAAATAACAATAATTTTATGATCAGTGAATTTTTGGTAATTTTTCGAGTAATGGTTAATTAAATATGAATTTTAGTGCACAAAATGGGTAAAATATGTAAATTTTTATCAGAATAATCATTGATAATTAACCATAGAGCATAAATATATAAGGAGTACGCCACAATGTAGAGCATTAATTGTAGAACAAAGGAGCTATTTTTGAATGATAAAAAGATGCGAAAATAATGTTCAAAATAACAAAAGAAGTCAATGTTCTGTTTGCAATATTATAATAAATTAAATAAAATAAAAATGCAGTATAGGGACTAGAATGTAATTAACGGCCCCGCTAGGGGTCATGCTGCGAAATCTCCAAGAGGTCACGTGCAAAGCTCATGACCCTGGAGTGGTTGGGGACGCTTTGGAATTTGGTGGAGCTCATGGTTCTTTCTCGCAAAATTCCGCATGAGGGGGGTGTGGGTCACATGACCAGCTTCTGGTCCTTGAGCCCAGCGGAGCGAGGGCGGCTGGCATGGTGGAGGCAGTGCATTAATGGATGGCATCAGGGCTTGGCCTGGAGGACACCTTGTGGAGGCACTACCCAATGGAGAAGGGTGGAGGAGCTTGGCGGTGTAGGCGAAGCGCGGCTATGGGCGACGAGTGGGTAAGGCTGCTGACACACGACCGAGAATTGGTGGGGAGGAAGCGCAAGGAGGAGGCTGAGCTCTACTCGACCAGGCGACGGAGCGTAGTGGCGTAGAAGGCAATGTCAGCCGACGTCGAAGGCGGTAGAGATGGCGATCGTCAGTTGGGGGAGGTACAACATCGTGTGTGGTGGAGCCGGAGCGGGGGAGGCAAAGCGGTGCAGTCAGTGGTGAGGCGCAGAGGTTGCAGGAGGAAGACTCAAGCCAAAGAGGAGAGCATGGCTCGAGGGTGGTCGAGCACCGGAGCAGGAAGAGCAGCTTCGAGGGGAGGCTGCAACGAGGGTGGCACCCCTTGGATCTCGTCGGAGAAAGTGGGAGGAGGTCAGGTTGTCACTACAACATATAGCTACGAGGAGGTGGCGTCGATTAGGAATGTGGGGGTTGACGAGGTGAGGATCGAGGGAGGCGAATCGGGGATGGGTGGCGCGCGATATCCCGGGGCGACGGTGACGATCTGATTAGATGAGGGTGGCGATCGAAGATGGAGAGGAAGGGTGGTGGTGCGATTTTTGGGCGACGGTGTCGCCGCCCTCTAAAGGAAAGGGGCGTGACGAATGGAGGAAGGAGAGGATGGAGGGACGTCCGAACGGCCGAGATCGGACAGTCCTCGATTCGTCACATGGCATTTATTATATTTTTTAATTGCATTATTTTTTAATTAATTATTTTTTAATAAAAAATATAAATATAAATTCCAAAAAATGGGTGACACGTGGAGGCTCCAGGAGCTACCACGTGTCACTCCCCAGAAAAATCGAAAATATAAAATAAAAGAAAATTAAAAAGGAAATAGTAAATGACCTCTGATCAAAATATTTTCTTCACAAAACTTGCTCGTCTCGATGAGATCTACAACTTTCATGAAGAGACCAACATCAAAATCATTTGCATAAAGTAATATTTTTTATGGTACTTTATATACATAGAATACCTTTATTTTTGGGTTTTGTAATTTTTTATCATTTTTAAATAAGATAAAAATCACAAAGATATGAAAAAATTAAAGACAAATATTTACACATTAATATAATTTATTTATGATTTAAGAAAAATGAAGAAATAAATAAAGTACAGAAAAGACGAGTTTTGTACAGATTGTTAGTGAACACTCAGACTATGTCACTTTCTTTAATTTCGGTCTTATTTTAGATTTGGATTTTTACGTATTTTGATAAAACTTTTATAAAAAAAATAAAAAGAAAAAGAAATAAAAGAAAAAGACTTAATTATGTACATAAAATAATAGGTTAAAATCGGGTAAAATACACAATGTACAAAAGAGACACAAAACCCAACTTTCACATATAAGCTCCGATTCACTTGAACTTGATCTTATTTTGAAGGTAGTTGAATTCATATTAATTCAAAAGTGAGTCGGAATAAACTGGACACTATATGAGGAAGGTATCGGTATTTTAATCTGATCATCCTGAAATTAGGATTTGGATTTCTGGTCCACTTATTTCTGTTAGTGCTTTTTTTTATTTTATTCTTGTTAGTGATATGTACACAATGGAGGTAGTTTCAAGTGATTTGGAGTTGGCATGAATTAATTAAAAATCAGAGAAGTTATCTTATTTTACATGTTAATTGGGTTGGATTTTTGGCTTCTTATTTTATGCAATTAAGAATGATAAATTGCAATTATTATTTATACATGTGTGAATGTTAATTATGCAAGATAATTGATGAAATGCATATGAATTTTGGAGAATTGAGCTTAGTTAATCACTTTTAGAGTGATGAATCACATATTCATCAGGGGTAGAGGCAGAGATGTCAGTGGGAGAGGAGTTCGGGTTCAAGTTCAATGTACCCTTCATTAGAGCTAGAGCATTTGGTGGATGATGACGATATAAAGGAAGGTGTTGATGAAGAAGATGAGAAAAATATCGAAGTATGCATAATTTGGAGACGTTTGTGTAGTTTACTCAAAAAATGAATACAAGAACGTGGGTGAGCTCACATTATACAATAGTTTGATTCTTTTGCTTGCTAATTTCAAAAATTGACGATGTGAGCTTTAGTTTTAAAAGAAAAATGGTTTATAAATCCAAAATTTTACAAAAAAAAAGTTACTCGGTATAATGTGGATATCCATTAGAATCCTAATTGGATATAACCACGTGAACATCTGGCACCCTACAAGATATCATGGAAAAGCTCTTAGTTAGTGCATCACGAGAAAGCTTTAGCACTGTGGTAGAAGCTTCTTCCGTCCTACTATAAATTATAGCATCCTGGTAAACTTCTTTCATCCTAAAATAAATTTATACCATCGTGCTAATAGCTTTCTTTCCTCCTAAAATAAATTTATACCATCATGATCATAGCTTTTCCATCCTTTCATAAATTACAACACCACGTTAAAAATTTCTCCAGTCTTGTTGTAAATTCGTAGTGTCCTGTTAAAAGCTTCTGCTAACTTATCCTAAGTTTATATCATTGAAAAAACTTCATCCTTGTGCCACCATAAACTTATAACCAAATGAATATTTTTTGGTTCTGGGGGGACTCTTTTTGAATTTGGTGATTGATCGACATTGGTGTATTTACGAGGCATTCTTTTTGAAGCACGCACCTTTACAAATTTCTTGGAAGTACAAAGGCCTATTTACAAATTTCTTGGAATTACACAAGACTAGTTCCCTTCTTATCTTTCGAAATTGAGGTTTATCTAGAGAAGTTATAAAAATATATGCAAACTGCTTTACTGTAGATATATATTCCAAATAACTTTCCCTTGCGCAAAAAGTGATGTATAATATTCATATGCTTTGTTCAAGAGTGATTTACTTAGTTCTTGGATAAGTCGATAGAGAATAGTGTTACAGTAGAGAATACGATTTACATGGTTTGTCAATACGGTGTTAAATTCAGAACCTGCTACGTCCATCACCACTTCAACAAATGGATTAATATCTAGAACATCAATTGATTCATTCAGTGGAGGTGAGATGATTTCACCGTATCTCCACCACATATTATAACCCTCTATGAAACTATTCCTATAAATGTGTAATTGCATATCATCTTAAATAAACAACACTTGTGAGATGGAATATAATGGTGTCGTGACTGTCGTTCAAATCAACAACAACAGAACAATTGGCATAAGCAAATGTAACAAATTCCTCTATGCCACGTTGAAATGTCTCTAACAAGTGCCTGTCTTGTACAAGCTTGTACATCCACTCCTTATAGCTCGTCATCCTAACCCTGAAATAAGGACTTCTGATGTTAATTCAAAGATACTTTCAAGACATTGGCCTAACTTAAAATATTTAATGTAGGATAAATGAAAAGAACTTTTTGTTAATATTATATCTTGCTCCTGTCCTTAAAGATTCAAACACTGAAACAATATTACCATTGCTACATGCATGTTAGAATTTATATCTGAGCAAATTTCGGCAGCATAACCCTGCAACCCTTCAATATACCTCATAAATTAAGCTAAATACCCTTTGAAATTATCACCAAATTAACAATAGATAAAATTTATTACCCAATTAATCTGGTATACCTAAGAGGAATGGAGTTATATTACCTTTCTAGTGATTTTCGTTTATGAATATGATTAGCTAGAAATATCATTTCAAAGGCCTAATAATTTTGTCAAAATAATGTTAAATTCCAATATTTAATCTATATTTAAGAATTCAATCCACGATTTTAGATTTAAACATTCTAGAAACATCCTGAATATCTGTTATGATGTATGGAAAAATGAGGAAGGGTTTGATGAGAATTGATTCATACAAGAGATAAATTCACAATGCAATCACAAAGAAATAAAAATTTGTGTGAAGAAATCAGAACATATAGAATGGTAAAAAATCACAAGCAAAGAAAGATTTGCTATAAAAATAACAAAATGCAAGTAGAAAGTACCTTAAACTCTACTGAGACATCACCATCGAGAAAGAACTTCTAGTTCGACTGACATCTTACCTAAAAAAACAAACACACATACACATACATGCATATACAGTATACGGTATACTGTTGGACAACTCGTTAACCATGATTAATTTATAAAATATATAGAATCCAACTTGATTTTTGAATTTTCATGGTATAAGATTTTTAATATTTAGGATCATTATCAAAAAACTATTACAGAGATATTGATGGGAAACGGACAACAAACTAAATTGGAAGCAAGACATGCAACCACAATTCAGATGAGATTAGATAGATTATCCTCAAAATAGAAAAAAAAACATTGTAAAATGTCTACATTGTTGGATCATATAACAAAATTTTACAAAGAAAGTGTACAAACAAAAATATCTTAGTCCTAACTCCTAATACAGCCCATGTGAATTGTCTATGTCGATCACATCTATCATGTGTCATGAGACAATCATTGGGGTTCTTTATAATTTATATGGAGTCAACAAGTATTCATATCTAAAGAAATGCATTTGTATATAAAAACTATAGAAATTATGTCACATATAGATTAAAGCTTAAGATGGATATACAATATACTTAAGGTCAAAAACGCATTATATATCCAGAGGAAATGGAATGTCCTATTTTAGCTTTCATAACTCTTTTTACGCAGACCATAGCTCTTAAAAGTTCAAAGTTTCTCATTTTTATTGTAATGCTTAAAAAAACTATCATAATTGGGAATCGATCATAGATGTGACTATTTTTGTATTTACTTTAAAAAGGTAACTTTATAAGTATGATTTGGATATAATACTTCCAGATACCAAGGTCTACGGACACTTTCAAAAGCTTTTACATGTATATACACATCCCCAAAACTGATCTTAATGCAAAGATAGCGTTTTAAATCTTACACATGCACCTTGGAATATTTATAGTATATAAATCTTATATATAGTGTAACATTCCGGATTTAGGTTTCAGTCCGTTAATGGAGAGAACTGACCCCGACAACTTATTGGGTTCGGGACCCAATTGGACCCGTTGACAACCACCCAAAATGCTTATATTCGCAGCGTCCTCGTTGCTACATGACCCATCACTTATTCCTAGTGACAGTGGTGGTTGCACGCTATGGGTGGTCATTTCCTCCTATTTCTTTGTAGAGGTGGCTCCACCTCTCGGGTAACCCTTTCCACTATTAGAGGGAAATTGGCTCGGATACCATTTGTAATGTCATGGGCTTAGGTCTCCGCTCTGTTATCGAAGAAAACTGGCTCGGATAACTTGTTGGGTTCAGATCTAGATGGACTCGTTAACAACTACCCAAAATGCTTAAGTCCAATTTGTCAATTAGTAATCTTCACCATTTATAACACACTCTCACACTTTGTGAGTTTTAGATGTGGGACTATTTTTGGGGGCATGGGTGTTACAACCTCCTCCACTTATATTCGTAATGTCCACGTTGCGTATGGTCCATCACGTAGTCCCAATGACAGTGGTGGTTGCAAGCTCAAGGTAGCTATTTCCTCATATCTCTTTGTAGGGGTGGCTCTCCACCTCTCAGGTAGTTCTTTTCATTATCAGAGGAAAAATTGACTCTGATTCTATTTGTAACATCCCGGGCTTAGGTCTGTGGTCCGATAATGGAGAAAACTGTCCCTGACAACTTATTGGGTCCAATTGTACCCGAACCTAATAAGTTGTCAAGGTCGGTTCTCTCCATTAACAGACCGAAGACCTAAATCCAAGATGTTACACATAACGTTTTAATATTACATTATTTGCAGAGGCATATACAACGCCCACCTATTTTACATAGTAAATTTTGCACATCTAATTATCAATCTTTTTGCACGCATGCCCCTCCAATTCAATGGTTTCAATAATGAATAGTCAACTTCCCTTTAAGTGTCCATGTATACTCAAAGTTCCGACGAAGAATCCTTATAATGGTCTACTGGTAGAAACAGTGGGTTAGAAAAAAATCTCGACGTAACCAAAACAACGATAGAAATCCTAGATTATATGTTTATAAAATCATTCAAATCCTTAATTCGACTTAAAAACTTGAATAGATAGTATAGAACATCTCAAAAATTGGGGTGTATAGGAAAAGGTCCCCAAGAAAAAAATGCAATTTTTAATAGTTTAACATTTCATTAATGTGGTAGAAATTTATTGAGAATGTATTTTATCATTAAAATGACAATCAAGCTGGCCCATAGATAGGTATGAAATGGGTACGATAAAAACTTACCAAGCATGGGTATTTGTACTAAAATATTAATTGAATATGAATACATTATTTAAAATCTCGAAATACAATTATGAATATGCTAACAGACTCGAATATTCTAGTACAAAATATTATTATTATATTAATATAATTTATTATTGTGTATAGTAAACGACTAACAATGAAAATTAAGTATTTCATACTTGATAATAATTTGATCCAAATTCATAATTTATCCATGTTGGTCATTAAACATGTCAGATGTTAATTGATCCATATTTGTATTCGCTCTTTATCAAATCCACGTTCATAGCTAATGAATATTGAATCTGAATCCGTATCAATTCTTTAAGGATTTGATTTCCTAATTCCATATTGGATTTATATTTGTATCTATATTCGTACTGCATACAAATAAAGCAAATATGGGTATGAAATAACCATTTTTGATCTTTTATCCAATCAGTTTCCATCCCTAGTTATAAATATAATCTACCTAATCTAAGGTTTAAAAAATAACACATCATTAAATATGTGTCGTCGTTATGGTAATCATTATAATAAAAATATGTTATCAACATCTCATGCAAAAGATCGTATCTATAAAATTAATTTATCATCTTAATGAAAATATAGGATTTTTATTAGTTGTGCCCCTCTAAAATATTTCAATATCAGTTATACCCTTCCCTTTTGGGATATTATTTGTGCCCTCGACTTCTTGTCGTTCTATCACTCGCGCCCCTCCGTTACTTTTATCGCTAATAAGAACTTAACAATGCTTTAATCAGACCATGGTTTAGTTAAGAAGGGCATATCTGGAAGAAAAGCCCCCACCTCCCTATCAATCTTCCTCCATCCTCCTTACTCTCCAACCTTCCTCCTCCTCCGACCATCTCCTCCTCCAGCCCATTCTCCTCCTCCATTCCCCCTCTATCCCCTTCTCTTCATCCTCTTCGGTCCCTCGAGTGCAACCCTTCGCTTGGATGCTGCGTAGAGGAGTAGCAGCAGTATGTTGACGACGAGGTCGCGAGTTAAGGTCAAGTTCTTGAACCCATCGGCACCATTCCACTCAAATCCCAGCAGGTAGAGGGGAAGGAGAAGAGGAGGGAGTGATGAACGTGAAATTCGCCTCTATAATAATGTGGAATTAAGTCGTAGTACAGGAGACGAATTCGGTTCAGCAAAAACCACGATCTTTGAATGTCGTGGAATATTTTAACTTGGCAAGTGTACCAAGGTCGAACACAGGGATACGGCTGCATAATGTGTGTATTGAACTTCGATTCATGAAGCTCAATGTGATTTAATTCTAATTTCAGGTCCTCATGCAAATTATGCTATTTACAAAGCTATGCCATGATGCATGCAATTTTTTATCAGTTTTTATGCAATTATAAAGTGATGCATGAATGAACATGCAAGATTATGTATACATAGATAAAAGCCTACAATTATACCCTAAAAATACGAGCAACAAAATATAAATTGAAATCAGAGTCGATTGAATCCATCATTTAAAACAGTCAACCAATCAGAGCAAGCATGAGTAGCACATGGTCTCAATTACCACATAAAAAAACTTTAATTAGAACAGGAGCAAATGAGACAAATAAGCATGTTAAAATGTAGAGGACAAAACAAGGATCAAAACGACACTAAAATCATGCAATTTGGACCTACGATGCTCAAGTTATGCTAAAAACAGTGCAAGGGCATAATTGTATAAAAATGCAAGGAAATAAAAGGATAAATATTACATTTAGGTCCCTGGAAGGACCTAAATGCAATTAATGAAAACCGTCTGGACCCATTTGCAATTTTTCCATGCGCGCAGGGACCTGTTTGTAATTTCCAAAACCCGACAGGGCATCCCTGTAAAATACCCCAGGCGCGCACGTGACGCACGCGCCTGGAGGACCAAAATGCAATTCTTTAAAACCTCAGGGTCTTTTCTCTAATTTACCCAGCACCTCACGTGCTAGGCACGCGAGGGGCTAGGCTCGGGTCAGGCCTGTGGCTCGGGCCACGTGGCTGCAACAAGGGGCTTGGGTCGAGGCTCGGTAGAACCCAGGCCTGTAGCCTCGGTTGGAGCTTCAAGTACCACGTGTCTCCATCGCGACCGTCCGATCCATCTGATCGGACGGCAATTGTACGTCATCCTCCTCCGCAGGTCGTCGGAGAAGGCGGGGCTCCGGCGACCTGCTGCTGGCTCCGCCTCGCCTCGTAAGGTCGTCGGATGGTCGAGGAAGCTATCTGGATGTGCGGCGAAGGTCCTGGAGCAGAGACGAGGCTCCTTGGTGGATCAGAAGTGTTGCTCGGTGAAGCCTCGCCGGAGGCGGGGAGCTCGAAGAAGCTCAGATCTGTCTCCGACTATAGTCGATGGAAGCACCTGCAAACATTAGTATAGCCGAAGCATGGTGTGTGCGTTTGTTTGTGAGGTGAACGGAAGCCCGTGGAGGCGACGGGAATGGTGGCCTGAGGCTTCTTTGCCGCCGGAGCGGGAGAAGAAGGGGATCGGAGCGGGGGAGGTCCTGGAGAAGGAGAGGGGGTCCGCGTGATTGCTGGTGGTGTAGCGAAGCTGGTGGGTCGATTAGACGAAGGTGGCAGTGGCTGAGGGTGGTGTAATAATTCGGAGAAAATTAAAGAAAAATAAAGATGAAAATCTCCTCGCCGGAGCGAGGAGTTGGCGGGGGAATTGGCCTGGGATTGAGCTCCGATGAGCTCAGGGGTCGTCGCCCTGGCCTGCCCGACCTTGGCAGGGGGCTCAGCGGTGATCGGAGGTCACCGATACGCAGCGGAGGCGCCGCGGGTCGACACCAGGCGAAAGCCATCTTTACCTCGACATCCCGCCCTCTCCGTTGTCACCGGAGGGGCGGGGGAGGCTAGGATAGGGCCCAAATTGGTGGACGACGACAAACGGAGGCGGAGGAAGGGGCTTTATAGGTGGAGAGGTTTAGACGGTTACGTAGTGGAGGGGAGATTTCGATGAGAATTTTAATGGCGAGGGAGTAGCAGTGGTGAGTAAAGGAGATAGCGCGAGGATGGCGGGGGACTGGGCTACGAGAGGGAGGCGTTACGAGAGGAGGTGGGTGGCTGGGGCGACGGCCAGAAATGGAAGGGGGTGTCGTGTTTGAGAGATGAAATGGCTGGGGGAGGGGGTTATGCGAGGTTGACGATGAGCTACAGCCGTTGGATCAAGGGATCCAACGGCTGGGATTGAGGCGCGAACGGAGGGCCACGATCAGATCTTAGGATCTGATCGTGTGGCTAGGGTTGAGGCATGATGGAGCGGCTAGGATTGGGAGATGGTGGGAATCCAACGGTGGTAGGTGAAGAGATGACGTGGCAGGTGGAGGGACATCAGATAATAAGGCGATCGGACGGCTGATCGATGTAGGTGACGTGGGGAGATGGGAGTCGTAGGATGCGAAGGGGATCTAGTGGCTGAGAAGTAGGCGGAAGCGGGTGGGACGGCTCAGATGAAGATGGATCTGGAGTGATCCAACGACCGAGGGTTGCGCCGGGTGGCGGGAAGGAGAGCGGGCCACGTGGGCGGCCCAGAGGGCGCCACGTGGCCCAATGAGAAAATTCAGAAATTAATTATAAAGAAAAATAGAAAAGAAATAGTTAGAGGTAGATTTAGGAAAAAAGTCAAAACATGAAAGTTGCTCGTCTCGACGAGATCTACAACTTTCATGTTGGTCAAAAAGCCAAAAGAGGTCATTTGTATAAAAAGTATTTTTGGGGGTATTTGTAAGGGAATAAAAACACCAAGTTTGTGGTTTTGAGATTTTTTGTATTTTTTTTCTTTTTAAGGGTCAGTGAATTATAGACAACTATTCTATCTAATTTTTAGGGATTTTTGAGGATAAAATAATTACAAGAAAATAAAAGGGAATTAAAAGCAATATTTTATATACAATATAATACAAGATAAAAACAAAGAATTGATGGTGATTTTATTTAATTGTTTAGGCCAGAGGTTTAATAGTGAGTTTTTAGCATGATGAATACGGATTCATCATACCCCTATACTTAAACCATGCTCGTCCTCGAGCATCTAAAAAATGAAGGAGTCGGATTAATTCCTGACAGTGCGCATGAAATTTACAAGGCTTGATCTTTCGAAGACCCTTGACCTAAGTGATCCTAAAATTCTGGGTTTATCCAAGCCTTAGTCAGAAGGAATCCAACTTCTCTGATTATCATACTCTCTTTCTGTACATATAATATTAGGATATGACATTTAGTGTACTGCATTTCATGAGAGCCGATTCGATGCATCACTCAAAGTTCCAGTCCCACAGACTCTCCTCTAGACCTAATCCTCAATACTAGGGAATAAGTCTATTCTTGTTTCAGTCAACCTTGTCAGACTTGAAAGTGTAGATGGACGGCCAGATGATGGAGGGACATGGGATTGTGTCTATTTTTCTCACCCTCACATTGGAACAAGGGGCCTCTCGAGTGCCTTTTTACTCAACACATGTAAATTATTATTTTGTTGATCAATGTGTCCGTCAAAAGAGCTGGAGTCGTCTGCACTTGTTTTTCTGGGAGTACACCGGGGTGTGTCTTTTCTGAGTATCTAAGATACCTTCGACACCCAGGCTTGTATCGCTTACGATGCAGGGCCTTTTTTGTGGTGTCAGCCCGACTCCTTGGTCCTAATTAGCGCTTGGTCCAAGTGGACACTTTAAAATGTTTGGGAGCGCTCGCCTTTGGTGGAAGCTCATTTGTAATTTGACTTTGGTATTCAGAGCTTTTTCTTTGACATTTCATTTTTTTTGTTGGCTAGCTCCACTGCTTTTACCAAGAGTTGGCGCACACTGATCAACAAATTCCTTTAAGTCTCATCACACCCTGGCACTTTTAGGTAAATATCAAAGAGATAGCATATGAATCTTGTTCACATACTGGCTAAGGTTTTGCCGACACTCAGGTTTTCTGAAGCCTTCATTAACTTTATCTTATCCTCGAATATCATAAGATCGGGTCTAAACTCAAATCTATGGTCCTAGTTCCTCAAGTGATATCTCAACTTAGCTCATCAATCATGCAGTTGTGGAAGTAACTGTGCTGATCATATTTTCTTGAAGGTAGAGATGAAGAGTGCAATATAGCACTCAAATCTTTCAAACCAGAGGAGTGTGGATATTTAAGTCTTGAAAACCCTAATGACTAAGGCATGTTAACTCAGACTCTCAAGATCCCAGAGATCCAGTGTCCTCAAAATCCTCAAGCCTTGAGTGAGTGTGAAAATGTGTCAGGAATACACCAACTCCTTAGGTTAATGAATTTTTGTGTGATTTTTGGCTTTTGCAAATTTGTATGAGTTTTAATTTTTAAATTTTTTAAATTTCCTCGGAGAGACAATAACTGGCCCAGGCTCAAATAAAAGTATACACTTTCAGCCAGTATGGGTATAAGTACGGGTCGAGGCTCGTGTTACTTGAGGACGGGGCCGTATGTGATGTCCTCTAAACCACCCACTCTGCTAAGGGAGACCGATGTTCCCTCACTGAAAATGCCTACTAAACCTAGTAGTCAGAGTCAACATCCAAAAAAGATTTTTTTTTAAAATTTTTTAATTTTTTTTCAATTTTCAGGAATATTTACAAAAATTAATCCCTCAATTTTCAGTGAACAATTTTTACAAGGTTTATACTTAGTTCACAAGATTATCAAAACCCAGCCCGAAAAATAAAATCTCAAAAGAGATTTAAAATGCGAGCTAAGGCTAAAGTAAATATACAATAATATACGGTATACCCCCTATACTTAAAATTTGCTATGTCCTCATAGCACAAGTGTCATGAAGCCAAGGCTCGTTCAAATATAGGGTGATATAGCGGAATTGAGGAGGGGGTCCCCTTATACTTAGGTCAAAATCGGCCTAAGTACAAGAAGACGGAACGAGGGAGGAAGGAGCAGGCAGGTCCCCCCTATACCTAGGCTACAAATAGCCTAAGTAAGGTCTACGTTAGGGGGGGATCTATGATACAGGGGTGAGGGGGAGGGGTTCGTGAAATATACACACAGAGAGAGATATAAAGATAGATCGAAGGAGAGAGAGAGTGAGTGAGAGTGAGAGAGAGAAAGAAATATACAAGGGGATGGTGGAAGTGAGTGTGCATGTGCCGTGTAGGTGTGGAGGGGGGTTTGTACAATGTGCAAAACTGGAAATAAATATGCAGATGCAATAGTTTTTTTTTACAAGATGCAATGCAATTTGACTGATAAAAAGACTCCAATTTTTCTTTACAGATTCCTTTGCGGCCTCTTCAGCGGAAGCTCCCGACTTCACGCCTCCATGAGGATCAAGCGTCCCCGATTATCATGGGCCCTGCCACAAAAGAAAAACGTTAGAATACTCAGAGAAATTAAATCAGCAAATATTATGCAAAGAAATAATGCATGAAATGAGGACCTAAGAAATTTTGAAATTAATCAAAAAAATCAAAAAATCCAAAAATTAAGCTAAGTTGTATCCCCGACAACGGAGCCATTTGATGAACGTGAAATTCGCCTCTATAATAATGTGGAATTAAGTCGTAGTACAGGAGACGAATTCGGTTCAGCAAAAACCACGATCTTTGAATGTCGTGGAATATTTTAACTTGGCAAGTGTACCATGGTCGAACACAGGGATACGGGCTGCCTAATGTGTGTATTGAATTTCGATTCATGAAGCTCAATGTGATTTAATTCTAATTTCAGGTCCTCATGCAAATTATGCTATTTACAAAGCTATGCCATGATGCATGCAATTTTTTATCGGTTTTTATGCAATTATAAAGTGATGCATGAATGAATATGCAAGATTATGTATACATAGGTAAAATCCTACAATTATACCCTAAAAATGCGAGCAACAAAATATAAATTGAAATCAGAGTCGATTGAATCCATCATTTAAAACAGTCAACCAATCAGAGTAAGCATGATTGTAATAAAACAGTCAACCAATCAGCACATGGTCTCAATTACCACATAAAAAATACTTTAATTAGAACAGGAGCAAATGAGATAAATAAGTATGCTAAAATGTAGAGGACAAAACAAGGATCAAAACGACTCTAAAATCATGCAATTTGGACCTACGATGCTCAAGTTATGCTAAAAATAGTGCAAGGGCATAATTGTAATAAAAATACAAGGAAATAAAAGGATAAATTGCATTTAGGTCCCTGAAAGGACCTAAATGCAATTAATGAAAACCGCCTGGGCCCATTTGCAATTTTTCCATGCGCGCAGGGACCTGTTTGTAATTTCCAAAACCCGGTGGGGCATCCCTGTAAAATACCCCAGGCGCGCACGTAACGCACGCGCCTGGAGGACCAAAATGCAATTCTTTAAAACCTCGGGGTCTTTTCTGTAATTTACCCAGCACCTCACGTGCTAGGCACGCGAGGGGCTAGGCTCGGGTCAAGCCTGTGGCTCGGGCCACGTGGCTGCAACAAGGGGCTCGGGTCGAGGCTCGGTAGAACCCGGGCTTGTAGCCTCGGTTGGAGCTTCGGGTACCGCGTGTCTCCATCGCGACCGTCCGATCCATCTGATCGGACGGCAACTGTACGTCATCCTCCTCCGCAGGTCGCCGGAGAAGGCGGGGCTCCGACGACCTGCTGCTGGCTCTGCCTCGCCTCGTAAGGTCATCGGATGGTCAAGGAAGCTATCTGGATGTGCGGCGAAGGTCCTGGAGCAGAGACGAGGCTCCTTGGTGGATCAGAAGTGTTGCTCCGTGAAGCCTCGCCGGAGGCGGGGAGCTCGAAGAAGCTCAGATCTGAACTCCGACTATTGTCGATGGAAGCACCTGCAAACATTAGTATAGCCGAAGCATGGTGTGTGCGTGTATTTGTGAGGTGAACGGAAGGTCGTGGAGGTGACAGGAATGGTGGCATGAGGCTTCTTTGCCGCCGGAGCGGGAGAAGAAGGGGATCAGAGCGGGGGAGGTCCTTGAGAAGAAGAGGGGGTCCGCGTGATTGCTGGTGGTGTGGCGAAGCTGGTGGGTCGATTAGACGAAGGTGGCAGTGGCTGAGGGTGGTGTAATAATTCGGAGAAAATTAAAGAAAAACAAAGATGAAAATCTCCTCGCCGGAGCGAGGAGTTGGCGAGGGAATTGGCCTGGTATTGAGCTCTGATGAGCTCAGGGGTCGTCGCCCTGACCTGTCCGGCCTTGGCAGGGGGCTCAGCGGTGACCGGAGGTCACCAATACGCGGCGGAGGCACCGCGGGTCGACACCATGCGAAAGCCATCTTTACCTCGACATCACGCCCTCTCCGTTGTCACCGGAGGGGCGGGGAGGCTAGGCTAGGGCCCAAATGGGTGGACGACGGCGAACGGAGGCGGAGGAAGGGGCTTTATAGGTGGAGAGGTTTAGGCGGTTACGTGGTGGAGGGGAGATTTCGATGAGAATTTTAATGGCGAGGGAGTAGCAGTGGTGAGTAAAGGAGATAGCGCGAGGATGGCGGGGAACTGGGCTGCGAGAGGGAGGTGTTACGAGAGGAGGTGGGTGGCTGGGGCGACGGCCAGAAATGGAAGGGGGGTGTCGTGTTAGAGAGATGAAACGGTTGGGGGAGGGGGGGTACGCGAGGTTGACGATGAGCTACAGCCATTGGATCAAGGGATCCAACGGCTGGGATTGAGGCGCGAACGGAGGGCCACGATCAGATCTTAGGATCTGATCGTGTGGCTAGGGTTGAGGCGTGATGGAGCGGCTAGGATTGGGAGATGGTGGGAATCCAATGGTTGTAGGTGAAGAGATGACGTGGCAGGTGGAGGGCCATCAGATAATAAGGCGATCGGACGGCTGATCGATGTAGGTGACGTGGGGAGATGGGAGTCGTAGGATGCGAAGGGGATCTAGTGGCTGAGAAGTAGGAAGAAGTGGGTGGGACGGCTCAGATGAAGATGGATCTGGAGTGATCCAACGACCGAGGTTGCACCGGGTGGCGGGAAGGAGAGCAGGCCACGTGGGCGGCCCAGAGGGCGCCACGTGGCCCAATGAGAAAATTCAGAAATTAATTATAAAGAAAAATAGAAAAGAAATAGTTAGAGGTAGATTTAGGAAAAAAGTCAAAACATGAAAGTTGCTCATCTCGACGAGATCTACAACTTTCGTGTTGGTCAAAAGCCAAAAGAGGTCATTTGTATAAAAAGTATTTTTAGGGGTATTTGTAAGGGAATAAAAAACACCAAGTTTGTGGTTTTGAGATTTTTTGTATTTTTTTTCTTTTTAAGGGTCAGTGAATTATAGACAACTATTCTATCTAATTTTTAGGATTTTTTAGGATAAAATAATTACAAGAAAATAAAAGGGAATTAAAAGCAATATTTTATATACAATTTAATACAAGATAAAAACAAAGAATTGATGGTGGTTTTTATTGAATTGTTTAGGCCAGGGGTTTAATAGTGAGTTTTAGCATGATGAATACGAGATTCATCAGGGAGTGGATGAATAGGGAGGATGGGACTGAGGGAGGAGCAAGGGGCGGAGGGAGAGGAATGGGGTGAAGGGAGGGAGCTCGGGATGGACAGTGTGAGGGCAAGGTGGAGGAGCTGGGGCAGAGGGGGCGTCGAGGTGGAGCAGGGGCAAAGAGGAAGGTGCGAGGGCCAGGGGGAGAAGCTCGGGGAGAAGGGAGAGGCACGAGGATGGGGGAAGAAGATCGGACAGAGGGAGGAGCTCAGGCACGGAGGGGGAGGCGTAGGGGCAGGGGGAGGAGCTTGTGGCATAGGGAAGCGTTCGGGGTGGAGGGGTAGCATCTCGAGGTCGAGGGGGAGGCATGGACGGAGGTGCGAGGGCCAGGAGGAGGAGCTCAAGGTAGAGGGGGAGGCGCGAGGGCGAGGGAAGAAGCTCGGGGTGGAGGGAGGAGCTCGAACGCGGAGGGGGAGACGCAGGGTAGATGGAGGAGCTTGGGGCAGAGGGAGCCGCTAAGAGCGGAGGGGGGAGCAGAGGTGGGGGAGGAGCTCGGAGGCAGGGGATGCGTGGGGTAAGGGGAAGGGTTGGGGTGGGGGAGGAGGTTGTGGAGGAGAAGGAGGCCGGGAGGAGGAAGAGGAGGGTGAAGAGGAAGAGGATGGGGAGGAGGAGGAGGAGGAGGAAGAAGGGGATGGACATTTCAGTTCATTTTTTTAAATTAATTCATGTTGTATCCCGAAGGTAAACATCTATTTGCGTTGAGGATGGATAGCAACTAACCCGAAGGGCACAAGTGATAGAATGGCAAGAAGTCGAGACTACAACTGATATTCCCAAAAAAGGGAGGGGCGTAACTGAAATTACAATATCTCTTAGGGGCACAACTGGTAATAACCCAAAATATATCTTGTCAAAGTATTTCGACAAATGAAACTTTAGACACCCAAATACCACTAATCGTTTATCAAATTTATTTTTAACATAGACCCTAAAATCTTGGGACCTTTTCATTTAATTCACTAAAAATGACATCATTGACAAAGTACAATATGAGAGGCATTTGCAAAAAAAGAAGATAAAATTATATCAAAAGGGCGAAGAAGGGGATCCCATACAAAAGGACACAAAGCTGAATACGGGTCGGGTTTCAACATCCAACCAGGTTTGGATTTGGCTCAGTCAAAATTAAGACACATAACCAACCCACTTGCACATTAGGTTCGGGCTAGATTCATGCTTTTGCGAGTTGGTGCAGATCAGATTCGAGATGACTGGACCTAAATATGCATTAAATCAACTTTGCTTAAATTAACATCAGTGTTCGAACTTGCAATCTCTTTAAAGGAGCATAAATGTATGCATACATGTTGCAATCAAAGCATTATTATAATAGCTGCATCTAGAGACGGAGCCAGAACATTATATAAGGACGAGCACAAATAATGGCGAAGTCATAAAAATATGTAGGCGTTCGATCATTACAATATCAACCAATTGAAATTTTTATTTTGAATAAAGAGAAATATATGACTACTTTTATATAGGGATATTTACACTCATAACCCTGAGTAATCTTGTAATTACCTCAGGAACCCTCGATAATCATGATTACACCTTAGACCTCGAATAATTGTTTCGTTTTACTCACAATAACCCTCCAGTTAGTTAATTTCATTAACTCAACTAGATGGCTGAGTTAATCTAACCAATAACTGATTTAACGGTTGAGATTGATCGAAAATTAAAAAAAAAGGAACAGAGAAAAATGCAGGGCTCGACCTGGCCGGAAATTGCAGGGGGCGAGGGGCCAGGCGGCGCCGGAGGGGAAGGTGGGGGCTTGGGCGCCCTGGGGGCTTGCGCGCGGGCGAGGAGTTCTGACATGGACGGGTTTCCCAGACGGCGCCGGAGGGGATGGGGAGGCGCGGGCGACCTAGGGCTTGGGCCGAGAGGGATGGGTTCCCAGGCGAGGCGGGGGCTTGTCGGGGGGAGAGGAGGAGGGCTCAACCTGACAGGAAATGGCAGGGGCGAGGGACCAGGCGCGTCGGAGGGGAAGGGGGGGCTTGGGCGCGGGGCGAGGGGGAGGCGCGGGCGACTGAGCTTGTGCGAGGGCGATCAATTCCATAGTACCGAATCCTTCACTTTCCGTGCCGCAATCCGTCAATAAAATGGGCATCTTCGAGCCGTATCGAGCAGTTGGGTACATCACCAGTGGTGTGCCCTTCGCCGTCAAGAGATTGGGCACCGAGACCTTCGTCACCGTCAGTGTACTCACCATGGCCAAGTGATCATCAATCAAGCACACAATCCCAACAGCCACGATCAAATGCTGTGATGATGATACAAAAATTCGCGAGCTTTGACCAATTCGGTGATTTGACAAATGGGGGAACATTTCTACTTTTTCCATCAAATTTGGACTTTGTTTGGCAAAGCAATCCAGAGAAAGACGCCAGCAGCAAGGGTTTCAAAACCCTCGTTTCCTCCAGCCACGAGAGGTCGAGAGAGAAGAAGAAGAGGTGGGGGAGGGCGAGCGAGGGTGATGGGTTTCCAGGCGGGGGGGGGGGGGTCGGGAGGAGCTCGCGGGCGGAGGTGGGGGAGATCGAAGGCTTTGCCGGCCAGCTCGGGGGAGGGGGAAGGAATGGCATCATGTTGTAAATATGATGGGTTTGGAAGGACACAATTGACTTTTTTTACTACAGTTTTGATGAATGCTATCATGTTGTAAATATGATAGGTTTGGAAGGGCAAAATTGACTATTTCCCGTTAGAGTTAACGGAGAAATGAAACGGAAGTTCACACAAGGTTATGCCATGTAAAGGTTAACCATTACTCGGGGGTTCTGGATGTAATTCGTGATTATCGAGGGTTCCTGGGGTAATTACAAGACTACTCAAGATTATGGGTGTAAATATCCCTTTTATATAATAGCCATAAAAACTATTTTTGAAAATGTTCAAGGATGTATTGATCTTTAACTCAATGCAATTCTTAGTGGATTAAAAGCAAAATGTCAATATAAACTACTAAGAGAATGTAAAATAGCGTCAATTACTATGAGTAAAGTGGAATTCATATATTATTAAACATTTATCACTAAGACACAGCACACTTTCATAAATTCAGTGTAATATATAATTAGATTAATGCTTAAAACTAAAAAGTTGATCACTTTTCTTTCTCATGGCGTTCTATTGATCTTTTAACTAATTAATTAACACATTTTTATCTTTTAAACTCAATATGAATTTGTTATAAATTCAAAAATAATGAAATTATTGTTTATATTTTCTAATATATGATTTAGTTAATGAACATTATGCGGTAATTTTCACATTACAAAATAAAATATTAAATGAAGAATTAAAATTCAAAAATTACATTAATTGATGGATAAATGATCCATTTATGTAGGTATGAAAATGAATGAGAATATATGTGTGTATGATTTGTTGCTACGTTTTATATAGATTTTGAGATTCATATTTGTTTCTATTTTAAAATGGATACGGATGTGAATATTAGTTTAATATTTGCAAATTCTTCTTTCTATTTGTAAATCCATGTCGTGTGTGTATATACAATTATAGTTATAGAATTATTAATACTTTTATTCAACAAAATGGTGTGGCTTCTTTTACTATGATTGATATAATTACTATGAAATGAGTACATTTAATAGATTTGTTTAATATGTAAATCTTACTATACCGGTATATTCGAGCTGATCGATAAAGTAATTCTGTGATTATTTATATTTAATCTTATTTACATTATATCATGTCCATTTTTATATCATGTCTTACGGAATGCTATTGACAGGTTTTATCTTGACTTATGCACTACTCTAATACACTCTTATGTTTAATTTTTAAAATATTTTTTACTTAATTGTCACCGTCAAAAAAAAGTTGATCCTCCTTTTTTATCAAACTTATTATGTACGTGTAGTCAATTTTATGAATACAGCATAAATCATTAAAATGACGAACAATACATAAGATTGAATATATTTACCTTCAGCAATATATCAACGTTCTGGATTTTTGGATAAACCTGATTTCTAATATTACTCAAATTTAGATATTAACAGCTGGTCTATGCAAATAACTTTTTTAAAAAAATATATATTGCAAGTAAAAGGCTATTGTTGCATCCGAAAGAAAGCGAGGAGTGTTATTTAAGAATTTTGGGAATTGGGAGTTATAGAAAATAAAGTATTTATACCGCGTGACTTATTGAACAGAGAGCTTAAAAAATACTAATCCATTCCATTACTATATATTAAGTCGGGGCGTCCAGCCTCCACCTATTAATTTTTGCCCAATACATTCCGTTTTTAACCCCCGTCAATTAAATTTTCTTCCAATTTTGTCATTGCTGAAGTTAACACGTGTTATTTTTTATCTATCCATCATTACCACTCCCCAAATAAATTAAAGAGGATGATGTTGCCTCATCGCCTACTATGGCTTCAGCTTCGTTGTTGTCGCACCATCCTCCGGCTTCAGCTTCGTTGTTGCCGCACCATAGTCACTCCCGCTACCGCCACAGCCACCCTCTCTACTTTCATCCTCCTTCCACCTACACGGTCGATAGAGGTCTCGACCTTGCCATCCTCTCCCGCTTCATGTCCTCTTCTTCTCCGGCCCCATCGAGTGTGTCGGTTGCTTCTGTGACTTTAAAGACGACGACCGTGTCTGTCGTGGTTTCTTCCACATCTTCTACAAAGAATGCATCGGTGTGTAGGTCTTCTCCCACTCTACCTGCCCCTCTGCTACTCACCTGATTGTTCCATTCAGATCATCCCTCCCGATCTCTACGTTCTCATCCGTGATGACGAGGAAGCTCCAGCTACTTTCTGGTGCTATTTCTAACGAGGCTCTTTCATCAACTCTGAATATCATCGTGATTGGAATGAGGCGGTCATGGTGGTTTGGGAGAAGGCAGAGGAGAATGCATTGAGGGTTTGGATTACAACGAGTGATTTACCAGTGACCCGTCATAATAAACATATATAACACTTGGTGAATAAACAAAAAAAATGCTGCTCTTTCTTCACCTTTAATCACATTCCTGACAATTGCCTTGACGACATCTCCGGTGTGTGATGGCCAAGTTTCATGCTTTTACCGTGCGAACCCCTTGATCTTGATCAAGCGTCTCAAGTCTCCTCGCAGTTTGCTGCAGATCCATGCAGTAGTGTAGAGAATCTGCTCGCCCTCTTAGAGAGCCAGGAAATCATATCAATTTTGCGATAGAACTTCTCATTTATGTTATACGGATGATTAGCCATCTAAATAAAATGAATTCCCTCACCCAAATAACTATCCATATTATAGAGACACGTATGCACAGAAAGCCAACTTGAGAAAAAAACAAGCGGTAAAATTAAAAGAATGACATGCCATAATATTTTAATTTTCGTGTATTTTAACAAGAAAATAAAGATATTTTTTATATATCTTTCGTGAATGTGATCGTGTCAATCATTACTGCATGGCTGCGAGGAAATATCATGCAATTAATTTTCCTTGAATAATGTGAAAACAAAAATGATGTCAACTAATATTTTCTATGTTTAGAGGGGTAGATTATCTGATTACACTTATACAAGTTTTTTTTTCTTCTCCACCTTGAAAAATTAATAACAAAATTGTAGTCGAACATAACCTATATCCGATAAAATATGAATAACTTCTTCCAAAAAAAGATGCTTGAATTTAGAATCTAGGCTAACTTTTAAGTATCTTCTACCTATGAGAATATTTGTTGAAAATAGGAGAGATAATGCCTCATTTGCTAACTCTCTCATCCACTTTTTAATTGAGATGATGAGAGAGGCATAATTATCATTATGGAACTCCACGGAGTTGAACTGTCATATCTGAGTAAGGGCATGAAATGAACTACCACAATCCATAATTTTTTAAAAAAACTACATATATAAGTGAAGATTTTAAGAAAACATATGACTCTTAAGCTTAAGTTTTGTAATTATCATGAAGAATAAGTGTAATACTAAGGAGGATTTGATAACTCAAGAGTTGTAGACTTGGGGATGATTTAGTAAAGGTTCGATATATCTACTGATTAAAACTATGCTCCATCTACTATTAAGATTGATTTGGACCTTTATAGTAATCCTTGATGAGTAAAATGCCTACTACCTTCATACTGTGAATCTACGTAATACTTGTTATGCTAAGTGTGTCACACAAGGTTGTTGGTCAATATGCCCCACTACATTGTTCTTCCAAATAAAAAGCTCACTACTTTCCACATCCAATAAGTTATAAAATACCATTAAAGTCGCTAAGTATCTCTACTATGGTAGATTCCTTAGAATGCACAAAAAATCAATAATTACTCATCATGGCAATCAATTTCTTTACATAGAAAACTAAGAAAATGTCATTTTATAGTTTGCTTAGGATGTCAATTTGTTTGATTTGGTAGTAACATTTTACGGACAAGGGATTTTCTAACCATTGATTACTAGAATATACTAATTAAATTTATGTTTAAACAACTATGTTGAGTTGTTGTTTACTCTAAAGAGACAAAAGTTACCCACGGACAATAATTTATAATGATCATTTGCCAATGCTCACATGTTACCTCATTACATGGAAATTTTCAATCTTTTTCTTTAAAATAATTCATTACTATATTATTAGTTTACATGACTCATGCTTCTTATAAAAGAAACTTCATGTTATGACTTATTATTAAATCAAAAAAATAAGAATAATGTATCCATTCTAGATAGTCATTAGAGATTTGCAATTACACAATTCATGTGATTTTACCCAACAATATTTATGTACCAGTACTTCCTACATAAGTCAACAGAATTTGTATGTTCACATTCCATTTTCTTGGTAGACTAGGATTTAATTCAGTTCGGTATTGGCTTTTTTAAAAATAAATATTTTTCTCTTTTTCCCGTAAAAGTGTGCATTTTTTCTATTTTATATCACATAGCTTGGTTTTGAATCTCATGGAAATCATCCCATGAACCAACATTCATTAGATGTGAGCAATGAGATTCGAAAACCGTGAAAAAAATGGGAGATAAAATATCTGCATGATAACTTCTCTTAACCTTAGATCAGGTTTCTACCAACAAACCACTATGCCCATGATTATGTCGATACTTCTACCGAGAATTCTTATCTTACTTGGCTTATGTCAGTTGTAGAATGAATGATAAAATGAACATCTTGCACCTGGAACATGTCAATAAGGATGGCAAATAGAAAAGTTCTATTAGTAAAATAATGTGATACTAGATCTAAATGCATACCAGGCTTTTAAATATTATTGTGTTTTGATTAAAGAACGAGGACAACAACATCATATTCTCGTGTATTAGTTTTCCTGTCTAATGTTCTTTTTTTATCCAATAAATAATTTCATTCTTCGCTTACATTATTAAAGATGCATAATTAATTTTCGTTATTATAAAAAAAATCTTTTCTTCCATCTTTTTTTAATATTTTAATAGCAATACTCCTTTTCTTGACTTATCGGTTATTAATAATTTGTATGTCATCAGAACATCTGTATGCGCTTGGATAGGCTATCGCTGGTGTATCACATGTGGATTTTGTAATTTATAATGCGGCCTTTATATGAATACAATTAGATAGAATATGTCTCAATATCTGCTTTATGATATCTATTCTGGAAGCATGGTAAGGTTTAAAACAACTTTTCCGTGCAGGGTACGGGCTTTCTACTAGTTTTATATTATTTGGAATGTCGTTTTATCTATTTGGGATGAAACATTTTTGTAATAGGAGACGTAATATAGATGTGCAGCAAAAGACCATGAGATTTTTTTCTTATACAAAGAGTAATCACGGTCTTCTTTATTAAGTATAGAAAATGGAGAGAGAGAGAGAGAGAGAGGAGGTGATCGACCCCAAATGTCATATTAGAGCATTTGATTTTGAAATTTCCCTATCAAGACATCGATGGACGAACGGTTCATCGATCGGCAAACCATTTGTCGATAAAAAGGGAAGAGCGGGACGTGTGAAAGAGAAGTGAGGATAGAGAGTGGCATGTGGGAGAATTTGCGTGTGACCAAAAGTGACGAGAAAGAGTAACACAAAGAGGAACTGAGATGGGGAGTGGAAGGGTGAAATGCATGCCAATGGAAATGCCACGTGTCTTGCTATGGTAAAAGCTGGGTGAAAACCCAGCTTTAGTATATAAATATAGATATAGATTAGTGTGATTTACGTAGATGTTGTACCGTTGTTCAAAATTAATGATACCTACAACAAAATTAAGTTATAATGACGTATTTTTAAAAAAAAATCTGGCAATAAATTAGCATTATTAAATATATAATGACGATATTATTCATGGTAAAATTATTTTTTATACCTGAAATTAGATATGTTATATCTTTCGCTATATCATTAGTGACTGCCTATGTAACAATGCTTGTTAGTTGTTATTTTTTAAAATATTCATTAATTATTAGTACGGTTTTAGTTCAAAATTTTAACCATGATTAGTGAAATTTTTAAAAATAGCAATGGATAAGCGTTGCTAATGATATAACAAAGGATATTATATTTATCGCTTATCTCAAGTATAAAAAAATAATTTTGCAACAAACAATATTGTCATTATATACTTAACAAAGGCTGATTTAATGATGGATTTTGAAAAAGACGTCACTATAGCTCAATTTTGTTGCAGTAGATGTATGCAATTTGATTTGTTAACTCAGAGTCTAAGTGTAATTTGAGTATTGTTATCGTGGTTCGTGTACTCATCATTATGTTAGAAACGTGACTTTTGGTCTAGTTATGTAAAAGAAAGCAACAACATGAAATTATTGGATTGTATCACAATCACTCAACCAATGCAGAAGGGAGGGTTGGGAGTCATGGCAACGAATATTCAATCATCGAGGAGGTTTTTTTATAGAGTCAACGAATACGGACGGAGACATATCTTCTTACGATGTTAGAACATTATTGAGGATTTTGAAAAAAATGAACATGATATTAAAGTCGGTCATGTAGCTATGTAGGACTGCTAATTGAATTGAATCATTCGAGTTCGATTAGGATTCGTTCGATAAAAATTCGAAAAAAATCGATTCGAAATCAAACGAACTGAATTTGAATTTAACTTTTGGATTCGATTCCCAAATGAATTGAATCTGAATTAACTTGTATTCGTTCGATAAAAATTCGATTCGATTCGATATTTATATACATACATATATGTATATATGTGTGTATATATATATATCTTCATATACCTAGTATATGCATTTATACATGCATATAATACATACATATTTACATACACACATGTAACAACCCCACTTTAGGTCTATTAAGATCCTTTTCAAATATTCTTGTTCAAGGAATTATAGCATAATTATAACAAAATATTGTCATGCATTTATTCTAGATGCAGAAAACAATATATGAATATGTACTAAAAAAATTATGACGTTTAATTTTCATTGAAGATTTAGCATTTGCATTATATCTCTAAGCATAACATGTACAAGCATCTAAGGATACTCTAAAACTAACTTACTGCAGTTACTAAGTGGTTATTTTTAAGCTTGTAATCATATATAAGCTCCATTGGTATGATTTATCATGTTCAGACTTCACCGTTATGATTTCCATACTCCCATAATACACCGACATGGTTTTTCAATGCGTGACAAGTATATGCAGCATTAGACACCATTAGTGAGACTCTATTTCTTTCATTTCCCCTTTCTAACTAAGTTCAAGTGGTTTGACTCCGAAATATGTTATGAGTCAAAGATGTATATCCTTCATTCATCGGTTATACAAAATATCTAAGTTCGCATCTTTAATTCTTATTTTAACATAATGACAATAGCTTAGATATGAGTTACTTTGTATAAATAATAATCGATCTTAGCGCGCTATTGAGAAATTTTAAGGCATTAAGAGGATTGCAAAGCACTTTAAGCCATCCCAATTTAATGTGTACATATGTATGCATATGCATGTATAATCCTATTAGTTAAAGACTAAATATTGAATATAAAAAAGAATAGAAATTATAAGTTATAAAATCTACTAGAAAAGATCAAATGTTTAAGATTGTTATTCTAATTCACCACACACACATTTATTTTCATGTTCCCACATTACTTACACTGCCTTTTCCATTCTTTTTTTCATTATCTAGTACATGAAAATGATGTTTTGTTATTTCGAGTTCCTCAACATTTTTCATGGATCGGAATTTATCTAGATATCTCTCCTCTACTTTTACGTTTTGATTTTCCATGCATAGCAATCCATGATGATTATCATTGTCAAGACGACATTTGTAATCACATGAGTAATATACAAGTTCTTCTCACGACGATGTAAATTATTCCTTTGTACATCAAAAATTCCGTATATTTCATTTTATGGCTTAGTTTTTCGATATTGAAGATTCTCACACTTAATGAAGAGGTTTTATATTGCTACGTTATTTTCTACTATTCCCATTATTTTAAATAATAATGTTAATTTGTATCGACTTTCTATATAAGTTTGATCTTATCTTGCTTTAACATGCAATGTTAATTATAACGTGTTCAGCTTTTCCGTCAATGATATTTTAACTCTTTGGTAACCTCATATAATTATATTGTATTTATATATTCATTCTTATAGAAAAAGTATATTTAGGTTGTAATAATTGTAAAAATTAGGTACTTTTTTCCATTGTATTGATTATATAGTTTTTTTCAACTTATCTTAGTAATATATATTCAAAATTAGAATTACACGATAAAATATTTATATTATATTATTCTTTATATAATATTAGTTATATAATCTCTAAAACATAAATTTACATTTCAAATTCAAAATAAAATGAATCGAATTTGAATATTCGAAACTCAAAATGAATTGAATCTGAATTTAAGTTGACAAATTCGTTTAAAATTCGATTTGAGTTCGGATTCGAAACTTTTAGACCCCAAGGGTGGTTTAACTCCCCTACCCTATATTTTTTCCCTCCATGTGGGTCCCACTTTTATCTTTTTAAAAAAATTAAATAAATCAATTCCCCATCATCAATTCCATCAAAAAATAATATACTATACCATCATATCATATAAATATTATAAACTACTCCACTTCTGCTCACTTTTTCAAACTCCAATACAATCACATCACAATAACTACTCACTTTTTCAAACTCCAATACAATCATATCACAATAAATCCACTTCTACCCCACCCTCAGTTTAACCCTCTATCCAAACACCAAAACCAACATATGGGTTACCTGCTACCAGGTTAACCCACCTAAACCCTCTATCCAAACACACCCTTATAATGAATTGAATCAGAATCCTGATGGATTCGAAGGTATTCGATTCGATTAGCACCCCTATGGCTATGTGTCGATGATGACTTTTTGTGCAGATTGAATCTCAACCACAGAAGTACGTATTGCCAACGTTTTTAATTGTTGTCTTAACTCTTTTAACGTCAAAGTATACGTCATCGTTAAAAAAATGTTTAAGTGAGTATTCGCTTCGGGAATAAGCAGAAATAAGGATAGGAAATAAGAAAAATAAAGGTTTGTTCTATGTTCGGTTAGAAAGATGGGAATAAGGATAATAAGGTGGAATAAATGTAGGTAAGGTGGAATAAAGATAAGAATAATAGTGGAATAAGGTGAAATAATATGATGTGAATGGGAATAATCGTACTCTTGGAGACTACGCCGACTGAGAATTGACCCATTATTTCAGTGCATAGATGGAAAGTGTAAAAATGGTTGTTGAGAATCGATTCACACCAGGCAAACAATTTACAACGCAATCACAAAGGCATAAAGATTTTATGTGAAAATTTGCTCTTTATAGAAGGGCAAAAAATCACAGGAAAAGTAAGATTCACAATGGTAATGAAAGCAGAGTACAAGGTACCTAAAACTCTAGGGCTATGTTCATTTGGAGAATAAGGTTGGAATAAGGGGTCAATTCCTCTTTGACATGGTTCCCAAGAGTATGGCTATTCCCATCAACATCTCATTATTTCACCTTATTCCACAATTATTCTTATCTTTATTCTACCTTACATACCCTTATTCCACATTATTCTCATTATTCCTATCTTTCCAGCCGAACAGAGAATAGACCATTATTCTCCTTATTCCCTATCCTTATTTCTGCTTATTCCCGGCCGAAGAGTTAGCACTCTCCAATTAGCAAACCTTCCTTTAGCCATTCTGATCCATATCGAGATTGATAATCCTACTTTATTTAATCGGCTTGAAAGAGAAACTCACTTCACTTGAGGAGCATCAATTGCCCAAAGACCTTAAGCTAGACAGTTATCCTAAACCTTAAACCCTAAAAAGATAGGTAAAACCGGACAAGGTGGAGCTACTTTACATCATTCACACATAAGATTTGCTTTTACCCTTCATTCTTTCTTGTTTTCTTGTACTAAGAATTGAGTCGTGATTTTTTTGTGTTTTGCTTCTTTTACTAGTAGCCATTGGTTTGGTTCTCTTACCTTTTTTAGGAGAACAGATTTTTATGATGGAGAGAGAGATTGTGGAGCTATAGATGCAACCAGACAGAAACAGATATATGTGTTACAATATCTTTATACATTTTAAAATACAGATACATATTTAGAAATTAATGTATGGTTGGTATTGAAAAAAACACATATCATATATATTGGAAAGGGAAACGGATAATCATAATTTAGATATAAATAACAAATGGGTACGGATAATCCTATAGATAATAAATGCCTCCTAACAATTACATCCATAAGAATTATTTTTTTTCTAAAATTGAAATTAATATCTAGCTAAATCAAAATTACACAAACTACAAATAAAACAAAATAAAAAATAAAATAAAATACATTATATTAAATAACTTATATAACAAATAATTAAATAGTAGAAAGATCTATATTCTTTCTTTTACGTCAGAAAATGACTCCATAATACAATAAATTGTGTGCAACCTTCTAACATATTTAGATATTTCTATACACGCACTTATGTATGTAAATACAATATTTATACATAGATTCAGTATTACTGATATAAATATCTGTCTCCGCAAAAAATGAAAACATTATGTGTACCTATATATATGTGTATCCATATAAAATAAAAACTCATATATCTTTCTGTATCTGCATCGCTCAAAGTCATCAATAAATAAATAAATATATATATATATATATGTGTGTGTGTATGTATATGCTTAAATATGAATACAATAAGGGACTGACAATGATTTATCTGCATCCGATTGCAATTTGCATAAAGACGGGCAATGCTGAGAACTATAACAACTTTTACATCAAAGATTGATGTTTTTTTTGAAATCGAATCCAAAAATCAGTGTACATTAGGTCCGACCCTTTTTAAAAGGAAAAAATGAGGGTTGTTCTCGCACTATGTTTCTGTATTTTTTTATTTTTTACAAATTATCACCATGTATATTCATCCATATATCTCTCCAATATGTCATTCGAATTTCGTAAGAAATAGAGACTCTTGTGTCCTCCGTCTAGAATCGATACGGTATAAGTATTGTTGTAATCGACATGTCCTATATGAAGGGTATAAGAGATTTTAGCGAAAATCGAATGACATATTAGAGTGATATAAAGGTTAATATATATGGTGATAATTTTAAAAAAAATAGAAAAAAAAAGACTCAAGGACAGGCCATTGGGTTTTAAGTTCACATCTCTTGACTCTTGAGATAGAGGACTTTGGTAGATATGCAGAACATTAATAAATATTTAATCTATGCAGATAGATTTTTGGAAAATAATTAAGGAGCACAGCAGCTGAAAAAATGGTTACCGGTAGTTAGGCATGAGTATCGGGCTGGGCAGGCCAGGTTGGACCTTAGCCCGAACCCGAGCCCGTTAACATTATCGGGTTTCGGGCCGGACCTCGGGCCGTTAATTTTTGGATGGGCCAGCCCGAACCCGAACCCGACCCGATGGTAAACGGGCTGGGTTCGGGTCGGGCCGGCCCAATAAATTTTTTTAATAAAAAAAGAAGATATTGTCTTTAAAAATTGCTTTCCTAGGGTATAGAATATAAATATCAAGTACTTTATAAAGTTTTTATGGAAATATCCTTTTAATAAAAAATATTTTCTTAACAAAACTTGTGATAAACCAAGGAATCTTGATTATTATATGACATTTGGATAAAAAAATTTGAAATGTGAATAATTCGTAATTGATAGTACACACATAATTACTAAATAATAACAACTAGTAATATAAATAAATTCTTCATCTAAATTCGTAATTGAATTTGAATATCACCTTTGCGGAGTTATCCAAAGCGATGTCGGGGGCGGGGCGACATCGGGACGCGGCGGTGGGGCATTGGGGGTGCAACGAGGCAGCGTCGAGGCGCGACGGAAGGGGGCAACCGGCAATGCTGGGCTGTGGCCTGTGGGAGGTGGGAATGGACGGTGTCGCGGTGCCGCTGTAGGTAGGGGGCAGGGCTGGGAGCCTGGAAGGGGGTCGGAGGCGGGGCGACGTCTGGGCGCCGGCGAAAAGAGGGCAGGGGTCGGGGTGCGGGCCGTGTGGCGGGAAGAGGGCAGGCGTCGGAGCGGACACGAGAGGGGGTGGAACCGTGGAAGGGGCTGGAGACCCGGAGGGGGTCGAGGAGGTTGGGCTGCCATAGGGAGGGCCCTGGGGGGAGCAGCGGCGTGGGGATTCTTGGAATATGGTTTTGCGTTTTGCGTTTTGGGGTTGGGGGCGTGGCTCCGCGTGGGGTGGGGGCCGTGGGGGTGTTCGGGTCGGGCCCTCGGGGACTCGGGTGCTAGGTCGGGCGGGATGGGGATCGGGGGAGGGGAGGTCGGGTCGTGGGGGAGGGGGGACCCGGGGGGGGGGGGGGGGTCGGGTCGGATTGGACTCGTTAGGGGGTCGGGCCGGGCTAGTGGGTCGGGCCACGAGCCGGGTTTTACGAAGCCTGAGGCCGACCCGTTATAATAATGGGCGGATTTTTTAAGTCAGAACCCGACCCGACACTGAAACGGGTTCAGGTTCCGATCTATCGGGTCAGGTTGCAGGTCAGGTCAGGTTGGCCCGGCCCAATGCTTATCCCTTGCTCCCATAAATGCTGGTTTTGGGAATAGCCGCAGGATGCTTTATTACCTGTGACTCCCTATAGAAGCCTCGATATGGCCCTCAGCACTTATAGCCATTTGGTTCGGTGGTAAGACACGCGTCGTCTGCTCTGCTGTAGGATTTCAGGATTTCGTGTGCACCGCTCGACAGCAAGAAGCAGACGGTATTATTAATATGTACACTCGTCCCTCCCGCACCCGCGAGAGAAGAGGAGGATGGAGCAGCAGAAGCAGCATCTGGTGTTCGTCCCCACTACGTCCGTGGGTCATATCGCCTCCACCGTCGAGCTCGCCAAGTTCTTCCTCCGCCTCTCCCCTCCTCGCAAACTCACCGTCACCGTCATCATCCTCACCCCGCCCGTCCCCAACCCCCACCTCTCCTCGTTCCTCTACTCCACCTCCCACCCCGACCTCTCCTTCCTCCACCTCCCCCCTGTCACCCCTCCACCTCAGACCTCCTTTTTAACCCTCTTCGACCTCTACATACCACACGTCAGATCTGCCCTCCAGAACCTCATCTCTTCCTCACCCGTCGCTGCACTCGTCCTCGACTTTTTCTGCGGCAACATGATCCAGCTCGGACTCGAGTTGGGTATCCCTCCTTACGTCTTCTACACCTCCGGCGCTGCGGCCCTCGGCCTACTACTCCGCTACTCAACTTATATCGAACATTGGATATCCGTTGGCAAGACGGCCGTCGAGATGGAAGGGGAGACCGTACCCGTTCCCGGGTTCTCATCAGAGCTCCCGTTTTTTTCCTTCCCGGACGCTTTCTCCTTCGGCAATCAGGCATACGTCGACATCGGGCTTCGCCTCCGGAAGGCCAGAGGGTTCCTGGTGAACAGCTTCGATGGGCTACAACGTGGTCCTGTCAGGGCATTCAAAGACAATCTCTATCTCCCGGAACACCCCATCATTCCGATGTACAACATCGGACCGCTGCTCTCACTCAAGTCCGAGCCAAATCACGAGTGCATCTGTTGGCTGGACAATCAACCGAAGGGATCGGTGGTGTTCCTCTGTTTCGGGAGCAACGGAAGCTTCCCGGAGGCTCAGGTGAGGGAGATAGCAGTTGGGTTGGAGCGGAGTGGCCAAAGATTCTTATGGGTCGTTCGAGCTCCACCAAAGGAGGGCGAGTCCGAGGGGCTGCGAGATGCTATTCTGCACGACGTGTTGCCTGATGGTTTCGTGGAGAGGACGAAGGAGAGGGGCCTCGTGTGGCCATCGTACGCGCCGCAGGGGGAGATCCTGGGGCACTCGGCAGTCGGTGGGTTCGTGACGCACTGCGGGTGGAACTCGTGCTTGGAGAGCCTGTGGTTCGGTGTGCCAATGGCGGCGTGGCCTCTTTACGCGGAGCAGCACTTCAATGCGTTCGAGATGGTGGAGGAGATGGGTGTGGCTGTGGAGGTGAGGATAGATATGCTGGGAGGGAACCGGGTTTCAGCGGAGGAGGTGGGGAGGGTGGTGAGAGTGCTGATGGGGGAGGAGAGTAGTGCTGTGAGGAAGAAGGTGATGGAGATGAAGGAGGAGGCGAGGAAGGCGGTGGAGGTCGGGGGCTCTTCTCACAGCTCGATGCTGAAGCTCCTCGAGCAGTGGAGCGGAGGTGATGTGCGATGACACGGCACGCCATGCCGCAGCATTCTCAAGGCCTTGTGAACCCTAAACCCTAATTCTCGTGATTACTTTTAGTTTATTACGTCTTTATTTACCGTATTCATCCCCTCTTTATCTCTTATATTCATCGAATACAAACAATATTCAATAGTTTTTTATCCTGCGTTGTTTATTATCCCTGTAAACGGTTTCCATTTACAAATGATTTCGAGGTATTCTGTACGTATCGCGTATAATATCTGCAATTTCTATTCTGTATACAAGGGAGAGAATTGTATGCACTGCAGTAGATATCTGCGTATCTCATGCACGTATGTCCATGCATGTATATGTTAATGTACGTAAGATCATAGTTGAAGGCATGACACTCTGTCATATGAAAATATCTGAATGGATCTACCACCTCAAACATTGATTACTATTGAAGTGTTAGAGTGGGGTTATAAATTATGGGATTATTACTCGACAAATTAGGTTTAATTATTTTGGATTGTTGATAATGCATAGATTCAATTGAATCTGAATTCAATAAGGTGACTTTGAATTCAATAAGGTGATGATGTAAGTTTATAGCTCAGATCTACGTTTGAGATGTTACAAATGGATAACCATATGATAGATGAAAGCATCTGAAAAGTTGAACTTGTACCCGATGAGTTGTCATGAACGGTTTTTTCAATGCGAACTTGTTTCTTTAATAACAACTTGAATGTAGATGTGTGATGTCACCGTGACAAAGTTAGATTTATAGTGACCTTTTCCTTTTTTTAATATGTCATCATTATATCATCCGTAGTTAAATATGCAATGATGAGTAAAATTAGTAGTGACTAGTGAATGTTATATCCATTGATCATGTTATTACTTTAATTGTCACTATTTTTCTATAATTGTCGTTGAACTTTGAACTAAACAAAAACATCAATGATTAACTAAAATTTTGAGAAAAAGCAATATATACATATTGCTATGTGCAACATCGTTAATGATATGACAACGGATATTACATTCCTTGCTAATTTCAAGTATAAAAATCAATTCTGCAGTGGTTAAAGTTATCGCTATATATTTAACAATGGACGATATAGTAATGGATTTTTTAAAAGCGTCACTATAGATCCATTGTCTTGTAGTGTTACTCTTCTTTTTTATGATTAAGTTAAATTACCAAAAAAATGCTTCAACTATGCATCAATTCCGATTAAGGCATCATTTTCCAAATATAACAAAGAGGATTTTGGACTTTCAACTTTAGGGTTTAAAGTCAATGTGAGAGAATTGTGGAAGCTTAACGAGGCTTATTTAAATAACATCATGTCACTTTTTGTTACATCTATAAAAGTGGAAGCCTTTAATTGGAGATTGACAAATAATTGGGTTTTTTTGAAATTTATCGTAATAATAATTATTGTTCTTTCTCACATATTTTTCTTTGAACAAAATATGGGATTTTCTTAGAAATGACGGGAATGTTGCATTTACGATAAGAAGTGTTATTTAACGTAGTCTCCCATGTGTATATATACGCACATACTACTTTGAGAATAGCATGTCTAGCTATTAACGTATAATTAAAAAACATTTTCTACAGTTTGGTGGAGCTTTAATAACATTTTTATCAATGTAATGATTAATGTAATGATTATAAGAAGATTTGACAAATCTTAGAACGTTATATTTTTATTAAAAAATCATATACAGATGACGTTGAATTTGAAATTCTTCAAATTAAATTGAAAAGCTATTACTTTAGCGTGGACTAGAAAAAAATTAAATATATAACAACGAATAATATTTATTATTCGCTCCTTTAAATTCTTTAAATTAATGAACATCGTACCTGTTTCTATATTCCTAGGAACCAATCATATACTAGCAACCGATAATATAACAGTGCTTCTTTATTTTGCTTTTTCTTCTAAACATTGTTAAATTTAGCATTTGTTAGCGTAAATTTTAACAAATAAGTCGACAAATAAATCAACGTTATATTAACATTTAGCAACGAACACAACATTAATTGCTAATTACAAGAACGAAAGCAAACCTTGCAATGAATAACATATATCCATTGTTATATTTTATCATCGAAAGTTACGACGATGAATATCAAATTATCCATTGCCACATGTCAAATCCACTATAGTGAATATGAATTTTTACACCAGTATTAACTATCCATTTTCTTGTTAATTTATGTTAAAGGAGATAGTACCAACCAAATGTCACTTCCCTTGCAACTATGTTGGTTTTGAATCACTAAAAAAAGAGTAAAGAGTGCTCCTCACCCCCTTAATTGAAAGAGTCCATAAAAGACTATCAAAATTCATATATATCTCGACTTTCATGAAGCTCAAAAGACAACCTCTCTCTAATCTTGTGCTTTCCTTCTGGTGGATCACCCCTGATCTATTTTAGTTGTAAGACCCGACACCTAATGCAGGTGAGCTTACATGTTTGGATCTACAAGATTAATGATGTTATTCTTTTCCATTTCCCCCACCTATTATCCGTTTTTCTTAGAGAGCTTGTTCTCCTAATGGACGGTGACGATGTTGTCTCCTTCTGTATTGTCTTTATTGTTCGTTTTCTTTTTCTTTCCTCTACCATATACAGTGTACTCTTAGGCCGTGTTCGGTAGGAGGTTAAGGGGGAATGGAATAAGGGGAATCAGCCCCCATTTTCCTCCCAACACGGTTTCTCGTGGTACGACTATTCGTCATTATTTCATCTTATTTCACTCTTATTCCTATCTTTATCCCACCTTACCTACCATTATTTCACCTTATTCTCCTTATTCTTATCCTCCAGCCGAACAGAGAATAGACTCTTATTCCCCTTATTCCCCATCTTTATTCCTGCTTATTCTCCTACCGAACGGGCCCTTAGACTCTTAGTGGGAGTTCTTCGTACGCCCTTAACTGGGAATTGCATGTTCCTTTGTTAGTTGAATGTAAGGGGAGTAGATCCTCTGGTATAGTTAATTATACAGCAGGGTTTGCTGAAATTGCTTTGTTATTTTTTGTGAATTACTTCTTAAAAATCCAATCATATGGATTTAATGTGTGCATATTGACCTAAATGTCCAAAAAAATTTCTTTTTAATCGGATTCTCCAAGCTATTTAATCTTAAAGGACAAAAGAAAATGTCAACAAGGGTGGCACTCAAAAACCACCATATTTGATTTTTTTTCTGACCTTTAAGACAAATTAATATGTAGGTGCATCTGATTAAAACCAAATTTGATGGATCTGTAGGCCAATATGCACACATTAAATCCATTAGGTTGGATTTTTAAGAAATTATTCGCCAAAAAAAAAGCAATTACAACTGCTTCTGAATGAAAGTCGCCCTTGTAAGGTGTTTCCAGTAAAAAAATCATGTATATATGCCGGATGTGGATGCAGTAAAATCTTAATCTATGTTCCTCAGCAGGCTTGATCAAGATAAACAGTTCACACGAAATCCGAATTTTAGTGATCTTTAAGTGAACCGTTCAATCATAATCGAACGGCTAGGTGAGTGCACCCATGTGAATGTCCAGTAGCGCGAATTGTCTGCTGCTCATGCGGCGCAGTCGGATGGGGAATGGACAGATAGGAGGCCCAATATCCCCGGCCCTCTATCAGGGCCGTCCATTCACCATCCGATGATCTGTACGCTACAGCAGGTACGATCCGTCCCCAATGTCCGGCTCATTCTTAAGTTATTTCCAAACGGAAATGTTGAGATAATCCTATCCTGGAGAATCGGATATGGACGCCCATCTCCCAGCTTGCACCACGACGAGGATGGAGCAGCAGAAGCAGCATTTGGTGTTCGTCGCCATCGCCTTTGCTGGTCACCTCATCTCCGCCGTCGAGCTCGCCAAGCTCATCCTCCGCCTCTCCCCTCCCCACCACCTCACCGTCACCATCATCATCTTCATGCCCTACGTCCCTGACCCGCACCTCTCCTCCTTCCTCTCCTCCACTTCCCTCCCCAACCTCTCCTTCCTCCACCTCCCCCCTCTCAGCCTTCCTCCTCAAACCCCCATGCCAACCCTCTTCGACCTCTACATGCCCCACGTCAGATCTGCTCTCCATACCCTCCTCTCCTCTTCACCCGTCACTGCACTCGTCCTAGACTTCCTCTGCAGCAACATGATCCAGCTCGGACTCGAGTTGGGTATTCCCCCTTACGTCTTCTTCACCTCCGGCGCTTCGACCCTCGGTCTACTACTCCATTACCCTACTTATATCTATCCCTTGATACCCGTTGACAAGAAGGTCGTCGAGATGGAAGGGGAGTCCGTACCCTTTCCCGGGTTCTCCTCAAAGCTCCCGTTTGTATCATTCCCAGACGTTTTGTCGTTCGGTCAGTTTTTCATCGACACAGGGCTGCGCATGCGGAAGGCCAGAGGGCTACTGGTGAACACCTTTGAGGGGCTACAACGTGGTCCTATCAAGGCACTCGAGGAGGGTCTCTATCTCCCAGAGCAACCCAACCCTCCGGTGTACAGCGTCGGGCCACTGTTGTCGCTCAGGTCAGGGTCAGATGATCACAAGTGCATCGGTTGGCTGGACAAGCAACCGAAGGGATCAGTGGTGTTCCTCTGTTTCGGGAGCGGTGGAAGCTTCCCGGACGTACAGGTGAGGGAGATAGCGGTTGGGTTGGAGCGGAGTGGCCATAGGTTCTTGTGGGTCGTTCGAGCTCCGTCAAAGGAGGGGGAGCCCAACGGGCTGAAAGATGCTGTTCTCGAGGAGGTGTTGCCTGATGGGTTCTTGGAGAGAACAAGGGAGAGGGGCCTCGTGTGGCCGTCGTTGGCGCCGCAGACGGATATACTGGGACACGAGGCGGTGGGTGGGTTCGTGACGCACTGCGGGTGGAATTCATTCTTGGAGAGCCTGTGGTTCGGCGTGCCCATGGCGGCGTGGCCGCTGTACGCCGAGCAGCACTTGAATGCGTTCGAGATGGTGAATGAGATGGGTGTGGCAGTGACGGTGAGGACGGATAGGGTGGGAGGGAACAGGGCATCGGCGGAGGAGGTGGAGAGGGCGGTGAGGGTGCTGATGGGGGAGGAGAGCGGTGCTGTGAGGAAGAAGGTGATGGAGATGAAGGAGGAGGCGAGGAAAGCGGTGGAGGTCGGGGGCTCTTCTCACAGCTCGACGCTGAGGCTCATGGAGCAGTGGTTCGAAGGTGGACCCAACAACTTCGATTGATGGGATGTGCAAAAGTATCTGGATTCGCTTTCCTTCATGTGAGTTAGATAAGATGATTGGCACAATTATACTTAGTAGCATTTTTTCTCGTTAGCTATGTTGGTTTAATATTACATTTAATCTCGTGGTTTAATAAATAAATTAAAGTTGTGCATTTACTTTTTTGTACTTGTGATCTGCTACTTGGGACCACACTCAAATCAAAATTTCTATTACATGTTCTTACCTTGAGAATCTAAGTTTACATACTTTAAATCGTAGAAAATGTTCCTAGCACATGATGAAAACACGTGGAGCTTGTGTAACTCGGGAATTTAGCGGTGTAAAAATGGTGTGATCGTGTGTACTACTCGTCAAATCTCAATTAATCGAGAAAATAAATCGATTATTGTGTTTAACGAGGCAAGTCTTGGATCCAACAGAAGGAGGCGGACATCACTAAATTTAAGTGACCAAAATGTTTGTCTAAGTCAGAATCATAAAGTCGTTCCCATCGTGCATGCAAAAGTGTAGGTGGGTTTGTATGTTTTTTCCTTTTTAAATTATTTTTTTAATTTATTATTATATTTAATATTTTTATTTTTTTTAATTTTTTTAATATTTTAAAGAATATAATAAAAGAAAAGGAAAGGAAAGGAAATTTTAATAATTAAAAAGGGTTTAATTAATATATGATATATAACACTTTTTTAGTTTTCGATTTTGTATTTTTTTATCATTTTTATTTTGTAATTTTTAAGTAATTTTTAATAATCTAAAAGAAAACAAAAAAGGAAAGTTTTTTTGAATATATATAAGGGGGAAATATATGTATTTTAGGATTTTTATCAGTTGTGCCCCTCTGATATATTGCAATATCAATTATGCCCCTCCTTTTTTTGGAATATCAGTTGTGCCCCTGACTTCTTCCACAATGATCACTTGTGCCCCTCGGGGTAGTTGCCGTCCATCTTCATCCTAAACGGACATTAACTTCGAGGACACAAAGGTAACTAATAAAAAATGAAGGTTGGAAATATATATTTCTTCCCCATTTTTTCTTCTTCATCCATCCTCCTCCTCGGCCAAAAACTTGCTCCTATGATTCTAAAACCCGTCGAAGCCATTGTTCTTGACCAAGGTGGCGAAGGTGGTGAGGGTGTTGCTCATGATCTGGGACCCTCTTGACTGCTTGCTCCTTGGTGACTCCTTTGTCCTCCACCTCGTCGAGGTCCTCCATGCGTATGTTGTGGTTAGTCAGCACGGAACCCAAGTCGAAGAAGAGGGGCAGAGGATGGCCAAGCGAGGAGGAGGAGCGGAGTGAGCACGGGTTGTGGAGAAGGGGCAGAGGGGGAGGGTTGGGGAGGAGGGGTGGAGGAGGGTCGGGCGAGGAGGAGGGTCTGAGGGGGGCGCGGGCTGGGGAGAATGGGCAGAGGACAGGCGAAGGGGGAGGGTTGGGGAGGAGTGCGGAGGGGCATGCTGGCGAGGAAGATGTCGTTGGAGGAGAGGAGGAGGAGGGAAATGACTAGGAGAGGAGGAGGAAGGGGAGGGGAGGAGGCGGCTGGGGGTAGAGGAGCAAGGGCGGAGGAGGAAGGGGCTGAGGGGGCGACGGTGGCTAGGGTTGAGGAGCAAAGAGCGAAGGGGGAGGAGGGTTGAATAAGGAGGTTTCTGCATTTGTTTAGCTGACATAAATTTTTGATTAATCCATTCATTAAAATTCATTGAAAAATTCAATAAAATTCACCATTTGATCGCAATAGATGAAATATCCATGAAAATGCAAAATTTTTGATGAATTGGTGGATGGATGGAGGTGAAGTTAAGAGAGAGAAATTATGAAGAGTAGGAAGAAGAACAAATGGAGGAAGATGAAGAAGAAGTTTGGACAGTTATGCCCCTCTTAACGGCCCCATGGTTTGAAAAAAAAACATGTCTAAGTTCAACTCATTGACGGCTAAACTAACTGAAGGGCACAAGTGATACAACGACAAGAATAATTCGAGGGAACAACTGATATTTCCAAAAAGGGAGGGGCATAATTGATATTGCAATACCTCAGAGGGGCGCAACTGATAAAACTCCTATTTTTTAATGTATAAAATATGTGATAAAAATATAGTAAAAATATAAATAAAATATTTTTATGTTTGTATTCTTTTTGTATTTTCTGATGATTTTTAGAATTGGTTAATATATTAAAATAAAATAAAGCCAAAATAATGGTCTGGAAAATAATTTAAAGGCAAAACAAGGAACATTTCAAAAATGATTTCTATATCAAAATGGTCCCCATTTTTTTCCAAACTATTTTTACTATGTAGTATGTATAATAAGGTATCAAAACTCTATTTATTTGTATTGTTACTAAATATACGAATTTTTATTTATTTTTTTGTATTTTGTGATCTTTGTGTGATTTTAAGGTGTAGAAGCAATAAAACTTAAAACTAAAGCAGTGAAAGTGTATCTATATGCAGTGAAATTACCCTAATATTTTTGAATTTTTCAATGTAACAAGAAGAAATGAAAAATAAAAAACCATAAGTGAGCAACATGGAACTTTTCAGTTTTGAAAAAATAGCAATCCATCTCCAAAATTTTCACAAAAATCATGAAATGTAGAAAAATATTAGACACAAATGAGAGTAATTTAACTTTCTAAAGATATCTCACTATGACCCGAAAAAAATCAACAATAAATTATCAATTTATCTCAAAATCGGAGCAAATTTCAATATTTTTCTAAAACTCCGAAGCCAAAATTTTACTGTGTTTCATGCCCCATATACTTAAAAGTCCCAACAAAATTATATATCCATGAATTTACGGAGATTAAACAAGCTCATATTGCACTTCAAATTTTAAAATTCATGGATACCTCAATATAGCTCCAAAAGTCTAAAATCACGCTTAAATGAAGGCCGGTAGTTCATCTTTGCAACAAAATTAAAGTTATTGAAATCCAAGCTAGGATCAAACAGATATAATTCATGGAACACACACTACAAGCATAAGTAGAACAAGTGACGGTCGCAAATCGTCTCTTATGTGAAAAAGACTGTCCCCTTTGATCAAAGGAGATGGTCACATGTCCGTCCCATCTGGTTGCGTCCCATTTGATCGTAGGTGACGTTGTCAGTGAACGTCCTCTATTTCCACCAAAGGCATAATCGTCCCTTTTACTTGGGACCAAAGGGGACGATCGTGACCGTCCCCTTTGATACGCTTCTTGCAAAAAAACAGTCTGTCATTGTGAACTACCTATTATACATGCTAAGATAAATGTGTTATATACCTCAAATCAATAAGATTAACACAAACATAATATATATACTTCATATATACAAAATTCAATTGTTAATTTGGATTTTGTTCAAAAATGATAGAGCATATCAACCCCTACTTTTGTAAAGCTACTTCAGAGAATGTATTTTTCCAACACTCATTCCGAAGTAAGCAATTTAAACTAAATCTATTATATAGGCTATTGAAACTCGTTCCCAAACAATACACGGGAACACCTAGAACATATAAACCTTTCACATCCATCCATATTAAGAAGTCAGAAATTCCACACATACTTCACAAAATCTTTTCTAAAACAATCACAATATTTTTCTAAGTTTGATTGACTATGTCTTTGATCAACATAACACATAGAGATTTATATATCAAAAAACTAGGTGGAAATATATTGAGATGTTACCTTGTGATTTGATGTTATACAAGCTTTTCATTTTTTTTCTTGAGCTTGATTTCAGGAGTTGACATTGCACTTAAGATTCAAATCAGGCATGTCCAATTCAGTATCTGACTTACCAAATATTACTCAATAATATTCCTTTGCAAGCATGGGATGATCCTACATTGTAAAAAAAGTGTAATTAAAGAACTACAACTCTCTCTGAAAAATTGAAGTAAACTTATAGTCAAAAGATCTCTAATTACTTTATCATCATCCTCTAATATCTCCCTTCTAATTCCTCCTCTCAAGTCTCAACTTGCTTCCACCAAGAAGGTTTCTTTATTTGCACTTCAAGTGTTTCTAAACTGCAGTGAATCATAGAAACTACATATGAATTCGGATAAACTTTAAATAAACTTCTCATGGGAATCCAATAAAACAACTAACGCGCCTTCTCAGTATAGGTAATTTATATCGAATAATCACATCTACATGAGAAAAATAGACATAAATGTTAATTTCTGAACAATGCATGTCTTTGCTTATTGTAAATGGATAGCAATGGAAAATAAGAGCACCATTTTTATGGGCATTCCAATATGTAATTCCACATATAAACATAATATTTCCCAAGGATGGTTGATGATGTCGCTCCCCTCTTTTCTATAAGCAGCAAAATCACCTCTTGTTATATGCACAACTCCTCTGGTGAAGATCATATATGGCTTCAAGAAAGTATAGGGAAACACTTGGTGACATCAATAAATTAAATCATCATTTAAATATTGTATAACTTGTTGATAGTATACTACATTGTTATTGAAATAGATGTGTTTTACATCAACATTGTTTCTTTTTTTAAAAAAATCGTAATGAAAGACATACCAAACTCGATCAAACGAGACAACAAGAACAATCAAAGGATGTGCTGGAAACTCTATGAAGGAGCACCATGATGGTGAGGAGGGAACCATGGCAGCAAGGAGGAAACACATTGACGAGGCAATAGCAGGACGACAAGACACAAGCACCACGTTGAAGGATCACCATGACAGCACGTCAGGAGGCTTCCCATGTCGACAGTATGTATGTGAGGCAGTGGAGAAGGGAGAATGGAGCACACATTGGGAGACTTTTGTACGAACCATCTCCTTTGGTCATCCTCGACTTCGGGGTGAAGGGACGATGCCAAAAATGCAGAGGGCACTGTCAAAATCATCCCCTATAGTTGCTTTTACCAACAAAAGAATCCAATGAGCAACTCGAGCAAAGGAGATGCTCCATATGACCGTTTAATTTGATCTCTCTCAGTTTGAGGAGGACACTTTAAATTGGAGGAGACGGTCATCTGCTCCAACCGTCTCCTTCTGAAAATAGAAGGGACGATCAACAAAGGACCAACCCCTTTGGTGGCAGAAGGGATGGGCGTTGTACAACTTTCCCCTATTACCGTCTCATCTGGGATATTTTCTTGTAGTGACGAGAGCCTTTCTGCAATAAGTTCAATTCAAATAAACCTCAAAAAGTGGAATGGCTTATCTGTCAATCATAAATCCTTAAGGGATCGCATGTAGTTTATCCCCCATGGTCATATATACAGCTAGGGCTGCTAATCGAATCAAATTGTAATGAACGAACCTATGTTCAAATCGGTTCCATAAGAAAGTTCAAAAGTTGGAGTCTAGTTTGATAAATGTTCGATATGCTATGTTCGAGTTCGAGTTCATTTAGAAAAAGGACCTTCGACTTCGGTTCGATAATAGTTTGTTAATGATTTAACTTAACTTAAACTTATTTATATCACTACAAGCATAGTAACTTTAGGAGATGGTCCACAAACGTCCCTTAAACATCCAAAATAGTCTCCTTTGAGTAAAGGGGACGATCATGCAAACGTCCCCTCTGAAGCCATCGCATTTGACCAGGGGGATGCAGAAATCGAACGTCCCCTGTTGGCAGTCAGAAGGGATGGTTGAGACCGTCCCTTTCATTCATAATAGAGGAGACGATCGCCATCTTCCCGAAATTTTTTTTGGGGGGATAGTTGCAATTGTCCTATCCTCTATATGTAGGGGATGGTTATGACCGTCCCCTCCATATCACAGATATTTGGGACGACCATAGAAGCTCGGATATGACGGTCTAAATCGCCCCCTCTGGTCGTCGAGACCCAAAAAATGCATCAGTAAACCCCCTGGTAGTTGGAGGGGACGGTCATAGCTGTCTCGTCCGAGTCATATGGGGGACGGTTACGACTGTCCCCTCCAATTCATACCGGGCACAATTATTTTGGAGACGGCCACAGAAGCGCTGATATGATGGTCTAAACCGTCCCGTCCAGTTGTCGAACCCCAAAACAGGCATCGGTAAGCCCTGGTGGTCGGAGGGGATGGTCGTAACCATTCCTTCTAAGTCATATAGAGGACGATCATGACTGCCCCCTCCGTTCATGCCCATGCCCAGTTCTTTGAAGACGACCACAAAAGCGCAGATGGGACGGTCCAGATCGCCCCCTCTGGTCGATGAACCCCAAGAAATGCACCAATGAGCCCGTAATTATCGGAGAGGATGATTGCAACTGTCCCATCCATATATATATATGGGATGATCAGTGATCGTCCCCTCTGAACTTGAAATCAAAAAAAGATTTGATGCAGTATGATTTCCATACCATGTTGAGCAAATTCACTACAAAAATAAAAATTTAACAAAGACACATAAGAATTCACTACAAAATAAATATCTAACAAATATACATAAGAATCCACTACAAACCAAAGTACTTCATGCATAAGAAGTAAAGATGTTTCACAGAGTTTTGAATACTGCAAACTCCAGATGTTCAAGGTAACTGTAAATTCAAACACACATTACAAAGCCTAAACTACCCAGTGTCTTCTCTCCCGCCGCTCTCCTCATTACTATCCTCCTCATCACTGCCGAGTTGTACATGTTCTATTGGTCGATCGGCCTCGTCTGGAGATGGGTGATGTATGCCAATAAGTTTGCCATGTCAGAACGTGTCTTGATCATCTCCTCATCTTACGCAGACAACTTCATCTTGACCTCCCGCAGCTCTCTCTCCATCTCTCTCTCTCCCTCTTGGATGCCTTGCGACGATGATCGAGACTCACTAGTACCACCCAGTCAGTACCACGTACGAACCATTGCTCCTCGTCCCCCACAACGTATATGCCCATTGTGTTCCGGACTTGTGGCTTGGACGAAGACATCGTCAGCAGATAGAGGTAACATACTCGTTCCCGTGCTATCTAGTGAGGTGGTGACAAATAACCGGATCATTTCTTCCTGTATAATTCGTTAAAAAATAGGGATATTTACCCAGCGAACCCTGAAATCTTTCAAAATTACCTCTACGACCTTTGAAACATCAATATTCCTCCCTCGACCCCGTAATCTTGCTAACCCTTATCCCACAGACCCTGTGGTTAACTCCCATCCATTTGCCCCGTTAAAAGTGACCAGATTCCGTTACCTTCTTTACATGATACCCATTTTATTTATCAAATTTACGGCAAGTGCCATTCCCTCCCACCCTCTTGGGATCTCTGGTGACTTCTAACAAGGATTTGGAAGATTTGACTAAAACGCCTCCGAAATCCCACAAGCAACAGCAAAAGGCTTATCCCAAACGCATCAAAAGTGAAGCACAAGGAAGAAACCTCTATTGAACTGTGAACTCTTCCTTCCAAATTAAAGAAACAGTGAACCCATAACAGATCTCCAAGAATGAAGGGATATTGAATCGGAAGCAAAACCAATATGAATATAAGAAGAAAAAAAACCCCAAAAACTTGATCAGATTCTCAGGAAAATCTCAACTGTACACCGGAAGAACGACAGAAAACCCAACAAACGCCAAAGACGGAATCTTTGACATCCCGTAAACAATCTTCTACCAACGAGGACGAGGACGTCTGCCGCCCTCCTCCAGTCCCTCCGCAAGGTCTCCCGCGACAAGGAGCTGGAGATCGAGGACGTCTGCCGCACCCACTACCAGGACTTCATCCGTGCCGTCGATGACCTCCGCTCCCTCCTCTCCGACGTCGACTCCCTTAAGTCCTCCCTCTCCGACGTCAACTCCCGCCTCCAGTCCGCCGCGGGTCCCCTCCTCTCCACCCTCGACTCCTATCTCGAAGCCCTCGCCCAGTCCCGCAACCTCTCCCTCGCCCTCAACTCCTCCCTCCTCTGTTCCCCCGCACCCCCCGGTGCGACCCCTGGAGCCCCGCCCGTTGTGCCCACCCCCCGGAGCCCTGCTCCCTCCCCGGCGATGGAGACCCCCCCCCCCTCTCCGCGCGCGGATGCTCCTCCCGTCCACTTCCCCACCCCGATCAAAGGAACCCATCCTCCTGCCGTGCGCAACCCTTACTTCGTCCAGCAAGAATGAAGAAGGAGAGAGTGTGGAAGAAAAAGGAGGGGGAGAGAAGAAGAAAGGAGGGCCCTTGGATTTGCTAGGGTTAGATTAACTCAACTTAAACCCAAACAAGTTAACTTAAAAAATATCAAATTAACGGTAGGGTCTATAGGGTAAGACGGAGCAAGATTACGGGGTCTAGGAAGGAATATCGATGTTTCAAAGGTCGTAGAGGTAATTTTGAAAGATTTCAGGGTTCGTTGGGTAAATATCCCTAAAAAATAAGATAAGACATTTCATTCTCAAATTTCACAACATAATTTACATACATGGATTGACGCATAGGCATCAGCAACCCACTCCACTTGTCCTCCCATATCTCTGCTCTTTGACCCCGTAAAAACCTTTATTCATGTAATCTCTCGATCATTTTCCTTAAACTAAAAATTACACGAGGGCCTGACACTCAAATATATCAAGAAGGCTACTGATGTTGATGGGCGGAGACGTTCAATATGTTAGGGAGGCAGAAAAATGCTACTTTGTTGTCAGCTTCAGTGTGCAACCAGATCATGGAAGTATGATGAAAGATCAAGATCGTTCAAATCAAGGAAGTTACTCATCACTATTTGTTAATATAGATAGTGAATGCAACTATAAAATTTTGTTATGCACAGTTATAGACAAATCGATGACTATATTTACGTGCTAAAATGGATATACGAATTCAAATGCGAATATTAACAAATGCAAAAGTGATATACATATCTGCATCCGCTTTAAAATGGATGTGAATACAAATGCCAATATATATATATATATATATATATATATATAGGGAAAAAGGAACCTACCTCGGCGGGTGCAGGTAACTCCCTACACCCGGCCTAATTTTTCATTATTTTTTGATTTTTTTGAAATGAAACCTTGGGGGATTTAGATCACCATGTATCACCATGTTGTCATTCCAAATTCAACTTAATTCGAGACCTCTATCATCTCCATCAAGACTACCAAATTTTAATGGTCTCAGAATTACTGAAATCGACCCTGTCTAGATGAACATGTTAGGAATGTTTGTTTTGCATGAAACTTGAAATACATATTCCCCTTAACATACTAAGTAAATCCCCTCAAATTTTATTTCAAAAAAAATAAAAAAATAATCGAAAAATGGGGTGGGTGCAGGGAGTTTCCTACACCCCAGGGTGCAGGCTCCCTGCCCCCATATATATATATATATATATATATATATATATATATATGGGAAAAATGGGGTTGCCCCTAGGGGCAGCCAACATGGCTGCTCCCACCCCATTTTTTGCAAATTTTTTTAATTTTTTAAGAAAAATATCACAATGTACATTCATCCCTATATCCCTCCTATATGACATTCCAATTTCGTCAGAAACAGAGACTCCTAAGGCCTCCATCCAGACGTCATTTTTTTAACGGTCGCAGGATTTTTAAATTGACCCTGTCTGGATGGAGGCCGTAGGAGTCTCTATTTGTGACGAAATTTGAATGGCATATAGGAGGGATATAGGGATGAATATACATGACGATATTTTTCAAAAAATAAAAATAAAAAAGTTTGACGAAAAATGGGGCGGGGCAGCCATGTTGGCTGCCCCCAAGGGGCAGCCCCATCAACCCCTATATGTATGTGTGTGTGTGTGTGTATATGTATATATATAGAGGGCCCTTCCAATGAGGTGCGCCTTTCCTGTGTGTATGGAAAGCCCATCACGAGATCCGTTAGATCTCGATCTAGCGGTTCTTCATCCAAAAGGGTATTTTAGTCCATACATTTCCGTTTTAAATTTGAATTTAATTTCGAATTTGAAATTTATTTCGTCTTTATATTTTTCCATTTTTAGCGTGTCTGATTTGGTATTTTTTGTTGCCTTTTAGCTGCTGAATTTTCGTCAACATGGTAGCATTTTCGCGCAATGTAGAATATCAGGTTTCTTTGTAAAATTCCGCTTGATATTGTAAAACTGCATCCTGCATTGTAAAATAAAATCACAATTAGTAATATTAATATTATAATAATTGTAATTTTGATAACACTATTATAAAAGATCATGGACGTTTTGTAAAATCTGTATGAAGATTGTAAATCCATCAGATCCTATTATGTGCGTTTTTCACAAATGCCAAGCATCTTTGTAAAATTCGAATCCCTGTTGTAATTTTGCATCATGCATTGTATAATAAGATCACAGTTAGTAGAAAAAATGATATGCAATTGTAAAATACGATCTGAGATTGTAAAAAAAAACTCGAGATTGCAAAACAATCTCAGATTGCAAAATAGGTCATTTATATTGTAAAAATACGATCTGGATTGTAAAAAAACACTCGAGATTGCAAAATAGGTCATTATATTGTAAAAACCTGGGCATGCCCTCCATCTCCAGCATCCTCTCTACCCGCACCTCCTCCGCCCTTCTCCTCCACGACCCACCTCCTCCATGCACGTCCTCCTCCGCCCACACACCTCCATTCACGCACTCCTTCAACCGTCTCCTCCACGACCCACCTCCTCCACGCTTATAAATGTAAAAAAACAATCTGAAATTTGTAAAAAGATGATATGCTATTGTAAAATACGATCTGGGATTGTAAAAAAAAACTCGAGATTGCAAAATAGGTCATTATATTGTAAAAACCTGGGCACGCCCTCCATCTCCAGCATCCTCTCTACACGCACCTCCTCCGCCCTTCTCTTCCACGACCCACCTCCTCCATGCACGTCCTCCTCCGCCCACATACCTCCATTCACGCACTCCTTCAACCTTCTCCTCCCCTCCCCGCTTACCTTCACATCCACCAGCACGATCTCCGACGTTTGAACCTGTGGAATCGACCAGCCTCCTCCCACATGCCGTCATCGATGATTATCGCGACGTATGTGAACGTGATCTGTTGGGGGAGGCGATGGAGGACGTCGGAGCAGCCTCCTCCCACATGCCGTCGTCGATAGAGAGTCGTCGTCGAGAGAGAGAGACAGGAGAGAGAGGGAGATGTGAGATAATTAAGGAGATATTTTGTTGCATTCTAAATATAGAATATACCAAAATGACCATAATGAGTTTTTCGACATTTAAAAAATATAGATAACGAGCCATTAATGATAACCATCAGATTGACTACGGATGGTTAGGATGGCGGGCTTTCCATGCACCCAGGAAATGTGCACCTCATTGGAAATATCTCCTATATATACATATATAGGGGCTGGGGAAGCTGCACCTGGGGGTGTAGCTAACTAGCTGCACCCGGCTCTTTTTTTCATTGGTTTTTTGTGTTTTTGAAATGAAACCTAGGGGTATTTAAATCACCATATATCACCGTGATATCATGCCAATTTCAATTAAATTCGACACTACTATCATCTCCATCAAGACTATCACATTTTAACAGTCTTAGAATTATTGAAATTGACCCTATCTAGATGGGCATGTTAGGAATGTTTGTTTTGCATGGAATTTGAATCACATTCCACTCAATAAACTAAGTAAATTCCCATAGGTTTCCTTAAAAAAATCAAAAACTAATGAGAAAAATGCCCGGGTGTAGCTAGTTGGCTGCACCACCCGGTGTAGCTTCCCTTTTCCCACACATACACGCACACACACACATATATATATGAGGAAAGGGAAGCTACAACATGATGTAGCTTATCTTAGCTACATCAGGGGCAATTTCGTCATCTTTTTTATTTTTTTCGAAATTTCCACGATGGATTTTCATAACTATATCCCTCTAATATGCCACTCAAATTTCGTCGGAAACAGAGACTCCTACGGCCTCGATCCAGACAATCATTTTTTAACGGTCACAGATTTGTTGTATTTTACCTGTTCTGGATGGAGGCCGTAGGAGTCTCTGTTTCTGACGAAATTTGAGTGGCATATTAGAGGGATATGGTTATGAAAATCCATCGTGGAAATTTCAAAAAAATAAAAATAAAAAAGAGGACGAAATTGCCCCTGATGTAGCTAAGGTTAGCTACATCATGATGTAGCTTCCCTTTCCTCTATATATATGGGTTAAATGGGGCTGCCCCCTGGAGGGAGCTAACTTGGCTCTCCCCGCCTTCCACCCGCTTTTTTTTTGAAAATTTCTTCCGTCTATATCCCTATATAATGTCATTAAAATTTCGTGCGAAACAGAGACTCCTACGGCCTCTATCCGGACAATCATTTTTTAACGGTAACAGAATTGCTAAAAACGACCCCGTCTAGATGGAGGTCGTACGAGTCTCTATTTCGCATGAAATTTTAATGATATAATATAGGGATATATTAATGAAAATCCACAGAAGAAAATTTCAAAAAAAAAAATAAAAAAATCGGGTCGAATGGGGCGGGGGGAGCTAAGTTAGCTTCCCCCATGGGGGCAGCCCCATTTTACCCTATATATATATATATATATAACGAATACATTCTGATACAAATATATTCATATTTATTTTCATGTCCGATGAGTAATGTAGTGCGAACACGAGATAAATAGTAAAATCACTAAAGGAAAACTTCTTCTCGAATTTGAACTTCAATCCCTCTTATACACACATACACATACATGGGAATACATGTATATGTATATGTGTGTATATATAGTGTTTTAAAGAACCTCGCATGTATCACCCCCGAAAACATTTATAATTAGACATCAATGCATACAAACTTTATATTGACATCTGAACTCTTGCAAAAATTCGCTCTTATAATTATGTGATACAATGGTGGTAGGGTATACAAACATCATTATGCAACTCCCAAAACTTCTGGTTTAGGTCACAATCCTTCTACTACAATAGGCCTTTCAGGAGCAAGGCAAGCAGACGAGCCAAGAGATCGTAGGTAGTGCGATTACGGGTTTAGAGGAGATGTAGTGGCGCGAGCGGCACAACTAAGTGATAGAGGATGGATCATGGGAGCATGGGACAGAGCGTACAATCTCGATGACGGTGGCGATAAATAGAGCTACATGTACATATGTGTCTAACCATTTCAAGTAAACTTGAATGGAAGTTTAACAGTTCTTAATCTGAAACCTTTCATTGTAAAAGCTAACTCCAACCCTGCAATGAAAATAAGATGATTATTCAGCATGCCTCATAATTATGTCATATTTACAAAAAAACCATCATAAGAAAATCCAAGAATGCAAAACATGATGCAACGTCATTGCTAATTCCCTTGAACTAGAGATACAAAAAGAAGGTTTTTTGTTACTTCTGACCTCATTAGAGATACAAAAAGAAGGTTCTTTGTCACTTTTGACCTCATTAGAGATACAAAAAGAAGGTTCTTTGTTACTTCTGACCTCATTCAACAAAACTGTTGTTGATGATTTAAACATTAATAATGATAGAGTAGATGAGGAATGTAGTGTGAACACTTTCAACAACTAGATATAAGGTTTTTCGGAAAAAATAGCCACATTATTTGTTGGATTAAATTTTGCATGAATTGGACTAACAAAATTGGCTAGTCTTTCTTAAAATCACTCTTGTGAATTACCTTGTGTGCTTTGTTTTCATTGGTATTTACCTTGTTGAAATTCCGCATAAATATCTAAAAATCACTAAAAATACAAACTAATTTGTATTGCATTTTGCATCACACTTGGATTAGTTTTCATAGTTAATTAAGTGAATTAAACTTGGTCTAAATCACAACACTAACTGTCTTATCTCCTTGAGTTCGACCTTTAGACACTTTTCAAGTAAAATAAAAAGATATTAATCACATCTTAATTCACATTTTTGTGTGATTTTTGATTTGTCACATGTTCTTCGACTACAACAAATTAAAATAATTAATATAAGATAATTTGTGATAACCATAGAAAAGCTTCTAGAGGAGAGGAGAAAAGAGGAATAAGGGTTCGAGCACGAGAAATGAGGAAGAAAGAATCGAGTTTCAATTATATCTAACTAAATTGGAGAGGCCACTTATTTCATAAAGTCTTTTTCGAGTGCTCACCAGCTTTTTGGAAGGCAAAATTTCACGTATTGCTCTGAATTTTCAATTAGCAAAAAACTTGGTGAGCACGATCCTTGCCAAGTCCTCGCTAGTGTACTAGTGAAGACGCCTCCTTACCATCCTATCCTCACCAATCATGAATTTTCTTCTATTGTATAATAGTTGCAAATAATTAACATTTTTCTCAAAAAAATTTAAACACTTGCAAAATGAAGGTGTTCATTCCAATTCTAGCGCTTGTTGAAAAGTATGTTTGCATATATTTATGGTTATGTTAAAGTGGAAATTACGCATTCAAAAGCTAAAATAAACTGTGGATCAAATCTTATTGTCAAATTTGATTTAAACACTAGTTAAAGGGATATCATTCTTTTCTATTAGAATCATTCCATACTTTTATATTGCTTATCAAATTATCGAACTTCATTATTGAACTCATGTTCGAGATTAATTTGAAACTTGATCATTTTGAATAAACATGTATTGAGTCAAATCATTAACGAACTAGTATCGAATCAACCTCAAATGTTTATTTTCTAAACAAACTCGAACTTATATTTTCGAGCCTTTATCGAGCCAAATTTGAAATCTAACTTTGGAAATTTCTTATCGAACTAAACTCGAGTAAAGGTCTATTCATTATAGTTCGTTCGATTAACATCCTTAATTATAAACTCCTTCAGTTGTGATATGATCCATCACTTATTCCTTATAGTATCGCTATCTTTATACACTCAGGTAGCTATTTCATCCCAGTTTTGTGTAAGGGATGCTTTGTTTCTCAGGTAATCATCTCCACAATTTGAAAAATCTACTCTACTAATATTTGTAGCACCAAGAGCTTGACTCGAGCCATTGTTAGGGAAAACTAACCCTCAACTTCATCACACTCTCAAAAATAAGCCAAAATACTTAAGTCCAATTTATCCAAAAGTACTCACTCTACTCTTATAATCTACTCTACTAGTTTATGGAAATTCAACGTAAGATTATGTTTAAGATGTTTTATATGCATTTAGTATAATAGATGGCATGTGGATTTTTTTCCTTGAGCTCGGGCCCTTGCATAGGATCCTACCAGTGTTGGGTTTTCATTATCTCTTCTATTTTCTTTTACAATTTTTAAAATAAAAAAAATACATCCATATTATATATATATATATATATATTGTATTTTCAGATAGTTTGCACTCTAAAATTATGCAATAACTTCACGTGCGAGTTTTATTTATGCTCTAATAAAATTATTTTTGTTATTTTTTGTAGTTTGAACTTTGAAGTTCTTTTATCTTGATCATATTATGTACTTACATATATGTTCTTCTTATTTTAAGCGTCTTCTTGTATTTTTATCTTGGAATGATACCATATTTTGTAGCTTTAACATTGTAAGCTTGAAATTCTTAAAATTGATAGACCAATGCACTACATGCTTTGTATGGCCGTAAAATGTGAAATAAAAAACTGATTGTGAAACTTATATTCAAATAGTAAAAAAATACTAATATAGAAGAATGTATCATGCATAATTTATTTATTTCAAAGCACATCTTATGCTATTAAAACGTTGAAGATGTGGCGTCACCATCATGAGAAGGAATCACTACAATAAAATAGGTCTATAGTGACGTCTTTTTAAAATCCGTCATCATTTCTATATATTAAATTTACAATAACAATATTATTCATGGCAAAAAATGATGTTTATACTTGAAATTAGTTAAAACATGCAATATTCATTGTTACATTATTAGCAACAATCCATATGACAATACATATCCATTGCTATTTTTTAGACTTTTAACCAATCATTGCTAAATTTTGAACTAAAATCTTAGTAACGATTAGTTTTTTTTAGAAAAATAGCATTAGATAAGCGATGGAATATTCATCGATGCTAATGATTTAACAATTGATATGACATTCGTGGCAAATTTCAACTATTAAAAATAATTTCGTGATGATTTATATCGTCGTTATATGTTGAACAACATATGATATAGTGCCGTATTATACAAAAGCATCATCATACACTATACACCCGTTTTGTTGTAGTGAATGAGCACCATGCTGGCCAGCTAGAAGCAACTCAAAATTAGGAGAACATATACCCTGATGTAATACAACACCTGCTGTGACGCAGGGATCCATCGATGGGGATCAGACAACCCTCATAGTTACAGGGAGCCAGGATGATCAACCCCTGATAAGGATCGTCCCTTCTCCATCGGATCGGACGGATCCCTACGTTACAGCAGATACTATATTCGAGTAGAGGATCCCCTTTGCAACACTAGATCCTTTCAATTGGAATGCATTGATCCTTTCAACTGGATCAAAGATAAAACCTTGCCCATTTTCCTCTCTTTCAATTTGAAGGCAATGGATTCCCACCACCGCCGCTTCTTCTCGTCCCTCAAACACATGCAGAGCAGATTGGCCTCCGAGCACACCCCCGAATGCACCGTCCAGGACTCGCAGAACCCATCTCAGCTCTCCCTCCTCTCCTCCCCTCTCCTCCTCGCCAACGATCGACCCACATCCACCTCCTCCAGCCAACCGCCTCCCGAGTTCCTCTCCCACCCTCTCGAAGGAGAGCAACCCACCGACGACGTGGACGACATCCAACGGCTGGCGGGTCTTCTTGGCCTCTCGTTGGAAGAGATCGGGGGAGAGGGGGAATCGGGAGGGGAGTGCTGCTGCAGCGGAGGTGGGTTCTACAGGACGATCGCGGGGGTGAAGGGGCCCAAGTGCGAGAAGGAGAAGAAGAGGCTGGACGGTTGGATTCGGTACTATGCTAGCGATGGTGCTGAACCGGCTAGGCTCGCATACTTGCTCCTGGCAAAAGCTGTGAGCATCGGTGGGACGGGCGAGATGGGTTTTGGAGATATGGAGTTCCTGGACGTCGTGGAGGAGCATCTCGAGCACGATCCGCCGTCGTGCTTCCATTCTCCGCCGGAATGATCACTGCGGCATTACGTCGAACATCTTGTGTGGGTTGGAATGAGTGCCCGCCTCAATTCGATCAAATGTATAAGATGGATTAGTTTTTCGCTCAAAGAAGATATCTAATTCATATTATATTTACAAGATGCAATAAACGATTATTTTGATTTAAATTACTATTGAGGTTTTTCATACAGTCAATGACAAACCAAATACAAGCGTTAGAATCGACGTAGATATCCACAAAAGGAAAATATGTTGGTCACAAATAAAGATTATTCAACTCCAATTAAGAGGAATGCAATATATAAGTCTACTGCTCATCACATTATTCTTTCATTTGGCAATGATAAGATCTCATTAAATTATAATTGGAAGCTATTCGTAGCTCATACAATCTAAATTTAATGTTGGTCCACGTCATCTCCATTAGTTATTTAAAATCGACGTACAAACAACTTTCAACAACTAGATAATTCAAAAGATTTTCGATAATCAAAGGGACAGAGGTAGCGAAGGTCCTTTTTCGGCGTATTATCCGTCGAACGATGAACGATTTGTTGTTTCGAGGAATCTTTCCCTAACCATCGAATGATTTACCGAAATCACCTATATCAAAAATATTCTTCTCCATGCTCAGACCCTACTGGAAAATCACTCGTTTATTTCACACTATTGAAATCTCAATCGAGAAATCATGCTATTTTTCTTAACAGCTTATGACTTTAAGTAGGGTAAAATGGAGCTGTCCCTTGAGGGAAACTAACTTCGTCCCTCCACTATATTTTCCTATTTTTTTTATTTTTTTGAAAAATACTTCAGTGGATTTTCATAACTATATCTATATATTATGCCAATGAAGTTTCGTGCGAAACAAAAACTCTTACGGCCTCATTCAGAAGGGTTCGATCTCAACAATTTTGCGATCATTAAAAAATGATCGTTTGAATGGAGGCCGTAGGAGTCTGTTTCACATGAAACTTGAATGACATAATATAAAGATATAACGATGAAAACACACGTATTCATTTTTTTTAAAATATAAAGAAATGAGAAAAATGAGACGAGGAAGCCAAGTTAGCTCCTTGGAGGGTATCCCCATTTTCCCATTTAAGTATGAATTATGATGTATATCATCATCACCCTTTTTAATTAACAAAACAAGGAAGTAACAAATAGATAATTGTGGTGATTTTACTTGATTAAGCCTGAAAACCAAAATAATGGGCAAATTGCATCCCCCTTCTCGTCTTCCACTCTACCTCCCACGAATACAGGCCGCCGTCACTCCCTCCTCTCTTCCCCTCCAAAACCCAGAACCCTAACAACGAGCAGGAGCCCCCTTCCATTCAATGGCATCCCTCAAGGAGCTCCTCACACGCAAGCCCGTCGCCGCCGCCCTCCGCTTGAACCTCCCGGCCTTCCGCCAGCACCGCCTGAAGTCGCCATTGCCATCCGGTGCCGCAACAGCTCGCCCTTTCAGCAGTGCTCTAAGGAAGCTCATGAAATTGGCTGATCCCTTTCCAGTGCAATCCCCTCCTCTCCAATTCCGACGCAACCTTGCAATGGCGCCGTGGGCCGGTATACGCGCCGCGGAGGAGCTCAGAGCGGAAATGGAAAGGGAAAAGGGATCGGGTGAAGGAGAGGATGCAGAGGAGGAGGATTACACGGGCGTGGGGCAGCGCATAGAGAAGCTGGAGAGGCACATCAAGTTGTTCTCGGAGCAGGCGGATCATTTCGTGGAGCCCTCCGATTCTGATGGGGAGGACGACGACAGGTTCTGGCCGGAGGTATTGAGGAAGCGAGAGCGTGACTATAACAGGAGGACCAAGGAGCATGAGGAACTTCTCAAGAGCTTCGCAATGTGCGGTCAGTCTTATGGCCTTTAGTTAATATGATGATTCTTGTTCTGGTAATTTGTTGATGGTGCCGTTCTGGATGATCACGAGCTCCTGGTTATCTTCTGTTATGGCTTATGAGTTTATAGTGTAATAACCCATGCCTAAGTTTGAGTTGTTTAAAAGTGGATGCCAAGCCTATGTTTTTCCACATGAATCTCTGGTAGTTCTGCTACTCGAACTTATCTTAATCATCGACAATGGGGACAACCGGCATTATATTAGTATGGGAATTGGAAAGTTTAACCTAAGGCCATGTTTGGAATCTGGATTGCTGTAATGCAAAGTGATTCCGCTCTTTCCATGGAATTGATTCTAATGTTTGACACTAATCTAATGTACATTTGATGAGATAATCTAGTAGATTTTTTTTGTTTTTTTAATGATCTTGTTGATTATATCTCAATTAACATCTTGATGAGTTTTATGCATCATCATTCACTATATCCAAAATTTGTACGGCCTAGCCGATTGGATTGCATGTAGAAGGATTCCACGACGTTACTTTACATTATGGTTATCCTAACATGGCCCATGTGGTTAGTTCTCAAGGTTCTAGTAATGGATTATTGGGCAATGTGGAAGTTTGCCCGTGATTTTATAGCCTGTAGTGTTTACTCAGATTTAGCCTTCTGGGCAGTGAATGACTGCAATATTCTGTTCTGCTAATAAAAAGAAGACAATAATGGATATGGATCGAAAGATGAATTGACGTTGATTCAACATGCTTGCCGATTTTATGTTTATATGCGATTTTAAAGGAGATGCCATGCAACAATGTAGTGACCACCTTCGAGTTGCTGGTAATCAATTGTCCATGAGGAGAACCAAACATAAATAGATTGATTGTCACAACTCTGGATAACATATAAAATTTCTACATCTTTCCTGTTCGGGTCTTTTTTCTTTTCTTGAGTATTGTTGCTTCCTACCCATTTTAAAATGGAGCTTCAAAGGTTATATTAGTCCTTATATACTGTTTTTATCTTTTTATGTTGGTTGCTGTATTTTTCCGTCTCTGAATTTCTAAAGTGTACAAGGATTGAGAATGATGCCATGCATCTTAAATGGTTCTTCTAATAGCATGTGCAACTATTTTTGTCATTCCATTTTTACCGAAATTTTTGCTTTGCTACCTTATTTGTTATTTATGTTTTTTATGTTTTCCTTGTATTTGTACAGAAAGTTTTGATGATGCTGATAAATTGATGAAAAAAATCGAGCAATTTGAACAGAAACACTTCAGATTGCCATTAGAATATAGGGTAATTGGAGAGATGATGGAACACCTAAAGGAAGCAACTGGCAAGGAAAGATTTATTCTGCTTCAAAAGCTGAACCGAGCTGTCAGACTAGCAGAATCTAGGCAGGGGAATGATCCCAATGATTCAGCAAATTATGGCATTTTTAATCATAGAAGAGTTTCTCGGCTTGCGGGAAGGGATGCTGATGCCAGTGCCGATAGTGTGCAGCTAGCTAGGATAGGAACTGAGGAGGGTGACGAAGATGATGATAGTGAAAGAAACAAACAGGATGATGTGCTATTAGATAAGCTCAATGCTATTGACAAACTGCTTGAGGAAAAACTAGCTGTGGTTGACCAAACCTTTGGTAAGAAAGGAAAGGCTTTACAAGAAGAAATTAAAGCACTTGCCCAAGAGAGATATGCTTTAACAGCAGAGAAAAGGAACCCTCTCCGCAGGAAAGTAAGTTTAAATATTTTGTACTTGGAGAACCTGTTTATATTTCCTATGATATGCATGCTTCTACTATATTAACTTAGTAATAGTAATGAAAATTATATTGTTTATTTCTTTTCCTTTAAATATCCGATTAGCTGAGCTAAAAGTTTATAAGGGATGCACAACTCGACTTTTCTTATTTGTTGAAGTTGATTTTGTATAAAAGACATCCAAAGATTGTATGGATGGACGGAGGGAGAGATCGAGCAATATGGAGCGGTGAATGAAGAAAGAAGGCTATTGCGATGGAGAGAGATTGAGAGCAAGGGTGAGGAATGATGGGAGAGGGAGGCTGAAAATGGTGGGTTGGCATGGGATGTAACATTATTCCTGAGACTTTTTTCTTTTAACAATGAATCGAGACAAGAGTATCATTGACTCATGGTTGGATGGTGGCTTCATGGTTTTGGCTCTGAGTTCTGAGGATGCATGACTTTTCAAGGCTGATCGGGCTTCTTGCTGCGGCCGAGGGGCCATTTAGGGACCGCGATATTAGAATTGGATCGATAAGGAGCTCTCAATCAAGAAGGCTTTTACAAGGCCTTGATCACTCATGCGATTTTTATCGACGATTTGGTTATGGATTGCAGATTAATTTGTGATTTCAGGATGCCACTTAAGGTGAAGGTTTTCTTATCACGAATTCATGACCAAAGTGCATAGAGCGAAGATTCTGCATGAAACAACTATAGCATGCCCTATGTGTTCGATGGTTCCAAGGACATGGACCACTGATTCTTTTCTTATGTTCATGCTAGGGAAGTTTGGTCTATGGTGGTGATGTATTGGGATGACTCCAATAGCACTAGGCTCTTGGCATTTGATGCAAACAGAAAATCGGAGAAGGATGAGCGGAGAAGAAGATGCGTGACAATGCTCGCAGTTTGAGAAGGAACAATGTTGAGTGAAGAAGCCCTAGAAAATAGAGGGGAGGGAGAGATAACGGTGGAGGGGCTCTACAAGCCAAAACTTAATTCATATTTTTGTAACCTCATAACTTCTTAGCTCCTAAATAATGTACCACTAATCCCTTTATATAGAGAGGGATGTGATTACAAAATAAATAAAGAATATAAAAATAACCGCCTATCAAAACCCTAATTGACTCTTAAAGGACTCTAAATTAACTAACCAAAACAAAAACCCTATATTTTGAGATCCTAAATAGATCTCAATTTATTTGAACCAAGTTGGAATCTAAAGTTATACTCAATTGATTGAACCTTAATTTGTCAAAAATCTCTAATCCATGCTTGCATTAATTCTCCTCTAATTTGAAATATTCATTTTCTAATTAGTTGCTTCATCTTTGATTGCAATACGCGTCGAACTGATCTTGATTTGATCTGTTTCTCCAATAATATGTTAAACTCTTCCATCCCTCAATGTTCTTTTTGTAATTTTTATTGGGAGAAGGGCGTAGTTGCAAATAATCTATTCCTTCACTTACACATTCTCTTTTCCATATATTCCCCCCTTTTAACATTTTTTCAAAATATTTTTGGGATGGGGGTGTCTTGATAAAACTCCCATAGCAGCCCCAAATCCCCATTTTGTGGGGATCCAATTCTCTCTCGAGAGAAACCTCCAACCTATACTAGGATTTTCCTTCTCCCCAACCATTGGCTGTGGTGTGTTTTGACTTTTGAGGGGACGATACTGAGTTATGCTCAGATGGTGCCATCAGTAGCAGCAGCAACGCACTGCATACCCATGCTCATTGATGTGCAGGATCTAGCAGAATTGAGCATGCCTTGCGGTGGCTCGGAGTAGCTTGTGATGCTGGCAGTGGGAACCCCATCAAAGGAGCTTCAAGGGTTGATTGTGGGGTGATTTCTATGTTGGAGTCCCTCTCTACAATGGAGGCGATGGCTGCATGAGTCTCCAACGGGCTGAGGGTGCTCTGTTGAATTGGCCACGAATGATCAATTGACGACAGAAGGTTGTTTTGCATGCAGTGGAAATGATTGGTTGCGACGAGTTTCAAGGATTTTGCATTTTCAACAAATGCCTGTGACATTTGAAGCGGGGGTGAAGACGACACTGGAGGACCTTAATGATTTGGTTGAATCGGTGTCGGAGTTCTATAGGTTCTCCATCAACACACAACATGGGGCCTTGAGCAATGGCAACAATTTGAGGTGTTGTAGTGGGGGTTGACTTTTGGGTCAGGGCAACAGAACTTGGGCATGGGTGGTTATAGGGTGGAGGCATGAGGGGCTGATGTCAACTTATGGTGGCTGCATCCTTCGAGGCTCAAGCGGGGCTGATGGTGAAAGTTGAATTCTTATGCTTCAATAGGTGCATTGCAAGTTCGAGGGGCTAACAACGTGGGGATCACATGGTGAAGTGTCTTATTGTTGCAATCCTCTAAAGAGAGTATATCATCAAGAATACATTGTGGTGTATCGACTGCAAAACTGCGATAATGGGTTCCATTTCTGTTTGGGCAGCAAGAGTAAATACAGACTTAGTAAGGATTTCAGAACCCTTGTCATTCCTCCATTATAGATGTTTTCATTTTGTTCCTGAGTGTACTCTTTTCATGTCTTGTAACAAATCTCTCATCCAATTCAATGTTTTTTTTGAATGCCAACCACGGGTAATCTCCCAAGCTGGGAGCTACCACCTTAAATTTAATTATCCAATTCAATGTTTTTTTGAAATCCATAAGCTAGGGGGAGACACTCGAAGGTGCACGCCCCAAGAAATTTTATTCAAAAGAGATAGAAAAAAAGAGAGGGAAAAAACAACCACACGCCGACACTACATAGCCATTACAACACCCAATCCTCCACCTGGTGCTTTGCAAAAATCCCCACGTTTTCCTTATAGAATCTTTGGCCCGAGAACAACAAATCATTCCTACCTCGCCAAATCGCCCACAGTATCGCCACAGGATAAAACGCTTCCTTCATCGGCCTATCCTTATTTGCCTGTAGCGCGATCCAGAAGGTCTGGAGGTCGTTCGTGTAGCACCAGTCCAGACCAGCCCCCTGCCAAACCTGAATCACCATGGGGCACAAGAAGAAGAGGTGCTCCACGGATTCAATCGCCTCATTACAGAGCAGACACCTGTCAGAAATGTTACCTAAAAGCCCGACACATCGATCCCTCATCATCAGCCTCTGCCTCCCGAGCAGCCAAAGGAAGAAACCAATTCTCTCAGGAAGCTTGAGAGCCCACAGAAAGGCACAATCCCGAATAATATCCTCCGACCACGACGGTTGCGGCCGAGATATAGCCCCAAAGGCCTTCCTGACCGTGAACGGAGCCTCCCGCCAGCACCAGTGGTCCCGCCCCCCCTCCCCCGTAGGACGTCCCACCTCCCGCACAACGTCGAGCAAGGCCAAGAAGTCATCCAACCTCTGGTCGGAGAAGTTTTTTTTTTGAAAAACTAACGATTCGGGGGAGACACGGCGTGGCGCTCGCCCCAAAAAAACTTTATTAATAAAAAGCGGAAAATAAAAGGAGAAGTACATGACTAGAGAGAGAAGGAACAGAGCCCGGATCGAGAAAATCCCACTCAAGAAGGCGCTAAGTACACCGATACCAATCGCAAGTTAAATGAGCCGCGTGAGCCAAAACATTCTCCTTGTAAAACCTTTGGCCCCTGAAAATTGTCGCGTTACGCCCCAGCCAAATCGCCCAAATGCAAGCAAACAGGCCCAAGAAGTCCCTACGGTCCCTGCCCTTGATGGAGCGCAAAGAGTCCCAAAAACCGACCATGTCCGAAGTGTTGATCCAAGACATCCTCGCCTCGTCCCAAACGCCAGCAGTGATCGGGCAAACGAAGAAAAGATGGTTTAATGATTCGACATCGTTGCCACAGAGCGCACAATCCACCGAAGCCAAATCACCAAAGAGTCTAGCGCAACGATCCCGCGTTAAAATCCTCCCTCTGCGGAATAGCCAAAGAAAGATAGTTACCCGCTTCGGAAGCCTCAAACCCCAAAGGAAGTTGCAGTCACGGTTGAGGGGTTCCAAACCACCCGGAAGATGATTGGAGATTGCCTTGAAAGCCTTCCTAGTGGAGAAGTCGCCCTCCCGCCAAGCCCAGTGGTCCCGACCCCTCGTAGGCCTGGGCGCATTCGAAATCGACTCCAGAAGAGCAAGAAGCTTGTCGAACCTTTGATCAGAGAGGTTCCCAGAAGCGACGGGAACCAACCATCCCCCGACCAAGATGAAGCCATAGTAGCGCGCTTATCAGACGCCAAGGCAAAAAGACGAGGGAAAGCATCCCTTAAGGGGGCAGCACCCGCCCAATTGTCCGTCCAGAACTTGAAGGGGCAGCCATCCCCGAGAACAGGAGCAAAGAGATGAGAATAACGCTGGGTCACCGAAACAACCCCCCGCCAGAAGGGGGTACGAGAGCGGGGGTCACCAACATCTGCCAACAGCTCCCCACTTAAGCCCGGAATCTCGCGCAACAAAGAAGAGCAGAACTTAGTAGAGTCCCCCCATAACCTGTTCACCCACTTAAGCAGGAGAGCGTCATTGACCCAATCGAGACGACGAATGCCGAGACCCCCATCGCACTTCCTCCTCGTCACCTCCTCCCAATCCACGAGATGTGGGCCATGTGAGGAAGGCCCCCTTCTCCCCCAAAGGAATTTTCGCATCAACTTCTCAATAAGGTTCCGCACCCCCACCGACAGTTGCCAATTGGAGAGATAGTAGACGGAGATAGAAGAAAGAACATCTGGTCGGAGAAGTTCGCGGAGAATGTGGGGCACAATTCCCATCAATCCAGCAGGCCGCAACCGAGCACAACTTATCCTCAGCCATAACATATAACCGAGGGAAACGAGAGCAAAGGGCTCCCCCCGCCTAATCATCCGCCTAAAAAGAGGACTCCCCCCACCAAGGACCGGCCTAAAAAGCGCAATATTCCTCAAGAACACCTCCACGACCCCCCTCCAAAAAGGGGTGGGGGAGGCACCACGGGTGAGCTGCGAAGGCATCGCCCCTCCCACGTCATAGATCCTCCGCACCACCTTACAGCACAGATCCTCCCCCGACCCCCAAATCCTGCTCGCCCACTTAAGCAGCAAGGCGTCGTTCATTTGCTCGATCGACTTCACCCCTAGCCCTCCCTGATCCTTCCCGCAAGTATATCCTCCTACCCAACCAAGTGGATCCCTCTCGACCCACCCTTATGCTTCCCTGATCCCCTTCGACATCCGCCGGTTGGACACAAAATAAATCGGGATGGACGAAGGGACCACCTTTAAAAGAACCAACCGGCCCCCTCTCGATAAAACCGCGGACTTCCAACCAGCCAATCTCGCCTCCACTTTCTCCACCACCCTAATCCAATCCCTCAGCCGCGTCCTGCCCACGGTCAAGGGCATCCCCAGATAGTCCATCGGCAAGATAGTGCAGGTCGACCCCAAAGCCACCGCATACACGTCGCTCTCCTGTACCGCAAGGCCGAAAGGGATGAACTTGGACTTGCAATCGTTCTTAACCAACCCAGACAACTCGCCAAAGATCTCCAGCGCCAAGGCCATACCCCTAGCCTCCTCCTGCTCCCCTTCAATGAAAAAAAGCGTATCATCGGCGTACTGCAACAATGGGACCAGCACGCCCTCCCTGGAGTACCCCTTGGAAAGGCCGCTGTCGACTACCCGAGTCGCAATATCTGATAGAACATCTGCCGCAAGGATAAAAAGCATGGGCGCAAGAAGGCACCCGTGGCGCACCCCCCTCCGAGGCTGAACCAACCCCCCCTCCGGATGGCCATTCACCATGATCGAAAAAGAGGCAGTAGTGACACACCGCCTCATCCACGAGATCCACTTCTCCGGAAAACCCTTCCTTCTAAGCACTGACCAGAGAAATCTCCAATCAAGGCTATCGTAAGCCTTCTTAAAGTCCACATTCCAGAGGATACCACGCTTGTCCCTCCTCTTCCAATCCGCAATGATCTCTGACGCAAGCGTGAGTCAATCCGATACCTGTCTCCCAGGAATGAAGGCTGACTGCATCGGGGAGATCACACTTCCAAGAATGCTGCTCAACCGAATAGCGAGAACCTTTGCAACAATAAGATAAAGGGCGTTTGAGATCGCAATAGGGCGAAAATCGTCGATGGTAGCCGGCGCCGAGGACTTGGGCAATAAGATAATGAGCGCACAATTGATCCTATCGAAGCCCGCGTTCCCCTGACAGAACTTCGAGACCACCTCCAACACCTCCTGGCCTACAAGATCCCAAAAGTCCTTGTAAAACGACACGGGGAACCCATCAGGGCCAGGAGCAGCATCGTCATTCAACTCCCACACCGCATCCTTGAGCTCCTCCAAAGTCACATCACGAATGAGCATGTCAACGTGCGAGTCTGCCACCGCACACGTATCCAGGCCCATCCACCTCCACAACCTGGGAATATTCGAAGAAGACATGTTCTTGAAGTAGGCCGCAATAGCTCTCCCCATCTCCCTGTTCCCCTCCACGCGAGTCCCACCAATGGAGATGGAACGCAACGCATTGGGCCTGCGCCTCCCACTAGCAACCCGATGGAAGAAAGAGGTATTTGCATCCCCCTCCCGAAGCCAAACGCTTCTCGACCGCTGCCTCCACTCCGTCACGCGCTTCCTATCCTCCAGAGAAACTTTCGCCTGAGCTTCAACGCGACCGACCAGCTCCTCCACCGTGAGGTCCCTGTGGTCCTCTAGCGCGTCGAACCTCCCGATGATCTCCTCCGCGTCTTTCCTCGAGGCGCATCTGGCAGCCCTAGCCTCCCTCTTGAAAGCCGCTAACCGAACCCGCAACGAAGATAATTTTTGGGTAAAAACAAGATACAACGGACCCCGAAACAACCAACCCCGACCAGTGCGATGCCACCAACTCCCTAAAGTTGTCCTCCAACAGCCAGCATTTTTCAAATCTGAAAATCCCCCTCTGCAAAGGGGCCTCCCCCGAGCACCAAATAATTGGATTGTGGTCCGAACACGCCCGCGGCTTGGCCTCCACTGAGGCTAAAACAAAAGCCTCCAGAATCTCATTCGAAGCCAGGAACCGGTCAATACGCGACCGAGAATTGGAACTCCTCCAGGTATACGCGGTGTCCTCCGCATCCATCACCTCAAGGCCCAACGAGTCCTCGGTGTCCGCGAAGTCAAGCGAGCCCAGGTCCTGTCCCCCTGCCCCCAGGCCTGTCCGAAGAGAAAAGAGTAACGTTGAAGTCCCCCCAATGAGCCAGGGGACCCCCTCGACAGACCTACCAACCTCCAGAAGATCTTCGCACAACTCCCCCCTTATCACATTACAGCAAGGACCATACACGCAAGACACAACCATCCGAAAGGAAGAAGCCGAACATACTAGAATCACCGTCAGCACGTGCCTCCCACGAATCACCGAGTTGAAGGACATGGACGAGGACTGCCACGCCACCAACATCCCCCCTGAGAAACCCGCCGCGTCGAGAGCACAGAACTGGTTTAAAGCCCCCGCCCCAAAGGACCACTATAGGTCATCCGCCATAGACTGCAGCATCGTCTCCTGATGCATAACGATGTCGCACTCCCATTCAATGCATCTGGACCCCACAATCCTCCGCTTATCCGGGTCACCGAGCCCGCGAACATTCCAGGAGACGATTTTCATCTTGAACCTTCAAAGCTCCTAAGGACCTTGGCCATACCCGTGGCCTCCGCAACGAGAATCTTCAAAGGTGGGCAAGGCCTCTCGTCCGCCCGTGAAGACCTGGCCCTGTTCCGTTTTCTGTATCTCTTCCCGTTCTCTTGTCGCTCGCCCCCTCTCCGCATAAGAGGTCAGGCACCTCCACAGAACCGGCATCCGCGACACCCCGATCAAGGCCATCAGAGACTACTGGAGAGGACGCTGGGACTACAAACGGTGAAAGTCGAGCCCGATCTCTCCCCACCTCCGTGCTAGGAGGGAAGAGAGAAAAAGAAACCATCTTCGAAGTGTCACTCTGCGCGTCACCAAACTCCCAAGATGGAAAAAACCACGTCGAAGAGGCACTGGACGGCAAGACCGATACGGGCCTCACGTGATCCGAAGATACCCGACCAAGCCCCGCACCCGGGAAACCCCCCGGATCCGCAAGAGGAAAAGAAACTGCCAAAGGATCCATGATAGGGACCGTGCGCTCGACCCGCAACTTCAGACCCATATCCACATCCGGCTCCCACGAAGATGGCGATGAATCAGGAAGTCCTCTGCCCACGTCACCATGCAAAAAGAATAAGTTTGACGGCATGTACAGAATCGGGGAGGAGTTCCCGAAGCGCCGCGTGCATGGAAGAGATCGCGCCGTTCCACCGATCGGCCCCCTCGGAAACCCAATCGCCATCACGGTACCCGAAGCATCCCCGGACCCTCCACCGGCCTCCTCCCTCTGCACCACCGGAGGAGGCGGAGGTTCGTCCATCTGCAGCTCGATCTTGAAAGAGAAGCACCCGACCTCCATTTCCCTGAAAGTGCTTCGCCCTCTGACGATGTCGAGGAAGCTCTTGCTGCATTCAATCAGAACCCTCGTGTCCTCCACAGGCGAACCAGGCCTGAGCCCGTCATCCAGTACCGCTCGGACCATACCCCACTGCCGCAAGGCCTTCTTCAAGCACCCAAGCGATCGCGAGAGGAAGGGGTCTCCCTTCACCCTAGCCACGCACACCTCCACCTCCGAGCAGGCACCATCCACAAAACAAAAACCTCTCCAGCAGACGTTGGCGACATCACCATTGCGAAGCAGTCTAACCCTCTGGTCGGCCGATAAACCACGAACGCAACATCTTGTAGCATCCAACGTCACCACATCTCAAGCGAAACGCGGGCCCAGAAACCCACGCAGATGGGAAAGTACCACGTCCATCTCGACAACGCCCCTCACTGTAAATCCGATCAGTGCATGCAGGCCCGAACCCCGAGCGTCCTCCCAACCTTCTCTCGAGGCCGCCGGGCCACCACCCCCTACCATAGCACCAGGAACGCTTACATGCTTTGATGAAGTTGCACCCCGATACACGTTCCCCACCGCCTCCGCGAATGAAGGCCCTCCCCGCCGAACTCTAGCAGCATGCACGTTGAACCGTCCTCCACGTAATGCCTGGTTCCTCGCAGGACCTGAAACTCGAACTGTCCCACGAACCGCCATGCAGGTTGCCTGACGGTGGCCCGTCTTCCCGCAAGAGAAGCACCTTGGGGGGGACGGACAAAAAGAGGCAACATGCCCCCTGATCCCACAACAAAAGCACCTTCGCTCAGGCTTCCTATGAGACACTCTCGTCCACTCCCCGCCTCCATCTACCTGAAGACCCTCTTCGCAGACGAAAGCTCGCTTCTCCTCCTTTCCCACCCGAGCACCGCCTTCCCCTTCCCTTCGCACTCGCATCCGAGCACCGCCTTTCCCTTCCCTTCGCACTCGCACCCGAGCACCGCCTTCCCCTTCGCACTCGCACTCGCCATCTTTCCTCGAAAAGATCCTTCTTAGGAAATACAATTGAGAATGAGATATTCTCATCCAATTCATTGTTGTCATCACATTAGAACTAGTTTTGTGCAAATCTGCCCGTGAATCACAACCCTTTAAAAAGGAATCTTGAATCTCATAACATGTGTTGCGGTACCTTGAACAATACAAAGTTGAACTTCTGGACTTGTGTTGAGAAAATGTTGATTGGCTGAAACTTCTTTCTCCAATATTCTTTGTGAGCTTCCTTGGACTCGCTAAAATGTGAGAACAATTTAGAAGCCATGCTCTGGTATCACTTGATGCAAACAAAAAATCAAATAAGGATGAGAGGAGAAGAAGATGCTGGATTCAAAAAAAAGAGGGAAGAAGATGCGCAATGAGGCTCGCGAATTGAGGAGCAAGGTTGAGAGGAGAAACCCTAGAAAATAGGGGGGAGGTGGAGCTAATGGTAGAGGAGCTATCCAAACCAAAACTTAATCCATAATTTTGTAATCTCATAACTTCTTAACTCCTTATAAACAATGGACTACTATCACCTTCATATAGGGAGGTGTAAGATTAGGATTACAAAACAAATAAATAAAAATAAAAGTTACCGCCAATCAAACCCTAATTGACTCCTAAAAGGCTCTATATTTACCAACCGAATAAAAAGCCCTATATTTTGAGATCCTTAATCGATCTCAATTTATTTATTTTTTTAAATTGGATTCAATTAACCAAACCCTAATTTGTTAAAAAAATCTCTAATCCGTGCTTGCATCAGCATCTTTTAGTGCTATTGGTTATAAGTCTCGCTTTCATCAAGTAAAGTCTTTGGTGCTCATGCTGGAAATTTGGTTGGCGAGAAATTATGTGGTGGTCTATCGAGAGAGAGGTTTTATGTTGAGAATATAATTGAGTACACCAGGGCTTTGTTTGTGTACTGTTCCTTGTAAATTGTAATTATTGTTTGAAGATTTTGATTTTAAGGAAATATATTTTTAAGGCTTTGTTGTATTTTTGTTGAAACAAGGGATATGCACACACAAGATGTATGTCCTAGCTCATATATTTGTATAGCACAAATACAATCATTTACGATGACCAATACTCACATAAAACTTGGATGTGCTAAATTATGTTTTCCACGTAAACCTTTCTGGCAAAAAATCACTCCATTCCTTCTAGTCAGATTGCACATAACATGGCAACAACATGATATCCGTCAGTTTTTAAGCCCCTCTAGTTGGTGGCCAATTGCTCCTACGATATAATACGCTCAAAAACCAACCTAGGATGGTTGGTTAGCAGCTTGGCCATGATAGGATAAATGATATTTGATAATATGATGGACCTGAAGTCCTCAGTAACTTGCGCCATTTTCCTCTTAGGGAGCCAAAAAATGTGAGATCTATGGAGCCGCTCAAATCTTAGATTCCCACTCATGAACATAACAAGTAGAGCCATGGCATCAACCTCTATTACATTCTAGAATTCTTCGAAGAAAAAGCTCACAAACCCATATGAATCTAGAGCCATCAATATTTAGATCAAATGCTGTAACTCAGATCTCCTGCGAGTCAAATTCATTTTTTTGAATAAGACAACGGGGGAGCCCTTCCGAGGTGGGAGTCACCACACCAAAGCATTCATTAATAAAGGAGAGGGTACATTTTTATAACAAAAAATTGTACAAAGCATTACAGTGGGCAAGAACATTTTCAAAGTAAAACCGCCGCCCCTTGAAAATTGTATCATTCCTACCAAGCCAAATAGCCCATAGCGCGGCAAGGGGCTTGGAGACATCATCGGAAGACCCAAGGCCGACCCCACGAATCGATCTCCAGAATTGTTTCGCATCGGATGCCCGGACCCACGGAAGCCCCAAAGACTCCCAAACCTTTGCCGAAGACCTGCAACCAAAGAAGATGTGGTCCGCATCCTCCAACTTGTCCTCGCATCTGTCACACTTTAGATCCGTCCCACCCAGTAGTCTGCCTCTTCTCACTTTGTCACAAATACGACCTCTCCTCAAACACCGAAGAAAGACCTTAACCCGAACATGAATCTTAGCTGCCCAAATCACCTTCAAGTTAGCACACAGATCTTCATCGTGCTCCCCCAAAACCGCACTCACCTTCCGATAGGCAGCCTTTACCGAGAACTTACCATCAGTCCACTCAAAATGGTCCGGGTCGCCCGACATCTCCCCGACAGGGGGAATCTCAGACAACATCCGCAAAAACTCCTCCAACCATCAAATTCAGGAGTCTTGGTGTCAGGAGTCAAATTCATGAACCAAACCATCAACTCTTCCTATGATAGCCCGCTCTCACCTCTTCCCCAAACGATGCCCACTAATGTTTCAACAATGATCTATAAACACAACTCCCGCATCCCGATCATCATGAACCTACTCCTCAATTGAAATAGAGTTAATAAGATTGCTCTAGCGTCTCCCGCTGGCCATGACTTGAAAGAGCCTGGTATTTGTATCCCCTTCTTTGAACCTTATCTGCAACGATGATGCAATATTTCCCAAATTGAAAAGTCAAGCCAGATTGAAGCCGTCGCGAATTTGGGGATTTTGATGAATCATGGTGTTATCCCTAGTTGATCAGTTTTGTTTAGTCGTCAATTTTTATTTACGTTCAATAAATTGAGATTGATTACAATCTCAATATTATAATAGATTAAATTTAGTTAGGAGTCAATTAGAGTTGGTTAGAGTCAATTAGAATTCTTTTTAGTTTGAATTTTATTCACTTTCTATGTTTGTAATCCCACCCCTCCTATATAAAGGGGATGGTAGGTATTTATTTTAGATAGTTCAGTTCAGAATATATAAAAATTTGAGATTTATCTCTCGCTCTCTATTTCTCTCCATACGATCTTCGTAATTCGTCTCCGAAATCTCGAGTAATCGGCGCATTCTTCTTTTCTTCCGCCGTCTTTCTTCCCCACCAAATATTTCCACCGTCAAAACTATTTTTTTCATTGTTGGATTTTTTCTGTCTGCATCATTTGGTATCAGAGCATGGCAAACAAATCATTCTTACGATTCAACGATCCGATTGCATATTGGCAGTTGCAATTCGACTTGAGCCGTCTCTGTCACGGTTCGCATCCATGACAACAAAAATTCGAGAATCATCTTGCATATATGAAAATTTAACAATGGTTAGACAATGATCTGTTCATTCATGAAGATACGACAATACCGCATGTGTTCCTTGGAAGTATTTTCATTTAATATAAAGATTTACTTGATACAACTTCAATATAAGAAGAAAATGAAGACATGGGTCCAATATTCGATGAAGGACCCATTTTCGATGAAAGTCTCGCAGATGAAAAACTGGAAATTGTAGAGTGGTTTGCTCCTGAAGCAGCAGATCAGGAGGCTCCCTCAATCACGGTTACCGTCTACACGACATGAGAACCCATCCCTAGGGTTCCTATAGGGGTTGAAACCCTAACCCACCATCGTCGGGTCTTTGAAAGTACATTGCAGAACCCTTGAGCTCGAGGGATCAAACCCGTAGCCGCAGTCGGAGGACCCATGCGTGCGCCATAATAACCATGATCGTCGTCAACTGTTCCCCCCTTTAGGTCACAACTGCCAGCACCACCACCACCGTTGTGGGGTTCTACACAGTTGTCACTGCTTCGTTTTTCACAAGCCCCACCGCTGGAGCAGCAACATGAGGCACCAACCTCCCCGACCCCCGTTCGCATCCCTCGTGCAGAGATCCCACCGCCTAATCCCATGCGCAGGGGAAGAGGGTAAACAATGCTACCTTCGACACTACTAATGTTGACCCTCCTACAAAACTTGATGCCACCTACGTTTGTGCCTCCTTCAATTGCACTGTCGCCATGGAATTCGAAGCCCTAACCCTAGGGTGGCATAACCCATGACGAGGGAAGGGAGGAGTCCCACATGAGCCTCTTGAGTTATTTTCCACGCATAACGAATTCCATAAAATTAGGGATTTGGGGTAGTTTTGGGACAATGTTAGAGGTATTCCTCCTCCAAAAACCTTTTATATAAAGTTTAAAGTTGGTGGGAACTGGAGAGGAATTGCTCACTTTTGTTCTGTGTTTCGGCGTTCTTATCATGTTAGAGAACAATGGTGGCGTTTTTTCATTGTCTGGTGTCTTCAAGGGCTTAGCTCCCATCATGAAGATGGATGTGACCAACTACGAGTTGTGGTCCATGCAGTTTCGCACCCTTATGTAGTGCCATAATAAGGAGCACATTCTAACAGATTCAGAGTCGACACGACAAGACTGGGGCTAATGCTTCTTGGAAGCAAGATGATGCCTATGCTCGCATTTGGCTCTCCAGGATACTCAACACGGAGATTGCCAGCGATATTGTCAATCAACCCACTACAAAGGCTATGCGGACATCTTAGCAGACACATATGGGCAGGCAAAGAATGAAAGCAAGATTCTCAATTGCAATATGATGTTTTTTCGACCAAATGGAATGGTCGACCACTTCATGCCCACTTCTCGCATCGTAGAGGCATGTTTGAGCGTCTGCATAGCTTCATGCCTATTATTACCAACACTGAGCAGTAGCATGCATATCAAAATGCTACTATGACATGAGTCTTTCTGTCATCTCTTGACTTTGAGTACGATGCGACACGCACTCAACTACTGATTGGAGAGACGATACCTCCAATGGAGGAGGTCTACAAGAGACTGAGTAGGATCACTACTTCATCTACTACTACGACCTAGACTCCCTCTGCTTTGGCAGCTTCTCGTGGCAGAGGGGGGACTCCACAGGTTCGTGGGCGCGGATCACATGGTCGAGGAGGAGGACGTCAACATGACCGATGTTCACATTACCACCGTCCCGGTCATTACGAGGAAACATGCTATCTGAAGCATGGGTATCCTGCATCTGTCCATGTTGCTGAGCAGACCGAGCCTACTTCTGCTCCTGCTCATGATGCACGTTTTGATGATATTGTTTACATATTGCGAGAGATGATGATCACTGCTACCACTTCAGTTGCAGGCTCTTCAGATGTGTAGCAGCTGCTGCCAGAGCTTCTTCGAGTTCATCAGGTATTGCACTATTGCTTATGCGCTTACCATTTGTAGCAATTCAGATTTGACTGATTGGATTATAAACTTTGGAGCATCACACCATATGTGTGGCGATAGGGCGCAGTTCAGTTCTTACAGGTCTATCCCGCCTTATAGATCCGTGGTGATTGCTAATGGGGTTCACCTACCCATTGTTGAGGTCAGGGAAAGATTGTTCTTTATGCATCTGCAGAATGTCTTACATGCTTTGTCATTTCAGATGAATCTTTTGTCTATTAGCCAAATTACAAAAGATTTACATTGTTGGTATATTTGATCTCTCTTCTCTTGTGTTTCAGGACATACTCACAGACACGGTGATTGGATGTGACCGTGAGCAGAGAGGACCGTACATGCTTGTCCAACCACTGTGTGCTAGGGCGGCTACTATTCCTTCAAGATCTATTTCCCCTTTCACGTGGCATCTTCGCTTTGTACACCTTCCTCTGTAGACGTTGTGCCATGGTCTACCTCAGATCTCTACTTGTGCTATCTTGGATTGTAAGGCTTGTCTGCTTGGGAAGTACCATCATTCTTCTTTTTCGAGACGTCAGAGTCGTCATAGTAGTCAGTCATTTGAGATGTTTCATTTTGATATATGGGGCCCTATTCGTATTCCAGATCATCAGGGGCACCGTTTTATATGGTTACTGTGGATGACTTTTCTTGATTATCTTCGGTGTTCTTGTTGAAACATTAGTCTGAAGCGGGTGCTATCATAAATCATTTTTTATTGAAGTTAAGAATGTCTTTTCTGCTAATGTGAAGTTTATTCGTACTGACAATGCCTTGGAGTTTTCCGCGTTACATCTATATGATTTTCTCCGATCTCTTGGTATTGTTCATCCAACCTCTTGTGCTTATACTTCACAGCAGAATGGTGTTGCTGAACGCAAACACTGTCATCTTCTGGATGTCACGAGGACTCTTTTGATTCATAGTCGAGCCCCTAATTCGTTTTGGGGTGATGCTGTTCTCATTGCTTGCTACTTGGTAAACTGCACCATCCACTATTCTTGGAGAAAAGGTCCCCTTCTTGATTACATTTCCCGAGAAGGACCTATTCTCCCTTACTGCCAGGGGTTTTGGGTCTGTGGCATTTATCCACAATTTCACTCCTGGTCGTGACAAGCTCTGACCTAGAGCTATCAAATGTGTCTTTGTTGGTTATTCTCGTACCCATAAAGGATATAGATGTTTTGATCATGTAGGAAGAAAATATTATATTAGTGCTGATGTCACATTTTTTGAGTCTATTATGTATTTTTCACCTACAGGTGACGGGTTGTCCAAAACCGATTCTCGTGAGGATATTTTTGTTCCTTCTCCGTTATCTCCATCATCTGCACTACATGTTTAGTCTCAGTCATCTCCGCCTCCACCTCCACCACCGTCTACCGTGACATAGTTCCTACCACGTTTTTTCATTCGCAGGTCTTCTACTCGCCCTTTGCTCATGCGCCTTCCCCATCATCCAGGCACGCCTCAGATATGTAATGAACATATTATTTCTAATGATGGCACTGGAGATTTGAGTGTTCCACCGGATACTGTACTGGAGGAGTTGATACCAGAGAACAAATAGGCTGATGACCTAGATGTACCTATTGCCTTGAGGAAGCTGCGTCGTCACTGCGCCACTTATCCTCTAGCTGCACATGTTTCACCATCTTTCAAAGGAGTACATGAGGTTTGTTGTAGGACTCTCTACTGTTACTATCCCACAAACATATCAGGAGGCCAGACAGGATAGCAGGTGGCGACTTGCCATGGAGGAGGAGATGTCCGCTTTGCAGTCTCGTGGTACATGGGGCATTGTTCCTGCTCTTCCAGGTGCCTCTGTTGTGGGGCTCAAATGGATCTTCACGGTGAAGCAACGAGCAGATGGCAATGTGGATCGTTATAAGGCAAGGCTTGTAGCACGTGGGTTCACCCAAACTTATGGGGTGGACTAACATGATATCTTTTCTCCAGTGGCCAGACACTCGATACTACACAATCTTCTATCAGTTGTTGTTTCACGGGATTGGTCTCTTTACCAACTCGATGTGAAGAATGCATTTCTATATGGTGATCTACAGGAGGAGGTATATAAGCAGCAACCATCGGGGTTTGCTACTGAGGGGGAGTCTCATATGGTGTGTAGGCTCCATAAGGCGATTTACGGTCTAAAGTAGAGTTCGAGAGCTTGGTACCAGAACCTATCGGGGTTGATAGAGCAACAAGGATTTGTGCGGTCTACTGCGGATCACTCACTTTTTGTTCAGAGGACACATAGAGGTACTGTTGCTATTCTTGTCTATGTTGATGATATCACTGTCACGGGGGATGATGCCTAGGGCATTCAGGCTGCTAAGGAGTTCCTAGGTTAGCAGTTTGTGACTAAGGACCTTGGCAATCTTCGATACTTCCTTGGATTAGAGTTTACCAAGAACCAGCATGGTCTTGTGATGACCTAGAAGAAGTTTCTTACTGATCTTCTTCTAATGACATGTATGACTGGGTGCAAGCTTGCTACTAATCCTATGGATTCAAGTATGAGATTATATGGTGATGACACTGAGAAGGTATATAAGAGGAGATACAAGGAGCTTGTTGGGAAGCTCCTATATGTTGCCATAACCAGACCAGACATATCTTTTGCTGTAAGTAAGGTGGGCCAGTTCATGAAGCAACCCAGGAAGGTTCATATGGTTGCGATCTATATGATTTTGAGATATTTGAAGAATTCACCTGGTAATGGTCTTATATTCGGCAGTGGTACATCTCTTGAGGTGACAACTTGTGCAGATGCATATTATGCAGGATGCCTTAGAGATAGGAAGTCCACTTATGGTCTTACCATTTTTGTTGGGAGATCACTCGTATCATGGAAAAGCAAGAAGCAGATAGTGGTTGCTAGATCTAGTGCAGAATCTGAATACCGTGCCATAGCACAGGGAAGCGTAGAGATGATGTGGGTTAGATCTTTCTTGACTGACCTTGCTGTTGAGGTTTCTCTTCTCATGCAGCTTTTATGTGATAATCAAACGACTCGATTTATTGCCAATAATCCCGCATTTCATGAACGGACCAAGCATATAGAGGCGGTTTGCCATTATACTAGAGACATGATCCAGAAAGGTTTCATATCCACATCCCATATTTCTAATGGAGATCAGGCGGTTGATATTTTCACCAAGGCTCTTGCTAGAGGTCCATTTCAAAAGTGTTGTTCCAAGCTGAGTATGATAGACATTTATGCTCCAGCTTGAGGGGGAGTGTTGAGATATTTGTATCTCTTATTACCTATTTCTAATTTTTATTTTCTTTATGTACCTCTCTTGTAATTTACCCATGGCTTTTCTCCTATATAAGAGAGCCCTAGGGTCTCTTCTAATGCAAGAAATTCTTTTCTTCTAACAAATATGAAGAAAAAGCTGCTAGAGATCTTCAAGAGGGAAAGATAATAAAAGGAGATAAAATAACCCACGAGAAAACAGAGGAAAAACTATTCTATAAACAAGGAGAGAAAAAAGAGGGATTGTTCAAAAAAGAAGAGAAGAGAATAGAAAAAAGAGGAAATAAAAATATTCACAAAGAGGAAATAACTATTTAAAAAAGGAATAGGCAAAAGAGGGATTTAAAAAAAAGTGAACCCCATTTGTTCTTCTCACAACTCAGTCGGTTATCTTTGTGTCTAGTAAGTATATGAGAAATGGACTATTGATTAGAGCATTTCGGATTCAACTTTACCTTTGTTTACAGTCTCTTGTGAGAGGTATTGTTTAACATGAGGACTATTGGGTAGGATTGAGTACTTTATCGATAATTATGACTTCCATCCATGGCCTTAAATTTCTCGAAATTTCGTCGAAATTTCCATTTCTAGGGTATCATGGTACCATAACTATCCTATATCTCGCGTTTCCCGGATTTCAAGGAAATATTGATGAAATATCAACAAAACGATCGAAATATAAGCGAAATGATTGAAATATCAACGAAATGACCGATTTCTCTACTTTGTTTCCTCCTTTGGGGTTCTTCCTTCACGAGCTTGAGGTATGCTACTCCAAATCTTGCCAAATTTGTTGACATATTAGGGAAATTTGATTTTTGTTCCTCTCGTGTTGGTATTGCATATTGTGGAGGTTTTTTTTGGGTAGACTTGGATTATTTTGTGAGATATATGGAAGATAAATTTGAGGTTTTTGTGTTTTATTGTGGAATCAAGTTGCTTTTTCAAAGGAGAAACTCGGATCTCATGTTTGACAATTAGAAAACAAGATTTTGAGAACTTTTTGTTAATTAAAATTTAATAATTGATTAATTCTGAGAACTAAACCTTAGATCTATGTATGATTTGCATGTTTTGTGTCTCTTACGTAGTTTTTCTCAAAATTGTTCACTTCAACCTCTAGATCTAAGATGTTTTTACTTACAAATTGAAATATAGAAATTCATATACTACTTTAAGTATTAAATATACATGACTTTATGCATATTAAGTGTTAGAAATCCATTTCCAATATATGTTTGATATAAGTATATAAGTGTATATTTGTGATATATGTGTGATATAAACAATCAATATCGTTGTGGTATAGTACTTTAAACATCAAATCGGTATGTGTGATATAAGTGTATATTTGTAAGTTATCTATTGTTTTAAGAACTTGGATTTGTGATTGGCACCCACATTTGTTTGTTTTAGCTTTCGATTGGGAATAAATAGTCTTTGAGGATGGGGTGATGGTCTTGGTAACCAGGTCTTTGCTTTGCTTTTTTCTATGGTAGCGGTTTGGTGAGTTATGCAAGTCTCAAAGGAGCTATGCTAAATTGCAGGTCCTATTAAGGGCCATGACTAATGTTTATGGCATGACGACGACTTCTTGATCAAGAATGCTTTGCGGGTCCTAACGTCTACAATTGTTTTCATTTGTTTTCGTTTGAGTGATCTGTAGCACGATTGCAACATGAATCGATATTACTTCGAGTGATGATAAAGATTTTCCTTTAGCTCCTTAGGCATGATGATGACCAACGTCTGAAGGTCTAGATTTGCTTGGAGTGAAGATTGCAAACGTTCCATTTACAGGGGGGATGTGCTTGAAGACATGGAACATCTCTTCTTATTTTGTGGCCGTGTTAGGACATCTGGTTGGCGGCAAACATCTTGTGGGTGGACTTGTCGAACCACGAGAATTCCTGGACCCACTTGTTGGTGGCCAATTTAGATCAACACTGAGCCTATTCCTCTATTCTACATGTCTGTGTTCATGTAGACAACGAAAGTGGAGAAGCATATTGATTGGGTACGAAGGAGATTTCATGTTGAAGGAGGAGGGACATTTATTTGGCTAAAAAGGAGGGTGTATGGGACTAAGAGGGCATGTTTTGGATTAGAGCATGAGACGGTTCAATAAGGCACTATTGTCCAAGTGAGTTCCGTAGTTTGCGGGGAGGGGTGTGAGCAGTGTTGTAGGCATGCTAGTCAAAGTGTGAGCCGGACCGAGCATGCCGAGTTTCAAAAACCCCCTGCCCAGGGCCCAGTCCGAGCCAGCCCATGTGCCATACTGCAAGGCCCAGGCCTGACAAATGTCTGGATCGGGCTGGCACATGGGCCATTGAAACTTCTAATATGAGATGATCCCCTGTGATGGCAGAAATGAACTATCACAGCACTGCAGCTCCTATACACAACCCTATCAGCAATCTAAAGGATACATTCACATCTACAGCGCTACAGTTGCTCCAGAAGTTTTACCCATCCACTCAACCATCTGCCAAAGACCGACCATGTTAAGAATTGGTTGGCCAATGATGATGTCAAAGCTCCATGCCAATTACAAAAGATACCTTCTCTCAGAAAAAAAAGATACCAACTAAAATTTAAAACTTGGTTGTTCCAATTTGTTGATCGAAACTCTAGTCTCTATATGTTGGAGCCAAGGGTGTGACCACATAATTTCCTTCTACGAATCAGGATACCTGAGGACAAATTTGGGTTCCTCCATCTTCCAAAAACGGTAATTCTATCTCCCAACAACATCACTGTCTGCCAGTATTAAATCAAGACAACGACGCCTTTGAAATTTATTGAAGGTTTATATCTTCATCTCTGCCAAGACGACATTGGGCGATAAGTGATTCACATCCCAAATGCACCATTCTACCATTAGATCCACAGAACCATTGAAATCAAACTGAATTAAAATTCTAAAAGCCTGGTATATGTCCTTACATCATCATCTGAACCAAACACCAATCCAATAGTGTCATTGACTTCTTCATTATTAAAATCTGAGTCCCCCATTAATCCCCCTATCAAAATGAACATACCCACAATCATGAGTGTGAGATAGTTCAATAAGGTGTTATTGTCCAAGTAAGTTCTGAAGTGATGGGGATGGCAGATCATGGTTTCAGATTCCGCAAAAATTCGGCGAAATTTCGCTTTCGACAAGGAACCGAAATGTAGAGCGAAATGACAATATAAGGGTAGTTTCCGGTCATTTCTTCACAAATGATGGTTGATATGGGCGCAAAATTTCGAAATTTTGACGAAATATCATGTCGACATGGTATCGATACGATATCCGGTAACCGATATTTAAACCCTTGGGACAGATGCATTGTGTATAGGGGTGTTCGTGGACGGGTACCCTTACCGTTTGTTTATGACCCACCCCAACACATCATTATCAGGACACGAGTCAATTCAAACCCGTTCGTGCATCACATCCCATCTCCCCCCTTGACTCCCCTTGACCAACCTCCTGGCCCTTCCCCTCGCCGTGCCGCCATCCTATCATACACGCTGCCCCGCCACTGCATCTACCCCTGCCGCCCTCCTCCAGTCTTGTTCCGCCTAGGCCTCTCTGCTGCACCGTGCTGCCTGCAATCAGATCTAGGGCTACTCCCGTGCCTTCCGTCCATTGTGGTGAGACCTTTCCGAATACAATTTCTTTTTTTGTCAACTGGTTAGTGTTGGGTGACCTGTTCTACCCTTGTTTGATTTGGCGGAAATGCCCTACGGTACTAAAGGCATCGGAATAGATAATTCCATGAGTTGGTAATTATTTCGGTTTGGCATCCTCCGTGGATAAAAATTGCACTTCTCATTTCGATTGTTATGTTTTTTCTCACAGACTTAATTACAGTCGATAGTCATTTAATTGTTGATTCCAGTTGGGCTTTATTTCATTCATTTAAATATCATTTTTTTCTTTCACAGTAACTTCTGGCCTTCCTGATCTTTTTTCCCAGTTCTGCTTGTTCCATTTGTTTAGTTCTGAGTATTTTTTTAGTTTATTTCATTCTGTTCCAGGAGCATCTGCATTGCATGACATCTCCATTGTTTTATTGAATTAGTCATTTAGTTCAATAAGCTATTTTGGGACTGAAACCTAGTCAAGAGCTCGAATACTGCAGGTAGGTTGCATCAATTTGGTATCGGAGCATATCGATCCGTTTCGTTTTGTTTTATTGCATATCATTTAAAAAAACAATAAAGAAATTAATAAAACACACAAAAAAGTATAGGATTCCCATGGCTGAAAAACCGAGTACCTCTAAAGCCGGCAACACCACACAACTGAGCTATCATTAGAATCTTGTCCGTTCAAATGAAACAAATGTTCGATCACCCTCGTCGGACAAATTGCCACAATAAATAGTCATATGCTTGAGAGGGATCATCATGGTTTGAAAAGGTTAGCCTCGAGGCGGTCGAGGCGTACGCCTCGAGGCGAGGCGATCCCTTTTAGCCTCGAGGCTTACGCCTCAGACCAGTCCTGTGAGGCGTGCGCCTCGAGTGGTCGAGGCGTAGCCTCAAGGCGGAACGCCTCGAGGTGGTCGAGGCGTTTTTGCTTTTTTTGAAGTATTTTTTATTATTTTAATGATTTCCTTAGTAGTTTGAGAGCTTATAAATATCTGTTTATTTAGGATAATGATTATATAAGATAGGAATGCATAAATATGATGTTTATTTCATGCACATAACTTCATATTTACAATTAATGATCCAACTAGTTTGGTAAACTCTTACTATTTCACTCTTAATGAATGAATTCATAACTATTAAATTAAACAATACTTGTAACTTAACAAGATTTGCAATATTCAAGCAAAACAAAATGGATAAGGTTCACGATTTCTCCATGTTGCCTATATTATATATTAGACACAACATAAAATTTCTTCGACATATTTAATCGAACTTTTAATTACAACAATATTTCAAAGATTTGCTCGAAATGGATATGATTCATGGGTTTCTCGTGCGATCATATATTATATGTTAGACACATAACATAAATTTCTTCGATGTATATTTAGTCATACTTTTATTTACAACAATATTTCATAGATATATATGTATTGTTTAATCTTTACTATCTATTTTCAATGAATTCCTCTTTGATTGGATGAAAATGTGTAGAAATGTATATGATGTTGTTCTATCTTCTATTTTGGGGTTCTTATTCTTTATTGTTTCATCATATCTTGTAGTGTAAATTATTATATATTGGGCAGCGAACATATAATTACATAGAGATATAATTATAGTTTTATACATATTTTTTCTATATAAACTGAGGCTTACGCCTCGACCGCCTCGAGGCTACGCCTCGCCTCGATTCCAAGGAGACCGCCTCGTTCCGCCTTTCGTTTTTTCAAACCTTGAGGATCATAAAGATGAAAAACCAAACATAGGTCGGCGTAAGATTCGAAGACAACACTCACAGAGTAATACATCAGAGACTCTAGTTCTTCTACCTCCGATGGACACGTTAGCGACTATCTCTCACAGGAAAGCGAAGAAGAGTTGAAAAATGAATCCCCTTTCATTTCAAAGAATCAAGACCATACACCCCGGGTATACGTCACAACCTCCTAGTGGCTATCAACTCCCACCCCAACATGGTCCTAGACACGATGATGGATAGGATCGAGGCACCCGTCTTGATGTTCCGGAATTTGATGGAGGACGAGATCCTGACGTTTTTTTGGATTGGCTCCAAACAGTCGAACACTTCTTCGTGTGGAAGACTATGCCTAGCGAATGGAAAGTACCCCATTCGTCACGATCAAACTTAAAGGACACACTCTGCTATGGTGGGATCGTTTGCAATCTGAATGCAAACGGAAGGGGAAAAGGCAAGATCCGCAATTGGAGCAAGATGAAGGTCAAACTAAAACAAAGTTTGTGCCTGAAGATTACAAGCGAGATCTATATGCACGATTGCAATCTTGGAGACAAGGTACCATGAGCGTAAAAGAGTACACCGAAGGATTCTAGTCTCTCATGCATCGCAACCGATTGCAGGAGACTCCTGTCCAGGAAGTCACCCGCTACATGCAAGGACTCTTCGTGAAGTTATCCAAGATGAACTCTACCTCCATAACTGTCAAAACGTCTACGAAGCCTATAAATAAGCTGAGCGGGCTGAAGCTAAGCTTGCCAAAGCCCAGACAAGGAAAACACCCTTTTCAATGAACCCCGTCCCCACGAACTAATGTCCCTTTGACGACCTCCAAACCAATAGGTTCCACCATCGATTATTGCAGGCAAGCCCCAACTAACCTTCAACTGTTGGCGTCGCTCGCCCATCTGCTGGAAACCTCGGACCAGGTATCTAGGGAAGTTGACCTGTTGTGGGACCTGATACTTGTTTCCGGTGTTATTAAAAGGGACATCGAGCGGCTGAGTGCCCAAACCCTAGGGCTATTTCCGCCCATTTATCACAATCGAGGATCCTGAAGATCCTGCTCCTGATCATCAGGAAGCGTTTGAAGAGGATCAAACCGCTTTAACTGCTGTCACTTCGGGAGCTGATGAATATGAACTTCTTGGAGGTGGATGGAGATACATCCGGACCTTTCCTAGTGATTGAGCATGGGAACTTTATCGCTCCTGACAGCGCACCCACGAACATCTTACTCGCCCCCGCCATCGATGACGTTGATAGATGGCTGCGACGCAACATATTCCGAACCACATGCACCTCAGGAGGACGTCGCTGCTCGTTAATTATTGATGGAGGAAGCGTTGAGAACTTCGTATCTCAAGAAATGGTCGACAAGTTGGAATTGCCAACTCAACTACTCGAGAAATCGTACAGAATGGCATGGTTTCGAGGTGGCACTCAACTTCCGATCCACCATCAGAGCCTCGTTAGCTTCTCGATTGGCCCTTCTATAAAGACGAGGTCTGGTGCCATGTAGCTCCTATGAATGTCTGTCATGTGCTACTTGGGAGACCTTGGTAGTTTGATCGGGACACTGAACGCAAGGGAAACTTGAACACATGCTCATTTCTTATAAACAAGGTACGCATGACCCTTAGACCACAACGCGAGGCCCTTAGCCCTCGACAGGTGGCTTCTCTTCGATCCGCGACCACACAGTCCGGTAAAAGTACTTCACCGTTAAAGCCTTTGACTTCTAGTCCTGTATTGTTAATGGAAGCCCAGACATTCCAATGTGAAGTTCAGGAGAGCTCCACTATTTACACATTGGTGGGACGTGAAGTGAACGAACAACACGGAAGGCCGTATCGATATCGATATTGTTTCGGTCCGCTTGGAAATGGATATATCGGGATATATCGACGATATATCGACGATATCGGTGGAAATGTCGAAAATGACGCAAAAAAGGCAATTTTTTGATTTTTTTTTCAGAAATTAAGATCATTAAAGATATTAAAACAACAAATAACGTACAAATACGCACTTATATCACACATATCAGTCCATTTATAGACCATATATCGCACATATCGGTATTGCACATATCGTTCATATCGAACGTAGCGATATTAGTATTGATTCTTGACTTACAAATATTAGAAATGGATTTCATTCAAGTTCTTATAACATGAAATAATACAAATATACACCTAGAAAATACATATGGATCATTTATGAGGACTATGATCCTTATAGTGCACATATCGGTCATATCGAACATATCGCTGATATTGTTAGTTGTTGACATACTATATATATTGAAAATGGAGTTCATCCAAGTACTTTGATCAATAAATAATCTACAAATGTACTATTACGCTCTTAGATAACACATATCGATCATCTATGAACCTTATATCGCATATATCGATACGGTTGTACTGTTAGTTGTTGACCTATATATATATTGAAAATGGACTTTATCCAAGTTATTAGATCACTAAATAACTTATAAATATACTCTTAGATCACACATATCGATCATCTATAAAGCTTATATTGCATATATCGATAATTTCGAACATATCGATATTAATGTTGATTCGTGACTTATAGATTTTTTTGAAGAATTGACTTATAGATATAGGAAATGGATTTCATTCAAGTTTTACAATATGAAATAACTTGTAAATATACACTAAATTGAAGAACCATTGTATGCACCCTCTTGTCGCACCATACCCTACCAGTACGGGGGTCTCGCTGCTAGGTGTAGCTAGATAGGTAGTGGAATCAAGCTTGCATGAATAATAACATTCATATATAGGCATATCGACGAAATATCGGCGATATCGGTCGATATCTTGTATTTTTTGTACTGAATCCATTCATTTCTGACCGATATGAGCCGATACGGCGATATATCGGCGATATATCGTCGATATCCCTGTAAAAAGATATACACTCCAATTTCGATACCCCCAACCTCTCGATACTGATATATCGGCGATATATCGCCGATATATCGCTGATACGACCTTCCATGACGAACAAAGACGATCATACTCGAAATTCCATCTGAAGTAAAACCAATCATCCAGGAGTTTGCGGACATTATGCTTGAAGAGTTACCCAAAGGACTACCCCCATTACGTGACATTCAACATCACATTGACCTAGCTCCTAGAGCAAGCTTACCACATTTGCCTCATTATCGGATGAGCCCCAGTGAACACGAAGAGATGAGCAAACAGGTCACCGATCTTCTGCGACGTGGGTATATTCGAGAGAGCATGAATCCTGTGACGGTTCCTGCTCTACTTACCCCAAAAAAAGGTGGCACATGGAGGATGTGTGTGGATAGCCGTGCTATCAACAAGATAACAATCAAGTATCATTTTTCGATTCCACGCCTTGATGACATGCTCGACATGCTATCAGGTGCCAAGTTATTTTCCAAGATGGATCTTCGCAGCGGGTGCCATTAGATTCGCATCCGACCTGGAGACGAGTGGAAGACAGCTTTCAAGACCAAAGAGGGCCTTTATGAATGGACAGTTGTGCCCTTCGGCCTGTCTAATGCCCCCAACACTTTTATGCAAACCATGAATCAGGTATTGCGACCCTTCATCGACAAATTTGTGGTTGTGTACTTTGATGACATATTGATTTACAACATGACCAAGGACGACCACCTGGCCCACTTACGGCAAGTCTTGGAAACCTTGAGAACCCAACAATTGTTTGTTCACCTTAAGAAATGCTCCTTCATGTCTGAAACAATCCTCTTCTTGGGATACATTGTCACTGCCAATGGACTCAAAGTTGACCCCTCCAAGGTTCAAGCCATTTAGAGCTGGCCAGTACCCCGAACCCTTACCGAGATTCGTACCTTTCTGGGGTTGGCTTCTTTCTATCGACGTTTCATCCGAAACTTTAGTACTTGCGCAGCTTCGTTAATAGATTGCACACATAGAGGTGCATCTGCGTGGACTCCTGAAGGAGAAACAAGCTTTCAAAAGCTAAAACATCAGTTGACCAATGCCTCTGTCTTGGCACTTTCTGACTTCTCCAAGCTTTTTGTAGTTGACTGTGATACCGCACATGTCGGGATTGGTGCCGTCCTGAGCCAGGAAGGACGACCTGTGGCATTCTTCAGTGAGAAGTTGAATGAGGCTCGGTCACGATACTCCACATATGATGCCGAATTCTACGCCATAGTGCAAGCTCTCAAGCATTGGAGGCACTATCTAATTCAGCGTGAATTTGTTCTTAACTTTGATCATGAAGCCCTGAGATATCTGAACTCTCAAAAAACCCTTAACAAGCGTCATGCAAAGTGGGTTAGTTTCCTTCAAGAATACACTTTCCACCTTAAACACAAGACTGGGACCCTGAATCGCGTGGCTGATGCGTTAAGCAGACGAACACATGTCTTAGCCACAATGACAGTAAGCACAACAAGATTTGATGCTCTCAAGGATCTTTACCCCACTGATCCTGACTTCGGACCTATTTATGTAGAGCGTGTTTACGCTGGACAGGATTCGACATCTACTTATGTTCTTCACGAGGGATTCCTATTCAAGGCGCGCCGACTGTGCATTCCTGTCACTTCCGTTCGAGAGAATCTCATTTCATAACTGCATAACGGTGGGCTAGCTGGACACTTTGGAAGGGATAAGACCTTGGCTCTCCTCCAAGAGCGATTTTATTGGCTGCTATTAAGGAAAGATGTTACAAAATTTGTACAAAAATGCCAAATGTGCTAGAGGCCATAGACAGAACACGGGGCTGTACATACCTCTACCAATCCCTCTGCGACCATGGGAAGACATCACCATGGATTTTGTATTGGGCTTACCCCTCACGGTACGTAAGGTTGACTCTATTTTTGTGGTTGTGGATAGATTTTCTAAAATGACACATTTCATTGCATGCAAAAAAAACTTCAGATGCATCTCATATCGCTGATTTGTTTTTTCGTGATGTCGTTCGATTGCATGGTGCTCCTCGTTCTTTTACTTCGGATCGTGATATCATATTTTTGAGATATTTTTGACGCACGCTTTGGTCTCGTCTCGATACTTGTTTGCAATACAACACTGCTTATCATTCACAAACAGATGGGCAAACCGAATACCGAAGTAGTTAATAGATCTCTAGGGAATTTATTGCGATGTCTTGCAGGGACTCTCCGTCCAAATGAGATCTAATTCTTCCCCAAGTCGAATTCGAAAAATCACCATTTTAGAGTGTGTACGGCTTTCCAGTTCCCCAATTCCTAGATCTTACACTTACAATCATGCATGGAAGGACTAGTGCAGCAACTGAGGACCTGGTCGAACACCTAACCCATATCCATACCGAAATCCGAGCAAACTTCAAGCCATGACCCAGAAATACCAAGTCCAAGCCAACCTACATCGTAGAGAGAGCGAGTTCAGAGTTGGAGATTTATTGATGGTGCACCTAAAAAACGAGAGGTTCCCTTTGAGTGTCCACCAAAAATTGAGTGTTCGAAAGATTGGTCCATTCCGAATCCTCAAGAGAATTGGGCAGAATGCCTACCTACTTGATCTACCACCAGATGTCCAGACGTCGCCAGTTTTTAATGTTTCAGATCTCTTCTTATATCATGGAGAGGAACAGACAGATGCACCTATCCCAATAGGTTCCGTTGTTGAGATGCACCAACCACCAGCTACGACTGATGCCGATCAGATAGAAGATATTGCTGATGTGCGAGATATGATGACTAGACATGGCCTCTTCCGACGTTATCTAGTCAAGTGGAAAGGCCGATCTCTGACAGATTGCACATGATTGACGAGGATGAGCTTCGACAGCTCCACCCTAATATACTCCAGAATTATCGCGACGCCATCTTGACGGAGCGAGATTCTTCCCACCAGGGGGAGCTGATGCAGCATGAAAAATTTTACACTTTTGTTCTTTTTAATTTCGTCTAGTGATGCTATGTGAGTTTTTTTGAAGTAATTGAGTTTGATTTTTTTTGATTATGTAAAAGGCTCATTATATAAGGCCTTATTATCTTTTTTTTGTTCTATTTAAAGTAATTAGTTGTATGTTTGGTGGGATTTAGCCTATATAAAGGCAACCCCACCCTATGGGAAAGGCATTGAATGATACAACAACAACAACAACAAAGCCATTTCCCACAATTAAGTAGGGTCGGTTACATGGATTCTTCGCCTCCATTCAGATCTATCTTGGGTCAATCTCGGACTTATATCCAGCAAACTAAGATCCCTTCGTATAGTCTCTTTCCAAGACTTCTTGGGCCGTCCTCGCCCTCTCTTAGCCGGCTCAACATCCCAACACTCGCATCTCCTAACCGGTGCATCAGTTGACCTTCTTTGCAAATGACCAAACCATCTTAAGCGGTTTTCTCGCATCTTATCCTCGATCGGAGCTACACCAACTTTCTTTCTGATTGCATCATTCTGAATCCGATCTTTACGTGTATGTCCACACATCCATGTTAGCATTTTCATTTCTGCTACAGCCATTCTCTGCACATGTCTATGGTTCACAGGCCAACATTCAGAACCATAAAGCATACCAGGTCTCACGGCTGCTTTGTAAAACTTTCCTTTAATTTTTAAAGGCATTTTCTTATCACAGAGAACAGCGGAGGCTCCTCTCCACTTTAGCCAACCTGCATTTATTCTATTAGTAACATCTCCATCAATTTCTCCATCATGTTGCAAAATAGATCCCAGATATCTAAAAGAATCTCTCTTCTGGATGTTATCGTCACCAATCTTCACCTCGATTCCTTCACCATTGCTTCCATCAAAGGTGCATTCCATATATTCCGTCTTAGCCCTACTTATACGAAAACCTTTAGTCTCCAATGCATGTCTCCAAACCTCAAGCTTCTCATTTACTCCATCTTTAGTCTCGTCAATCAACACAATATCATCAGCAAATAACATACACCAAGGTAACTCATCCTTAATGTGACTTGTCAACTCGTCCATAATCAAAGTAAAAAGAAATGAACTCAAAGCTGAACCTTGATGTAAACCAATGTTGATATCAAAATAGTCAGTCTTCCCCGTCGGGGTCCTTACACAAGATAAAGCCCTATCATACATATCCTTTATGAGATTAATGTATAGGACAGGTACTTGTCTCTTCTCCAAAACTCTCCACAGTATCTCTCGTGGGACGGAATCATAAGCCTTCTCCAAATCAATAAAGATCATATGGAGATTCTTCCTTTTAGCTCTATAAATCTCCATTGTTCTCCTCAGCAAATGGATGGCTTCAATAGTTGAGCGACCTGGCATGAATCTCTTTTATTTGGGAAACTTGCATCAACCTTCTTTCGATCACACGTTCCCAAATTTTCATAGTGTGACTCATCAGCTTGATACCTCTGTAATTTGAACAATTTTGAATGTCTCCTTTGTTCTTATAAAGAGGCACTACGATACTCCTCCTCCAATCTTCAGGCATTTTCTTGCTTCGCCAAATAACATTGAATAGATTCGTAAGCCAAGTCAAACCACGCTCACCTAAAATTTTCTAAACTTCTACAGGGATGTCATCCGGTCCAACACCTTTCCCAGGTCTCATAACCTTCAAAGCCTCCTCTACTTCTTTTCTTTGTATTCGTCTATAGCATGCACGATTCAAGTAACTTTCACTACTAGCTAGATCACCCAAAGTGATCTCTCTATTTCCTTCTCCAATGAAAAGTTTATGGAATTATTGCTCCCATCTAGTCTCTATATCCTTCTGATGAACAAGCACGTGACTTTCCTCGTCCTTAATGCATCTCACTTGAGAAAGGTCTTTGGTCTTTCTTTCTCTTGCTTTGGCCAACCTGAATATATCCTTCTGGCCCTCCTTAGAGTTGAGATTTTCATACAAAACCTCATAAGCTTTTGACTTAGCTTCGCTTACAGCCTTCTTCGCTATTTTATAGTCTGTGACAGTTTCCTCTGTTCTATCCTTAGACACAGCTTTAAAGCAAGCTCTTTTAATTTTTAGCTTCTCCTGCACCCCTTCACTCCACCACCAAGCCTCCTTTTGACCCGGAGCTCCTCCTTTTGACTCGCCTAGCATCTCTTTGGCTACCTTTCGGATACAAGATGCTATTGCCTCACACATCTCGTTTGCACTACCGCTACAATCCCAAGATAAGTCTTCTAAAACCTTCTCCCTGAAGCTTGATTGCTTCAGCGGAAGATTCCACCACCTAGTTCTAGTGATCTTAGGAACCTTCCTTTTCTTCACCAGCCCTTTTATTTGTAAATCCAAGACTAACAAGCGATGTTGGGTTGTCAAACTCTCTCCAGTGATTACTTTGCTATCTTTGCAACACAACCGATAAAGGCATTGAATGATAAATTACTTTTATTCCACCACTAATTCTCTCTCTCTCTCTCTCGTTTCCCCCCCTTCCCCTCCCGTTTCTTTTCTCCCGAACCCTAGCCCCCCCCCCCCTCCCTCCCCCCCCGACGCCGCCCCTTCTCCCTCTCCCCACCTACGACCATGCCACTTCCCCTTCCCTCAATCCTCCTCCTCTCGTTCCCGAATCCTCAACCTTCACCTTCCTCTCCTCGTGCATCACATTCCCATCTTCCCCCTTCACCAACATCCTGGCCCTTTCCCTCGCTGCGCCGCCATCCTATCATACACGCTGCCCCGCCACCACATCTATTCCTGCCGCCCTCCTCCAGTCTTGTTCCGCCTAGGCCTCTCTGTTGCGCCGTGCTGCCTGCAATCAGATCTAGGGCTACTCCCGTGCCTTCCGTCCATTGTGGTGAGACATTTTCCGAATACAATTTCTTTTTTTGTCAACTGTTGGGTGACCTGTTCTACCTTTGTTTGATTTGGCGGAATTTCCCTACGGTACTAAAGGCATCGGAATAGATAATCCCAAGAGTTGGTAATTATTTCGGTTTGGCACCCTCCGCGGATAAGCGTTGCACTTCTCATTTCGATTGTTATGTTTTTTTTCTTACAGACTTAATTACAGCCGATAGTCATTCAATTGTTGATTTCAGTTGGGATTTATTTCATTCATTTAAATATCATTTTTTTCTTTCACAGTAACTTCTGGCCTTCCTGATCATTTTCCCAGTTCTGCTTGTTCCATTTGTTTAGTTCTGAGTGTTTTTTAAGTTTATTTCATTCTGTTCCAGGAGCATCTGGAGCATCTGCATTGCATGACATCTCCATTGTTTCATTGAATTAGTCATTTAGTTCAATAAGCTATTTTGGGACTGAAACCTAGTCAAGAGCTCGAATACTGCAGGTAGGTTGCATCATTATGTGAATGGATCGTGGGTACCCATGGCTATCCATGGAACTATTTGAAATATTGTATCTGGTTAGGATGCAAACAGATGGATACGGATATAGTATTACCCTATCCTTATCCATTTTTGAATACGAATACGGATGCGGATACAGATATTGATGGATATTAAAACTATCTTACCATATCCTTAAAAAACGGATGCGGATGTAAACCGGATGTTGATCGCATACGAGTAATGTTAGAAATACTCTATAGAATCAACTTAAATATATAAGAATTGGATGGAAAACACATGATATAAATTTACTAAATGTGTTTGTATCGTAAAAATTATACAAATATGGTAAAAGAAGGTATATAATTATGTTATATAGGGTTAAAAATAAATCTATGACTATATTTATTTACGAAAACGGATATACGATACAGATACGGATGTTTGCGGATATCAAAATGATATCCATATCCGTATCCATTTTAAAACGGATACGGATACGAATGCCAGAATATGCATAAAACAAATATGGTGACGGATCGGATACGGATATATCCGTAACCGTTTGCATCCCTACATCTAGTTCAAATCATTGTATTTTCGTTAGTTAACCAGTATCTAAATGCCATCACAATTTTTTATCCTGATAGTAGCTCGTCATCTTACAACTATGGTTGCTTATTTATGAACTTTACTTGTTAACTTACAATATATGCCTACTCCAATGGCCTGATGGTAGTGTAGTGTGTTCTGCCCAAAAGATCAGTGTTCAAATCCTCCCTTGTGGGGGTTCCTTTAGGTAGCCGACAACCAGCGTAAAAAATAATGGGATCTTTCAACATGGATTTGAGCAAGAATCCATATAGCCGACCCTACTTAAAAGTGGGAGAAGGCTTCGCCACTTGTTAACTTACAATATCGTAATATAGATACTGTATCAATCCTAATTATGGGTATCGTACCATGCCGATGACCAAATCGGCAAATTTACTAAAGATTACTAGCAACTACGACGGTAAATATGGTGGAAATTTTTCTAAGATTACTATATCCGTTGCAATTAATTGTTAGTCGCATTGTTCGATCTAGAGATGAAATTATCACATTCATAATCAATTGATGTAATCAGACAAAATTACACTTTTGTAATCACATAATTATTAAAATGATGATGTTGAAGATGCGAGAGATATTAGGCATCGAAGGAAGGATTCGTAGCACTGGACACCATCAACCAGGAGTTCACGGTAATGGAAGAATGGACTGAGGTATTGGCACAACCACCAAGAGTTTGCAGCATTGGAGGAAGGATTCAAGGCATTGTATAATAATTCAAGCTAAACCAATTGCAATTGCAACTGTCATTGAAATAAACAACCACTATCCCTAGTTGTGCACACCTCAATTCGAGATAAACCAATTGCAATAACTAAAACTTACTATTCAACCGATAGTGCACTAAGATGAGGCCCATCAATGGACTAGGCTTCATGAACGATATCGAACCGTCCATCACAACTCAATTCCGATCTCGCCACTTAAATCACACCCTTGCATCATCAAAGGTTAGACATGTGTTTCGTAGAATATCCCACAGTAAGTGGGAATTTATCAATTGAATTTATTGTTGCAGTTGGCTCGAAGTGATAAACCTCCCTCTCATCCATATGGTAGTCGGGCTTGGTCGGGGTTTTGTGGATGTTTGCGGGTTCAGACCAGGCTTGTCCTGACTCCACAATTTGAAGGAAACAAAGGTTCAGATCCAGCCATAGGTTGGTCTAATTTTAATATCAAATCGGAGGAAATTTAATGAGCCCGAGAAGAGAAGTTAGATAGTCAATTTTAAATCAAATGGTTAAAAACAAAATAGATAATGTATCTATTCTCACAATTTTGAATAACCTATGCCCATCTCCATCCATTTGGGAACCCGTAGGTACCTACGGAAACCTATTTGGATTACTTACGGTTTACGGGTGGTCTTGGATCGGGTACCCGACCCGCATAATGAGTGGGTTTTAAAAAATCCAGGGTCGATTTTTCCTAATTGGGATGGGCACCCATTCAACTCCTTAACCATGCACACCCCTTGCTGTGTGGTAGGTTAGTGGATGCATGCCGTGGCAAGTAGATGGATGAGAGATTCGGGTTTCAAGGAGGTTTTCAGTGTCATGGACTGGGTTGGCACACATGCTACCTATGGTGGAGTCCTTAGAGAGAAGGTAAGGGAATAACTATGATTTCAGATTCTGATTGGATGATTTGCCCGGGAGAATGGTGCTGGCATACGTCTTTGAGATGGCAGATGACAGAAATGCAGTGGTGGGCAGATCGGACTTGATGGGGTTTGGTTATCTATGTTTGTTGCTATACTGTTAGATGAGAGCTTTACTGATTTGATCTTGCTGCTAGAGGGAGTGTTGCCAGTGTGTCACACACATGACTCATGGGTGTGGACAGGTGAGGACTTTGCTATCTTCCATATGTACAAGGCGTTGAGGGTGTGGCCATCATTAATTGATACAGATTTTGCTTTGGATTGTAAACTGTTATGGAATGCTAGGGAACCTTTGAGGTGAAGCTGCACGCTTGGTTGATGAGACGGAAGAGGCTGGTTACTATGCTGCTTATGAGTAGATGAGGGGCGTGTTTCTTCAATATGTTTTTTTTTTGAAAGCTTGTTTCTTCAATATGTGCCTAGAGATTAGTAACATGGCGGAAGATTTGGAGCACCTCTTCTTCATGCGTTTGAGTGCAACCACAGTTTCGGGGAGTATTTGGGCTCTCGTGATAAATGTGAGGGGAGCAAAAAAATTATGATCAAGCTTTGGGTTTGGAGTGGTGGAATGTAGGGAATATATAAAGGAGGCATCAAGATAGCAGTTGGCCACCTGTGGTCATTTGAGCTATTTACAATGAAAGAAATGAGGTGGTCTTCGAGGGTGGACGTATTATATCGAGAATGTGGTGCACTATGCAATTGTGATGTATGCATCTTGGTTGCTCTTGCATTGTTGAGTGGGTGTACAAGGAGTGTTTCTGTTCTTTTTTCGTTGTTTTGAATGAAATCTGGAGGGCATCCCAAAGTTGATGACCATGTCTAAAAAAATTGGCAAAGCCCTCTCCCATTGTAAGTAGGGTCAGCTACATGGATTCTTGCTCAAATTCACGTTGAAAAATCATAGAAGCTGTAATCATTCTGCATTATTTTTAGATTACTAAAAGTGGTTATGTTTGTTCAAACCTTTGATATCTTTAGCAAATCTCTATCATCATCAACTGATAATGGCTGTTCTAATGCTTGTGTTATTGCTGTGTATGTATGCCGCTGTCAAATGTTGTCTCCAGTACTATTCTATCATTGCTGGACTTTTTTAAGTATTTTTGTGAAGTGTTTTTTTTAGTCCAAAAGGGGGAAAGTGAAGTGTGATTTTTTCCATTTGCTCTTATGCATGACCATTTCTCTGAAAATGTCAGGGCTTCGATGTGAAGCTCATAGATGTGAATCGCACATCCAAAGTTACAAAGGTGATTAATCTTTTCCTTAGTGTAATTATTCGATTAAGGTTTATTGGTTCTCTTTTGATTCTTTGTGTTATTTATTTCAGGGTGGACGAGTATTCAAATTCAAAGTTATTTTAGCTTGTGGAAATTATGATGGAGTAGTTGGCTATGCCAAGGGAAAAGGTCCTAAAGTTAATGATGCTATTCAGAGGGTAAATGTTCTCTCCATGCTTTGCATTACTAGAGCTATCCATTTTTCAAGAAAAAAAGGTGATATCTCCATGGCGCATCCAACTAGCTACTTTCATCTCTTTCAACTTCCATTGTAGCTAGTATATTCATATGGAACTCTAGGTACGGTTACTCCTGCATAAGGATAAGTACTATTTCAAACTCTAATTTAATATCTGCAACTTCCTCATCAAAAGGACTCAATTTTAATGGTTCCAACATTACCAAATTAGGCAACTTCGTGATGGATGGATTACGGATGTTTGATCTATAGATGAAACTTGACAAGTTTGGTGAATTTGTAGTCCATCAACCGTGTTAGTTAAAAATGAGAATACAGTCCCAGCTAGAATGAATCAGCCGCTGCTATGCGAAACCCCATGCTAAGGATGATCTCGTTATGTTGTTATCAAATCAGTATGTACATATGTTGCAATCACATCATCCACACCTTGGCCGGAGAACACAAAAGACAGGATGCAAACTTCTAGGACATTAATGATGAATTATACATTCTTTTAACTTTCTTTGCATGAACAAGACATAAAAGATGCTTCAATCAAAACATGTAGCGTAGACATTAAGCTTCAATTTGCAAGAACCTATAGGGTGCGTTTGGTTGGCGGGTTACCCCGAAGTAACTTGGGGGAGGATAATTCATTTTTGTGTTTTGGTGGTTGGTTTTGGGTTGAGGGGTTTGTTGTGATGTGATTGCATTGAAGTTTGGAAAAGTGAGTGGATATTGTGATGTGATTGTATTGAAGTTTGGAAAAGTGAGTAGAAGTTGAGTAGTTTATAATTTTTAGATGACATGATGGTATAATATATTATTTTTTGATGGAATGGATGAAAGAAAATGATTTCTTAAATGTATTAAAAAGAGAGGGAAAATGGGCCCCGCATGAAAGAGAAAGTATGTGTTTTGGAGGAAAACCCCACAAAGGGGGGGGGGTGGTGGTAGACCCCTTGCTGAACGGGGTCATAGAGTTGGAAGACTTTGGCAATTTCTCGTGAAGCATACTGTATGGCCTTTGTAGGAATATGCCTTTATTGGTTATTTATAAATATTAGAATAATGATCTCATTTTTTTATCTCTTTATATATATATATATAAAGACCTCTATTTTCCAGTGCTTATTTATATAAGAGGCGACATAGTTCATATAAGAGGGCATGCAATTTAATAACATCGAATTATATGTATGCAACTAGCATACATAGTTTGTTGTTATGATACAAGGCCTTAAATGTCGGTTTCTGTCACCATTTCGGTGACCGATCGAAACGGAATTTCGGTGGAATTTAGATCGAAATTCGACCGTCATTTCGGTCATTTTTTGTACTAGGACCTCAGATTTCGGTCGAATTTCGATTTCAACAGGATATCGATATCGACAGAAATTCGACTGAATTTCGTTGAAATTTGAGGCTATCTTCTGATATTCCCTGATTTTATTCTTCTTTTTCTTTGTCCATTTTGCCGTTGATCGCCTTCAACCATGTGGATGTCTGTTCTGCCTCTGCACTTGGGTTCTTTTCCTGGCTCTTGCATAGCGATGCAATTTGCTAGGATCTTGGCATGGTCTCAAATTCCGCTGAATTTTTTGATGAAATTTTGATTAAAATTCCATTTCATCAACCCGCCACACATCAATAGGCCCTTTTATTTCTTTTTAATATTTCATTTAACTGATATATCAAAGACCTTTTTTAACAAAATTACAAAATGAGAATATTTCTGAGTAAACTTTCCAATTACCAATAGCAACAAAGTTTATCCCCATTTTGTCATATTTTCTTTGCATTTTCGGAGAGAGTTGTTTCTTTTGCTTCTTTAGTTTGTCCTCTTATTTTTAAGAATCACGAGATACAAGTTTTCTATGTGACCTCATATATTGTTAGATTGAATATCACTATTTTTGAGAATTCTAGAGCTAATGCAAGCCACTTCCACTATATATAATAATTTTTCCACTAAAAACTCGTCAGAAATAATACATACATCTTAGATTAGATTTTAGGAGCTTCACCCTGAGCCCATATAGGGCGGTAATGCAATCCGAAATTTAGGGAAGAAATAGGGATGGATGAGGATGGAAGAGCTTGGGTGAAGAGATGACTAACATGCTAAGCTATGTGAGGAAGAGGGAGAAGGGATATTGAGAAAGAGAATATATAGGATATGAGAAGAGCAACTTTTGGCCGATCATAGTACCAAAAGCGCTACCATCCGCATCACCTGAAGCCAGAAAGTGCATGAATTCCAAACGATCTGCACAACAACTCTGTCCACCCATGCAATTTCGTCCATTGTATCATCGCACATCTTCAAACCACCCGCTCAGCAATGAGCCAATAGGCCAACGTTTTTTGGGGTTGCCCCGTACCCCCACATTCCATGAGATAACCTTAATTAGAAAGCATTAAAGTTCCCCATGGTCTGCGGGAAGAGTCTCTTCACATCATCTCCCACACTCATTGTTGTCCTCTGATCTAGAAATCCAGTTGTCGATGCAGGTCACACTGTTGTCTGCTTTCCTTGAGCCAATTTTGCTATTGTCTCGACCTACTTTCTCCTAGGCTTGTTGCGTTTCAACTTTGTATGTGCACGAGAGCCCTTTTCCAAGCTCTCGGGAGATTAAGACAAAGAACCATTAACAGATGCAGATCGCAACACCTCACCTTGGTACGGTTGTGTTTCCAGTCCAAGTCGAGGGAGACACACCACTGCCCAACCTCAACGAAACATCGACTTCTCCATCTTCAAAGGATGTTTCGAAGGGGCTAAATGTTCATATCCAATTGCTGGTGAAGTCAACACTTCCAGGGATGCAAGAACAATCGAAATCGAATGTTGCATTGGCACTTCAGGTGGCAATGTTGGTGGGTTCATCCCCACCAAACTAGAAATACCAACAACATTCAAGTAAGGAAGAGGGCTTCTCGAAAACACACCCTAAATCGGGTCTTTTAGTCGGGTATTCGCTTGGGGATCTGAACTGCCAACATTCTCAATAAATGGGTCAAGAGAAAGCTACCTGAAGCGAAGCAGGCATTCGGGTCATGTCTAGCGTGAGCAGGAGGACCTGTATCGGCCTCAATATATGGTGACTCATTGTACTTATGGGGGACAAAACCCTAACTCTTTCAAGAATAGGCACCATCTCTTCTGCAGTTGTCGTCGTCAACTCAATCATGGAATGCACTTCTAGGTCTTCCAAAGTTTTCTCCTCAAGGATTAGTTCCACCAACAAAAGGCGAGAAAATAAGGGATTTTACAACTAATCTCGCTTCATTGAAAGTTTCCACCAATGGCAATGCAGAGGCTGGAGACTTCGCAACCAATGCCTCAACCAATTTCGAAAAAATCAGAGCTCTCGGACCCATTGTTGGAGGCATCTTCTGCTCTTTTTCCCTTCTCCGACGGATCTTCCTCAGCAGTCAAAATTGTGTCCTACCTATTCTAGCATCATCTGGCGACGGTGGAGTGCAGATCTCGAACACAAGCAACCGAAACTCGAACCTGCCTATCTTTAGTGAGCACTCAGTCACTTAAGGCAACCACCTCAAGCCCTCAAGCACTAAGGTGACCAACTCAACATCAGACCTTGGTGCACAACCAAGGTTTAAAAAAGCGTGAGGCGGTCCGAGGCGTTTTCCCAAAATGTGAGGCGAGGCGTAAGCCTCGAGGCGGTCGAGGCGTAAGCCTCAATTTTTTGGAAAGAAAAATTAAAATTGAAGCAAAATAAATTGGAATAAATACTAACAACACTAACAATTGCAATATATTGTCCTAAAGTTCAATACAAACTACAAACTACAACTATGATTGTCCAAAGTTCAAATACGATTGTGAAAGTAGAAAAGAAAACACAAAGTAGGAAATAAAGTTTCACACAAGCATGAAATTAATGCAACATATGTTCCATCACTATTGTGTGATACATCAAAATCACAAATCATCAAAATTGATTCAACGAATCAACTTCAATCATCCCGCCCCTCAGCAGTGTTGTCGCCGCCATCGTCATCGTCACTGCTACTCATTGGATCATCATCGGAGTCATCCATAAAATTCAAGTTCACATCATCTTCATCTTCATCCTCGCTTCCATCCTCAGAATTGGAGTACTCCTCCTCGTCAACATTAATTGGAGCTTTTCCTTTACCTAATCAAGAAAGTAATATGCATATTGCATAGTCAACCATTTGAAACACAATTCACAAAAAAGTATCGAACATTCTTTTAATTTATATTGCACCTTTGTCATTTCTCTTCCCCTTCTTTTTAGGCTGGGCGACTTGAGCTCCTCCACCTCTTTGACCTCCTTCCTCCTCAAGAGGATCATCGTCAAGGGGTATGTTCGCATCAAGGTCCTGATACGCCTCGACATCGTGTGCTTCTGAAATCCATTCATCACCAGAGTCAATGTCTTCCAAACATAATGGATCTTCTATTGTTTTCTTCCTCAATTCTCTATGTTTCAATTTCAAATTGAACATGATATAAACCAGATCATTGAGCTTCGCTTGTGACAAACGATTTCTTCTCTTAGTGTGGACCTATATAGACATACGTACGGATTAAGTGATTAACATGAAACAAAAACACTATCATAAAATTAAATAATGCTTTAACTAACCACTTACTTGATTAAAAGAGCTCCAATTACGCTCACACCCAGAAGCACTACAAGTCAAGCTCAACACCCTAATAGCAAATGCTGCCAATTCAGGTGTTTCATCACCAAACAACCTCCACCAATCCGCTGGTAAAGGTCAACCACACATTTTAGTAATTATGTAGTATATGGAAAACTCTTAAAATTTATTTACAATACTCACCAGGACTTCTTGTTTTCCTTGAATTAACTGCATTTGCCCATCCAAAAAAACCTCTTGCATGCATGAAGGAATCAAGTTGTGAATCTGCTTTCATCCTCGCATCTGGATCAATGATCAATCTTTCCATGCATGAAAACAATCCCATTTTCACCTCTAAGTGGTTGGAGAATGTCGGTTCATAATGAAAGTGGGGATTGAGGAAATAAGCAGCAGCATGTAAAGGCCTGTGAAGTTGACGATCCCAACGGCTATCCACAATATCCCAAATAACTTTATATTTGGTCTCGTCATTTTCAAGATTTCTAGCAATCTCCTCCTTGGCCCTGTCCATGGCTTCATAAATAAATCCCATCGGTGGAAATTTTTCAGAATCCACCAACCTCAAAACGGTGACCAAAGGCTTCGTGGTGTTGAGAACATATGCAACACCAGGCCAAAAAGACTTGCTCTTCACAACAATGTTCACCACACTTTGGCCCAATGGGCGATTCACATAAGAACTGTTCTTCCATGCTCTGGAAGTGAAGAAGGATTCAAGTGAATCCTTGGCTCTAATCAAGCTTTGCAACGTAAGAAATGCAGTGGCAAATCTTGTAACGGCAGGTTTCACCAAATCACAACCTGCAATTTTTCTCACCATTGCCAAAACCCAAGCATGAGCATACACAAAATTGATAATTTTTTTGGCTTTTTTGAACACCGATGCATGAAGTGGCAATTTGAGGATATCCTCCAACATCAAATCTATACAATGCGCTGCACAAGGTGTCCAATAAAGATTCTTCCTTTTATCCATCAACATTTGTCCAGCAGCTTTGTAAGCGGATGCATTGTCCGTTATGACTTGGACAACATTCGTCTCTCCAACCTCCTCAACAACTTCATCCAGCACTTTAAAAAGCATCCTAGCATCTTTAACTTGATCGGATGCATCAATTGACTTCAAGAAGTAAGTGCCTTTGGGATTATTCACCAAAAAATTAATCAAAGTGCGTCCTTTCGTGTCGGTCCAACCGTCCGACATGATGCTGCAACCCGTGGCAATCCAAGAAGCCTTCGCCTCATCAACAAGAGTGGTAATGGCCTGCTTCTCTTCTTTCAAAATCCAAGTTCGGAGTTCATGCATGGTTGGTGGCTTGAAACCCCTTCCATATCCACATACATCAGTCATCATCGCCAGATAAGAAGGACTATTGGCTATGTTGAATGCCAATGAATTCTCAAAGAAAAATCTCCCAATGCTCCTGCAAATCCTCCTTCTCTCATCTTTTTTCCAGCTTGCATTCAAAGTTACTTGTTGAGCGGGAGGATCCGAACTACCTGCACCCCTACCTCCATGTGCAATGAAAAAATCCATCGGTCCTCGAGCTGGCTTGATACCACTAGAATCTGTCGGTGCTCTTTGTGCCGGTTCATTTTCGTCACCTCCAGATGGCCCTTGCATCCCAACTCGACAAACTTCTTCCATTTCTTCAAACCGTCTTCTCTTTTCAGTACCCTTGCTGTCCATGAACATCTTCATCTCTTGTTGTACTTCAATAGGAACGCTTGGACAAGCTCTCACATTCTTGCGTGTCTTTGCAAGATGGTCTTTTAGCCGCTTCACCCCACCGGTGATCTTCATCGAACAAAAATTGCATTCAACATATACATATCCTTTCCCTTTGTGATGCTCGTCCATTTCAAGTTCTCGACAGTATCTCCATCCGGGATCCGATCGCCCCCCACTTTGGCCTTTCCTTCCCATATCTACAAGTTATACAATAACATACACATATTGATATATACTAACTACAAGATGCACATACATCATACATGTAATCATTCATCATAGTTGCAAAAAAATAGCCTAGCAAAAAAATGCACAATTGCACATACATCATAGTTGCACATACATGACATCCTATCCCTAGGTGTTATGTCAAAGAGAAAGAACATAATGTTGCAAAAAAATAGAGAACTCTCTACTAATAAGTCATAGCATATGTAAGAATGTAACCCAACAATTGGAAAACACAAAAAAAATAAAAAAAAATAAAAAAAAAAACAAACTCGGAGATGGAGAGGAGGCCTGGGCGGCGCATACCTACTCCGGCTGGACGGCGAGAGGGTCGGCGATGGAGAGGAGGCCTGGGCGGCGACTCCGGAGGGCGGCGATGGTTGGTTGGCGGCGAGGCGGGGCCGGGACAGGGAGGTGCGGGGCTCAGGGGAAGGGAGGGGGAGGGTTTCTGTCGAACAGAACCTTCCCCAAACCCCGACCCTTCGAATGTTTTAAAAAAAGGTCACGTGCTTTGCACGTGACCCGGAAAAAGTAAAAAAAAAGCCGATTTTGAGGCTTACGCCTCAGCCTCGCCTCGAGCGCCTCACGCCTCGAGCGCCTCAGGCGAGGCTGAGGCGTACGCCTCCTTGGATACCCCTGAGGCGTGCGCCTCGGGGCGTTTTGGCCACGCCTCGCCTCGAGGCGTACGCCTCTGCGCCTCGAGGCGGCGCTTTTTAAAACCATGTGCACAACCGTCAGATAGCATTGAGATCACCATACCCAGCTCTCTCAAATGTTATGGCAAATAGTCCCATCTTCATGAGAGCAAAGAATCCCTTTGCATTCACCACTTTGCTGCAGAGCTCAGAGCATTCTCCATTAGTGAACCGAACCCTTCGTGATAGGAATCTTTCATCTTCATTAACCTTCGACAAGACCTTTCCCATTTCAAAAGTTGAAAGACCACAGACAGAACAACCTTTCACCCTATACCACTACATCGAACGAGAATGAGAGCCCAATTCCTCTTTTGACCTCCTCTACATCATCGGTTATGCCCAGACCTTTTGGTGTAGTGCCCATTAGAAGTCATCTCCTACTCAAAGCACCAACAACAACTTGTGCGGAAGATTTAATAATCATTCATGAACGTTTACGATCTCTTCCCCAGACCCTGACCTCCATACAAGATGGCCTGATGCTTTACACGTAGTCAAGCATCTGCACAGCGATGCCCCCTACCACCACAAAGGAAACAACGGACATCTGAGGAGCATCTTACATCACAACGTCTATGGATACCACAATGAAAACATTGCGGGCCGAGGCTTTTTTCCTTCCATTGGCTCACCAACATCCACATGCCCTCCCCCTCTCCAACTGCGATGGCCCTTTTCATGCTTACACCCCTCCCCCTCACACCACTTCCACCCCTCCAAAAACACTGCACATGTTTTTGCCCTCTCCCCTCTCGTATTGTTTTTTCTACGAGGATAATTGAATGGAGGTTAAGTCGATAATATCACATAACCAATGTGTTTCATGCTTGATACATCTACAATTGAATATATAGAACTTCTCATGTGTTTGATTGTAAAGAATATTCTTATGGTCTTTATTGATTTGGAAAGACTTTATTGAAAAGATGTGAAGGGTTTTATTGAAAAGATGGCTTCAGTTGCAGTCCGCACCAAAGATAGTGAAAAGAGTCCTTTGTATATTGATACAAAGGATATGCAACCAAGCAATAACTTAGGTGAGGACTCTAGCTAGATTGCAGTCGGCACCAAAGATAGTGAAAAGAGTCCCTTGTATATTGGTATGACAATGGATATGCAACCAAGCAATAACTTCGGTGAGGACTCTAACTAGATTGACAAATCATATTTTGATATCGGTTGGAGTCTGCACCAAAGATCAGTTTGGAGTCTTTATATTTTTAACTTGGTTGGTGGTATGGTGGTAGTGTGGTGCGCCTACTACCCAAAAGATCATGATTCGAATCTCTCCTTGTTGGTAACCGACAACCAACGTAAAAAATAATTGGATCTTTCAACATGGATTTGAGCAATAATCCATATAGCCGACCCTACTTAAAACGAGAGAAGACTACGTTTTTTTAATATATTTTTAACTTGGTTATGTACAAAGTAACAAAGCACACAATGTTTTAGGAGATGAGACAAGCGATGGAGTCAATTTGAAGCTTGAATTTTGGAGAGAAATTGAGTGTAAGGATTTCTAACTAACTTGAACTAGGAGTATAATGGAATCTCAAAAGGTACTGTAGGTTGATTTAGAGTTTTAAGGCACCATTGAGGATAAATGTTTTCATGTGGTTGTTGTGAATGCCATAAGTGTTGGTGAGGATGATCAGGGATTGCCTCTTTGCATCCGTTGTACATGTGCCCCTTGTGTTGAATGGAGAGTGAGGAAATCGATCATCTGTTTTTCTGGTGCGAGTTTGCTTAGAAGGTGCAGAGGGAGGCTGAGTTAACAAGTGTGGATATCTTTGCCGAGCTGTTCTGGCAGGCTTTCTTGTTGCGGCATCCAAATCTAAAATGGAAAGGGCTAAAATTTCTGTTATTATGGGCATTGTGGTTTGCTAGAATTGTGATCTTTCACGTGAAGCATTTTAATGTGGAGAATATTGTGGCACACATGCATTTCTTAGCAACTCATGGCTGATGTATCGTTGATTATGATGATTTTTTTTGTCCGCTTATCAAGGGTGGGCACCCTCTTACATTGTCAAGAAAAAAAATTTCAATGACACGGAAGTTAGAGAGGTGGCAGAAGTAAAAGATTGAATCACATTTCATTCCGAAGTATGCTTTTAAATATTTTGGTTTGATTTGTTGATTACTGTAGGTTGGATGAAGTGGAGAGGTTCATGTAATTGTTGTGGCAAGAAGATGCCTTTAGAGTCTAAAAGAAAATGCTATATAGCTGCATTGAGACCTACAATGCTTTTTGATAGTGACTGTTGAGGCTGTTAACTACAAATATGCATATCTGTATTTATTCAGAAAAGGGATCTTTAGACCCATAACCCTGAATAGTTTCATATTTACGTACATAACCCTCCGTAATTGTAAAATACATGGAGAACCTTGAGTAGTTGTTAACCATTACATGATATAACCTAGTGTTAACTTCCATTCAATGTTATCATTAACTCCGATGGGAACTGCCAAAAATGAGAACATTAACCTTGTTTTGGATATTTACAAATATGCCATTTTCCCTTTGCCGTCCTCCTCGATTGCAATCGACTCCTGACATACCTCGCCAGCAACTATTCGGAGCCGAGGACAACAAGTCCTCAACCGATTCGGTATGTACGAGACTACGACAGATATTAGATCAGAACATCGAATATTGGTCTTCCACTCCTCCCTATGTGTCGTGGATCCATGGAAGGAAATATCGCGTCAGCGATATATCGCCGATATATCGATTTCGAGATGAGACCGATATTGGTATCGATATATCGATATATCCTTCTTTTTAGGCACTTCCTTCACAAAAGTGCGTCGATATGGGCATATTTCGGCGATATATCGCCGGTATATCATCAAAATATCGTATCGACACGATATCGAAACGATATCGATACGACCTTCCATGCGTGGATCTGCTGCATCTGGAGAGCTGAGGTGTTCTTGGGCAGCGAACACGGTGATGAGCTTAGTGTGCTCAGGATTGGTGAACTCTAATCGGTGATGAAGGCCTCTATGCAGTGAGATCTTGGCACTCAGTGCAGATCGAAGATGGGACTGGAGTATTCCAGAATGGGGTGGTGATCATGGCTCTCGATTCGCCTCGTTGAGGGTTGGCGAAGGAGGTTACTCGGTTATTCTATGATTAGGAATCATCCTCCAGACGAAGGATGCTGTTGCAGGTCGAGTAGGGCTCTCACACGGATGACTGCTCCATCCGTAAGATTGCTTCATTTGCTGATGGTCTGAGGAATGGAAACATACTTTAAGCAATTGGAGTTCGCCTCAATTCGTGTTTTTGATATCAGATTCGTCATGACAAGCGTCTGGGTATCTTTATCTAACAAATATGGTTTTGATTTGACGAATTACTTGTAACCTATGCTGAATTTATTGTTCTAGTGTCCAATCTGATATCCCCTTCTATCTTGCTTGATCAATCGAGGGAATTGAAATTGAAAAATATTCTAGATCTGATTTGGTTGAGAATATTGGAGAGATGTTTTCTGGGATCAACGTCTGATATCCTTAGACCTGATTTGAAAACAACCTGAACAGATTAGTTCAGTTCGTATGTTCTGATCCTATGCTTGTTCGATCCAAGCCGTTTAGTTAGATTTGTTTTGAGAAGTGAAAAGGTTGGTCTCCCTAATTAGGACCCACCACAGTATACATTCACTACAACAACAACAACAACAAAGCCTTTTCCCACAATTAAGTAGGGTCAGCTACATGGATTCTTCGATTCCATTCAGATCTATCTTGGGTCAATCTCGGACTTATATCCAAAAAGCTAAAATCCCTTCGTATAGTCTCTTTCCAACACTTCTTGGGCCGTCCTCGCCCTCTCTTAGCCGGCTCAACATCCCAACACTCGCATCTCCTAACCGGTGCATCAGTTAACCTTCTTTGCAAATGACCAAACCATCTTAAGCGGTTTTCTCGCATCTTATCCTCGATCGGAGCTACACCAACTTTCTTTCTAATTGCATCATTCCGAATCCGATCTTTACGTGTATGTCCACACATCCATCTTAGCATTTTCATTTCTGCTACAACCATTCTCTGCACATGTCTATGGTTCACAGGCCAACATTCAGAACCATAAAGCATAGCAGGTCTCACGGCTGCTTTGTAAAACTTTCCTTTAATTTTTAAAGGGATTTTCTTATCACAAAGATCATCGGAGGCTCCTCTCCACTTTAGCCAGCCTGCATTTATTCTATTAGTAACATCTCCATCAATTTCCCCATCATGTTGCAAAATAGATCCCAGATATCTAAAAGAATCTCTCTTCTGAATGTTATCGTCACCAATCTTCACCTCGATTCCTTCACCATTGCTTCCATCAAAGGTGCATTCCATATATCCGTCTTAGCCCTACTTATACGAAAGCCTTTCGTCTCCAATGCATGTCTCCAAACCTCAAGCTTCTCATTTACTCCATCTCTAGTCTCGTCAATCAACACAATATCATCAGCAAATAACATACACCAAGGTAACTCATCCTGAATGTGACTTGTCAACTCGTCCATAATCAAAGTAAAAAGAAATGGACTCAAAGCTGAACCTTGATGTAAACCAATGTTGATATCAAAATAGTCAGTCTTCCCCGTTGGGGTCCTTACACAAGATAAAGCCCTATCATACATATCCTTTATGAGATTAATGTATAGGACAGGTATTTGTCTCTTCTCCAAAACTCTCCATAGTATCTCTCGTGGGACGGAATCATACGCCTTCTCCAAATCAATAAAGATCATATGGATATTCTTCCTTTTAGCTCTATAAATCTCCATTGTTCTCCTCAGCAAATGGATGGCTTCAATAGTTGAGCGACCTGCATGAATCCGAATTGGTTTTCTTTTACTTGAGAAACTTGCCTCAACCTTCTTTCGATCACACGTTCCCAAATTTTCATAGTGTGACTCATCAGCTTGATACCTCTGTAATTTGAACAATTTTAAATGTCTCCTTTGTTCTTATAAAGAGGCACCACGATACTCCTCCAATCTTCAGGCATTTTCTTGCTTCGCCAAATAACATTGAATAGATTCGTAAGCCAAGTCAAACCACGCTCACCTAAAACTTTCCATACTTCTACAGGGATGTCATCCGGTCCAACACCTTTCCCAGGTCTCATAACCTTCAAAGCCTCCTTTACTTCTTTTCTTTGTATTCGTCTATAGCATGCACGATTCAAGTAACTTTCACTACTAGCTAGATCACCCAAAGTGATCTCTCTACTTCCTTCTCCAATGAAAAGTTTATGGAAGTACTGCTCCCATCTAGTCTCTATATCCTTCTGAGTAACAAGCACGTGACCTTCCTCGTCCTTAATGCATCTCACTTGAGAAAGGTCTTTAGTCTTTCTTTCTCTTGCTTTGGCCAACCTGAATATATCCTTCTGGCCCTCCTTAGAGTTGAGATTTTTATACAAAACCTCATAAGCTTTTGACTTAGCTTCGCTTACAGCCTTCTTTGCTTCCTTCTTCGCTATTTTATAGTCTGTGACAGTTTCCTCTGTTCTATCCTTAGACATAGCTTTAAAGCAAGCTCTTTTAATTTTTAGCTTCTCTTGCACCCCTTCACTCCACCACCAAGTCTCCTTTTGACCCGAAGCTCCTCCTTTTGACTCGCCTAGCATCTCTTTAGCTACCTTTCGAATACAAGATGCTACTGCCTCCCACATCTCGTTTGCACTACCGCTACAATCCCAAGATAAGTCTTCTAAAACCTTCTCCCTAAAGCTTGATTGCTTCAGCGGAAGATTCCACCACCTAGTTCTAGTGATCTTAAGAACCTTCATTTTCTTTACCAGCCCTTTTATTTGTAAATCCAAGACTAACAAGCGATGTTGGGTTGTCAAACTCTCTTCAGGGATTACTTTGCAATCTTTGCAACACAACCGATCTCTTCTCCTCAACGCAAAGTAATCTATCTGTGTTCTAGTTGAGCCACTCTTATAAGTAATTAAATGCTCCTCCCTCTTCTTGAAAAGAGTGTTTGCTATGAAAAGATCATATGCCGTTACAAAATCCAGAATGACTTTTCCCTTTTCGTTTCTATCCCCAAAACCATGTCCTCCATGCACACTTGCATACCCTGAAACATCTTTTCCCACATGTCCATTAAGATCTCCACCTATGCAAACCATCTCTCTTTGTGGGATTCCTTGTAAAATCTTATCCAGATTCTCCCAAAAAGCTTGTTTAGTCCTTTCATCTAAACCAATTTGCGGTGCATAAACTGAGATGATATTCAGAATTTCTTCTTCAAGCACCAACTTTAGCAAAATAATCCGATCCCCAAATCTTTGCACCTCAACCACACAATCCTTCAAATCTTTATGAACAACCACTCCAACACCGTTTCTGCCCTTATCTTTACCTGAATACCAAAGTTTAAAGCCTGTCTTCTCGATCTGCCTTGCTTTCTCTCCAACCCATTTAGTCTCTTGAAGACAAAATATATGAATCTTCCTTCTTTCCATTGTATCCACTATCTCCATCAATTTTCCAGTTAAAGTACCGATATTCCAACTACCAATCCGTAACTTCCTTTGCAATCTCTTTTGGACTAACTTCTTTACTCGCATGCGTCCATTATGCGAGAACCCTTGTAAATTTTGGACTGCATCCGGGCGGTGATGCAGCGGAACTAGCTTATTTACCCGCATGCGTTCCTCATGCGAGAACCCTTGTAAATTTTGAACTACATCCAGGCTGCGATGTAGCGGTCCTTGCCAATTTTTCATTGCATTCGGGCGATGCAACGCGTCGCAAGTAGGGAACGCCCCAACGAAATCTGTATGTTTGCTTAAATCCATGTTTAAAAGATCCGAACGGTTTCGAGATAAATTCATAAATAGTGTTCTTAGAAGAACTTTAAGAACACTATTTACGAATTTATCTCTCCTGCGCTGGCTGTCGGCTACCTAACGCGCAACCCTCCTCATTTACCCGGGCTTGGGACCGGCCATGGCTGAGTTTAAATAAAATGGTAAAAATACCCTCCTCATTTACCCCACTAGTACAGTATACATTTACTATATATATAAATAAAACTGTAAAAATACAAAAAATTACATGGCCCAAGCTTTACATAACACTCGACAATGCTCGGCCACATTCTCAAAGTAAAAAGTATTCCCCCCAAAAATTACATCATTTCTAGCACACCAAGTCTCCCACAAAAACGCGAAGATAATGATTGAGTTTTCTCGTCCCGAGCCATACGCCAATGTCAATTCCCTCCAAAAACCTGAGCTGCTCTGCCCAACGAGCCATTGTATCCCTGCCTCACCCCATACTCGGGCCAAACATGCGCATGAAAAGAACAAGTGGTCCATATCTTCCACCGCCTCTCCACACCTGTCACATGTGTCGTCCACTGCCCCCAACATCCGCCCCCTTCTCCCCTTGGTGAGAATTCTGCCTCGCCGAAGTAACCATAGAAAAATCTTGATGTGAATCGGGACTTTGACATCACCATTTTCCTTCCTCTCTTCTCCTCCCCCTCGCCCTCTTCCACTAAACACCGATACACCTTCTTGACCGAAAATCTACCATCCTTCCAAGCTAAATGATCTCTTCCTTCCCCTGGTCCCTCTAGCCGCGCAAGCTCAGAATGCATCTTCATAAAGTCCTTGATCCTTTGGTCCGAAAGTTCCGAAGCAAAAGTTGGGGCCCACACGACGAACCGAAACCTCCTTGTCCACTGCCAACTGCATCAACCTTGAGTACTTCTCCCCCATCGCGCCACTCCTTGTCCAGTTGTCCCCTAACTGCAGCAACCTTGGGTACTTTTCCCCCATCATGCCTCGACCTAGATGTCAGCTCCGGAACTACCTGCACGATGCCACTCCATAACAAGGATGGAAGGCGACCAGCTTCAATCTCCAGAGACACAGAGATCCCGTAAATTTTCCTCATCAATCTACATACCAAGTCCTCCGAGTTGCCCCATTTCCTGACCACTTATTTGGCCATGAATGCCTTGTTCATCTCCTCCATCCGTAAGACCCCCAAGTTGCCATTGCCCTTTAGCTTATTAACACTCCTCCAATCCACCAAATTCATGCCCTTCTTACCCTATCTTCCATCCGACCAAAAAAAAACCTCCTCATCAACATCTCCATCTTCCTTCGCACCCCCACCGACAACGACCTCGTAGAGAAATTTTTTTTGAAATTGCAGACATAACATGCTTAAGAAGAATCAACTTCCCTCCTCAATTGTTTAGTTAGATTTATTGCATGTATTGTTGCTCGAGGACCGATTCAAAGAAGAATCGAGTCGATTTATCAACATGTAGGTGTGCTGCTTGATCGGATGAACCAAACCTCGATGCTCCAACCCCAATCTCGAAGTGCCTCTCCTCATCTTCACTTGGTCTCTGGTTCTCAGAGATGAGCACTTTGTGGAAGAATCGAGGATATCGGTCAGATCCATGTCACCGTTGGGATCTGCAGCAGTTCTTTGAAGAACATTGCATGGGGCAAAGATTTGAGGAACACCGAGCTTCCGCACCATCCATAGTCATTTGAGACTTTGCACAACCTTCACCATCAGCTGGAGTCAGCATAATCGCCCCCCTTGTCTCTAATCCGGAGATCGTTGGTGAAGAAAAGCAGTTGACGAATCGAAGGAAGGAACACTTTCAATCGACCAGAATGTGTCATTAGCAGTCCATTGCTGACAGCAACGAAGAACATCAAATCATCACAGAGAGTGGCTGCGGGAGGCAGAGGGTTTTGATGGCTGAAGGACGAGAGGCGGAGGGGGCTGCTGGCGGCACTCGGAGGGGAGGCGGAGGGAGATGATGGCTGGTTGCTAGTGGTGGTGGGGTCAGGGGTGGGAGCTGGAGAAATACCGAAAGGAGGAAGGGGGTGGGGACCGGATGTATTTTACCTTTTTTTGAGTTTTATTAACAACGGTTGTATTTAACCTAGGTTAGATTAACTCAATGATTTGATTGAGTTAATGGACTGAACTGACGGAGGGTTATGGATGTTAAGACGAAGCATTATTCAAGGTTGTGGGTGTAATTCACGATTATGAAGGGTTATGTATGCAAATATAAAACTACTCAGGATTATGGGTGTAAATATCCCTTAAAAAACTATAGATATGCACAGGGTATATTTAATATACCGATAGATGTTCAGCCTCTCAAAGATGGATATGATTCATAAAAGGGAGCATCTACACCAAGGTATAAGAGCCTCGTAGGGGTAGGAGAAGACTGGGAAAGATACCATTAAGAAGGATGTCGATTTAGGATATGTGCTGGTGTACGAGTAATTTTTTGGATAAAAGGTTCCTAACGGATCCCCCCTGAAGTGGGAAAAGGCTTGATTGGTATTGTTTTTCTGCAATCCCAAGTCTGCATGGCAGAGATGCGCGAGTTCCTTTCCAATGGCAACGCGGTTTTCCCTCAGTCGGTTCGGTGGCGCCGTCCCCGTCTGCGCGATGGGGCGTTGATTTCTCCTCCGTTATGGTTCGTGGAGATTGGGGGCCTCCCGATTAGGTGCCGGAGACTCGAAACTGTGAAGGAAGTGCTTGGGGAGTTCGGCGAGGTGGAGGCCATACTCCAATCGGGATTGCGCCTTGGTGAAGGCGACGACTTGATGGCCTCGATGGCGGGTGTGGTCTATCAGATTCCCTCGACGAAAATTTTCAAGGTCGACAGGGCGGTGTTTTACCTTCGTCTCGCCCTCGTAGAGGAGCCGTCTTCTTCAATAATGGGACGGTTGCCAGACAGGTTGTGCTCGTCGGACTGGTTGGGGTCTCAGGCGGCGGCTTGAGTTCCGCGGAGTGCACGTGGAACGTGGGTGGGCCAAGCCACGTCTTTGTTGGAAGGGGTTGCGAAGGTTTCAGTGGCCATTTCGTCTTCCGCTTTGTTTGGTGGCGATTCGGCTCTTGCTCCGGATTTGGCGGCTGATTTTTGCAGACCTTGCGTGGATTTCAATGAGGATTCGGGTGCGGTTCTCGCTCCGGATTTGGCGGCTGGATCTGGCAGACCTTGTGCTGGTTTTGGCAGACCTTGTGCTGGTTTTGGCAGATTTTGTGCTGGATTTGCTGCGGTCTCGGATCGGGTTGCCCCCATCTCGGATCCGGATGCTGGGGATGCCGCTGGGTGCGGATCGGGCCCGGTTTTTGGATATGTGGCGGATCCAGTTGTCTCTCGAGGGTCCGATTGGGGCCCTTTGGATGCCTCGATGGGGGATGGTGCGCCAGACCCCGTGCGGGCTAAGGTTTGTTCTGGTCAGGTGGAGGGGTTTGGCGCAGGAACATGTGATGCAGACGGCCGCAAGGTGCCGGCTTCGGTCTCCTCGCCCGGGCAGATGTCGACGGATCTTGGAGCGCCTCTGGTAAAGACGGGGGGAGATCGTGAAATGGTATGCGACTACGATCCTGCTACCCTCCCTCCGGGCCTTGTGGGTGGGGGAGGATCGCCGTCGCCTCCTACCTCTTCGTATCCGATGGGTCTGCTTGCGGAAAATGGAAGTACCCAAGGTGATGGCGTGTGGCGCGAAACTACTGTATCGGGCGCGGCTTCGCTGGCCCGGAGCCGAAAGATGCAGGATCAGATTCTCGCCGCAGAAAGGAAACGTAGAGATCGGAGACTGGCTTTGGGGGGAAGCAACAGGAGGGTTCAGGCTGACCTGCTCGTGCTTTTCTCGCGTAAGCGTCGTAAGCCTGAGGCCATGCTTTGGTTGGAACGAGAGTTGGAGGACAAGGGAGAACCCACGTCTCCCATGATGCGGCTGTTGAAGATTTCTCTTACCCTCCTCATGGGGAAGTTCCTGGCAGTGAGGGGGGCATCTCAGATCTGGTTACTGCAGAGTCGGACATTCACGTGCGGGTTGCGGAATGTCTTGGGGTATCTGTGCCCAACAAAAACCCTTCGTGTGGATCCAAATGAAGGTTGTCTCTTGGAATGTGCGGGGGTTGGGGGATAGGGAGAAGAAGATGGCGGTGGGAGAGCTCTTAAGGTCGTGGGGTGTAGATGTGGCTTTACTGCAGGAGATGAAGATGACACGTTGGGAGCCAACTTCTTGGAGAACAGTTGGGGGTCTAAAATTGTCGGAGTTCAGGGCGGTGGCTTCAGTGGGTAGTGCTGACAATCTGGTCCTCGCGTGGAGTGGGGACATGTTTTCGGATATTGAGGAGTACATGGGTTCCAGGTCTATATCGGTCCTGCTTGATTGCAAATCCGAGGAAGGTAGATTTCTGGTTACTTCAGTATATGGGGAACCTGGAGGAGTCAGCAACGAAGCCATGTGGGAGGAATTGCGCACGACTAGAGGATGATTCCCGAGCACACCTTGGGTGATAAGCGGGGATTTCAATGTTACTTTGTTTGCTCATGACCGCTCAGGTCAAAGGGGAGGGAGAGATCCTGGGTCGGATGGTTTTTCCGAATGCGTGAGCTGTTTGGGGCTACATGTGATGGATGTTAGGAACATAAAGTTCACCTGGCGTAGTTCCTTTGCACGTTCGAGACTGGATAGATTTTTGATTTCTACTGAGATGTTGGAGAGATTCCCTCTTGCGGTGGCTACGACTCTTCCTAGGTCGCGGTCAGATCACACACCCATTTGCTGGGATTCAGGTGGGGGGATGATCCCTTGATCGTTGTTCAGATTCGAGAGGTCCTGGCTATTGGAGGACGGCTTCATGGACTTGGTTTCTCAATTTTGGGGCTCCTTGAGGGTAGAGGGATCGGTAATGTTGGTGGAAAAGAGCAATCTATATTCCATAGAACCCTAAACTCTCTTATATAGAGAGGATCCATGGGTAAATCACATAGTAGGTTCTCAGGAAAATAAAAATAGAATAAACGATACACTGACTATATAATTATCTCTACACTCCTCCTCAAGATGGAGCATAGATATCAATCATGCTTAACTTGGAAGAACATCTCTGGAATGGTCCTCTGAGCAATGGCTTGGTGAAGATATCGGCAGTCTGTTCCCTTGAGCTAACATGTGAAGTAGAAATCAGGCCCTTCTGGATCATATCTCTAGTGTACTGGCTGTCTACCTCAATATGTTTTATTCTTTCATGAAAGACATGATTATTGGCAATGAACGAGGCAGCTTGATTATCACACTGTAGCTGCATGGGTAGATGTACATTTATATGTAAGTCTTCTAGTAGAGCTCGAACCCACATCATCTTCGTGCTTGCTTGTGCCGTTGCCCTATATTCAGATTCAACACTAGATCTAGCCACAACAGTTTGTTTCTTGCTTTTCCAAGAAACCAGAGAGCTGCCCACAAAAACTGCAAATCCTGAAGTAGACTTTCTATCCTTAGGACATCCTGCATAGTCTGCATCTACACATGCCGAAACGGATAAATCTGTGTCCTTCAATCCTGAGTATGGAGAAGACTTCAGATACCTTAGTATCACACATATGGCATCCATATGTATCTGTCTTGGCTGTTCCATAAACTGGCTCACTCGACTTACTGCAAAGGTAATATCAGGTCGAGTTATAGTGATGTTAAGAAGCTTACCCACCATTTCTCTGTATCTTCTCTTGTCAACCTCCTCAGTATCGTTGTCATATAATTTCATACTTGGATACATAGGAGTACTCGAGGATCTACATGCAACCATGCCCGTTTCAATCAGAAAATCTGTAATATATTTCCTTTGGGTCATCACAAGACCCTGTGCATTCCTTGTAAACTCCAACCCCAGAAAGTATCGTAGGGTACCAAGATACTTCGTGACAAAATGACGGCCCAAAAATGCTTTTGCCCTCTATTCCCTGAGCATCATCTCCTGTAACCAAAATATCATCAACATATACCATGATGACAACCGTACCTCTAGAAGTCTTCTGAATGAACAATGAGTGATCCGCATTTGTTCTTTTGAATCCCTGTCGTTCAATTAGATGGGACAGCTTCTGGAACCACGCCCTTGGGCTCTGTTTAAGGCCATATATTGCCTTGTGAAGTCTACACACCATATGATTCTCCCCCTCAGCAGCAAACCCCGGTAGCTGCTGCGTGTAGACTTTTTCCTGCAGATTGCCATACAAAAATGCATTTTTGACATCTAGTTGGAATATGGACCAGTCACGTACCACATCAACAGATATAAGAATGCGAAGAGTAGAGTGACGAGCCATTGGAGAGAATGTATTCATATAATCTACACCATATATCTGAGTGAAGCCCCTCGCCACTAGCCTTGCCTTGTAGCGGTCAAGGCTCCCATCTCCGTGATCCTTTACTGTGAATACCCATCTGCAGCTAACAATAGATGCGCCTGAGGGAGCGGGAACCAAGCTCCATGTACCTCGTGACTATAAAGCTGTCATTTCTTCTTCCATAGCCAACCGTCAACAGTCTATCTTCATAGCATCTTGATAATTCCGTTGTATTTCCACGAAAGACAGAGCCATAGCAAATTTCTGGAAGTCTCCTGTGAGACGGTGAAAGGAAACCTGGGAAGCAGTGGGATAAGACACACAAGTACGTTTCTCCTTCCGAATAGCAATAGGAACGTCAAGGTCATCATCCATTGCACTCGTCGGTTAGAAGAATCCTGCACAGGCACACTATCGACCCATCGTTAGTAATAGCATCTGAACATATCTGAGGCGTGATAGATGATTGGCGTGCAGCCTGAGCAGGACTTGACTGACACGTATAGTATTTTGGTAATGGCATGATAGGTGGTTGTGGTGGTGGTGGTGGTGTTGGGGATGATGTTGGCGTGACGACTGGGATAGGAATGGACAGAGGTTGACTCACACTAGGAGGCGGAGGAACATACACGTCGACATTAGATGTAGAGGAAGCCAACCTGTCACCTGCAGGTGAGAAGTACATAACTGACTCAAAAAATATCACATCAGCACTGACGAAGTATTTCTTGTTGATCGGATCATAACAACGGTACCTCTTTTGGGTCCGAGAATAGCCCACGAAGATACACTTGACAGCTCTAGGTGAGAGTTCGTCAGTCCAGGAGACAACTGGTGAATGAAAGCAACATCACCAAAGACACGAGGGGTAAGAGAAAATAATTCCTTGTCCGGAAAAATAATAGAAAGAGGAATCTTCTAACCAAGTACAGAGGACGCCATACGATTCACAAGGTAACATGCCGTAAGGACAGCACCCCCCAAAAAGAGATTAGTGCACAACTCTGGGTAAGAAGGGTTCGAGTAATATCAAGGAGATGAGGATGTTTTCGCTCTGCCACCCCATTCTGTTGAGATGTGTAAGCACATATGGTTTGATGAATAATTCCTCTGGACAAGAAGAGATGGGAGAGAGAGCGAGTGCAAAATTCCGATGCATTATCCATACGAACATATTTGACATGCGATGAAAAAACATTCTGCACTTCGATTATAAGATTTCGAATAACATCTCCTGCTTCTGATTTGTTATTTAATAGAAAAACCCACGACACACGAGAAAAGTCATCAACTACTACAAGATAGAACCTGTATCCCTGATGATCATGAACACGATTCGGACCCTAAATATCAACATGAAATAATTCAAAAGGGGCGCTACTGCTCCGACACCGATGACTGGGGAAGCTAGCTAGATGGTGCTTTCCCAACTGGCAGGCTTTACACTGAAAAGAAGAACTGGGAGAAATCTGAGGCAAGAGATGACACATCTTCTGAAGCGGGAGGTGACTAAAGTGAAGATGACAGGTATACGGAGAGGCTGATCTGGCTGAGTAGGAGGAGACGCCAGCATAGGAATTCCGGACCAGACCATAGAGACCATCCTGCTCAGAGCCACAACCATTCGCCCCGCCCGTTAGTATGCCCTGAAAAATAAGAGAAGATGGATCAAATATAGCACGACAGTGCAAATCCTTTGTAATCTGACTAATAGAGAGTCGATTCATGGAAAAATCAGGGGCATGCAGAACATTATGTAAATGCATGGAAGGTGACAAGGTAATCTCCCCCCGTCCAACGATGGGGGAATGAGTCCCATCAGCTATGATCACTGACCGTCCTGGTGGAATGTCTCTGTAAGACTCAAGTCTATCTCTGTCGCGGCAAAGATGATGGGTTACACCAGAGTCCATAATCCAATCTGAGATATTATGACCGTATATAAAAGCAAAAGCACTACCTGAGGTGCTAGCAGAGGCAGACGCACTGGCAGATGCTGAAGCAACAATATCTGAAGAACCTCCTGGGGAATCTATATATGCTTGAGGCATAATATCGCGCAATCGCATCACAAGCTCCTCAAACTTGTGATCTGAATTAGATGCCGATGGAGATGCAACATGCTCAGCTACGCGTGCTGATGCTGGAAACCCATGCTTAGAATAGCATGTATCCTCGGAGTCACCTGTGCGATGGCAGAAAGTGCATGGTTGGAAAAAACGACCTCATCGACCATGAGGTCCACGTCCACGGAATGAAGACTGACCACTTCTCCCTCGCGACACAGCCATCGCCGAAGGATGCAGAGTAGTAGTACTGGAAAAGATAGAGATGCAGCTAAGCCTTCGGTAAACTTCCTCCATGTGAGGAATGGTAGCGTCGGCAAGTATCTGAGATCGGGTTGCATCATACTCAGGATCAAGGGCTGCGAGCAGTACCCCCACCATGGTAGCATTCCGGAAAGTCTTCTGCTGCTCAGGGGTAGCCGTGAGAGGTATTGATGCAGCGTGACCCCAAATTATGGGGCCACATTTATTTAATTAGATAATTATCAATTTTATTTACGTTTTTTGGGTCTAATTTAATAATTGAGATCGCATGTGATCTCAACGTTGATTTCGTAGAGTTTAATTATAATTGTTGGTCCATTAAATAATTAGAGTCCAATTAAGTTAGTTAGAGGTCAATTAGGGTTAAATTAGTTGTAATTTGATTATTTACTATTTTTGTAAACCCTCTCTCCTATATAAAGAGAGGGTAGTCCATCAGTTTTAGACAGTCCATTATGAATGAAAATTTGAGTTGATCTCATTTTACCCCCTCTCCTTCTCTCTCTCCCTCCACGCGATCTCCGCGGTTCTTCCCCTCAACCCCGCGCATTCCGGCGTGTTCTCTTCTCAACCCCTCTCTCTCTTCTACCAAAAATCCACCAAAATATATTTTATTATCATTCGCCGCCGCCGAAGCCGTTTCTACATCAATTGGTATCAGAGCATGGCTTTCAGATCGTCCCCACGATCTGACGATCCGTCCCGATACTCGCGCCGGCCTACATCAAGGCACCATCATTCGTCCGACCGAAAACAACAAGCCCAGGACGCCTACGACAAGGAGACGAAGCGCATGTTACAAGATTTGCAGAACAACTTTCGAGCCATGTCTTCAATGTTTCGGGACTTCACGGCCAACCTGGAGGCCTACCGCGACGCCCAATCGAAGCCGCCAACCGTCGAAGCCGCCACCGCGAGTTTTAACGACGAAGAACTCGCCGTGGAAGCCGATCAAGCCGCTGTCCAGATCATTTTTGAAGGAAAAATCAACGAATCAGCCGCTGTCCAACACCCTCCAAGTCCGATTTCGTCACCGGAACCGATGCCGTCGCCTCCTCCGGCCTTCCCGACACGGTCCCCTCTATCCTCGGTATCTCCCAGACCTTCCCCAGCCCCCCTACACCTACCAGCACCTTCCGCCATTCCCCCTCCGCAGGCGGCTCACCCCCAGCCGCCCCCCCCTGCCGCCTTCGCAAACCCCCTGCCCACGCACAACACCCATCTTCCCAGCCCCCCCTTCCCCTCCGACACCCTTCCCCACCCCGAATCCGCCCCCCCCTCGTGCGACTCGGGGCGCTCCACCGTCACCGCCTCCAATCTTCACCGGCCCTCAGTCGCCCCACGGGACACCTCGGCCGCTCGCCCACACCGCCGCCTTCCTTTCCTCGCCGTCGCGGCTCCCTCACGGCGCCGCCAACTGCGCGACCACCCTCCCCACCTCTCCAACTCCCGCCGCCTCCGATAGCCGACCCCCTCACAGCACGCCCGCGCCTCCAGTCCGCTCTCCATGAGCCGCGTCCCACCGCCGCGCTCCGGCCGCCACCACCACGGAAGAGCCACCTGCGCCTGCACTGAACGATGGGTCCCCGGGGCGGCAATATACACGGGCGAACCCTAACGGGTGGCCCGAGGAAGATGGGATGCGAATCCCACGATTGTGGGGACTGGAAATCATTTTGGAAAAATTGCAAAATTTTTTTTCATGAATCCCCTATTTCAACCGTATCCTCTAACATGGATTCTAGTTGGGTTAAAATGTTTTGGAAACTTTTCAGGCAGCCCCCTCCTCGCAAGATAAGTTACCAAAAGGGCCAAGTGAAGATCAAATTACATTGTGGCTATCTTTTAAACGAAGGGGTAGAACAATTGCAGTCATACCCCTCGGTGGAAAAGAATTACAAACGTAACGTTGAAAGAATCGGATGGGAGGAAATTGAAGCCTCGATTCAAAGATGATTTCTCCAACGATCCACCGACATCACGCAATTCGTCAGGAGCCGAATTTTTGAAAGCGGTGGAGAGTTGATGCAGCGTGACCCCAAATTATGGGGCCACATTTATTTAATTAGATAATTATCAATTTTATTTACGTTTTTTGGGTCTAATTTAATAATTGAGATCGCATGTGATCTCAACGTTGATTTCGTAGAGTTTAATTATAATTGTTGGTCAATTAAATAATTAGAGTCCAATTAAGTTAGTTAGAGGTCAATTAGGGTTAAATTAGTTGTAATTTGATTATTTACTATTTTTGTAAACCCTCTCTCCTATATAAAGAGAGGGTAGTCCATCAGTTTTAGACAGTCCATTATGAATGAAAATTTGAGTTGATCTCATTTTACCCCCTCTCCTTCTCTCTCTCCCTCCACGCGATCTCCGCGGTTCTTCCCCTCAACCCCGCGCATTCCGGCGTGTTCTCTTCTCAACCCCTCTCTCTCTTCTACCAAAAATCCACCAAAATATATTTTATTATCATTCGCCGCCGCCGAAGCCGTTTCTACATCAGGTATAGTACTCTAGAACTTCTCAAACATCCGCCGTAGGGATGTATACAAAGAATTTAGCGGCCTGCCATTCTGCTTCATAGTGAATATGTCATGCTGAAACTGTAACATCTTCGTCTCATTTCGCACCTGCGAATAAGTGGCGTCAAGATATCCCACATCGCCTTAGTGGTGGGTTGATGGGGAACATCATTCGCAATCTCCATCGTCAACGTGCCTGAGAGCCAGACCTTGGCATGTGAATCATCAACCTCCCAAGAGGCATAGATCCCAGTCTTCGCTGTCGGTTCTTCCTCGGTAAGAATGTGTTTCTTACCGTTCGACTTCATGAGGCTCATGAACTGCATCGCTCAGAGCTCATAATTCGTCCCATCCATCTTGACTATTGGCACGGGACCTTTGAACGTGCCTATGGAGGACATATCAACTTTGTTATCTGACATGACGCCAGAGATGGAGAAATAGGATCCATAGACCAACGAAGAAGTGTCTACATGAACTGGACATGATTTGAGTGCATATGTAGATGTTACACACTCAAATCCATGGAGAGAGAGAGGCCGACGGAATAAGGAGGCGTCGACGTTGGAGGAGGGGAGCCGGCGGTGGAGGTCCCCTACGGTCGAGAGAGGGTCGGCGGTGCAGACCCTGGCGGTAGCGGCTCTGCTGCGGAAGGGAGAACGAGAGGGGGGCCGGCACCTCTAGGGCTTTAGGGTTAGGGTTTTGGCTCTGATACCATGTTGGTGGAAAAGAGCAATCTATATTCCATAGAACCCTAGGCTCTCTTATATAGAGAGGACCCATGGGTAAATTACATAGTAGAATATCAGGAAAATAAAAATAGAATAAACGATACACTGACTATATAATTATCTCTACAGGTAACGCATATACTAGCCATGAAATTAAAGCTGTTGTGCGAAAGATTGAAGGCCCACAGTGTAGAGTTAAGGAGGAGCAGAGCAGAGAGACGAGTGGAGGCAGTGGCAGAATTACGAGGCTGGACGGTATGGAGGACTCTCGTGAGTTGAGCAACGAGGAAAAGATTGCGTTTGCGGCTTCGCATAGAGCGGTGATTGAGGAGGAGAGACACAGAGAGATAGAGAGGAGACAACGGTCCAGGCAGAAATGGGTTAAAGAGGGGGACACGAATACCCGCTTCTTCCACGCAGTGGCAAGTGGAAGGAGAAGGAGAAATATGATTCATGAGCTCAGAACAGATGAGGGTACTATTCTTGGTGATAGGGAGATCGGGCGAGCATTGGTGGAACATTTTCGGGGTTTCAGTAAGCGTCTGCCATCTACAGGGGCTACCTGGTCAGGGAGAGGTTCTAAGTGTCTGACTGATGTGCAACGATAGTCACTCGTGGCGGAGTTTTCAAGATTGGAGGTCCGTGAAGCGGTCTTTGATCTCAATGTTGATGGTTGCTCGGGGCGGATGGCTTCCCAGTTTGTTTCTTTAGGGAGTTCTGGGGGGTGGTGGAGGAGGATGTCATGGCCATGCTGAACAAGTTTAGGAGGGAGAACATGGGAATGAAAAAAATTAATAAAGCATTGTTGTTCTTGCTGCCGAAGAATGTAGGGGCTGTCAGAGTTGGGGACTTTCGTCCCATCGCCTTGTTGAACGCGATTTACCTCATCTTGGCTAAGGTGTTGGCCAATCGGCTTCGCAGTGTGCTGGATGACCTTGTCCTTCCACTTCAATCCGCCTTTATTCCTGGGAGACAACTTCTGGATGGGGTGGTTATGGCTTCCCGCTGATTGGAAGAGGAGAAGAGTCGCGTGTTTTCTTTGGAAAGTTGATTTCTCAATGGTGTATGACAGTATGTGCTGGAAGTTCATTTGGGCCTCTTTGGTGCGGAGAGGCTTCTCAGATGTCTGGATAGATTGGGTGAAAAGGTGCATCACTTTCGCTTCGATTTCGATTTTGGTGAATGGGAAGCAGGAGGGTGGCTTCTTCCAACCGCATAGGGGTGTGAGAGAAGGGATGTCCTCTGACCCCTCTATTATTCGTCCTGACGGTTGGTGCCTTGGTGGTCATGTCCAGGGTGGCGGAGGAGGGTATTTTTTTCAGAGGGTTCTCCAGAGAGGGTTTATCAGTTCCTCTTTTGTAGTATGCGGATGATACATTATTCTTTGTGGAGGGGGGTATAGAGGAGTGCAGAGCAGTAAAGGCGGTGCTTGACATCTTTGGAGATCTCTTGGGTTTAAGGGTGAATGACACCAAATCGACGTCCGTGCCCTTTAACTTGACGGTCGTGGATTCGGAGGCGTGCAGTGTGATTCTGGATACACCGGTGAAGGCATTACCTATTTCCTACCTGGGTCTGCCTCTTTTGACGGGGAGGTTGCGTCAGGTCGACTGGTTGCCATTAGTTGAGAAGTTAGAGAAGAAGTTGGCGGGGTGGAAGTCTTCACTCTTATCTAGGGGTGGTCGCCTGGTTCTGACGAAGGCTGTGCTCTCGACCATCCCGATTTTCTTCATGTCCATAAGGATTCTGCCTGTGGGGGTCCAGTCCAAGCTGGAGTCTTTGATGCGTAGGTTTTTCTGGTCGTCATCTCGGAGTGGTAGGGGCTTGGCTTTGGTTGATTGTTCGTCGATTTCTAAGCCTACCATAGAGGGTGTCTTGGGTGTTCTGAATTTGGGAGTTATGAATAAAGCGTTACTAGCTAGGGTGCTAAAGATCTGGGTTCCGGAGGTGATCTTTGCTCCACTCTTATCAGGGTGATCTACGGTGTTTCTTCCAGCCAGATGGTCCAGGCAGTCGGCGGGGGTGCATGAACCAATTTTTGGAGAGGGATTTGCTCAGTCTTGCCGGACTTGTCGAAGTTCTTGCGGCCTGTGTTTGGAGAAGGTCACTTGTTTCGATTATGGAGGGACAACTGGACAGACGGAGGTGCTTTCTGCGATTGTTACCCGAGATTGTTTGTGTTGGCTTCAAATAAGGATGCGACTGTGGCTGAGGTGTGGGGAGACGAGTCCTGGTCTCCTACCTTTGTGGCAGAGTTGTCGGATCAGAGACTGGACGAGTTTCTGTGTCTGTCTGGACAAGTTTCCGGACGTGCGGGTCCGACGGTGGGTCGGGACGCTTGGAGTTGGCGGGACGGTTCCTTTTCGTTTCGGAAGGCATACGGTTCTTTGACTACCCAAGCCTCCAATGTGGATTCCATGGTCTCGGGGGATTGTGGTATGCTCTGGTCCTGGTGGATCCCCGCCAAAATTTAAGTCTTTCTCTGGCTTCTGAGGAGGGAGAGGATATTGACAACAACGAGGAGAGCAAGGCTCTTCCCCGGAGCCGTGGAAGAGTGCTGTAGGTGTGGTAGCGCGGCGGAGGATGTAAACCACCTTTTTTTTAATGCCCTAGTTCGGTTGATGTTTTGCGGGGAGCGGCAATCACGGGTCTCGATTTGAGTAACAAGGCCTGCTTTTGGGACTCTTGCAGGAGGTGGGGTGGTTCAGAGGCCGATAGATTGAAGATGTGTACGTTGATATGGTGCATCTGGTTGGGCAGAAATAGTCAAGGCCTTAAAAGTCGGATTTCGGTTTCGTTTCGGAGAGGGACCGAAACGAAATTTCGGCCGATCGGTCATTTCGGTGGTTTTTTGAACTAGACACCCCAAATTTCGACCGATATAGCCATTTCGGCCGGATTTCGGTCACCTACCGAAACCGAAATTCGACCGAAATTCGGCCGAATTTCGGCGAAATTTAAGGCCATGGAAATAGTGCAATTTTTGATGGGTCAAGGTTCTATTCTGAAAATGTACTTGGGCATGCTGGAGCCCTCTTGGAGCACTGAGTTTGTAAATATTTATTTTATACTTATTATATTTTTTGGCGGAGGCCCATCCCACTGTTTCCACAACAACAACAACAAAGCCTTTTATTACAATTAAGTAGGGTCGGCTACATGGATTCTTCGCCTCCATTCAGATCTATCTTGGGCACATCCCACCGTTTATCAAAAAAAAAAATCCCAAGTCTGCATCACCGCTGACTGGTACAGGAGGATGAATTTTGGGTTGGTTTAAGTCCAACCTCTCCATGAGAAGACTTCATTTATCTAGTTTCACCAAAAAATCTGGTTGGATTAAACATTCCATTGCATAATACAACTCTAAGAGATGCACTGCAAATAGACTACTGTCCACCGACTCTACCCATGTCCCGGTAAGGTTAAGAGATATATTGCAAATAGACAACCAACATTTTCAGCTGCGCATAGCAAGATGAGTATTATTTGAAACCCGAGTCCAGGCAAATGACTTGGTATAAGCTGTTTATTTTCATTTGTAAAGCTGATATTTCTTGTTTATTCCTCACTTCCAAACTTACAATATGTACTGACGTTTCACCTGTAACAGGCACATGAGAAGTGCTTTGAGAACCTTCACTATGTTGAGCGGCACGAGGAGCATACAATTGCTCATGCAATACAGGCAAAATACGGAAAGACCAAGGTCTTGCAGAGTCATTGATCATGCTGGTTTTCTTTATTCAATGCAGTGCACTTGTTTGATTTAATTTGCTTCGTGGATCCCTTATGTTGACAGGTATACCTATGGCCAGCTCGCACTGCTACGGGAGTGGTCGCAGGCAAAACTGTGGAGACTATTCTTCTTTTGGCTGGTTATAAAAATATTAAATCCAAGGTAGATATTTGTCAAGTTGCTGATAACGTCAGATAAAGTTGGAGTTTGTCCTTTAGGCAACGATAATTTTGAATCAAAGCCCTGTAATACGAAGGTTAATCATTGACTTGGCCTTCTTTTTTAAATCTTTTGGAATGAAATCTCCAAATAAATCCACCTTTTGCCCACTAATGCGCACAAGGTTGCATATTTATTTAGCCTATTACCCGTGGTTCCAAGCGATCATTTGTATGTCTCCTGGAATGACAATTATCTGATGTGAACTCAATTAGGGATGGTTGTCAATAACATGGGGTTACTTACCACAGTTATAAATTTTATGAGAAACATAAACTTGCATATGTTTAGAAAGTTGGAATTTTTTGAGAAGGAATCTACTTCAAAGTGAGCTGACGATTTCTTTCTGGATGCCTCATTTCTAATAAGCAATCTTAGCAATTGAATTTTCTTTTAATTATCAGGTAGTTGGTTCAAGAAACCCACACAATACTGTCAAAGCCCTCTTCCAGGCTCTGAATGCTGTAAGTTATTTCTTTCCGGCTGCTTCAAATCCTGGAATGCTCCCATTTTCTTTGTAATATGAGAGACCACACATTTCTGCATGCCATCTCTCATCCTTACTTCTGGATGGCTTCAACTGTTGTGTCCTTCATGTGCAGATTGAAACGCCGAAGGATATACAAGAGAAGTTTGGACGAACAGTTGTCGAGTCCTACTTATTGTAGAAGCAGGATGGGGCAATTAAATGCTGTAAGCTGCGCTATATTGTTGGTTCAAGTTTTTAAACATATCTTTCTTCTTCGTATAATGAGGACAACAATACATCTGCTATACGATTTTTATTTCCAACTTAAGGGTTATCTGGATGTTGTGCTTTTTTAGGCAGATTGAAATGCCAAAGTATGTACAAGAAAAGATTGAACAGGCAGTTGTCGAGCCCTACGTATCGTAGAAGCAGGACGAGCATGCTGAACGCTCTGTTGAGCTGCTGATCAAATCCCATAACGTTCTCGAAGGACTCAACTTCTTCCGTGACATTTTCTTCAAACGTGGCGGCTTTTCTCTGTATCCATGACATGCGGATTGGAATGCCGAAGGATGAAGAAAAAACTGGCCAACTGTTGTTTAGCTCTGCTTATTGCAGAAGCTCGACGAACAAGTAATTAATTTGGTTTCTGCTGCAAGCTCTTTATTTTTCTTGTGAATGGGAAATAAGATAATCCATGTAATACAAATTGAAATCCTGTCTTCAGTCTCTTTTTCCTGATGAAACTAATTAGTCTTAATGGCAATGCCTACACCTCTTTTTGTTCATGTGACATGACATGGGTTGAGATCTTATTTAGTTGTTTTTCTTTTAATCAATGCGAAGGGATTTGTATATTGCTGCTTGTGAGAAAGAAAGTAGCTTTGATTTGTTGGATGCCAACCTAGATATTTTAGCAACAAGGTATGAACTAAGTGTTGCATGATGCTTCATCTTAACATTTTTTCCAAAGTTGGCCTTAAAATCATGTGATTATATTTACAAGATGTTCCTTCGCAAGGAAATTGAAAAGTTTTTTTCACTTGGTTCAAAATCGTTATAAAAGTTGATTTTTTTGAAACAGTTAATATGCAGGTTTCATTGGAACACGCATGAAGGTAGTGATTAGGTACTACATGAAGGTGAGTACAGTGCATAGTTTCTGATAAAAATCAAATTGAAACAGTAGTCAGTTCTTTTTGCTGGAAATTCGAAACTTCAAAGCCAACAATGGAATTATTTTTGCTGGAAGTAGAATTCATGCAAACTTTATATACGAGATGGTCCATCTATGGGTGCATGGTGATTAAAACTTTTAGTAGTGAAGTAGCTGCATTCTGCATCATTGAAATATATAACAAGATATGGCAATCAGAGGTGACAATCTCACACTTTCATTTCGGACTAGTAGTCTTCGTGTTGATTTGTAAGAGGATATTATACAAATTGTACATTTACATTTATACTCTATATTTCTATTAATACATATTGTATCTCCATTATGATTCACGACTACTACATCACGACCCTAATAAAATGCCTCCATCTTACATCCTCTCTATCAACCGTTAAATTCAACGGCTGTAATCAAATAATGCTATTTCTATTGAAGGACAAATTTTTTTCTAATACTCCTATCCTAGCATTAAACATCCCTTATTCTTCCTCCATGCAAGGGCCTCAAATTTCAACGAAATTTTACCGAATTTCTCTGAAATTTGCATTTCTTTAGGTTATCGAAATCGAAATGCTACCTTATTTCTTTTTCCAGGATTTCTACGAAATATCATCGAAATGTCAACGAAATTTCATCAAAATTGCATGTTATTTTGGCGAAACAACAAAAATAAGTGAATATACCCTTCGCTTTCATCGAAATTTACATATATTAATGAATTTTTACTTATTTATTCGTTGATGTGTTGAGTTGTTTGAGTGCTTTATATTATTTGTAGAAGTTTCTTTAGTTAATTTCTAAATTTTACATCTAAATCCCAACTAAATTAATTAGACACAAGATTCAAAAAAAGTGCATGTTTTAACCGAAGAGTTTTAATTTTTTGTTTCTTTATTTTGATATACATGTTTTGATTGGTAGTTATTATATGTGCCACCTCATTCTTATTGACGAGGTGATTATCATGGCTTCGAGTTTAGCATACAGTTATAACTCTAGACAACACATTTCTCTAAATATCAACATGTGTGATGATTATGACGATAATATTACTTCAAAATTTATATTTACAATTCTATTTTACAAATAAATATGCATTTCTATTTTATTTATTGACTTAGGAATATAAAAAATCTTAGCTTTTGAAAAAAGTCATGTTTAGTGTCATTTCCAAGATTTCCGACAATTTCACCAAAATTCTTTGAAAGTTCTCTTTCCAGACATGGCGAAACGAAATAGAAATCCAAAATTTAAGGCATTGCTTTATTGTAACTTTTGACTACTACAAGGAGTATGTGGTTGTACAAGTGCTAGTTTGTTGGCAATTTTCCAAATATTTTGACTAGAAGTATTTGCCTACTATCATGTTGGATATAGATTGTGCTTGTGAATGCTACATTTTTTTTGGTATTAGCTTATTTGTTTGTGTCTTATATATCATATATTTTACAATCACAAGCTATACAATGGTTCTATTATACATACATATTTTTTCACAAAGTACAAAATGGCGAAGAAGGAAGCAAAGAAGGCTGTAAGCGAAGCTAAGTCAAAAGCTTATGAAGTTTTTTTTTTAAAAAAAATCTTTATTCTAAGGAGGACCAGAAGGATATATTCCGGTTGGCCAAAGCAAGAGAAAGAAAGACCAAAGACCTTTCTATACTGAGATGCATTAAGGACGAGGAAGGTCACATGCTTGTTACTCAGAAGGACATAGAGACTAGATATGAGCAGTACTTCTGTAAACTTTTCATTGGGGAAGGAAATAGAGAGATCATTTTGGGTGATCTAACTAGTAGTGAAAGTTACTTGAATCGTACAAGTTATAGACGAATACAGAGAAAGGAAGTAGAGGAGGCTTTGAAGGTTATGGGACCTGGGAAAGGTGTAGGACAAGATGACATCCCTGTACAAGTATGGAGCTTTAGTTGAGCGCGGGTTGACTTGGCTTACGAATCTATTCAATGTTATTTGACGAAGCACGAAAATGCTTGAAGATTGGAGGAGGAGTTTCGTGGTGCCTCTTTATAAGAATAAAGGAGACATTCAAAATTCTTCAAATTACAGAGGTATCAAGCTGATGAGTCACACTATGAAAATTTGGGAACGTGTGATCAAAGAAGGCTGAGGAAACTTTTCAAAGTAAAAGAAAATCAATTCAGATTCATGCCAGTTCGCTTAACTATTGAAGCCATCCATTTGCTGAGGAGATGAATGGAGATTTATAGAGCTAAAAAGAAGATCCTCCATATGATCTTTATTGATTTGGAGAAGGCTTATGATTCTGTCCCACGAGAGATATTGTGGAGATTTTTGGAGAAGAGACAAGTACCCGTCCTATTCATTAACCTCATAAAAGACATGTATGATATGGCTTTATCTTGTGTAAGGACCACTTCTGGGAAGCCTGACTATTTTGACGTCAACATTGGTTTACATCAAGGTTCAGCTTTGAGTCCATTGCTTTTTACTTTGATTATGGATGAGTTGACAATTCACATTCAAGATAAGTTACCTTGGTGTATGTTATTTGTTGATGATATTGTGTTGATTGACAAGACTAGAGATGGAGTAAATGAGAAGCTTGAGGTTTGGAGATGTGCATTGGAGACTAAAAGATTTCGTATAAGTAGGGATAAGATGGAATATATGGAGTGCACCTTTGATGGAAGCAATGGTGAAGGAATTGAAGTGAAGATTGGTGACAATAATATTCAGAAGAGAGATCCATTTAGATATCTGGGGTCTTTTTTGCAACAGGATGGAGAAATTAATGGAGATGTTACTGATAGAATAAATACAGGCTGGCCAAATTGGAGAGGAGCCTCTGCAGTTCTCTGTGATAATAAAATTCCTTTAAAAATTAAAGAAAAGTATTACAAAGCAGCCGTCAGACTTGCTATGCTCTATGGATCTGAATGTTGGCATGTGAACCATAGATATGTGCAGAGAAAGGCTGTAGCAGAAATGAAAATGCTAAGGTGGATGTGTGGATACACATGTAAAGGTCAGATTCAGAGTGATGCAATCGGAAAGAAAGTTAGTGTAGCTCCGATCGAGGATAAGATGCGAGAAAACCACTTAAGATGGTTTGGTCATTTGCAAAGAAGATCAACGGATGCACCAGTTAGAAGATGCGAGTGTTGAGATGTTAAGCCGGCTAAGTGAGGGCGAGAACAACCCAAGAAGTGTTGGAAAGAAACTATACGAAGGGATCTTAGTTTTTTTGATATATATATATATATATATATATATATAAGCCCGGGATTGACCCAAGATAGATCTGAATGGAGGCGAAGAATCCATGCAGCTGACCCTACTTAATTGTGGGAAAAGGCTTTGTTTTTGTTTTTGTGTGTGTATGTGTGTATGTCTTATTTTATTTAAATATTTTTTCTAAGTTGAAGGTATTTTGATTAGATACAAGTTCTAAGTTATCATTTCAATCTTTAATTTCTTACATAAAATATCATTTTTCTAGTACTATTTGTTGGCATATATTTTTATTTGTCTCTATTGAACATGTCATCATTCTTCAAATTTAAGAGGTGAAACTAATGGCATCTAATTTTGATTCCAAATTTGGTTCTGATTCTTAGCAATAGACTATTTTTTTGACTGTTCGAGCGATTGGATGGAAATTTGATGATATATCATGTTAATATCTTATTAGTAAAAAAATATGTATTTTGATATCATTTACTGAGTTAAAGAAGATTAGAAATCTTAGTTTTTTTTCAAAAAAATGAGTATTCAAGTAATTTCCCCAATTTCTGGCCATTTCGGTTAAATTCCACCCAATTTCTCTTTCCACGCTGACCGAAACGGATCTGAAATCTGACATTTAAGGCATTGCTCGATGCACCCCTCCACCTCCGCGTTCCGATCTTCGTCATTATCGTAGTTGATGGCGATGCCATCATCAATGTCTCCCATACAAACTCTCCTTCCCTCTTCTCCTCCCATTCTCTTTCGAGATTTTTCAGCAATTTAAGTACGAACAATATCTTGATTTTTTTAAGATTATAGGGACACGAGAAATTTATGTGTGATGCTTAAAATTAATGATTTTAATATTCAAACTTAATTGGTTATAAGTATTATTAAATTTTTTTGAACAGGTAAATATGGGATAGGATGGATTTGAACTCTGGTCTTTTGAGTAATATGCACACTACTCTACCACCAAACATTTGAAGTGGGTTCAATAATGACTGTGACACCTTCATATTTACGTGGATGCATTGTTAGTTATTGTCAGAAGGGGACTACCTCATGTACAATATGGGAAGAGAGAGGTCGTGCTTGTAGGGGTCATAGCCACACATGGAAAGAGAATAGATAAAGAATATCATTTATGGATTAAAATGAGATTATATTATGAATAGTTTAAAAATATTTATTTTATTATGTAAAAATTAGTTTTTAATAAAAATGGATGGTTGATTAAGTCATTTGGTTCAATTGATTCAATCGGATCAAGTGAACTCATTGAGTTTTGACCAATTTTGACTGGTTTCTATTTTCTATAAAAACCGGTTGAAATGACCATTTTCCTCTTATTCTTGCTTTAACCGATTAAACGGTTCAATTTTAAAAACCCTAGCAGTCACGTTACCTACAAATTCAATAAACGAACCCATATCTAAGCCGGGAAAAAACCGGTTCAATAATTGGACGAACGAACCGGTCCAAATCGAAATGGTCAGCAGTGCGGAATGGTCAACAAACGAACCCATATCAGCAGCAGTGCGGAATGGACTTTCTCGTCCGGTGGATCAGATCTAGGGGGCAATACATACCAAAAGGTCAACAGGAAGGAAGGAGAACGAAGGGAATTACTCAGCTTGACTTCTCGATTTATTAGACGAATGTCACTTCACTTTAAAGCCTTTGATCGTATCGATCAAAGTCTCACACCGATCGCAGAATGACGTGAGGTATAAGCGAGTACGGAAACACCAGAAATCCAATATCAGATGACAGGTCGATTCGCGTATATATCACTATCGCGTATATATCACTATCGCGTAGCGAGGCCCCGGGGAAGGGGCTAGAGATATGATATGAAATGAGGCCGAATATAGTCTTGGACCTGCTCGAGAGCTTTCGCTCTGTCTGTACGTGTTGGGACTGAAGGGGGATGCGTCGAAGAAGACTGGGCGGACATAGTTGACCCTGCTTGGTGTGAAGGAAGAATCCAAAAGACGCGAGGGGAAAAGGTCACAGCCAGCAACAGCAATAGCCACACCATCATCGTAACCATCTCCGCCGCAGCATCGAAGAACCAGCAAACAATGGCGGACGTGCAGCGACCCCTTACCCAGCAACAGCTAGCAGCAGCAGCAGCCACTGACGGAGAGCATCAAGAGCCTCATCCCCGACAAGGGTCCCTCCGCCGCGCAGGTCCTCGCAGTAGCCGCTCTCTTCCCAGTGGGCGGGATCCTCTTGGGGCTCTCCGGCGTCACCCTGGTGGACACCATCATCGGCCTCTGCGTGGCCACGCCGGTGTTCCTCATCTTCAGCCCCATCCTGGTCCCCGCCGCCCTGGCCATCGGCCTGGCCGTGCTGGGCTTCCTGTCCTCCGGCGTTCTCTTCGTCACTGGCCTCTCCTCGCTCTCCTGGATGGTGAACTACCTCCGCGGCGTGAGGGACACCGTCCCCGAGCAGATGGAGCACATGAAGCGGCGTATGCAGGAGGCGGCCGGGCAGATCGGGCAGCGGACCAAGGACGTCGGGCAGGGCATCAAGAGCAGGACCGGGACGGAGAGCACCACAACCACGGACGAGCCAACAGCTTTGATTGCCTTCGTTGTGGTTGTGGAGCTTAAATTAATTAAGCTGTGCGCGTTTTAAAATTTGAAATTCTAATCGAACCATCAAAAATCGGTTAACCAGATCGGTCTAGGCCTCGTTCACTGGTCGGACCAATCCGGTTTCAAAAATACTGCTTTTCCAATGATTATATCCACCATGCTCTCCCTAACCTCGATGTGTCCCTAATCTTGATGTGTCCCAAGGTTGTGAATACCCAAGAGGTGTCGTATTGTTGCTAACTTCACCGCTGGTCGTGATTTCATCAATGTGGATTGTCATTTACATAGAATGCCATCTCTGCCTGTACTCTTTCTGTCATCGAAGTTCACCAACCAGATAACTATTTTTGCAAACTTCCGAGCTCACCAATCAAGTAACTATTTGTGAACTCAGCGATTATCTCCTTGCCTCCATCTTGAGTGTATACGAGGTCGTATTGACTTGTACCCTTCAAGTACCGAATAATTTGTTTCATCGCCTTATAGTGCATCATTGTAGGTCTTTCCTTAGATCTTCTAGCCATGCTGATAACAAAGGAGAGATCTGGTTGAGTGTGGAGCAGATTCTTGAGGAACCCAATAACACCATGGTACTCTATTGTATCCATCCAGATCTTTTTCAACTGAGGCCTTTGCTCCATAGGATATTTAGTGGAATTGCACTTTCCCAATTGTGCCACCACCTTCTTTGCATAAGTTGTTTGCTTATTTTCAATGCGACTATGTTCTTGCATCACCTCGATCTCGAGGTAGTAATTGAGCAATCCAAGATCACACATTTTGTGAGGTAGTAATTGAGCAATCCAAGATCACACATTTCAAACTCTGACAACATTTAATCGTTTGAAGGTCGCAATCTCCTCTGGATCTTCCCCAATCACAATGAGGTCATCTACATAAGCTCCAATAATCACTCTTATCCGTCATGTTCCTCTTGTATAGACAGCTTGGTCATGAGCACTCTTCACGAATCTGAGATGCTTCAAGCTTCTATTAAGATGTGTGATCTAGGCCCGTGATGCATGCCGAAGGCCGTAGAGTGCCTTGATCAATTTAATCATCAAATTCTCTTTCGACCGAGCCACATATACTTCATCCCCGAGCTCTCCATTCAGGAATGCCGATTTGACATCAAGGTGTTGAACTTGCCAACCACAGTTTGCAGCAATGGTGAGAATAACACGCACGGTGTCGCGTTTGGCCACCGACGCTAACATCTTCTCGAAGTCAGTGCCTTGCCAATACTTGTACTACATCTCTGTTAGAAAATCGGAAGCGGAAGCGTATTATGTCATTCAAATTTCATGCGAAATAGAGACTTCTAAGGCCTCCATCCAAACATTCATTTTTAACGGTTGCAGAATTGCTGAAATCGACCCCGTCTAGATGGAGGCCACATGAGTGTCTGTTTCATAAGAAACTTGAATGACATAATATAGGGATACAATTATGCAAATCCACTAAAGCATTTTAAAAAAAATAAAAAAAATGAGAAAAATATCGCAGCGGAAGCCAAGTTAACTCCCCACGAGCAGCCCCATTTAACCTTATACACACACGTCAACTTCTAAGAAAAGCTAACCTTTATTTCATATCTAAGAATTCCTTCATTTCATACTTGAAGAATTTGAAGATACGAGATAGACATATTACATGATGTATTAATATGAACACCATATAAAAATAAGTGGACTTAAAAACTACGATTGTCATGTTTTTGTACAAGTATTCTTTCTTCTACCTGTTGAACCTTATCCTCGTTAATTATTGCTAAACCAATGAAGAATTGGATGAGAAAATCGCGGTGATCATGTGTAAATTAGAAAGGATACTTCAGCTAGTATTTTCTAATATAATGGCACACTTGATCATCCATCCTGCAAATCAGGCAAAGATAATCAGATTGGTTATATATATGGATGTATTGAAAGATTTTTTATAATAGAAATATTATATACTTATTTATAAGAAATCCAAAGGATTAATTGTGGGATAGAAATGGTGTTCATTAGGGATGAAAACGAATACGGATATCCGAATTCCTTTTACCGTATTCGAAAAATTACCGGATACGGATATCCGTATCCAAATATTAATCGAATATGGATCGAATATGGATATCGGTTGTAAAAATTTTTCGAATACGAATTCGAATATGGTAATGGCTTGAATATTTGGATCCGGATCTGGATATCCGAGTACGACATTTAATATTATTTTATATATTAGTTAATGTAATATAAGCCAGAGCCCGTGTTAATATATTAATATTATATATTATATAATACAATATAGTAATGATATTAATAAACTTCCGTTTATATTGAGGTTGGCACGAACAAAAGTTAGGAAATCATATCCCTCTTTTTGCTTCCGATAAAGAACACATGTTACCTCGACGCTTACTTTTATTATGATGCAACTTATTTATATTTCATTGTTATTTTTTAAAATCATTATGAATTTTGATAAAAATTCAATTCATGTTCGTATGTGGTCTTTATCCGATCCGTATTCGGATTTTATGTTTATTGGACCCATATTTGTATTCACACTTTGTTCTATTCATATTTGGATTGGCTCTTTATTCGATCCGTATTCGGATCCGCTTTTTATTCAGCCCATATTTGGATTCGATAAATATCCGTTTCGAATTCGTATTCGTATTTTTAAGGATATGATTTCCTTAATGCATATCCGAATCATATCTGTTTCTGTATTCGTATTTGATAGAGATAAAACGAATATGGATATGAAAATATACATATCTGATCTGTATCCGATCCGTTTATCATATCTGTTTCTGTATTCGTATTTGATAGAGATAAAACGAATATGGATATGAAAATATACATATCTGATCTGTATCCGATCCGTTTTCATCCCTAGTGTTTATTACAATAGAAAGATCAACAACTTGCTCATTTGTACATTTTCAAGCATATACCTAAAGTAGATACATCAACTACTTAATTTCAAGAAACTATGGGAACAAACGATGATTTAAAATGTATAGAATGATTTAAATGTAAAATATATATTGTGTTAGAATTGGTGATGATACTCGATTGGCAGTAGATTTTGATGCATGAGATCATTCTGATATGTTCGTTATCACATTGGATACATTATAAATGGTTATGGTTTAAAAGTTTAAAAAAAAGAATAGCTAACTTCTGGTGTCTATATGAAAAAAATTTGTAGATAAAGTGCTACTATTTTTACCAAAGTACTACCAGAGATTTGTTTCAGGCACTATCACTTTATTTTTTTAATTAATTAATGTGATTGATATGTTTTTGAAGATAGTGGATCCAATATTTTAGAGTGATCTTATGTAGTACTGCACAATCTGCTGCAATCAATTGAATCGTTCGATTCACATGAATTTTCACGATATGAGCCCACAAAAATAGAGAATTCATGTGAACCGTTTGATCAAGATCGAGCGACTCCGATGTTCCACCATGTTGCAGCAGAATCTGCAGTACTGCAAAGGAACTGTTCCATCAATATTGATATTCATCTTGATTATAAGTTTGAACCAAAGTCATATTATCCTTCAGAAGAAAGAAATGTTTGTTTTAGCAATGTTAAGTGTATCAAGTTTGTTATCTTCCAAGAATTTTAGGTGAGTTACCCTCGTAAAAATATTTTCGCATGGACATTATGATATTGAAGAGGATAATCAACTTGAATTAAATTAAACAGGGATGACGCATACCAAATTAATGTTGAATGATGGAGGTAAAGTTTCTTTCAAATTTGCTATCTATTCCTTTCTTAAATGGTGGTCTATATTTGTATTATTGTATTATGCGCACGTGATGTTGATGGGGTCGGATCAGAGTTCTCGTGGTCTATTGTGCTTGTGGTTCTGTTTGATTGTGCTTGTGCTTTGATTGCCTGCTCGATTTGCTTGTAGAGGTTGTTCATCTTGAGTTGCTCGATTCGATACGCTTTCGCATTATCCGTAGGTAAAAGTGGGGTACTCATCTTTTTCCCCAACGGAATTATATGGGCTGTGGAATCGTGGTGCAAAATCCCTATCAAAAAAGGAAAAAATTCATATTAATTTGTTTAAATAAGTATAATGTTTAACCATTTTTATGTTTGTACACAAACGAATAGAAGATGCAATACAGGATATACAGGAGAAAATGCAATCCGATGAAGCCTAACCCGATCCGACGGTTCAGATCTCTTCAAGAGAAACCAAGAGATTGGGATTCAACACCTATCTTAAAACGGCTAGTTTTTTTCAAATCGAAATTTAAAAAAAAAACTTACATAACCGTCTTCCTTCCTTCCTTGCACTTAAGAACATGCCCGCTTCCTCCTCAGGTCCAACAGGCGCTTCCATCTCCCATAAATTGCTGTCAAAGCTCAAAGCTCCAATTTTGCAGCGTGCCCTCCTCCGATTTCACCCGATTTCCCCCTCTTCCCCAAGAATCCAAGGTATTCGCCCTTCTTTTGATCGTTTTTTTTTTAAATTTCGGCCGTTGTAGGTCAGTTTTAGATGTTGGTTTCGCATGATTCTTCGGCCTTTGGTGTTCTATATGTTCGTCGTGGATTTCCGAAATGGGACTGTTGTTTCTGCATGGGCTGTGGATCACTCCTTGTTTTTTTGTCTCCTGAAGATATTATGGCACATGATTAGCTACTTTCCCAACGATGATTTTTGACATGCTACCAATAAAGAAAGCACCTGTTTGTTTATTTTCTGGAGCGATATCGACCTGGAGCTCTTTCCTATGACTAAATTATGTGTGCAGACAAACCCAGGTTTGCACTTTTTAATGGAGTAATGGTATCGATAACTTCTGTTTATTACTTTTTGCACAATAATGGGGATCCACCTTGCATTTTTTATTCCGATTTCTCTTTGCAAGGTGAAGCTTGTTAATATGTTTCCATGACGAAATAGACCAAGAAATTCGCATCCAGACATATCCATTAATGGTCATGTGAATCACCCGATTTGTTCCATTGGTTATACATGGCATATGTCATCCTTTGCTCATTATTTTGATAATTATGCACCCCTTGTTATCAGGAAACGCATTTGCTCACCTGCTTCAGCGATGAATGACCTCATGACAAGGTCGTTCCTCAGCTATGTGGAGCTCAAGAAGCAAGCTCTCAATGATCTTGAGGGAGGTCATGATATAGAAGCTGGTTGTGATCTTGGGGACATGAAACTCACATCATCTGAAGAAGAGATCTTGAATCATTTCTTCGATGAAGTTGGACAGATAAAGTCACAGATGGATGACATATCCGGCCTACTTGTCGATCTCCAACAGCTAGGTTTTGAGGCAAAATCCGCTCATAGCACGAAAGTCATCCGCGGAATCAGAGACAGGATGGACTCCGACATGGTCTCAATTCTTAAGAAGGCCAATATCATCAAAGCAAGGTTAGGTGCTCTTGATGCATCAAATGATTCTAGCCGTAGACTATCAGGTGTATACAAGGAAGGAAGCCCTGTTGACAGAACCAGGACATCGGTAACAAATGGCCTCAGAGCCAAGCTGAGGGAGATGATGATTGAATTCCAGAGTTTGAGGGAAAGAAGCATCTGTGATCATAAGGAAGATATTAAGCGCCGCTATTTTGCTGCAACTGGTGAGATCCCAACAGATGAGATGATTGAGAGGATGTCCTTGGAGGGTGACAAGAGGTTGGAACTAGATGTAGAGGGTCAGGAGAGGCACAAAGCAATGATTGAACTCAGGAGGAGCCTGACCAAACTTCACAAGATTTTCCTTGATATGGCGATTCTGGTCGAGGCACAGCAGGAGCCGCTGAACAACATCGAGGAAAATGTGGCTCGCGCACAGGTCTATATAAGTGGTGGAACCGACAACCTTGCAGCTGCGAGAGCGATGAAGAAAAAGGGAAAGGGCTGGGTGAAATGTCTGTGTATTTTGGCTGCAATACTGCTGTTAGTTTGCCTTATTCCCATCTTCACTGGTTCCTAAGAAATCTTGCAGGCTTCCACTTTGTTTTCTCATGTTTCTGTAGATCATGTTGTGGCGACCTCATCCTACAAGCTTTTGAGGCAGTACTCTCATTTTGTAAGTGATGTTTACAAATAGATTCTCAATGAATGTTGAGCAAATATAGTCGGAATTTTGGCATCCTCATGCTGAAAGCTTTTGAGGCAGTATTCTCATTTGTAAGTAATATTCAGATATCGATTCGCAGTGAGTGTTGAACACATATAGGCAGAATCGTTGTGTAGTAGATATACCTCATTTTAAAGTTGAATCTTAACATCTTTTATACTTTGAGATTTACTACAGGTTGTACTTTTTACAACTGATCCTGTATTGAAGTCTGTGTTTTCTGTAGTTGAAATCTTCAGATGGGTGGTTGCTCGTTCTTCTTTTTGCATGTAGTCCTCTGACTATGTGCTTTCAGTTTTTTTTTTCTATTATGTTGTCAATATCTGAAAAAAAACTTGTACTGTATTCTTCCCTTCAAACAATAGTAGCGTCTCCTTCATACAATTAACAATTTGGGCATATTATTGTGCTCTTTTTCTGTCAACTAGCCATATAATGGGATCTGGCTGGTCTCTTTTGGAATGCCATCAAATATGGAATTGATAGTACATCGAAAACATCTATGCGCAAAAAAGGGCATTTTGTTGGTATTTGAATAGCAATGATGATAACATTACAAGGTTCCTTTTAATGATTATAACTATGTAAAAACAAATTAGTTTTGGTTAGAATAAACATTAAGTAGCATATTAGGCTACTTGTAGCAAGAATGAAGAAGAAAGATAGATCAACAAGTTGGGTAGTTGCTGCAACAGAAATTCAAATTGTGTCAAAACAAACATCTGAACAGGAAGAGCAGTTATGCAGATAAGTAGCAGAAAAAAATATATAATTCGAAAATGCGCCAAGGTTTACGCAGATAAGTGAAAAGGCTAGTGCACTGTTAAAAGTATCAAAATTATGATGTACTAGCCTTTTAACAGTGCACTAGCCTTTTCACCACGCATATTCAGTGCATGAAATACTGGATTACTAGTTAAATACATCATGTGTAAGTTACTACTGGAAGAATTTGATCTCCAGAAAACTTTCTATTTCTACTTCTCACGAGCGTGGTGAAACCTATCCGAGTTTGATCACTAATTTTGAACCTTTTAACAGTGCATGAAATACTGGATTACTAGTTAAATACATCATGTGTAAGTTACTACTCCGTAAGATAGGTATCAATACTACATCCCGACGAAGTTGTTAAAGTAGCGCTCACAACCAGATTAGTTCTGCTGTGCCATTAGTAAGAGCTTCTGATTCCCTGGAGGAGATTTAGAGACCACTCGAGAATTTATGACATCAGAAGAACCAATCCAGTCGACATCAGAGTAGGCCTCAAAGGAGACGCTAGAGAAAGATTGTAGTAGAAGACTATGTGCCTCTTTACCTTTAGGGCCGTTCGGTTCGGAAATAAGCAGGAATAAGGATTGGAAATAAGGAGAATAAGAGTCTATTCTTTGTTCAGCTGGAGGATAGGAATAAAGAGAATAAGGTGAAATAAAGGTAGGTAAGGTGGGATAAAGATAGGAATAAGAGTGAAATAAGATGAAATAATGGGGAATAGTCGTACCACGGGGAAGCGTGTTGGGAGGAAAATGACCCCTTATTCTCCTCTATTCCCAATCCTTATTCACGTACCGAACAGGGCCTTAGGGCCCGTTCGATAGGAGAATAAGCAGGAATAATAAGGATGGAGAATAAGGGGAATAAGGATCTATTTTCCGTTCGGTTGGAGGATAAGAATAAGGAGAATAAGGTGAAATAAAGGTAGTTTAGGTGGGATAAAGATAGGAATAAGAGTGAAATAAGATGGAATAATGGGGAATGGTCGTACCACTGGGAACCGTGTCGGGAGGAGAATTGGCCCCTTATTCCAGGGCCTATTCTCCAACCAAACAGGGCCTTAAGGTTGGTTCAATGCTGTGAAAAATAGGACAGAGGTGCAGTATTTCAAAACCCATAATATCTTTGTCAAAGCTTCCAGAATCCAATTATTTTATTTCTACAGTTTTCAGCATTCAATATGAAAATATCATTAACATTCACCGGTATATGGATCTTGGCCTTTCTTATTTATGGATATAAACCGAACTGTATTAATTTTTTTAATAAAAAACCCAACATAACATACTTGAATTCATTAATAAGTGCTTGGGGAACTTGTATGGATTATTCACCTACACAGGCACAAATAATAAGGATATTTTCACCTTTCGCCTTCACAATCAATTTAAAAAAGTTGGGAACTTGGAATAACGGAGCGAGCCACCATAACCTTGACTGTCGAGATGGAGAGGAGCAGAGCAGATACGAAGCCTTTGAGATCCACCCTCCTTTTTAAGCTCAAAGATAATCAACCCATCATCAGGGCAATCTAAGGCCACTGGATTTAAATGATGACTCAATTTGAACGTGTGATGATTCGAGGTAGTCATTAAGATTTAATCATTTTTTTCTGGGAGATTAGTATAAAAAAAACATTATAACTTCATAACAAAGTCGAACATCATAGAACCAAACGCTTAAAAATATCGTAAGATATTGACATGTGAGTATGCCATGTATGGTGAAGACCTAAGAAATTAGAGAAAATTTCATGATTTCTTATTAATATTACCCAAATGAATGATCCATTTTTTGAAGGCGGAATTAGGAGGTGGAATAATAAATAAGGAAGATTATTTATAATTCTCATTTTTTAAGGATTTTGTTTTGATGGGATCAGAGTTTCAAAATATGAGTTATTCTTATTACTTGTTTCCCTTTTGTTATTCAAAATGTGAGATACATGACACTTATTGTGAAAAGGCAGTAGTAATTATGTAATATGTGCTCTGAATGTGAGATAAATGATATCTGTGGTATAAAGAAGGTCCGTCCACATTAGGGTTGGGTATCGAATCGAGTCGGGTCTGGTTTGAGTTGGCCCGACCCAAGCCCATTTAAGTATATGGGCTAATGGGTTGGACTTATGCCCATTTTATTTTCAAATTCCAGGCTCAAGTCTAAACCCAATTAAAACAAAATGGATTTGGTTTGGGTCGGATCGGCCCAATTTAACACGTATGTACACCAATATCATGTGTTCTGTTCTTTTTGCATTTATCTGGTTGTTTCTTATGCATGTGTGGATGTTTAATGCTTTAAGTACGCTAACTAATTCGTGATTCTGACAATAGTTGTATGTTGGAAATAGAAATGTGGTAAAAAATTATGACGACTTAAACTACCATTGAATTCACCATTACATATTTTATAGTAGATGCATACACTATAAACCAATATACATTGGTTACTTACAGTTCTACATGCTCTAACACTTGAGGACACCGATTCCATTCTTGCATATTAATGAAATAATCTTGCATATTAATGCAATAATGTCCTCAACCCATGCTAATAGATACGATTATTAATGGGTCTAAGAATTTATTCTAAACATGGTATTTGGAGCAAACATGAATATACTTGATATAATTATATCGTATAAGTCGGGCTATCGAACTTGCGAATTCGGGTCTTCTCAGGCCCGAACCCGACCTGATAATCAATACGGGCTCATTTTGGGGCCCACGGCTCGCCCACTAAATTTTGGATTCGGATTTGCATCTGATTATGCGGGTCGGATTTTGGGTCGGGTCGGGCCGTCCCAGCCCAATGCCCAACCCTAGTCCACATGTCGTTGAAGTAATACTAAGAATAGAACATGCGAATAGTTATTATGAGAATAAGTAAACCTGGGGGTAGAGGAGGGAATTTCATGATTTCTTATCGCTATTGGACTAGAAAATTTTTTCAATAAGTTCAAAAAAATGGAAATTAAGAAACAAAAATGGTTTGTTGTGGACAAATATGTAGACAACAATTTCTTGATACATAAATCTTGTCAGTTTATCTAAAGGACTTGATCTCTTGACAATGAATTTATATCTTAACGTAGGTGCTTTCAAGCATTTGATTGGTTAACAATGCTTACACAACAAAAATCTATTTTTTAGCAAATGCATTTTTTTTCGGGTTTGACGGTACTACCCAAATTCAATCGTCTAAAAAAATGTTATCGAATAAATAGCATAAATGTAATTTAATCTTACCTTATTGTAACGTCCCGAGCTTAAGTCCTCGGTCCGTTATCGAGGAAAACTGACACAGACAACTTATTGGGTATGAGCCCAAATGGACCCGTTGGCAACCACACAAAATGCTTAAGCCCAAGTTTACAGTAGTAATCCCAATCACTTATAAGCAACATCCACACTTCGTGAGTTTTAGGTATGGCACTATGTTTGGGGTTGGGGTGTTACAACCTCCCCCACTTATATTTGCAACGTCCTCGCTGCGACATGGCACATCACTTATTCCCAGTGACAGTGGCGGCTGCATGCTCCGACTAGCCTTTTCCTCCAACCTCTTTGTAGGGGCGGCTCCACCTCTCGGGTAGCCCTTTCCACTATCTCGGGTGCATGCTCCACGATGCTTTTGATATCAAGCGTATACCCAACAATTCTTTTAATGCACTGCCTCTCTTCGCTCACTGTATCCACGGCCTTCGGACTTTCGTATCTATATGCTTTCATGCCTTTGTGTCCCTCCTCCCTTTAGAGGAAATCACCCTTTTTTTAGTTATGGATTTTTACCTGGTAGATCCTATAATCTTTGTCAATTACCTTCATGACTTTTGAAACAATCTAATTCCCCCTTCGACCTCGTAAACTTGTTCCCGTCTTACCCAACGAACAATGCCATTAAATTTAGCTTTACTTGAGTCAATACCTTGAGTTAACCTCATCATCTCCTTCATCGTTTTCTTCTTCTTCCATTCATCTTCTTCTTCCTCATCCTCTTTATTTTGTCTCTCTTCACCTCATCTCCATCCATCCACCAAATTACATTTTTTTTATTTTCACGGATAAACCACGTCTTTCGATTATGAAAATGTTTTTTCTCAAAAAATTTGAGATGATTTCTTGAATCAATATGTGAGATTTCTAAACAAATACATAGCTGAGTACACTGGGAGCGGAGGAGCATGTGCTTCATTCTCTGATTCCTCGAGTTCATGAGGACGTTGATCCTTCCATTCTCCTCCAAATGGCATCACTCTCCTCCTCTCTCCCCCTTATGTTCTTCACATTTGCCCTCCTCTCTTCCGCCCCCAATGGGAGGAAGTTGGTGGAGTACCACCATCTTGTCCGTTGTTCTTCCTAACGCCAAAGGTATGGATCTATTCGGATCCGATTGTGTGCATTCTTTTGCTAGTGTTTAGTTGTGGATTCGAGATGGAATCAAATGTAATGTGTGGGAATCAACAAAAAATATGATATGTGGTTTTATATAGCAGAGAACTTGTCCTTAATTTCTGGATTTTATTGATAAGAGGCGATTAAGCGTCGGGTTGATTTTTGTTTCTGCAGGTAAATTGGACGATGTAGTTCTCGGGTATGATACCACTCACACCATTGCTTCGTAAGGGAAGGAGGAAGTAGAGGGGGCGAAGGAACAAGGGTAGGAGGAGAGGGTTGGGGTAGAGCAAGGTGAGGGGGAGGAGGTGATGGAGGAGGTGGAAGCAGAGGAACAAGGAGAGGAGGATGTCGTTGGGGGCGAACCAAGATGAGGGAAGGGGGTGGTGGAGGGGGAGGAAGCAGAGGAGCAAGGGGAGGAGGAGGAGGTCGTTGGGGGTGGAGCAAGGGAGGAGGAGGCTGGGGGTGGAGGCGGAGGAAGGGATGGAGGCAGAGGAACAAGGGGAGGGAGGAGGGGAAAGAAGAGGAGGTGGAGGAAGATGGTATTTTTGTAAAATTTCCAAACAAAGAGGGAAACTCGCACCTCTTTTCCAAGAAATCCGGTTAAATTTAATAAGTGAATTGATGGGAGTTAACCGCAGGGTTCGTGGGGTAAGTGTTAGCAAGTTTAGGGGGTCGAGGGGGAATTAGATTGTTTCAATGATCGTAGAGGTAATTGACAAAGATTATAAGTTCTGCCGGATAAAAATCCCTTCTAGTTAAACAGGGTTATCTCCTGCGCCTTTTCAAGACGTCATCATTCCCTTGCTTTGGATTGCGGGACAACTTTGAGACTAATATCTAAATCAAGTGAGAATCAACTAATATAATATGACAAAGAAGAGGGAGAGGGAAGATTTTGGTTCCCTCTCACATCATCTGTACTGCTGGAATTGGTTCTGTTGGTTTAGGCTGCCGGGCTCCTAGGATCTCAACGATGTCAAGTGATATGGTGGCGCGACCTCTCTCGAGATGTCGCACTCATCTACTCGCCCTTATTCCAGATGCAACTCCAGACGTCAATCTTTTTTTTTTCTGATGGATATTTCCATGTCTTCCTCTACTGTGGAAGTTGATTCTTCATTAATGTGATGGCATGCTCAATAAGGTACTGGAGTTGCATTCTTCATTTGCATTCTCCCTCAACGCATCCACTCCTGTAAATATCAAAAGACGTGGAGAGCATCTACAGTAGCACGTCTTAAAAGCGGTTTTAGAACTACTGTAAGTTGGGTTGGTTGGAATGATGCAAGAATGGAAGTGGAGGACGACCATGTCCAGAGTCTCCATTAGGTAAAAATTTCGACTTTTGTTTAGATTGCAGGGAGTACAGACCAAGAACAAGTAAGCCAATATAGGTACGTAACATGCAGCTTTGCTACCCGAGAGGAATGGAGACTTTAGACGAGGAGGCAGAGTACCGATGGAGAGAGGTCCTTCTGCCTTCTCTCATCCCGAAGGTGGCTGAACCTGAGCTCGAGAGAGAGACCGGCGAGCGCAGGAGGGGCCGGGACGTCCTCGTGGCCGTGGACTTCGGGCCCAACAGCAAGCACGCCTTCGATTGGGCCCTCATCCACTTCTGCCGCCTCGCCGATACGCTCCACCTCGTCCACGCCGTCTCCAGTATGATCTCGCGAATTGGTTTTTTTTTTTCATTTCTTTTCCTGCTCAAAGGTGGGATCTTTTTGTATTTTTAGGGTTTGCTTTCGCTGTTTTCGGGCTTCCAGGGAGAACCCATCAGTTTTTCTTGATGTGGGTGTTTATAGCTCCAGAAATATCTGATCTTTGGAACTTTATGGTGATTTATTTTGGTTGAATTTGGAATCTTTTGGTGCTTTGAGGATTCTTTCTGGCGACCAGTTTTCGTTGGTTTCTGGTTTGATTTTGGTCTAGTCGTTTTGGATTTATTCTGATGTGAAGTTTTTAGCTTCGACTTGAAGTCGGTGCCTTTACTAGTTGGACACTTGTTTTGACAAAATGTTCAGGTGTAGAGAACCAGATAGTATATGACAGCACACAGGAGTTGATGGAAAAGCTTGCCGTGGAGGCTTTTCAAGTTGCCATGGTAAAGATCTTGCTGTCATATTAGTGCCTTGCTCGCCATTAAACATGCTTTTGAAAAGTGTTAGGGGGTGTTTGGATTGGTTTTTAGCAAAAATGATGATCTGTTCTTGAGCTTAAAAGGTGAGGACGGTGGCTCGGATTGTCGAAGGAGATGCAGGGAAGGTGATCTGCAAGGAGACCGAGAGGATAAAACCAGCAGCGGTTATATTGGGAACCAGAGGGAGAGGCCTTCTAACAAGGTGATGGTTGTTATATGATTGTTCTCTTCCGATTCTTAGCAGAAATTTATTTAGAAATCATACCCAAGCAATCAAACTGTCAAATGCGGATTATGTGTAAAACATATATTTGAAAGAAATCTGTTTGGTTGTGGGGTTACTCTTGGAGTAACACTCTGAATTCAATACAAATCTGACAAGAGTTTGAATTATGTCCTGATTTCTCGCAGATCCAACTCATTGGAGATTAGGGTGCATACTTTATCGAATTCATAAAAAAGATAGATGCCTGTAATTTGCTGCTTTTAATCGAAAGTTTTGGAGTCTCTAGTTCAAACAGAAGGGTCCTATTCGTTCCCACTTTTTGTTGCTAATCTCGAAAATTAAGGGGGCACTTGGTTCTTTCAGCCTGACAGTGGGATTTTGTTTTGCTGCCAAACTTCGATTGCACCGTGGAAACGACTAGTATTTGAAACCTAGATGATAGTCATTCATGATGAGATTGATTGCAAATCTCTGTTAAATACTTCTTGGTCAGAGTTTAGTCTATTTCATGTTTTCAACACCACCTTTGATTTATGATTCTTTTCTGCACAATAAATTATCTCATCTTTTGTTAATCGAAGGAACAGAGATTCAGATTCAAATATGTTGACATGCCCTCAATCGTAATTAATTAGGGATCTATTTGGATCTTAATCATTTGAGGATCTATCCGGATTTTGATTGACTTGCAATCAGAGAATCCATACATGTCTCGATTGATTAAGGATCCATTTAATTTTGTTGTAATTACAGGATCCATCTGTAGAAATGTAATATATAAAATCATATGAGGTTAGTGATTTGAATCATCCTCTGTAACATAGTTCTTTCACCATATTATAACTCAATAATGGATGAACCTTGTAGATCTTATGTTGTGGTTGTTTTCATGCTTGCTCTGTTGGTGTGTTTAATATGCCTCTCACTTCTTCTACATGCAACCAACTAGTATAAAAGTTGTCATGTTCTTTTGAAGCAGGGAGGAGACAACGTTACTCAATATGAAAATCAAGAAGCTTACTGACAAGAAAGGTGTGTGCCCCTCTCAAGCAATACGGTATCTGGACACTGTTGGACACAGACAAGAAGAAGAAACTCAAGCCCATGGAGTTGGTTGGTATAAGAAGAGAATGCACTTGATGATCATGTTGTAACTGGCAGACACAATTATCACGGAGGTCACTGATAAGAAGAGTTCATGGACTATGTGGTTGAGGTCGGAGAATCTATTCATGATGAAGTCTTTGATCAATAAGTAGCTGTTGAAATGTCTATTCTTGCTCCGTATGCAAGAAGGTGCGACTCTTATATAGCATTTAGATCATTTGAATACTTTACATCTAAATTTAAGAAATGTAGGTGATAAAATAGAGGATGAGAATGTTTCTGTTGAGAAGAGGAACTAATGGATGTGATGTTTATTCCATAGAGGTAAGGTCTCTTATATAGAGAGAAAACCCTAAAGAGTACAAAGGTTACGGAACCCGAAGGGTCACTGGAGGTTACGGAACTTGAAGGGCCGCAAAAGGTTACGGAAGCCGAAGGGTCATCGGGGGTTACAGAACCCGAAGGGTTACAAATATAGATGTAAATATAATAACTCTAACACTCCCCCTCAAGCTGGAGCTGAGAAAGCTGCAGCTTGTAACTAAAAGAAAAAGTATGCACCACATCTTCACACGATACACCATAAGAATATATGTCCACTGCTGGTAGAAGACCTCGCTCGAGGACGGGTCTGTGGCTTTCAGGTCACCGGAACGTATCTCTGTCATGCCTGTAGAGTCACTGCAATATCAGGTCACCGGAACGTATCTCTGTCGTGCCTGCAGGTCACCGGAACATATCTCTGTCGTGCCTGGAGAATAATCACTGTAGAAGAAGTCCAGCGCGGAGTAGTATTCGGGTCGTAAAAGAAGAATTATACGCCCTGACGAAGAAGTCGATGCTCGGTGAAGACGGATAATATTGGGAGAAATAAGTCGTGGTGAAGTAAGGGTTGTTGGAGAGGAGGGGCTCCAAGTGGTGCCGACGACTGGGAGATGTGGCTGGAGCTGCTGGAGCCTCGGGCAGCGCTTTAGGTGTTGCCGGTGATGCTGGGGACTTGGACTGCCTTGCGTGAGACTATGGAATACACGGGCGATGCAGGAGGTCCAGCCCTCTCTCCTTGCCGGCGGAGAGAGGGCTGGTGGTGGCAGCGGATTCAAGGTATTAGCCTTCGGTCTAGGACCGTTGCTTTGATACCATGTTGAGAAGAGGAACTAATGGATGTGATGTTTATTCCATAGAGGTAGGGTCTCTTATATAGAGAGAAAACCCTAAAGAGTACAAAGGTTACGGAACCCGAAGGGTCACTGGAGGTTACGGAACTTGAAGGGCCACAGAAGGTTACGGAAGCCGAAGGGTCATCGGGGGTTACAGTACCCGAAGGGTTACAAATATAGATGTAAATATAATAACTCTAACAGTTTCTTTGACTTTGTTAGTTTCATTGCCCCTGTCATTTGAGAATTTTATACTATCATTCATAGTCGACGGAGAAAAGATTAACCTAGAAGAAGCTCGGTCGAGTATCTCTACTTGCAAATTTTGTCATATGGCTTCTACTAATCGTCGGGGCACGCAAGCCTTGAGATTAGTAACAACCCATGAGAAGGGCTATGGTGCCATAGAGAAGTATCAAAAGGGAAAAGCAAAAGAATGTTTGTAGCGGCTGCAAAGAAGATGGACTATGCGGAGAAGAAAGGTATGGCAACGATCATTTTAGTGGCTCATGGAGTAGATGACTCGGATAATAAGAGTGCACTCACCATCATGGATTCAACATATTCTGGAGATACATGGATTCATGATTTTGGTTGTTCTTATCACAAGACACCTCACACATATTGGTTTTCTGCCTACAAGAGAATTAACGATGAAAACAATATCATGGATAATGGCGTGCCATGCAAAATCATTGACATTGCTTCTGTAAAATCTAAATGCATGATGGAATGGTAAGGATCATTTCAAGCATTAAGGTTATAACTACAACTATGCATGAGGAGTTTTGACGGTTGCCAAGGAAGGGACGATGTTCAAACATGCTATCAAGTAGAAGACCCTTTATGTTATTCACAGGTTTACATGAACTGATTTTGCTGCTATTGTATCCCAAGCCATGAAATTTGAATCTTGTGGCATATGCAACTAGGACATATTAGTTAGAGGGGGATGGACATCCTTGGTCAGAGTAGTCTTCTCGGAGATCTTAAAGAATCTAAGTTGGAGTTTTGTGAAAATTTGGTGTTTGGAAAACAAAAGGAAATAGTTTAACAAAGCAATTGACATGACGAAGGAGACATTTAATTACATCCATGACGATGACTATTGGGGTTCCTCGTATGTTTCTTGGGAGGTGTCAGGTATCTTCTGTCTATTATCGATGCTTATTCCATGATGGTCTGGGTCTACATCATGAAGTACAAGAGCGAGACATTTAGACTTTCAGACAATATAAGATCATGGTGGAGAATCAGGCTTCAAATGAGGTCAAGAATATGCGCTCTAATAAGGATTTGGAATTTTGTTCATTACAGTAATGAGTTCTGCGAGGGAGGGTGTTGCGAAGCACCACATTGTCAAAGAAACACCACAATCAAACGGAATTGTAGACCACACGAATAGAACACTTATAGAGAGTGCAAGGTACATGCTATCAAATGCTGGCCTTGATTAGGCATTATGGGTTGAAGTTGTGAAAATGATGTGTTACATGGTAAATTAGTGTAATGTCCGATATAACTGCAAGATACCTTTGAGGTATAGTCTGCTAATCTTGCTGATTATAATTTTATGTGTATATGGGTTGTGCTGCATATTACCATCTTAATGAAGAAAGTTAGAACCTAGGGTTGAGAAAGGTGTATTTAAAGGTCATGTAGGAGTAAGGAAACATAATTTGTTCTCTTTGAACATATAATACTCGTTTGTAGGAGTGTCATCTTTGATGAGAATTGTATACTTCACTCAAGCATCAAGTAGAGGCAAGTGATAATATTCACAAACATGTGGAATTTGAATTGTCACCAATTAGTGGTCAAACCATTGATCTTGCCACTTTTAAACAGGTTGATGCTAAACAACTTAAAGTTGAGTAACTAGAAGAGAGGCCTCATACATTCCAATTGATTGACCTCGCAAAATATACAAACCTTCTCAAAGATATGGCTTTTCATACATGGTTGCATTTGCAATATAAGTTGCTAAAGAGGCATAATCTCCGGAGTCTTCCACATACAAGAAGGCCTACTACAGGAGCACAATATGGACAGTAGATTGCTGCTACGAGTGATGAGCTGGAGTCTCTTTATAGGAATTAAATATGTGCGCTTGTAAAGTTGTCAAATGAGAAGAAAGTTACTGGTTGCAAATAGATCTTCAAGAAAAGACAGGAATTTCATGGATTGAAAACATAGGATAAAGACATGCCTATTTATGGAAAGACCACAAGTTAGAAGGCGTAGTTACAAAAGGATATTATCTCATTGTGAGGTAACATCCATTAGGCTGTTAGTAGCTCTTGTAGCACGAGACTTGGGTGGAGTAGTCTGATATAGCAACAACTTTTCTACATGATGAACTCAAAGAAGATATTTTGATGAGCCAACCAGAGGAGTTCACATTTCAAGGAATGTGTAGATCGAATAAGTTTATGTATGGACTCATGTAGTCTCCTAAGAAGTGATACAAAGCTTATTAAAAAAAGAAGTGATAAATATTTGACAACTTCGTGATTGGTTTTGGGTTCGATTGGAGCCATATAATTGCTTTGTTTACCACATCGAGGTGGATGATGGGTCCTTCCTCTATATGTTGTTTTATGACAACAATATGTTGATAGTTGTTAATGAAAAAAGAATTATTGATAATCCAATGAATCTCCCTAATTCAGAATTTGACATGAAGGATCTTATTACAACAAAGAAGATTTTAGGGATGGAAATCAACTGGGATCATGCTAAAAGACAACTTTGCTTGTCTCAAAGGAAATATTTGGAGAAGGTCTTGGCAAGAGTTAGAATGTCCATTGCGAAGCCCGATAGCATGCCATTTGTTGCAAATATTCGTCTTTGAGTTTCTTTTGCACCTTAGTCAAATTCAGATGAGCATATGTCATGCATTCCCTATGCTAGTGCAGTTGAGAGTTGTAGAGATATTTCTAGTAGTTTTTTTGTACTTGTCTGTTATGTTTATCTTCCTTGTTCTATCTTATGTAATTTACCCATAAGCTTTCTCTATATAAGAGAGCCTAGGATTACTGGAATAAACAAGTTCTCTCATTTTCTTCCAACATTGTATCAGAGCCTCCATCCTAACCCTAACCCTAGTTGTCGCCGCCACCCTCTCTTCCCTGCCCCTCTCAGCCCGCTGCCTCTCTCCACAACCACAGCCACCACCCCTCCCCACAACCCCGCCATCGACCCTACCCCAGCCTGCCGCCTCTCCCACGGCCCGCCGCCCCTACCAGCCCGCCAGCGCGCCGACCCACCTCCCGCCCCTCCTTTCAACTCGGCACCATCCCTTCCCGTTCTTGTTCTTCATGGAGTTGAGTGCATAAGTCTACATATGCACTCATCTCCATACATGTTTCTGTAGACATTTGTTCATTGGTCTACAAACCCTAGTTCTTCATCTCCGGCACAATGTCAGAAAACAAAGTCGACATGCTCTCTATCGGCGCTTTCAAAGGTCCAGCGCCAATAGTTAAAATGGATGGGACAAATTACGAGCTCTGGACGATGCAGTTCATGGGCCTCATGAAGTCCAATGGTAAGAAGTACATTCTTACCGAAGATGATCTGGCAGTGAAGATAGGAGTTTATGCCTCATGGGAGGCTGATGATTCCTATGCCAAGGTTTGGCTTTCAGGCACTCTGACGATGGATATTGCTAATGATGTCCTCCATCAGCCCACGGCTAAGGCCATGTGGGACATTCTAGCCGCGACGTACTCGCAGATGAGGAACGAGACCAATATCCTCCAGCAAGCAGAATGGCCGGCTGTTGCATTCGTTGTATACATCCCTACGAGGGATGTTTGAGAAGCTTTACAATATTATCTTGACGGCGACCCCTGAGCTGCAGAAGACGTTCCGGAACGCTACGATGGTGGGGGTCTTACTAGCGGTCATAGTGAATTGGATATTGTTCATAGTATAAGAATTGTTAGTAGGTTCATTGTGAATGCATGGAAGGAACATTGACATGTAGTAAAGCGATTTTTTAATATCCAAGAGGAACACTTGGTAGTGGCCTCATCTTTGGAAGTGATTAAAAATATTTGGATGTTGTTGGAAGCGATGTTTGGATGTTTGATACAACCTTTAATTGCTATGTCTATCACAGATGCATAGTATATTGTATTGACAAAAGCTGCAAACAAAGATATATGGTTGAAAGGATCTTAGCATATTATCATTTTGTCACAATTTTTAACATAATATGCTTAGCCAAGTGCATATTGAGAATATCAAGCATATTGATGCTATGTTTCACTTGATCCATTTTGAGAAGAGGATCAAGGTGAAGAAGGTCATCACAATAGATGACCCGACCGATATGTTCATAAAAGCAATTAGTGGGAGAAAGTTCAAACTGTTGGGAAACGTGAATGAGATGATTCTATTCCATAGCCCTAGGCTCTCTTATATAGGAGAGTAGCCTATGGGTAAATTACATAAAGAGAATAACAAGAAAATAAAATAACAAAGAGATACAGTTACTCAATATGCGTCAACACTCCCCCTCAAGATGGAGCATAAATGTCAATCATGCTCAGCTTGGAAGCACACTTCTGAAATGGACCTCGTAACAATGCCTTGGTGAATATATCTGCAGTCTGGTTCTCTGAAGTAACATGAGATGTGGCAATGAATCCTTTCTGAATCATATCACGTATGAAGTGACAATCCACCTCAATATGCTTGGTCCGTTCATGGAATGCAGGATTGTTTGCAATGAACAAAGCAGCCTGATTATCACACTCCAAGTTCATAGGAAGTGGTACATCTAAGCATAAATCTGTCAGCACCGCTTTCACCCACATCATCTCTGTAGTAGCCTGGGCCATAGCCCTATATTCGGATTCAGCACTGGATCTAGCTACCACAGTTTGTTTCTTGCTCCTCCATGAGACTAGGGCATCTCCAACATAGACAACATACCCTGAGGTGGACTTCCTATCCTTAGGACATCCTGCATAGTCTGCATCTGCGCATGCTGAGATAGAAATCCCCTTTCCTTTCTTGAATAGCAGACCTTTACCTGGAGCAGATTTGAGATATCTAAGTATCATGTGTATTGCATCCATATGCACCTGGCGTGGCTGCTCCATGAACTGGCTCACACGGCTCACTGCAAATAATATATCTGGCCTAGTGATCGTGACATATAACAGTTTGCCTACCAGTTCTCTATATCTTCTCCTGTCCACCTCCTCTGTGTCATCATCATACAGCTTCATGCTAGGGTCCATTGGTGTCGTAGCAGGTCGACACCCTAGCATACCTGTCTCACTCAGTAGATCTGTAACATACTTTCTCTGTGACATGACTAATCCATACGAATTTCTGGCAAATTCCAGCCCCAGAAAATATCTAAGGTCTCCCAGGTCCTTGGTGACAAACTCAGTCCCCAGCCTTTCCTTTGCCTGCTTAATGCCCTGGTCATCATCACCTGTAATCAAGATATCGTCAACATAAACCATGATTACAATAATACCTCTCGCCGTCTTCTGTACAAACAAGGAATGATCAGCATTGGAGCGTTTATATCCTTGTTTCTCAAAGAGATCTGCCAGCTTCTGGAACCATGCTCTGGGGCTCTGCTTAAGGCCATAGATGGCCTTATGTAATCTGCAAACCTTGGAACACTCCCCCTCAACAGCAAAACCTGGTGGATGTTGCATGTAGACTTCCTCCTGCAGGTCTCCATACAGAAATGCATTCTTCACATCTAGTTGATAGAGTGGCCAGTCTCTAGTAACTGCAACTGATAACAGGATCCGCAGAGTGGAATGACGCGCCACGGGGGAGAACGTGTCAAGGTAGTCTACCCCATATGTCTGTGTGAATCCCCTTGCAACTAGGCGTGCCTTGTACCTGTCAATGGAGCCATCTGCATTGTGTTTCACTGTAAACACCCATTTGCAACTCACCGGGTTGACATCTGGAGGTATAGTAACCAAGCTCCATGTTCCTCTAGACTGAAGTGCCGCCATCTCTTCCTCCATTGCTAGCCGCCATCTAGAATCCTGCAAATCCTCATGGTGGTTCCGTGGAATGTCTGTAGCTGAAAGTGCCAATGCAAACGTCCTGAAGTGTCCAGATAGCCTCTCAAAAGACACAGCTGCTGATACTGGATATTTGGCACAGCTTCTCTTCGGCTTGCGTAGAGCGATTGGAACATCCAGATCCTCTGTGGTATCACCATGATCCTGTAATGCATCCTGCTGAGAAATGTCGTCAGATCCATCAACATTGATATTTTCATTACATACCATAGGCGAGCTAGTTGACTGGTCAGGACCATGAGCTGGATGCGGCCTGCGGGTGTAATGGAATGGTAACGGGGATACTGTTGATGGCGGTGGTGGTGGCGGTGGTGGTGGTGACGGTGGTGATGTCGGTGGTGCCATGAATACGGTATCAGGAGATATAGGTGGTGGCTGCATGTTCCCAGATTCTGAAAAATACATAATGGATTCAAAGAATGTAACATCTGCACTGATCATATACCGCCGACGCACAGGGTCAAAACACTTGTACCCCTTTTGAGTTCTGGAGTACCCCACAAAGACGCACTTGACAGCCCTAGGAGAGAGCTTGTCAGAACCAGGCGACAACTGATGGACAAATGCGACTGACCCAAACACACGAGGGGTAAGAGTGAACAGATCCTTGTCAGGATAAATAAGTGAAAAAGGAACCTGTTCATTCAAGACAGACGAGGGCATACGATTTATAAGATAACATGCAGTGAGGACTGCATCACCCCAGTAGGAATACGGAACATGACTCTGAATGAGAAGTGACCTTGTGACATCAAGTAGGTGACGGTGTTTTCTTTCTGCAACCCCATTTTGTTGAGACGTATGAGCACAGGATGTTTGGTGAACAATTCCTTTAGAGGAGTAGTAGTTGGCTAGATTATTGGTGCACAACTCTAAGGCATTGTCACTTCTCATAATTTTGACAGTTGTGGAAAAAACATTCTGAATCTCATTTAGAAAGTGAATAATAATATTTCCAGCTTCAGACTTATTTTTCATTAGAAACACCCATGATGCTCTAGAGAAGTCATCCACAAATACAATATAAAACCTGTGCCCCTGATGATCGGGAACACGACTCGGACCCCGGACGTCGACATGAAATAACTCAAACTTGGAGTTACTACTCCGACCTTGACTACTGGGAAAAGATGACCTGTGATGTTTTCCCAACTGACACGCCTCACACTGGATAGGTGTGTGAGAAAGACTATAAGGTAGGACTAGACACAACTTCTAAAGCGGTAAATGACCAAAACGCAGATGCCACAGGAGAGGAGATACTTGTTCTGCGGGAGAAGCTGTGATTCCGGCAAACGGGGTCTGGTTCAGACGATAAAGGCCTCCTTGCTCATAACCATGACCAATCACGTTGCCCGTACGGATGTCCTGAAAAATCAATGAAGATGAATCAAAAATAGCTCGACAATGAAGATCCTTCGTAATCTGACTAATTGACAACAGATTCATAGAAAAATGCGGTGCATGCAAAACATTCTTGAGCTGCATAGAAGACGTCAATCTAATCTCCCCCTGACCCGTGATAGGAGAATGTGTGCCATTGGCAATAACTACTGTCCGTCCTGGAGGAATCTGAGTGTATCCTGTAAGTAGGCTCTGGTCGCCACATAGATGATGTGTAGCGCCGGAGTCCATGATCCATGGCAGTGTATCAGATCTACTACTGTGGAGTGCAAGTTGACTACCTGAAGTACTAGTAGAGGCCGAGGCAGAAGCAGCAGCATCAGTATGGTTCTCTGTAGTCGGTGCTGGACCAGATGGTGGAATAATGCCCCTGAGACGGGCAACTAGATTATCAAATCGTTGATCCAGTGTAGCAGCAGACGAGGGCTCTATCTGCTCAACGGCTCGTGCGGATGCAGGAAATCCATGCTTTGAGTAGCATGTATCTTCAGTATGTCCGACTCGGTGACAATATGAGCATGTTGGCCTAGTGCGGCCACCCCTTCCACGGGGAGTACGTCCACGGCCCTGGTAATGAGAGCCACGACCTCTGTTGGCCGCCATGGCTGAGGGATTCTGACTCGCAGCTGCTGAAGGTACTGTGATCCTACTCAATCTGTGAAAAGCCTCCTCCATGGGAGGAATAGTCGAGTCCGCCAAAATCTGTGAACGTGCTGCCTCATATTCTGGATCAAGTGCAGCGAGAAACACACCCACCATCGTCGCATTCCTGTATGTCTTCTGCTGTTCTGGCGTGGCGGTAAGAGGCATGAAGCTGTAGAGCTTCTCAAACATCCCTCTCAATGATGTATAGAGGGAATGTAAAGGACGGCCGTTCTGCTTTATTGTGAATATGTCATCTTGTAGTTGCAGGATCTTCGTCTCATTTTTCGCCTGAGAATACGTTGCTGCCAGGATATCCCACATGTCTTTAGCCGTGGGTTGATGTAAGATGTCATTGGCGATTTCAATAGCCAATGTACCGGATAGCCACACCTTGGCATATGCATCATCGGCCTCCCATGAGGCATAAACTCCAGTCTTCTCTGCAGGCTCGGGCTCGGTAAGAATGTGCTTCTTACCTGTAGACTTCATCATACTCATGAACTGCATTGCCCACAGTTCATAGTTCGTACCATCCATCTTGACAATGGGCGCTGGACCACGAAATGCGCCCATAGATGGGATATCTGCCTTGCTTTCTGACATGATGGAGACGGAAGACTGGAGCGACTGAGAGGATATAGTCTATGTCTACAATGACATAGATGGGATTAGTTGCGTGTGTAGACTTCAAGCAACTAACCCCATGTAGATCAGGAGCTGTGCCCTAGGGTTTTGGGACTTAGGGCACGTACGCACGTGCGAGAAGCACGCACGCACCTGGAGGATCACGCGCGCACTGGAGTGCTCAACTGGAGAATCTCGCGAGCACTAGCGCATGCAACTGTGCGCGTGACAGTGCGCACAATCGCGTAGGAGGCTATGCACGCGATCAGGCTATGCGCGCGAACAGGAGTGCGCGACTATGCGCGCAGTCGATGCACGGGACTGTGCGTAGGTGTGCGGTGACGCACGCACAGGCGCACGATGCTGTGCGGAGGTGTGCAGCGATGAACGCAGAGGCTGGGCGACGCGCACAGGCGCGAGAGGCGCTCGAGAGGCGATGCGCACAGGCGCCCAGGCGAGAGGCGATGCGCCCAGGCGAGAGGCGATGCGCACAGTCGATCGCCGATCGGCTAGGCGGCGACGATCCGAGAGAGAGAGAGAAGAGAGGCCGGCGGGTGGGGTTAGGGTTAGGGTTAGGTTTCGAGAACTCCGGTCTAGGACCGTCGCTCTGATACCATGTTGGGAAACGTGAATGAGATGATTCTATTCCATAGCCCTAGGCTCTCTTATATAGGAGAGTAGCCTATGGGTAAATTACATAAAGAGAATAACAAGAAAATAAAATAACAAAGAGATACAGTTACTCAATATGCGTCAACACAAACATTTTATGTACTCTCCTTTCAAAAAAAAACATTGTGTGTACTCGCTCAATATCAATTGTTGGCAGTAGTCTGTCGAGGGAATGTAGCGGTGGAGTCTGGCAGTTTTTGTTTTGATGTCTGATGACTAAATTAAATGTGGAGATTGTTGATATGCCTTCAATCCTAATTGGTTAGGGATCCATCCGCATCCTAATTAGTGTGAAACCCATCTAAATTATGATTGACCAAAGGATCGATTGATTAGAGGATTCATTTGGATTTTAATTGATTTGTGATTGATGAATCTGTCGAGATTCTAATTGTGTTATGATTAGAGGATCCTTCTGAATGAGGGCACTATTTAAACTCACTTGGGGTTAAAGTTTTGGATCATCATATGTATTATAGTTTTTTCGCCACGCAGCTCAGTTACCAGTGAATCGTATAATATAAATCTTGTCTTGTGGTTGTTTCCGTGCTTGTTTATTTATGTGGTTTCATATGCGCTCCATTTCCGCTACACAACAAAATACGTGATTACCGCATACCTCTTCTTCGGAGTTCCCAAATAATTCATACGTCCAACATGGCCATGTATCTATGATTCTTTCTATGGGATGAAGTGTCTTTACTCTTGCTAGTTGAAAGAACAGAGTTTGGAATTCAAATATTCTAGATATTCTATCATAGACCTCTTTTTCAGATACTTAATCGGCTTCATACTTCCAGCAAACGAGCAGAAACTCAAGTTGAAAATTCACCATACTAATCAAGAATGAATGAATTTAACCTTTTTTTCTATTGTTTCTTGGTATGAGATGGAAGTATGCTCCAGAAAGTGTCTTCTTAAGGTTGCCTCAACATTCTCCCCATATCATAGATCACTGAAAATATCAGTTTTCATGCAGTGTGCTGAGAGGAAGTGTTAGTGAGCATTGCTTTCACAACTGCAAGTCCGCACCTGTCATTATTGTCCCCGGAAAAGGTGCGTAATCATGTCTGTTTGGAAGATTTTAGCTAGAAGCTTCTTCTTTTTGACATATTGTTTCGATATTTGTTAGTTTTCTTCGATCTAGACTAAGCTGTGGCTTGCTTCTGCACAAAACCCGTTGCGATGTAGTCGATGATATTGAGTCAGCTCAAGTTCTTATGGTTTTCTTTAATAGCAAAGCCTAGACTTGGGTCTTTGTTATTACAACGTAATTCGAAGCACGGTGGAATTTGTGGGTCTTTTATTTTCGTTGCCGACTTTTTAAATTTTGAGTTAATATCATATACCTGCAAATCAAGTACTGTTTCGTCCTACGAATGAGATTGTCAGGGAAGAAGCAATAAAGCAGGGTTGATTTCCCTTCATGGATAGACACGTAAATATAAATTTTCTTCATACTAGAACCATATAGAGATTACACGGCACCAGACAGATTGATTAATCATTAGTATTGCCAACTGTTCCAAAGCATTTTATCGACTGTTTATCTGGGAGTTTTTCTAACTTGTTTCCTATTTTGATTTTGTGCAGAGGCTGGAGAAGAATCTGTCATATAGACTCCAGTGTTTTGTTGATAAGTATGTCTGCATGGTTTGTATTAGTGATCTTTGTTGCTGTGTGTTTGATTGTATTTATTAGTCTATTCATGTCTTTGTTGTAATTTCACTTTCTTGCAACTGACACATAAAAATGCATAATATCGTCTTTTCCATCTCAACATGGTAACTAAGTCGGTGATTGTTGACTTACTACTGTTGGGAGATTTTTTGTGTTTTCTTTCTTGGTCAGTTTCTGCTTTTGTATTGTTGATCGGATTCGTTTCCAACACTGACGAGGCTTCATGATCCTAACAAACAAGAGAGAGCCGCCGCCAAAGTAGTTTTTTAAGGGATATTTACTCCCATAACCCCGAGTAATTTCATAATTACAATCAAAATCCCACGTAATCGTGAATTACATCCAAGACCCTCAATAGGGCTTAACTCTTACATAGCACACACCCATTTCAACTTTCGTCAAATTTTCCGTTAACTATGACGGAAACCATCAAATATTTACATTTTTACCCTTTAAGTTCTCATTATTACCTCATCCTCCAACACCCATCTTCTATCCTTCCACCCACTCCCCCCCCCCTCGCATGCCTTCCTCCTCCTCCCCTCGCCGACCACCCTCCTCCCATTCTCTCCTCGCCGACAACCTCCTCCTCCCATTCTCCCCTCGCCGACCACCTCCTCTTCCCCTTCCTCCCCTCACCAACTACCTCCTTCTCCTGCCTCCTCCCCTTCCTCCTTCAACACCCACCTCCTCCTCCCCTACCAACCACCTCCTCTTCCCCATTTTCTTCCTCAGTGTGAATATACGCTGGAGGGGCTTCGCTACGAGGGCTCCGATGGGCTGTTGTTCTGGAGCTTACAACTGATGGAGATTCGAGGGAGTCCAAGGTCGGCCTCAAGCTTGGAGGCTTGCTTGATCGACAAGCTTGGAGGCTTGCGGAGAGGGGGGTGGGAGAGTTGAGGGGCTGGGGTTGGAGGAGGAAGAAGGGGAGGAGGAGGAGGTCACTGGGGGTGGGGCAAGATGGAGGATGAAGAAGGGGAGGGGGCGAGATGGAGGAGGAAGAAGGGGAGGGGGAGGTGGTCGGTGGGGGTGGGGCAAGATGGAGGAGGAAGAAGGGGAGGGGACGAGCTGGAGGAGGAAGAAGGGGAGGGGGAGGCGGTCGGTGGTGATGGCACGAGCTGGAGAAGGACAAAGGGGAGGGGTCGAGATGGAGGAGGAAGAAGGGGAGGGGGCGTGCTGGAGAAGGAAGAAGGGGAGGGGGAGGCGGTCAGCGGGGGGGAGGGGGTAGCCTGGAGGAGGATGGAGGCAGAGGGGCGGGAGGGTGGGGGAGGGTGTCAGGTGTTGGAGAAGGAAGGAGGAGGGTTTTTTTTAGGGAGATGGTCAGTGCGGGTGGGGCGAGCTGGAGGAGGAAGAAGGGGAGGGGGCGAGCTAGAGGAAGAAGAAGGGGAGGGGGCGAGATGAAGGAGAAGAAGGGAAGGGGGAGGCGATTGACGGGGTTGGCACGAGCTGGAGGAGGAAGAAGGGGAGGGGGAGGCGGTCATCAGGGGGAGGGGGGTAGCCTGGAGGAGGAGGATGGAGGGCGGAGGCGGAGGGGCGGGAGGTAGGGTGGAGCATGGGTCGGGCTCGGGCCGGACCCAACCTAGCCCAGCCCAGACCCATTTAAAAAATCGGGCCCATGGGCCGGGCCTAGGCCCGCTATTTTATCAAGGGCTAGGCCCAAGCCCGAGCCCAGCCTGACTTATGATGGGTTGGGCCTGGGTCGGGCCGGCCCATGAGTTGGCGTGGGAGCCTGGGAGCGGGGTTGCGGGAGGTGGTGTCGGTCGCTGGCCCGCTGGGAGGTGGAGAAGAGAGGGAGATGCGGTGGGTGGAGGACTGTCGTCGGATGCCGGATGCGCACGCGGGCGATGGGCAGCAGCCAATGGGTCGGATGGGTGGAGAAGCGACCGAGCTGGGAGGTGGAGAGGGGAGGGAGAGGCGGCGGGGTGGAGGGTTGTCGTCGGATGCTGGAGGCGCGCGCAGGGCAGTGGGCGACAACCAATGTGCCGGAGGGGTGGAGCGGTCGAGTGGGGAGGTGGAGAGGGGAGGGAGAGGCGGCGGGGTGGAGGGTTGTCTCCTGATGCTGGAGGCGCGTGCGGGCGGTGGGCGGCAACCAATGGGCCGGAACATCGGGCGGAGAGGAGAAGGAGAGGCGGCTGGGGGGGGGGAGGGGAGGGACTCGGGTGGGAATCGTGGGATGGGAATTAGGGTAGCAGGCGGCTAGGGTTAGGCGAGAGGGAGAGGGGCATAGCCGTCAGGGGGAAATGGAAGTAAGGGCCCGCGTTGGGAATTAGGGGGGCGAGCCTGCGGGCGGATGGGCCGACCGGGCTTGGAGGCAGGTATGAAGTCGGGCCGGCCCGTGGGCTGATGGGCTAGGTACATGTAAGCCCGGCACGACTTTACAAATGGGCCAAAATATCAGCCCAGGCCTGCCCATTTAGGCAGTGGGCTTGGGCTTGGGTCGGGCTGGTGCGGGCCGGGCAGCGGGTTGGGTAGGGCCAACTCGGACCCATGCTCCACCCTAGCGGGAGGGGGGGGGAGGGTGTCAGGTGTTGGAGAAGGAAGGGGGAGGGGTTTTTTTAGGAGATGAGTGGTGTGGGTGGGGCAAGATGGAGGAGGAAGAAGGGGAGGGGGAGGCGGTCGATGGTGATGGTGCGAGCTGGAGGAGGAAAAAGGGGAGGGGTCGAGATGGACGAGGAAGAAGGGGAGGGGGACGAGCTGGAGGAGGAAGAAGGGAGAGGGGCGAGATGGAGGAGAAAGAAGGGAAGGGGGAGGCGGTCGACGAGGTTGTCACGAGTTGGAGGAGGAAGGAGAGGAGGGGGAGGTGGTCAGCAGGGGGAGGGCGGCAACCTGGAGGAGGAGGGTGGAGGGCGGAGGGGCAGGAGGGAGGGGGAGGGCGTCGGTGTTGGAGAAGGAAGAGGGAGGGAGTTTTTATTTTTTATTTTTTCGAAAATTTAGACCATGGGTTAGATTAACCCAAGGATATGGTTGGGTTAACGGGGAAACTAATGTTGGGTTGAGTGTGAGGCGGAGTGACTATATGAGGTTTCTCATGCAATTCACGATTACGTGGGGTTATGATGGTAATTGCAAAATTACTGAAGGTTATGGGTGTAAATATCCCATTTTTTTAACCCCGTTGGAAGAGATGCTTCATATTTAAAATCCAGAATACTGAGACCTGTCTTGCATGTTGGGCATGGGAATAGAATCTAACCTTTTACAAAAACCTTGCAATTGGCATCGGATTCTAAGAATGTGATGATCTCCCTGTTTTTCTAATTTAAGACTGAAAGCTAAACCTGTTTTTGGCATCAGATTTCATTCCCCTTGCATGGGTGCACGATCACGGAGAAAGATGCCAGTGCCCTCACCTTTTGCAAAGATGATCAAACTATTTGGCACCATGGATTTATATGTTAACCTTGAATTGTTAGATGATCATGTATTAGCCCCGGTCATCGAATTCAAAACGTTTTCATGGGTCTATGCTAGTTGCGCTTGTCGCATTGCATAATGCGTTCCTTCCTTCCTACATCTCTCCCCTCTACTGTTTGCCGCGAACCGCAGGCTTGCGATGTGGCAGTCGCGCTCCCGCTCGTCCGCGGTCCACTCGGAGAGGTAGTAAGCTTCCTCTGTGGCGGCATGAGAGGGGCCACAGAGCATGCCTCCCCACTGCGGGAAGTAGATGAGGCATATCGAGAGCGTGCAGCACATTATCATGATGCCCATGTATGTGATTCCTTGTTCCTTTGTGTACGTCATACCTCTGAAGAAGAGGAGCTGCACGACCACCGCGCCCACATTCCCGCCTGCTCCCGTCATCCCTGAGACGACCCCTAGAGCCCTGCGTGATTAAGTAATAGCAAAGTTTGAGCGTGAAAGAAATGTTGGATTGCAGTAGGAGATGTTTTTTAACGTTGAAGCATTTGATAAGTTTGAGTATGACTTCGTCAAAGTAGTCATAGATAGATTGACGAAGTCAGCGCATTTCATGTCGATCTCGGAAAGAAGAGAACAAACAGAAGAGCTACCTTCTAGAGATGAAAGGTGCAACACCGAAAGTGAGCCCGCAAGCAGCCTGGACGAAGAATGAAAACAGCACCATCACAGCGATCGACGCTCCCAAAGACGACATGCATCCAAGCAGGAGGCATAGCGCACCACCGAGCGTCTGGACCGCCCACAACCCCCACAGCCTTCCCCTCATCCCGAACCTCCTCGCTACCAAATCCGACAACCACCCTCCACCGGGCCTCGACACCACATTGGCCAATCCAAAGCTCGCACCGACAAGCCCTGCGGTTCGAAGATCCAGGTGGAACCGATCGTAGAAGTACTCCGCGATGATGTTATCAATCGCTAGCTCCACGCCGAAGCAGTAACCGTATGTTAGAGCAAGCACCCATCCTCGGTAGTTTGCCACGCCATGGTAGATGACCCTGGAGTTGAGGCAGAAACAATATCATCACTTCACTTGATTCGATTCGAAAATAAACAAGCATCATCAAAAAAAGAGTAATTAGTCTGCATAATCCGATCCGTGTGCATCCCTACCTGGAGGCGTTGTCCTTGGACTTGACGTTGAGCTTGTGAAGTTTGATGTAGTTCCCCTCCGGCATGTCTTGACCCAGTGTCAGGACTAAGATGGCTGCGATTACCTGCGTTACTTTGCGTGATGCATCTCTTACAAAATATTTGATGATTAAATAATTATAATCATCATCATCATACATGCTTGATTAGTCTGCAATGCATTCATATTATTATAGATAAAAGTACAACATAATGTGTGGACTCCTTTAATGCAAAGTTAGTTGGAGACTATGTCAGAATTATTGGGACGCACAATCAATCAAGTGAGCATTTCGATGAAGCGCTGATCGTGATCATCACAAGAAAATGACAGATTTGCGAGGAGATGCTACCTGCATAAGCCCTGGGATGAAGAACGCGATCCGCCAAGCGGTGAACGCGCCGCAGCCGGCGTACCTTATGCCCTTGAACACCAGAGGCATCAGTAGCTGGACCGCTCCACCTCCGAGGTTCCCCCAGCCGGCGGTGATCCCGTTCGCCAGACCCACCTTCCCCGACGAGAACATGGAGCTCATCCAGAACTGTGTCGTCACGAACGTCGCGAGCGATATCCCCGCAAAGAACCTTGCTGCCACGAAACCGACAGCGGAGTCGATTGTAGCGGTCAGGAATACTGCCGGTGCTGTCAACAGCATCAGTCCTAGGGATGCAAATGGAGCTATACGAATTAAAAAAATATATGTATATAATATAGATTTAATTGTGTATTCATGACTAACCAGCAGAGGCGAGACGAGGGCCGACGAGATCACACGCGGTGCCAACGGCTAGGCGGGCGAAGATGGAGCCAGAGACGGCGGCGACGGCGGCGTTTGTGATGTCGTCGGAGGTAAGGGAGAGGGCATCGCGGAGGATGGGGAGGAGGGGAGGGAAGGCGAAGGAGGAGGCAAAGGAACAGAAGAAGGAGAGCCAAGAGAGGTGGAAGGAGAGCATGTGAGGCGGGGAGAGGGAGAAGAGGCGGAGGGCCGTCGCCTTGCCGTCGGAGTCCGTCGGAAGGGAGGAAGAGGAGGCCATCCTTAGTGGTGATATGGATTGTGGCCTTCAAGTTGTGAGTGGGAGTGGATACATACAAGTGGAGCGCGGATCGTCTGCTGTAGTCCCGCCCCAGCAAAGTCTGCTGTGGCTATGGGGAGCCGCTCGATCATGATCGAGCGGCTCCCCATGGCCGCAGCAGACTCTGCTGGGACGGGCTACAGCAGACAATCCGCGCCCCATACAAGTGTGGGTGGGCTCCTCTATGAGGACCGTCCGATCGAGATCGGACGGTCCACTGTAATACAGACAGAAGATCCGCACACTGCATGTTGATGTCGCTCTTTTAACAAAATGCCCCTCTTTCTTTTCCAAATACACTTGTAGCTCTAATTTTTTGGGGAATAAGAAAATATAATCCAGATTTTGTTCCCTTTCCTATAATAGTTTTTCCCCTTCTTTATTCCACACGTATTTATAGAGTAACCATTTCCATTTCTCTAAACATTACTTTCTATTTATCTCCTGTTTACACTTTACACGAGATATTCCAAAAAAAAACTTCTATCTGTTACTTAATAACTGCTAATTTTAAAATTTCTAAGAATAATAATCAAACATGAAATATGAACAAACTCCTTTATTTCACATTAATTCCGACAGAAAATAAAAATTGGATGAAGGGAATAAAGTATCCTATTTCTTAATTGATCTCATTATTCCTCCTTATTCTCCAAAAGGAATGTGTGTAATAACGGAAGGATACTACCGTTATTTTTGTAAGATCATAGTAACCTCAAGTGTAATTGCAATGCTATTTTCAAATCCTTCATGGGCACAAGTGTTAAAAGTTCCTTCCTTATTTTTTTCCTGCGTCAAAAATTCCTGTGGTTTTGTTGGCAGTGCACAACAAAAGACGTGTTCTGCCTTTTTAGATTTTCGAAAATTAGAATTTTCACTTTTTTTACATTTCCCATCAAAGTCGGTGAAAAATTTTGACGGAACTGACTTAAATTTGGGTTGGGATCCGACCCAAGCTCATTTCAATATGGGTTAATGGGTCGGATTTAGACCTATTTTATTTTCAAATTTTAGACCCAAGCTCAAACCCGCTCCTAATAAAATGGATCGGGTTCGGGTTGGGTTGGCCCAATTTAACACATATGTATACCGATATCATGTGTTCCGTTCTTCTAGCATTTGTCTGGTTGTTTTATATGCACATGTAAATATCTAAGACTTTAAATACGCTAATTAATTCGTGATTCTGACATAAATTGTATGTTGGAAATAGAAGTGTGATAAAAAATATGGAGACTTAAACCACCATTCAATTCAACATTACATGTTCTATTATAGATGCTGGCACTGTGACCCAATACATATTGGTTACTTACAATTGTGCATGCTCTAACATTAAGGACACAGATTCCATTCTTACGTATTAATGTAATAATCGTGTATATTAATGTAATAATGTCCTCAATCCACGCTAGTGGATATGATTATTAATGAGCCTAAGCATTTATTCTATGCTCGAAATAAGGATAAGAAAGTTAGAACATGGTATTTGGAATGAACATTGTATAGGTTGAGCTATCGAGCTTGCAGGTATGTGCCTTCTCAGGCCCAAACTCGGTCCGATAATTAACACGTGCTCATTTTGAGGCCCATAACCTGCCCAATAAATTTCGAGTTTGGATTTGGGTCGGGTTATGAGGATCGGGTTTAGGGTCGGGCCAGTACAACCCAATGCCCAACCCTAACTTAAACCACTTGAAATATCGAACGAACGTCTCGGATTTGGCCTTTTTTAAAAAAAATTCAAATTCTAAGATTTCTGAAGGCTACAATTTTCGGGCTTTAGGAAAATCGCACGAGACCGATTTAAAAACTATCCTACTCATACAAGAGCTTTCAAGGAGCCTTTCGAGTAAATTATACAAAAGCTCTTGAACTATCTACCTGATTTCAGTTTCATAGTTCAAAAAGATAACAATGTGGTACCCGACATTTAAGATTTGTCTCAAAAACTAATTAGATTTGGAAAAGTAGTTGATCAAAAGTTGTATCAATGTATTGATTGGTGCATTACTTTATCTAACCGAGAGGAGACTCAATATTCTCTTTAGAACTTTTTAGCTCGACATTTTCAATCGAGACACAAAAAATTACTTAAAAGCGGTGAAAATGATCTCTCGTTACTTAGTTTTGATGGCGGATTTCAATTTGTTTTATTTTAATATGCATTATATTTATCTTTTCGCTTACATTGATGCCGATTATGTCAGTCGTATATCCACTTTATTTCCTTCTTTTTCCCATTTACCACGTTGATGGAGCTAATTGGATTTTGGCGTTAAGGATAAAAAAATAAAGATATTTATTTTTTAAACAAAAATATTTATTCTGAATCACGGAAAAGCCATGTATTAGGATATTTATTTTTATTTTTTTACGTTAAGGATATTGATAAGGATATGAGCATTCATTTCTTTCTAGACTTGGATTAAATTGAAGTGTTCCTGCTTGATTTGAAACAATAGATTGTAGAATTCCGACTTCGAGGCCATATTCGGTTGGGGTCACCTCCCTTGGGTGGTTTACATCTAAAATTAGGGATGAAAACGGTCGGATACGGATACCAATATATGTATAATCATATCCTAATCCATTTTAAAATACGAATACGAATGTGGATACGAATATTTGCAAATATGAAAAATATGTTACCATATCCTTAAAAATGAATACGAATCGGATACGAATAATAACATGAATATTTTATAGATTAATTAAAATATACATGTTTAGGATGGTTTAAACATAAAATAAATAGGGAAAAGGGATCCTACACCCAGGGGTGTAGGTAATTACCTACACTGGCTCATTTTTCATAGATTTTTTATTTTTTTGAATTGAAACCTTGAGAGAATTAGATCACTATATATCACCATGGTGTCATTCAAAATTCAACTTAATTCGAGACTCCTATCATCTTCATCAAGACTATCAAATTTTAACGGTATCAAAATTGTTGAAATTGACCCCTTCTAGATGAATGTGTTAGGACTGTTTGTTTTTCATGAAACATGAAACACATATTCCTCTCAATATATTAAGAAAACCCCTCTAAGGTTTCCTTAAAAAAACTCAAAAATCATGAAAAAATGGGTCGGGTGTAGGTAGTTGGGTGTAAGCTCCCAGCTCCCAAATAAATATACCAGATACTGTAATTTTATAACAATTATATCAACAACAGTGAATGCAATCATAAAATATAGTTATGCACTTTTATAAATAAATCTATAACTATACTTATATTCAAAAATGAATATACGAATACAAATATTAGCGAATGTAAAAGTGATCATATCCATATCCGCATCTTTTTTAAAACGAATACGAATGTCAAAATTTGTATAAAATGAATACGATAACGGATAAGAATATATTCACATCATTTTCATCCCTACCCAAAACCCACTATTTCTCTCACTTGTGGGGCCCACTCCTCCCTCTTTTTTGTACATTAAATAAAATATTTATCTTTCGTATATTCCATCAAAAAATATTATATTATACCATCATATCGTCTAAAAATTATAAACTACTCAACTTCTACTCACTTTTCCAAACTTCAATGCAATCACATTATAATAACTACTCACTTTTCCAAACTTCAATACAATCACATTATAATAACTACTCACTTTCCAAAGTTCAATACAATTACATCACAACACACCCACTCAATCCCTAACCCTCTATCCAAACACCAATACACAAAAACGGTTACTCTCCCATAGTTTAACCCGGACAAACCCGCCAACCAAACACACTCTAAGGTTCACCTTGTCTGATAAAGACAACAAGAGGAAATATGAGAAATTATATGTACATGAAATCATGCAACAGGAGTCCTTATTATATGGCCCTGGATTTTCATAACACGAGTATGGTGTTGATTTTGAAGAACAAAGTTCACAATAAATTCTTAATATGCTATAAAGATTCATCTGAAGTCGATTTGAACAGCAAAATTTTGATTTTGAATGAAAAATTTTAAAAATGTTATAAAAGATATGTCTGAAATTGAGGTTGTTCTGTAAAATTTTGATAGAGGATATATAAAGTAGCACATTGAAATATAACACTGTTTGCATAAACTGCGAAGATTAATCACATTATGTTGGTTAGATAGAGGATAGTTTCTATGCAAATAAAATCACATAGTAACGTTATTTTTTTTTCTTTCAATGTATAAAGGGATCAACTCATTTGCCTTATAAAGTATAGCTTTATATCGTTTGCGTAGGCAATTATACTATAAATGATTTAAGGGTATAAATCCAATCCGAACGTATAATCAGATAACAGATGAACTCGATGTTGATGCCTATGTCAATGGTAATACCCGCGGAGATGTAGAGGTAGATGCGAGGCCATCGAAATGACCTAAAGGAGGCGACACTCGCCGACAAAGAGGACACGGAAGGAGGCAAAAGGGCATCGAACACGACCTCGAGGAGGCGACGCTCGCAACCGAAGAGGATGCGTACGAAGGTCGAGGGACTAGGTAGGGATTTGGAGGTGAGGTGCTGGTTGGTTCTCATGATTAGATACAAGCGACATTTGAGAATTTCCTATGGGTAATTTTGGAATGAGAATGTGAATGATGTGGGATTGGCAATGGCAAATTGAGAAATTACGGGTAAAAATTAATTGTTTCCGACGGAGTGCTCCCTGCTTAATAAATGTTAATAAAATGATAATAAATAAATGTTATAGATAGATAGATATAGATTGATAAATTGAAATAGAAATTGGCGTTGTATAAAGGCTACATAACATTTTGTGTTCTTCATTGCAAAAGATGTCAATATACTTATTCTCAAAGTTTAAAGATGACCGATCAATGATTCACACTAAAATATTTGACATAATTGAATCAATGTGGTGATGCAAACATGTATATGATTTTTGAAAGTACGATAAGTTGGTCTTATATATATATATATATATATATATAGGGACCCCTTCAAATGAGGTGGGGTCTCATAGTGATTATAGAGAGCCATCAATAACTACGGTTGGATTAAGATCGGAAGGTCCGGATCAATACCACTATCGTTATATGAAATGGTTTTGACGAAATAACATTTCTATATATAGAGAAAACAAACGTGCGATTTTAATGGGACAGTAGAGAAAAAGCCGGAAGTACAAATTAGGCAAAACTACTTTCTTAATAATAGACGCCAGGACTGCTAATGTATATAACAACTTTCAAAATAGTTCAAAAATATTACTTTTTTGATGTAGTTTATTGAATAATACTTTAACAAGTTGCTATTGTATGAGCTTTTTTTGAAATAAAACCATTATAATTACAAACTTTTGTTAACATTTTGAATTTTAAAAAGGCGTCAGTGAGGGAAAAGGGCGTATCTACAAAATAAGGATAACTAATTTATTAAAAATAGACGCAAGAAGCTCTAATTTATATATTGATTGTCAACAACATTAAAAAAAATATTTTTTTAGAGATTGTTATTTGAATAACACTTTAACAAATTGATATTTTACGATACTTTTTTGAAATGAAGCAACTAAATTTAAAAGAAGTTGAGCATATTTTGTTGGATTTAAAAGCAAGCATGAGGATTAGTTAAATAAAAATTCCAATCCTAATGAAAACGATGTTTTAATACGACGAATTTGCTTTTCTTAATAATGAAAATATGTTTTAGGTGATAAAATTTATTTACAGAATATTAAAAGGTTGGTTGATAATTTAAAAAACTTGACAATAATTTGAAATTGTTACGTATAATAATACAAAAACTATGATATGAAACGAAATAACATATACTACTTAAATTTAAAATTTAATAGTATTTATTAAAAAGATGATGGCCTCAACAAAGTATGCTATGCTTTTTCAAAATAATAATAAAAATATAAAATTTTGAATTTAATTTCTTATTAATTATTAAATTCTCATTATTTTTTAATAAATGTCGTTCGAATTTTACGAATATGTGAAGATGTTTTGAAATATCTTATAGATAATTACAAAAATTTCTTACATTGTAAATTACAATTCCTATTACATGTTCCGCCTTTACATATATAAAATTCAAATCCATCTTAAAATGGAAAGCATTGGTTAGCTAATTAATATAATGTATCGACGGCTGATTATTATTATAATAAAAACATGGAAAGTAATAAATTACTTCCGTAAAGGGAGCTCTCATTCTGCTCCGACATTTCCGCCCAAAAAAAAGAGAGACGGTTGTGGCTGGAGGAGGGCAAACATCGATTAGGTCTGTCGAGCGAATCAGACGAAAGAGGATGAGCAGAAGGAAGGATACGACTGCGGCGGTGAGTCAAGAGGGGAAGGATTCCGCCTCTCGCATTGCTGGTAGGAGGATGATGCGGAGAAGGTAATGATTTAAACTTTGGACAGTACATTAGATTTTTTATTTTTTAGGGTTTCAGTATGATTTCGAAATAAAATATCTGGGGGAAACATGATTTATGAAGGTATTATATAAGTTTACATGGATATCTCATTATAAGGTCATCTATAAGTTGATTTTACCAAAATAATGAGCAAAGTAATATCTTTCTGTTGTCTTTCATTACGTTGAAACAGTAAAAATTTGATAAATTGGAATATTATGATGGAAAAATTTTGATTATTAATTTCTGGGAAGCGTTAAGAATGATTGTTAGAGAATAATGCATGTTAAATGTAAATACATACAACATATAACTTTAGATAAAATTATAAGTAAGTTAAGTATAAAATATTAATCGTTTTGATGCAGGTTTGAGATATCTTCGTCTGAATCCGACTATGAGGATTTTGACATTGGATCAAATGCTGAGTTACCTATATCCACTAGATCACCTGAAGGAAAAAATGTGCATGATCATTCTTTGAAGAAACAAAGAGGTACTTAAAGAACATAAACATTAGATTTATTCGATTTCCCGTTGATCTTTTTTATTTTAAATAATTGAAACTTGTTACTGTTACAATTAAATTTCAGAGATGAATCACACACGAGATGAATTGAATATGAAAACCACACAAGACTCCGAACAGTGTAGAGAAGAAGAGATGTTTCAGAAATACGGAAGTATGGATTAAATTCTATAATATTTATTTTGAATTTGAATCATATATTTGTTATAATACATATTTGAATATAAACTTTTAATTCAGGCAAAGGCTACGTGCAACATAGATGTTTCATAGAACATTTCGTCCATTACATAGATGGGCACAGACCTACTCCAAAACAACAATCTCTTATATCAAAGACGGCTTTTTCCAGACTTATCAACATAGGGAATATTGATATAGAGCGGAAAAATTTACAATGGCTGGTGGAGAAATACCAAGGAGGGAGGGATTTCCGATTTGGAAATAAGGTTGTGACATTCAGCGACGATGATGTTGGTATCATACTTGGTTTACCAAGTACAGGATTTCCAGTTACATTTAGGGGGAAGCATATGCCTTGGAAAAGTTTGATATCAACTGAGCTATTTGACAATGGCATGGTTTTCAACAGGAGGAAGCTGATTCACGTGTTGATTGAGTACTATGATCGGGATGATGATAACTCTGTGACCATATATGTTGCATGTTTGATTTTGTTCATGTTTGCAACGTTCCTTTTTCCAGATTGTGCCTATTCTTTTCCAAAGGAATTGCTTCACTATGTTGAGTCATTAGAGGACACAAGATACTTCAACTGGTCAGATGCTGTTGCTAGGATGATATTGTCAAATATGGACGATGTCTTTCATAGGATTCAACAGCGAAGAAATGGAGCAGCACGCATAACACTGGGCTATCTTACAGGATGCGTAGCTTGTTTATACGTAAGCTATTTCTTAGATTTACGTTATAAAAGATTTTATTAAATATTATTCTAAGATTGAATTATTTTCAGGTGTGGATGCTTGAATACTGTTGCAAAGAGCTAGTTGTGAGTCGCGATTTGAGACCAAGAATTAGGAAGTGGAGTGGAACAATAAAAGGGCTGTCAAGGAGATTGGTTTCATTAGGCAATGACCAGGTATTTATATTACATAAAATTATTAGGTCCTATCGTAAAGAGATAAATTAAAATTTCTAATAAATGAATTGATATGTAGATACTATGCAATGCTTTAGAATGAATTGTTTAATGAACTGTTAATAAACTGAACTTTATTGATTTAAACCAGATCTTGCCCAACATTCATCCAACAAAGAATGAGATAGTGAAGATAGCACCTGATGAGTATGTCTTCCCTTATGAGAAGTTCCTCTTAAGTGACTTTTCTGTGAGGAGACCAGAAATAATAATTGAAGAGGTCATCCCAGTTCCATTAGATGGTCCACTGAAGAGAGGACGTTTCAAGAAGGGTGTGTTTCATGCAATAGTGAGTGATGATGGTAAAGAAACTGAGAATGAAAAGAAAATTTCAACAAAAAAATGCTGTCAGTGTGAATCTTTGAAAATAGAAGTAACAGAGTTAAGAAATCTGATTGTGCATCTTAGAGGGGATTCAAAAAACACAGACAATGACGGTATGATTGTTCGGTATGAGACTGAGATCATGAATTTGAAGATGGAAAATAAAGAGCTTAAAGAAGAAATCATGAAGTTGGTGAATCATGTAGAATCAGCACTTAGAGAACCGTTGGTAGAAAATGTTGAAAAGCATGTTTCAAGCATTACAGTTACTGGAAGCATGATTGAGACATGTTATCAACAAGGTAGGGATGATAAGGATACTTTTGAAAAAAACACAGAGAAAGATATGCTTGAAAAAGAACAAGCTGACATATCTTTTGAAGGAAAAGATGGAGATGAGGAAAAAACTGGAACTAATAAAATGGTTGAGGAAATATTCGAGATGGTTCACGAAGAGTTGCCGAACAATGATGTTGAGAATGCAATGGATATACCTTCATTTGACCTTGAGTTTAATGAAGAAAGGAAAACATCATGTTCACTGATTAGTGAAACACCAACCAAAAGGAAGAGGGAAAAGACACAAGTAAATCCAAGCTCTCTAGCAAAAAGAGTCAAGGAAAGGAGAGAGGCAACGAGAACAAGAATAGAAAATGCAAACAAGGATCAATTTAAGAACAATGATCTAAAGACTAAATCAACAAAGAAGTCATCAAAGAATGCATCAAAGACGTCAGAACTTCATGATCATGCTGACTTGGAATCAGAGGTAAGAAATTAACTAAGAAACTATATAATATATTTATATAACGTTAAAATTTTTCTGTGCAGTACCTTTGCGACGCTCCGACAGATTTCATAGGATATGAATTCATAACATCTGAAGAGAGGGAAATAATTCAGAGTTTCCTGAGAGATCCAGCTGACAAGTACAATTATTTTTTTATCTTACTACTGCTTCAATGATTATTATATGTTAATAAACTATTGGTTAACTATATAATTGCAGGTTAAATGCAACTTATCATTCGCCGTACAAGAGTTACTGCAAAGGGAGAGAAATACATAACTTCTTGTACGAGAAAATGATTGAAGACTCGGTATGTTTATAGTTGTTCTCTATTACAAATAATGATATAATGAACAACTGTAATTATGACTAAGACAAATATTTAAACAAATGTCTGAACCTTTGTAGATAATCGAGATGTATATGGAAATTGTTTGTCATAATCACCGTAAGGACGAAGGCATAATTCCATTCATATTCACTTCGATTTACAAAATGGTAAGTCAGTGAAAAAATTAATATATAAAGGTATAAACAAATATGATGCAAACTAACATATTACATCTAAAAATGCACAGCAATTCTTCATCAACAATGTTGAAGCTGGAACAGAGGAAGAGTTCAACAACTTGGAGAAATTATATGATGATCCTGATGATCTTATTGGCTTATCAAAAGTATTCACGGTCATTCATACAAGGAATCATTGGCACTTGCTTGTTACAGATTTGGAAACAATGAATTTTTACTCTTACAACTCAATGAAAGGCAACAAATTCCACAAGAAGGATCTTTACAAATGGGTATTGAAAATTTAAATAGATCTTAAATTTATATTATATCATTCTATTATTTTACTTATCTAACTACAATCTTAATTTCAGATGGGATGGATCAAAGAATACTTCAGCACAACACACTTGGGAGATAGCGTTTTCAATTGGGGTCTAATATTTGTTGAAGACTGCCCTCAGCAACCACCACAAAGCTTGGACTGTGGAGTCTATGTCATGAAGATGGTCGAGTACTTATGCGAAGGAAAAGCACTAAACTTCAGTTACGACGACATCCCGCGATTCAGAGCAGAAATTGCTTGCCAGCTGTTGCGAACTAGCAGGGTGGAAAATTCCAGTTTCAAATGATGCAGCACCTTAAATTAGTTTTTTATGATACATTATCTATGTGTTATCAGTAGTTGGACAATGGATAGAAACAATGTTACTCTATATATTTTTGATTCAAAATGTAGCATGTAGAACTTATTGAATATCTCCAAGAACTAGTTAGTCTTCATTTGTAGCCTTTTTTAATTTGATTATGATGAGCTGTTATGACTAATTTATGGGTGTATTCTGATGAAGTGATGAAGTGGTGGTTCTTCTGACAATGTCTGCGACTGAAGGAAAGCTCATGATATTTAAAATTTTAAATTCACCCCGTTCATTTTTTTTGCCTATTCCGTGGTCTTGACTTGCTCTGTTTGTCACTACCTCTATGTTCTCTCTTGTATGTGATCGTATAAACCTCCTTTAATTGCTGAGACATAAAACATCCTGTTGATAGTACTTTCATCCAATAAGTTATATATCATTGTGCAATATATAAGTTATATATGAATGTTGAAATGATTCATACAGTAATGTTATATCATTGTGAAATATAACCTTTTTAAAATAACCATAGATCTAAATGTTATTCTTTTTTAAATGTAAATAATTAGAAGGACAAAATAATTTCAGACGAAGAGGTGCTGTTGAATACAAAGTACATGTACAGAATTGGAAAAACAAGCACATGTACAGAATATGATTCGAAATTTGAATACAAAGTACCTTATTAGATTCCTGTCAAAAAACCAATACACTAAACTTTCAGCCATGATATATATTGATTGGAAAAACAAACAGATGAACAGAATATATAGAAAACAGTTGAATGCGAAGAAAACAAACATTAAAAACTAAACACTATTTTATACAGTAAAAGTTCAAAATTTGAATACATTGTTTTCATTGTAAACATTGTAAATGTCCTATAAAAACAATCTATGTTTGCTCATTGTAGCTGAATATAGCTGCAGTTTGCTGATAACAGTATCTTCATGGAATTTATGAAGCCTCTTGAGAATTTTAAGCAATTCCTGAAAAAAAAACAAAAACAATTCTATGAGAATAACATCAAATCTGACCAAGTATACTTTTGAAAATTTAAATGAAATGATAAAATAATATATAATACAAAGTACCTTATTAGATTCCTTTCAAAAACCAATAGACTACAAATATAATGTTAGGAATCAGTGTCTCCGGAGCTCATTGATGAATCACTGAGAAGAATATCATTAAACATATAAATGAGCTTATTAATGAAGATTATATTAACTAAATAATAACTAATTGAAACATATAAATAATCACCTGTTAGAAGTTTGCAACTTGTTTGAAGGACAGTTGCGAGAGTCGTGACCAACATTGAACTTGCCACATGATTTGCATTGCCTCCCTTTGTTTCTCCTGAGTTCATTTGTTGGCCTTTGCCGATTACCACTGCCCTTAGGTCTTCCACCACGACCACTTCCTTTCGTTCTCGCAGTGTTGGGTTCACGTATAATTGGAGCATTGGCACTAGAATTTATCTGGCTAGAGTTGTTATCATTTAAATTATTTGGTTGTGATAAGCTAATATTTTGTAGCTGTGAAATAAGACTTTTAAGTTTCTTTTGAGTAAGTTCAAATGAAGAAGAATCATCAACTGATAAAGCAACAACATTGGAGCATAATCTATTCAACTCACCAGCCCTTTCAATTTGAACATTGCGATTGTAGAGTGGATAATTTCCAGATTTCTTAACACTCTTTGTCCATCTTTCTAATATGTATCCACTGTCCAGATTCTCAAAATTTCTTGTCTTAAAAACAGCAAACAAGTGTCGACAAGGTATACCTTCGTATTCCATCTTGCCACAAGAACAAACAAATAGATTTGAGTCTGTATAAAATGAAACCTCCCTGCTTTTTTCAGATCGACCAATCTTGTTGACATTATATATTATTCTGCAGCTGGAGCTCTCAGATATTACAACATTCATCTCAATACCTTTCTTTAGCTGCTTACGAACGACATAGAACATAGTCTTTGTATATACCTGCCATAATTGATCTTCCATCTTCCATGTGGTGTCCGTAATTGGTCTCTTCTGATCTGAATCATTATCCAAGTCGTTGTCGCGTTCTCTAAGCCTCTGAAGTGATGTCTGAAATCTGAAGATGAATTCAAGTAGTGAATTTTGCTTAGTTATGTGGCTTTGGAGAAAAGCATTCATACTCTCGCTGCGTTGGGTGCTCCGCATTCCTGCAAAAAATTTATCCCTCATGTATATATCAAGCCACTTATGTCTTATGCTGAACTTTTCGGCCAACCATCCATTCTCTGCTAAACCAAATTGATCAATTGCATCTATCCATCCATTTTCAAAAAGCTCAATAAAATGAGTACGCCAAACAAGGTCAGAAAAAATTTTTAATGCTTTATCTAAATCCTGTATACGACCAAGCTTTGTCTTCAACTTGGACATTATGTGCCAGGCACATAACTTGTGAATAGTATTTGGAAAGGATACTAGAATAGCAGCGTGTATAGCAGGGTCTTCATCAGTAACAATAGATATAGGATGTTTTCCCATTGCCTCGATGAATTTGTCAAATAACCAAACAAAAGATTCGGTATTTTCTCTATGTAAAAATGCATTTCCAAAAAATATGGTCCTGTTATGATGATTGACACCACAAAAAGATCCGAATACGAGCTTGTATTCGTTAGTCCTGTAGGTGGTGTCAAATGTAATTGCATCGTCAAAAAGTTTGTAGTCAGCAATAGACTCTGAATCAATCCAGATGCAATGAGTAAGCCTATTTTCCTCATCTGTTTTATAGGAATAGAAGAACTCAGGAGTCTTCCTTTGACAATTGCGTAAATGTTCAAGTAGCATATGAGCATCCAAACCATCTTTGTTTTTCTTTTCAGTTCTATTTAGATTGTATATATCACGAACAATACCACCAGCTTGACTATTAGTGATAAAACCATTGTCGATGAAAGCTGATTGCTTGGATGTAGAAATATTAATATCAGTCATTGATTTCACAAGCAACTTCGTAGCCCTTGAAAACCTTCTATTCGGTCTCAAATAACGTCGTTTAGAGGGCGTTACAAGGTTGTGGTTATGATCTTCACTGAATTTAACAACAATCCAGTCACCTTCTTCATGCCTATGACAAATAGCAAGCATTGCATTGCATCCAGTTCTAACTAAACCAACTCTACGTTCTTCATGATAAAATTCAATATCATCACTGTAATCGCTATCTACTGAAATACGTACTTTCCGATTGCTCTTAAGAGTCGAGAAACCTTGTTTCCAGCAAACAAATTTCTTAAAAATAACCATCTTTTCCTTTGTTACTCTGTTAACACCGTGACGAGTACTACTCTTTCTAACATTAAATCCAACAATAGTAGCATAAGACTCATATAACTGGTATGCTTGTTCAATAGATCCAAAAGTCATTCCAATGATTGGAGTATATGGATTTTCATATTCAGCGGACCTTTGCGGTGTATGGCAGTCTTCTGTAGATAAAAAATAATTATAGACAATATTATTGACTTTATAACCTTTTCTGAAATTTATATAATTTGATATGATTTAATGTACTTCGAGTTAGATATTACGGCTCAGCTGCAATTGATAACGTACTAAAGTATTGAAGTTGTTCAGTACTTATTAATATAATGATCTAAAATTTAAATATATATGTAAGTTATTAAAATAAAATGTCAAAATTTCAAAATATTAACAATATTCCTAAATTTAACAAAATTTTGAAAAAAAAATTACGGAATTATTCTATGAAGATGTCATTTGGGAAAAAGAAAATTGTAACATCTAAAGCGTATAATACGTTAAAATACTGTTAAACATATATAAATTAAATATTAAAATAACTACTGTTTTATTAAACTATTATTTTTTATTTTAAAAAAATATCATTAAATTTTAAAAAATTACTGGTTATTTCAAATTAATTTCTGCCTAAAGTAAATATGTTTAATAATTTGTAAAGATTACCAACAATTTCAAATATATATCGAATATTATTAAAAAAAGAATAATTACTTTAAAAATGGGTTTTAATTTAGTATTATTGAAAAACATTGAAAAAAAATAAATTTATGAATTTCTTAGAACATCTATACAAGAAAAGAAAACATTCTGTACGAACCTTGGAATTCATGATCTCCATTACTTCGATCAGAAGGACCATCCAGTAGAAGGTGCGCCTGTTATGAACATAAAAAATTCAAACAAATTATTTAAAAACAAACATGGAAGAACCTGATACATATTTAAAAAATATAAACCTGTTGCTGGGCGAGATTCGGATCATGGTATTCAACTAAAGCATCAGATGAACCGAGAAGAAGAAGATGCTGAAATATGAATGATATATTACACATCATGTGTTTATAATAATATTGAATAAAGAAATTTGATTACGAAGAAAAAAATAATATGAAATGAAGAAATAAGAACCTGGAAACCACCAACGTTTAAGTTTTCTGAAGACATGGACAGAAGGAACAGCTCTAAAACTGGAGACGATATTCGAAAACAATAAAGTTGATGATATTCTAAAGACATGAACAATGAGATAAGCTGGAATGGGAAATAAGACATAATAGGTATGTTTACCTAATTAAATCGAGACAATAAAGTTGATGATATTTAATATTTCCAAATCGAACATAAAAGTCGGAAATGTAGTTAATAAGTTAGTATTTTCCATAAAAAGAGGATGGAAGGCGGTTTTGGTGGTGGTTTTCTTTTGGAAAACCGGATTTAATCATGACCATCAATACATATCAAACGGCTGTCATTTGTGGCTCATCATATTCACAATGAGACCCCGTCTCATTTGAAGTTTCTCCTATATATATATATATATATATATATATATATATGAGGTGCACCTTTCCTGGGTGTATGGAAAGCCCATCACGAGATCCGTTAGATCTCGATCTAGCGGTTCTTCATCCAAAAGGGTATTTTAGTCCATACATTTCCGTTTTAAATTCGAATTTAATTTCGAATTTGGAATTTATTTCGTCTTTATATTTTTCCATTTTTAGCGTGTCTGATTTGGTATTTTCTGTTGCCTTTTAGTTGCCGAATTTTCGCCAACATGGTAGCAATTTCGCGCAATGTAGAATAGCAGGTTTCTTTGTAAAATTCCGCTTGATATTGTAAAACTGCATCCTGCATTGTAAAATAAAATCACAATTAGTAATATTAATATTATAATAATTGTAATTTTGATAACACTATTGTAAAAGATCATGGACGTTTTGTAAAATCTGTATGAAGATTGTAAATCCATCAGATCCTATTATGTGCTTTTTTCACAAATGCCAAGTATCTTTGTAAAATTTGAATCCCTGTTGTAATTTTGCATCCTGCATTGTATAATAAGATCACAGTTAGTAAAAAATGATATGCAATTGTAAAATACGATCTGAGATTGTAAAAAAAACTCGAGATTGCAAAACAATCTCAGATTGCAAAATAGGTCATTTATATTGTAAAAATACGATCTGGATTGTAAAAAAAACACTCGAGATTGCAAAATAGGTCATTACATTGTAAAAACCTGGGCATGCCCTCCATCTATAGCATCCTCTCTACCCGCACCTCCTCCGCCCTTCTCCTCCATGACCCACCTCCTCCATGCACGTCCTCCTCCGCCCACACACCTCCATTCCGCACTCCTTCAACTGTCTCCTCCATGATCCACCTCCTCCACGCTTATAAATGTAAAAAAAAATTCTAAAATTTGTAAAAAGATGATATGCTATTGTAAAATACGATCTGGGATTGTAAAAAAAACTCGAGATTGCAAAATAGGTCATTATATTGTAAAAACCTAGGCACGCCCTCCATCTCCAGCATCCTCTCTACCCGCACCTCCTCCGCCCTTCTCCTCCACGACCCACCTCCTCCATGCACGTCCTCCTCCGCCCACACACCTCCATTCACGCACTCCTTCAACCTTCTCCTCCCCTCCCCACTTACCTTCACATCCACCAGCACGATCTCCGATGTTTGAACCTGTGGAATCGACCAGCCTCCTCCCACATGCCGTCATCGATGATCTTCGCGACGTAGGTGAACGTGATCTGTTGGGGAGGCGATGGAGGACGTCGGAGCAGCCTCCTCCCACATGCCGTCGTCGAGAGAGAGACAGGAGAGAGAGAGTCGTCGTCGAGAGAGAGAGATAGGAGAGAGAGAGATGTGAGATAATTAAGGAGATATTTTGTTGCATTCTAAATATAGAATATACCAAAATGACCATAATGGGTTTTTCGACATTTAAAAAATATAGATAACAAGCCATTAATGATAACCATCAGATTGACTACGGATGGTTAGGATGGTGGGCTTTCCATGCACCCAGGAAAGGTGCACCTCTTTGGAAATATCTCCTATATATATATATATTACAAAAGTAAATATGAGTATGTGTGTGTACCTGTACCCAACTCGGGATACAAACATGCAAGCTAAAGAATTATGCATAGAATTGTACAAATATGATTTAATAGGATACAATGATATATTATGTTTTATGTTCATGATGACTAGGAGTAGATACTATAGGTTGATCATGCAACATATAGGCGTGTCAGAAAAGCATATGTATGGTAGGTCAAACTTAGGTGGTACACGGTTGCCTGGATATGTTGAGCGTGAGTAATAAATTATTTGCAAGATATGATACTCGGTTGTCATTCGATGGATTGATTGACGGAAGATGCGATCGTGTCATTTGGAGGCACGAGTGGTTTAATATCCGTTAGGTCATGATAACATGTATCTAAAGATGATGGTACTGATGATTAAATGTTAGGATGTGGTTTACATTATTGGGTCTTCGATGATGACGTGCTTCCTTGTTTGTCGAGTCGAGGGTTTGGAATCCTGAATAATAAAATAAAAGAAAAGAGTCAGTGTAGCATTGGAGGATTGGGTGAGGCATGTGACAGTATAATCTCATCAGATCAATGCAACCTCCAATCCTGAAGTGTCCATAGCTTCGACGTCCATGAGAGGTGAGGTAAATCACTTAGACTAATCTCTGACGTGGAATAGAAGGAATATGGCTTAATGAGAAGAAATAGATTTGTCTAGAATAATAAATTTTTCTACATACCACACTTGTTTACTTTTCTCTTTATCATTGCTTAGCACTGACTAATCGGTACTCTATGATTTTAGGAAACCCAACATGCATCGGTAAGTCATTGTCCGGACTTTAAGCAGACATCCAGCCATGCAATAGTAGTTGTTTCTATTATAAGGTAGTTAGTAGTTCTTTTTTGTCCTTTTCTTTCATACTTGATGTGCATGTAAAAGAATATAGTGGGACAGTTTGTTATGTAAGATTTAATTGTGAATGGAAAACTATGAGTTGCTCTCTCTATAGCAGTCTGTTTCTGAATGTTAACTATTATTATTGAATAAGTTATCATCGATTAATCAGATCCGGTCAAGGGGAGGATCAGACGACTCAGAAGCAGGGTCGTGATAGCTTATATATTTTCCCTTGATTTTGTTTGTTTATTCTATTAAAATTCCTTGCTTACTCATTTTGAGCTGGTTTTTTATTATTACGTGCATGCAATTAATATAAAACTTTTGTTTCGGACTTTGAGAAAACATGTTGAAATTGCTCCCTAAATGAATTAGTTAGTAGATTTTTCGTTGGATTTTTCTTTGATTCACATTGTAACTTAAAAAAATCTTATTGTAGCTCTTGATTTGCACTACCATATATGATTTTTTCCCATAATTTTTGGGTCTAATTTGATATATTTAAAATATAAAAAGTTAAAATTGGAGTTCGTTGGTTTTTTATTTTTCTTTTATGCATCTTATCTTGATACCTCCAAACAACCAAAAATAACTAAAAAACCACACACACACACACACACACACACACACACACACACACACACACATATATATATATATATGGGATTGGGGAGCCTACACCCATGTGTAGGTAACTTACCTACACCCACCTCTTGTTTCTTATATTTTTTGATTTTTTTTGAAATGGATCTTTAGGGGATTTACTTAGAATATTAAATGGAATATGTGTTTCAAATTTCATGTAAAACAGACATTCCTAACAGCTCCATCGGAAGGGGTCGATTTCAGCAAATCTCAGACCGTTAAAATTTGACTGTCATGATGGATAAGTTAGAAGTCTCAAAATAAGTTGAAATTTGAATGACGATATGGTGATATATTGTGATCTAAATTCCCCAAGGAATTAATTCAAAAAAATAAAAAAATTTGAGGGAAAAGAGTTGGGTGTAGGTAAGTTACCTACACATGGGTGTAGGCTCCCTTTTCCCTATATATATATATATATGAGGAAAATGGGGCTGCCCCCTAGGGGGAGCTAACTTAGCCCCCCCCCCCCCTCGCCCTATTTCCTTTAATTTTTTGAAAATTTTTTTGAAAATTTTTTCCGTGAATATTCATCACTATATCCCTATATTATGTCATAAAAATTTTGTGTGAAACAGAGACTCCTACGGCCTCCATCCAGACAGTCATTTTTTAACGGTCTCAAGATTTTTTAAATTGACCCTGTCTGGATGGAGGTCGTAGGAGTCTCTGTTTTGCATGAAATTTGAATGACATAATATAAGGATATAATAATGAATTTACATAATTTTTATTTTAAAAAAATACGTGAAAAATGGGACGGTGGGAACTAAGTTAGCTCCCCCTAGGGGGCATACACATTTTACCCTATATATATATATATATATATATATATATATATATATATATATGAGGATGGGGAGCTTGCACCAAGGTTCATGCAATTTTATATGTACCAGAGCTTATATCTTCTACATTTTTTACTTTTTCGAAAAATAGCATCATGTATATTCATCTATATATCCCTCCAATATGTCATTCGAATTTCGTCAGTAACAGAGATTCATATGACCTCCATCTAGAACGGGTAATTTTAACGGTCTTAGAATTGTTGTAATCGACCTGTTCTAGATGGAGGGCATAGGAGTCTCTGTTTCTGACGAAATTCGAATGACATATTGGAGGGATATATAGATGAATATACATGGTGCTATTTTTGAAAAAGTAAAAAAATGTGGAAGATATAAGCCATGGTGCATGTAAAATTACATGCACCTTGGTGCAAGCTCCCTATCCCCTCTCTCTCTCCATATATATTAATTATTAATATAACATCATGTAGTATATACATATACTATTAAGAAAAAAAGAAAAAAAGACATAATTATAAAATATAAGTGTTGTGTACCTCTTGACTTATTTAAAGAAAACTTTCTTCATGTAAATTATAGATCTGGACTCTTCCAGATCTATAATTTTAATGTCATGGTCTTTTTGATTTGAAAACAGTATTTCTTTTTTATTTTTCTTTGAATTTTTATTTCTAGAATTTTTAGCTGTTGTAGTCAACCTCATGGTCTTCACCAACATGTGATACTCCACCATTGGCCTGTTCTTGCTCTTTGTTGACTCGTGTCCCGCGCTCTTTGATCGGTCAACATCTAATCGCTCCCTATTGGCTCCCTGCTGCCACATCAACCCTCCATAGTTGACCGACTTATCAACTACACCTGCTTTGAGGGCTCGGGTTGCCTGTTGAAGTGTTGTAGTGTTGTAATGCACTACAGCCGCTCGATCATGCTTGAGCATGATCGAGCGGCTGTAGTGCATTACAACACTACAACACTGCAACAGAGGATCCACACTCCTGCTTTGATCCCTTACAGCTGATCTTCTCATCTGTTAGCTCCAGCCACCCACTCCCATCAACCTGTCAACCCTACACCCCCAATCAACATCCTACTCCACTTATAACCTCCCAATCATCGTCGGCATCGCTTAGAAGCCACCGCACCACTTGCCATTGTTGCTGGACCAGAGCACCCATCTCCATTGCCCAGCAACCCTCTTTCATCATCCTTTACCTTTACCCATCCAGTGTCGTCTCTGACTTTTTATGGGCCCTAGGCAACAGGAAAAAATTGGGCCCTTATATAGTTTTTGAATATACATAATTTTTTAAAATTCCTAAAGTTCTTATAAAAAGTTTCTAAAATTTTACAAAGATCTACGGATGTTATACCGACGACTATCAAATAACAAATTATGAACTAAAAATCATGAAAAAAAAAGAACAATGCCATCTGGTAAAAGAATCAAATAGCACCATGCAATTGCACCCCTGCGACTCATCAAACATAGTAGAGTCAAATAGAACCAGGTAATCACTTTGGATGGTATAATCGTTAAAAAGAGACCATATCTTTATAAACTGTAAAATACAATGATAAAATGCACGTGAAACTGGATGCGGAAATAGCGTTGCGGAGAGGACTCACTGACAGTCCGGGTTCATCGCGGTATTGAAGTTGGGCATTCAAGAACTCTATGAGGGTAGACCAACGTGCAAAGACGATGTCCAGCAACTCAATGTCTCGACAATACGATGAGGATGCATCACAATATGCACTACAAGTGATGAAGAAACTGTAATTCATGAAACGGAGGGGTTTGGAGTATGGACTTTGGAATCCGATCGTCGATTCGGTTTAATGGTGCGACTGGAAAACATCGCTGTGAATGGGAAGGGAAACCGAAGAGTACGGCAACTATTTCCAGGAGTAGGGAGGAAGGCAAGACATCTAAGAGATTTTTGTAAATGGGTAGTATGGGTGATGGGTCTTAATATGGGCCCCTAAAGTTGGCGGGCTCTGGGCCATTGCACTTCTAAACCACCCTCAGGTGTACCCATCTGTATGCATCCTTATGTGCAGGTTACGAAGAACTGGACACCTAATGTGGATACTGGTCTCATTTACACTGTTTGGTACACCATGAAGATTCATGAGGATACACGTGAGTGCTTATCGAGATGCTGTTGGAGTCGGATGTGTTCACAGCTCAATGCTTACCACTATTCCAGCCTCTTGAGCATGAGGGAGAGATGAGAGTATATTCGACGACAATATAACGTAATACTCGACATAGCATCTATTGTAACAATAGAGGATCCGCTCATCTTATTACTATAGATGGCCCTTCAACGACGAGAAGTTTCTAGTGTATCCACACCAACACTAGGAACTTCTTACGAAGCGGTATAATTGCTTAATCATCAACGAAAACTGTCTGAAATAATGCATCTAACTGGTAGTCTAAATCCTTCCCTTATTGTAGGTTGAGGTCCAGTTCCACTTCACTACAACAAAATTAAGCTATAGTGGCGGTTTTTTCAAAATCCGTCACTAAATTAGCCATTGCTAAATATATAACGACGATATTATTCGTTGAAAAATGAGTTTTCGTACTCAAAATTAGCAACGAATATCATATCTGTCGTTATATCATTAGCAACGGTCCATATAGCGATGCTTACCCGTTGCTATTTTTCAAAATATCAAGTAATTGTCACTATTTTTTTAGTTCAAAATTTAGCGACGATTAATTAGAAGTTTGAAAAATAGCAGCGAATAAGCTTCTCTATATGGATCGTTGCTAATGATATAGCGACATATATGATATTCGTCGCTAATTTCGAGTATGAAAAATCATTTCGCAGCGAATAATATCGTCATTATATATTTAACAATGGCTAATTCAGTGATGGATTTTGAAAAAATCGTCACTATAGCTCAATTTTTTTTAGTGCTTGTAGCATGACTACAAACTTGTTAGTCTTTTTTTGCAATTTTGATTCCAAAATCCAACCTTTTAGATTGAATCTTAAATTAATGCTCTACAAATCCTCCAAGTTTCGCTCAAATCGAAGGTTATTTGCTATTTTATCTTAATATTTAAAGATATAGATCCTTTTTAAATGAAATTTAAGTTGCTTAAATATTGTCCGGATCTTTAAACATTAATATAAAATAGCAAACAACCTCTTAGTTGAACGAATTTTGGAGGATACGTAGAGCATTAATCTAAGATTCAATCTATATGGTTGGATTTTCGAATCGAAATCGTAAAAAGGAAAAAAATAAAATAAAATGAATTACATCAGACGATCTGTTCTCCTGGTTCCACATAAACCCTAAACATGGAGACCGGATTCGAACGATACTAGTTTTATGCTCTCCTTTCTCGTTGAATCTCTCTAAACTTATAAGATCACAGATGACCAACAGATGGCCTACGAGCTTGTGCACACCGAATCCTACCATACGCATATGACTCTCGCAGGATGGATCCTCCGCTGCAGCAAGGGATGCAACAGACTCTGCTGTGGCCCTCGGAGCCGCTCGATCACGATCGAGCAGTTCCCACGAATTCCCACTTTATGTGGGCCCGGATCAAGGGAATTCGTGGGAACCGCTCGATCGTGATCGAGCGGCTCCGAGGGCCACAACAGAGTCTGTTGCATTCCTTGCTGCAGCAGAGGATCCATTCTAGGACTCTCGACCTACCAGATCGGTTTTCGCATGGCAGACGGATCCTCTGTTGTTACAGCAGGTGCTGTAACGTAGAGGAGCTGCCGGATCACCATCGAACGGCCCTTAGAGGGTGCCGAGGAATGTTGGTGCGCATCCGTCGGTGATCCAAAGGCTCACCTGCATTACAGCACTGGTTGTAACAGCAGATCGGTTTCGTTGGCTGGAAGAAAGCTGCCTTGCATTTTTTATTCTCAACAACCCTGGTACTGACAGTGTAAAAATCACACGAACAAACACTCCAAATTCACTAATTGTGATTATTGAATGGACGAGAAGCTTTAAGCAGCGATGGCGGCAGCCCACTCGGCCTTGACCTTCTCCAAAGCAACGTAAGACGATCCCCCAGCCTCCACCGCCTTCTTCATCTTCCCCTGCAACTCCTTCACCCTCGCCCTCAGAGCACCGCTCTCCTCACCCATCAGCACACTCACCGCCCTCTCCACCTCCTCCGCCGCCGCCCAGTTCCCCTTCAGCCTGTCCATCTTCATCCCCACGGACACGCCTATCTCCTCAACCATCTCGTGAGCGAGGAGATGCTGCTCCGCGTATAGAGGCCACGCCGCCATGGGCACCCCGTGCCACAAGCTCTCCAGGCAAGAGCTCCATCCGCTGTGTGTCACGAACCCACCTACCGCCCCGTGTCCGAGTATCTCCGTCTGCGGCGCGAACGACGGCCACACCAGGCCCCTCTCCTTGGTTCTCTCAACGAACCCATCAGGCAACACCTCCTCCAGCACCGCATCCGACGAGGCCACGAAGTCCGCCTCACTCGGCTTCGGCGGAGCGCGGAGAACCCATAAGAACCTGTGGCCGCTTCGCTCCAATCCAATGGATATCTCCCTCACTTGGGCCTCCACGAAACGTCCCAAGCTCCCGAAGCAGAGGAGAACCACGGACCCAGCTGGCTGCCCATCGAGCCATGCAATGCACGGATGACGAACTTGACGGCGACCCATCTCCGATCTGAAGGGGAGGAGGGGCCCGACGGCGTGCACCGGAGGGGTGGGTTGGTCGGGGACGTAGAGGCCCTCCTCTAGTGCCTTGAGGACGTTGGGTTGGATATCGGTGAAGGTGTTCACGAGAATCCCTTTGGCTCTCCGGAAGCGGAGAACGTGGCGGAGGAAGACGTAGTAGGAGTCGTCCTTGCCGTGCGCGAAATCGTTGGTTATGGCGGGGAGGGGAAGGTTCGAGGAGAAACCAGGGAAGGGCACGGCCTCGCCATGCGCCTCCACAGCCTTGCGGTTGTTGGGTATCATGGGGTCGAGGATGGGCATGTGGAGGCCGAAAGCGAGCACGGCGGCGCTGGTTATATAGAAGATGTAAGTAGGGATGCCCAACTTCTGGCCAACATCGAGCAGGCTGCTACACATGAGGTCGACGACGAGTGCGGCGATGGGTGCAGATGAGGTGGCGAGTATGGTCTGGAGGGCGTTGGTGATGGAGGGCGTGTAGAGGTCCATGGCGGTGGAGGCGAAGGCTTCAAGGCGGAGGGAGGAGGATGACGGGAGTTGGGTGGGGGGGAGGTGGAGGAAGGAGAAGCCGGGGAGGGAGGAGATGAGGGAGGTGACCGGTGGGTCGGGGAGGAAGGGCGGGATGGAGATGATGGTGATGGTGAAGGTGGTGGAGAGGGCCTTGGCGAGCTCCACCGTGGGGGTGAGGTGACCCAACGCTGGGAAGGGCACCAACACCACATGCAGACGCTGCTGCTGCTTCTCCCCCTCCATTGCTCTCTCTCTCCCCGTGTGTGGGGGGCCTTTACGTGCTCCATTGGAGTTGAGCTATCACCTTTTAAGCTTGGATTTTCACGCTTTCTTTACACCTAATTTGTTGGTATTTGATCTAGTTAATGACCTAATTTGTTGGTATTTGATCAAGTTCTTCGCTTAGTTACAGAATGGAAAGCTTGAACGTCTTCTTGAAGGAAGCGACTTAATGGTGGTAGGTTTTGAAGCTCAAGTTCCTTTGCTTCCATGTTTAATGCTATCTAGAAGCTCAAGTTTGAAGCCACTTAATGGATCTCCTACCTGCAATTATAACTCTTATTTGGTTGTGAACACGCGATCTAACCGATATTTCAGCGATGAAGTAAAAGATAAAATATGTGATATAAATGATAGTGATAGACTTGATCGTTGCCTTTCATCTTCTGCGAGGGCCAATGCAGTGGAAACTAGTTTTCTGTCAAAGCGCTCATCCAAATGTAAGAATCAAACACTTCTTTCACCCACTTCACATGATGAAACTTATCCAGTTTAGAGACAAACACTTCTTTTGCCCACTTCACATGATAAAACTAATTCAGTTCTTCCCACCAGGGCATATAGCTCAACTGGTGTGGATTCCCAACTTTGACAGGAGAGACTCAGGCTTGAGTCTCATGGAGTACTTACACGGGGTGCTAATGAGGACTCCATTAGTATTCCAACAGGCTTTATGCTCGGGTTTCTGGATTATTATAAACAATACTCAGTTTTGGCACCTTTTAAAAAATAGATTCCATGGAATGCTAACATATTTTACGATAGGCAGTTCATCTAATGAAACTCTATGTTTTCCTAACGACCTCTTTTTTTCATGTTCATCTTGCAGGTTCATCTACACATGAAGCCAAGAAGGTAAAAACATTTTTATCGCCACAATTTTTAGGAGTAAGCAATTCAAAATCATTTACCTATGTTGTAAAAACAATATGCTTTTTCTACCTCTGGATTATCTTTCTTTCATATATATTTTTCTGAGTATCTAACTAGCAAGGGGCCCATTCATAAAAAAAAGTTCTGATTTTTTGTTGATATTATTTCAAATTAACTGTACCCACTCCACTGATCTGGTGGTAGTGCAGTCTGCTGTCTGCCTACCACACGAAAGACCACAGTTCAAATCCCTCCTTGTGGGAATTGCGTTAGGTTGCCGACAGCCATAAAAAAAATACTTTGATCTTTCAACATGAATTTGAGCAAGAATCTATGTAACTGACCATTATACTTAAAGTGAGAGAAGGCTTCGGCATTTTTTTACTGTGTCAAATTAAGTGATATTTACCTGTTACAAATATAACAAAGAAGATGCTGAAATTGTGGAACACACAACTCACAATCTATAATAATATTTACCTGTTACAAATATAACAAAGAAGATGCTGAAATTATGGAACACGCAACTCACAACCTATAATATCATTTAGTGATTATTAAACCATCTATTCCTTACAATTAGTAGACGTAATGAAATTTTGAGAGGTTCCTGCTCCCATAAATTATATCAGTATTTTTCTTGAATGAAAACCTTTTTAAAAACATCAGTTATTTTCATGCCAGGATTATTTTCAAGACGATGTAGTAAGTTTGCAGGACAATGATCTATTTTCCAATAAAATTGGATAGCTGTCATGGCTAATAGCCATCCTTATTTATTTTTAAAAATAGATCCAATATAGACTTGAGTTTAGCAAGCAAACATTATTTTATGTACGATTTTTCCTGGATTATTTCCTTGAATTTCTGGCACTTGGACTATATAGATTAGGAAGTACACATTAGCATTCATCTTTGCATATTAAAATATCGAGCTCTTTATTCTTCTCTTGCTGTTTGTAACCTACATCGGTCTTTGCTTTATATATTCGTAATCACTAAGCTATGCTTGTCAATTGTCATAATGAAGCATGGATTCTGCGGAGGAGGTGCTCGTGCGGCGAGCCATGATGCCCAGATGTGATGGGGCTCCACCTGGAGTGCTTGGGTGCCATCGCGGGAGGCTGTCAACACCGGGGACTTGGTGCGATGCCGCCGAGATCGCCAGGATGCGGATGGCCTGACTGGATGAAGAACGCCCCGTTGAGAGGGGTACCGCCTGCCAAGGGGGATTATCGCCTGCCAAGGGGCTTTGAAACATAAACAATAAGAACACCTCCAGGGGCTTTGATGGCGCGCATGTTCTGCCCGTTGTGTCTTTGGATGATGCAGCTGCATGGATGTGAAGAATGGCAGCGAGCAAGACTCGAGAGATTAGGGTTTCAAAAACCCATAAAAAAATCCCAGAACTTGAATCATGAATATAAATGATCTTCAAGAATATCAAACATTACAATCGAATCTCGAAAAACTAAAGAACATGAAATCCTCAAGAAGCGAACCCGCTCTAATACCATGTTAGAAAATCGGAAGCGGAAGCGGAAACGATAATCAGAGCATAGAAATAAAGATAAACATGAACAACACAAAAGATTTTACGTGGAACCCTACTCCGTGAGGAGCATGATGAAACCACGGGAGAAGCCCTCAAAGGGGCGTGTTTCTCTATTGATTTTCTCATCTGTTACAGGAGGCCTGGGGCTCCTTATAAGTAGGCGCACTACCAAATACTCCAACAGTAATCTTTGAGAAAGTTAATGCAAAATCAGCCCATTGAGGCAGTTCTCTCGTGGTTTCATCCTGCTATTCACGGAGTAGGGTTCCACGTAAAATCAAAGTGTTTAATTTGTTTTGCTCTTGCTTTGATTCGCTTCCGCATTTTTATATTTCAACATGGTATCAGAGCCACGTTGAGGCATCGATTCGTGTTTAAGTTCTTGCCATGATTAAAAAAAAGCAGACGGTGAAAAAAAATATGAAATGAAGTCGAGAATATTTAAAAAAGGGGAGTGATGTAAAAAAAATAGAGAAGTTGTGGTGAAAAAAATGCGAAAAATGAGATTGAAAAACAAAACAAAAAAGATGAATACAGTCCAAAAAAAGAGTTGGGACTGGAAAAAAAGAGAATTTCTTGTTGATCGTTCATTGTTCTCCCAACTTGGTTGTTTACGACAAGGTTGGGAGAAAGGGGGAGTGATGGGTAGAGCATTCCATGCTCTACCATTGTTGGGTAGTGGAGTCATCCCTACCATTGTTTGAAGTGTTGGGTAGGGGTTTCTGAACCCTACCATTGTTTGAGGTGCTCTATTTGAGTACCTATGTTTTGTGGAGTTCTCCAGAGGGAGACTCACTGCTTGAGGTGCTCTATTTGAGTACCTATGTTTTGTGGAGTTCTCAAGAGGGAGACTCACTGCTTGAGGTGCTCTATTTGAGTACCTATGTTTTGTGGAGTTCTCCAGAGGGAGACTCACTGCTTGAGGTGCTCTACTTGAGTACCTATATTTTGTGGAGTTCTCCAGTAGGAGACTCATTGTTGGCTTCATTCTCCAGCGTTCGTGAACTCCACTATGTATGGATATTCCCACGGCATGTTTTTCTTGGTCGTGAACTCCACTATGTATGGATATTCTCACGGTATGTTTTCAGGGCCGTGAACTCCAGTATGCATGGATATTCTCACGACGTTCTTGTTGGCCCTTCAGAGTGATGGAGCAAGTCTTCAGTGAAGACATGTTGCGGGCCGGAGTACTCCATGATGAATACTCAATTGTTGATCAGATATCTCTACAGATCACTATTCACACTCCAGTCTCTAGTTCCTCTTCACCAGCATGACATGAGAAGCAACGTCTTCGGCAGCAATTGACAGCGTGTGTTGAGTTGACATTGTATGTTTTTCATGTACTTTGTATGTGAGTGGGTACATTCTTGTTGTTTATCCAAGCTTAGCATTGCATGCTTAGCTTGAGGGGGAGTGTTGAAGAATGGTCTTGGTGGGCTATGTTTAGTACCACATCTTGAAGTGGTGACTTTTGGTCACATTGGTGGGGCTATATAAAGAGCCCCACACCCATTGTAATCTTTGAGAAAGATTAATGCAAAATCAGCCCTTTGAGGCGGTTCTCCTGTGGTTTCATCCCGCTCCTCACGGAGTAAGGTTCCACGTAAAATCAAGTCTTCATTTTATTTTGTTCTTGCTTTGTTCGCTTCCGCATTTTATATTTCAACAATTCACAAACACTTGGAATTTGATTTGGCACCAATTAGTGGTCAAACCATTGATCTTGTCACTTTTTATCAGTTTGATGCTAAAAACTTAAAGTTGAGCAACTATATGAGATGCTGCATACATTCCTATTGATTGACCTCGCAAAAAGATGCAATCCTCCTCAAAAATATGGCTTTCCGTACATGGTTGCATTTGCACTATAAGTTGCTAAGGAGGCATAATCTCCAGAGTCATCTATATATAAGAAGGCCTATTACAGGAGCACAGTCTGGACATTAGATTGATGCTATAGGTGATGAGCTGGAGTCTCTTCACAGGAATTAAATGTGTAAGCATGTCAAGTTGCCAAAAGAGAAGAAAGTTATTGGCTGCAAATAGATCTTCAAGAAAAGACAAGAATTTCATGGACTGAAGGCATCGGATAAAGACATGCCTATTTACAGAAACACCACAAGTTAGAAGGTGTAGGATACAAAAGGATATTTTCTCATTGTGAGGTAACATGCGTTAGGCTGCTGCTAGCTCTTGTAGCACGAGACTTGGAGTGGAGCAGTCTGATATAGCAACAACTTTTCTACATGATGAACTCAAAGAAGATATTTTGATGATCCAACCAGAGGAGTTTACATTTCAAGGAGCGTGTAGATCGAATAAGTTCATGTATGGAATTATGCAGTCTCCTAAGAAGAAATACAATGCTTATTAAAAAAAGAAGTGATAAATATTTGACAACTTCGTGGTTAGTTTTGGGTTCGACTGGAGCCATATAACTGCTTTGTTTATCACATAGAGGTGGATGATGAGTCCTTCCTCTATATGTTATTTTATGTCAACAATACGTTGATAGTTGTTAATGAAAAAAGAATTATTGATGATCCGATGAATCTCCCTAATTCAGAGTTTGACACGAAGGATCTTATTACAACAACGAAGATTTTAGGGATTGAAATCGACTGGGATCATGCTAAAGGACAACTTTTCTTGTCTCAAAAGAAATATTTGGAGAAGATCTTGGCAAGAGTTAGAATGTCCATTGTGAAGCCCGATAGCGTGCCATTTGTTGCAAATATTCATCTTTGAGTTTCTTTTGCACCTCAGTCTAATGCAGAGGAGCATATGTCATGCATTCCCTATGCTACTGCGGTTGAGAGTCTTATGTATGTCATGGTATGTACAGACTCGGATATCGTTCATAGTATGAGCATTGTTAGTAGGTTCATTGTGAATGCATGGAAGGAACACTGACATGTAGTAAAGCGATTTTTTTAATATCTGAGAGGAACACTTGGTAGTGGCCTCATCTTTGGAAGTGGTTATAGTGATCTTTGTTACTGTGTGTTTGATTGTATTTATTAGTCTATTCATGTCATTGCTCTAATGTCACTTTCTTGCAACTGACATAAAAATACATAATATCGTCTTTTCCATCTTAACATGGCAAATAACTAGGTGATTGTTGACTTATTACTGTTGGGCGATTTTATGTGTTTTCTTTCGTGGTCAGTTTCTGCTTTTGTATTATTGATCGGATTCATTCTCAACACTGACAAGGCTTCATGAGCCTAACAAACAAGAGAGAGCCGCCACAAGTGGTCTTTAAGGGATATTTACACCCATAACTCGGAGTAATTTCGTAATTACAATCATAACCCCGCGTAATCGTGAATTACACCCAAGACCCTCAATAATGCTTAACTTTTACATAACACACCCCCGTGTTAACTTTCGTCAAATTTCCCGTCAAGTATGACGAAAACTGTCAAATATTTACATTTTTACCTTTTAAATTATCATTATTTACATTTTTATCCTCCAACACCCATTTGCTCCCCTCCCCCCACACCTACCTCCTCCCCTTCTTCCCCCATCGACCACCTCCCCCTCCCCTTCCTCCCCTCGTCGGCCACCTACACCACCCCTTCCTCCCCTCATCGACTACCTCCTTCTCCTGCCTCCTCCCCTTCCTCCTTCAACACCCACCTCCTCTTCCTCCCCCCACCAACCAACTCCTCTTCCCCATTTTCTTCTTCAGTGTGGGTATACGACGGAGGGGCTCCACTTCGAAGACTCCGATGGGCTGTTATTCTGGAGCTTACAACTGATGCAGATTCGGGGGAGTCCAAGGTCGACCTCAAGTTTGGAGGCTTGCTTGGTCGACAAGCTTGGTGGCTTGCGTGGAGGGGGTGTGGGGGTTGGGCTGGAGGAGGAAGAAGGGGAGGAGGAGGTGGTCGGCGAGGGTGGGGCGAAATGAAGGAGGAAGAAGGGGAGGGGCGAGATGGAGGAGGAAGAAGGGAGGGGGAGGTGGTCAGTGGGGGTGGGGCAAGATGGAGGACGAAGAAGGGGAGGAGGCGAGCCGGGGGAGGAGGCGAGCCGGGGGAGGAAGAAGGGGAGGGGGAGGTAATCGGTGGTGATGGCGCGAGCTGGAGGAGGAAAAAAGGGGATGGGTCGAGATGGAGGAGGAAGAAGGGGAGGAGGCGAGCTGGATGAGGAAGAAGGGGAGGGGGCGAGATGGAGGACAAAGAAGGGAAGGGGGAGGCGATCAACGGGGTTGGCACGAGCTGGAGGAGGAAGAAGGAGAGGGGGAGGCGGTCAGCGGGGGGAGGGCGGTAGCCTGGAGGAGGAGGATGGATGGCGGAGGGTCAGGAGGGAGGGGGAGGGCATCAGGTGTTGGAGAAGGAAGGGGGAGGGGGTTTTATTTTTTGGGGGGAGGTGGTCAGTGAGAGTTGGGCAAGTTGGAGGAAGAAGGGGAGGGGCGAGCTGGAGGAGGAAGAAGGGGAGGGGGAGGCGGTCGGTGGTGATGGTGCGAGCTGGCGGAGGAAGAAGGGGAGGGGGTGAGCTGGAGGAGGAAGAAGGGGATGGGGCGAGTTGTAGGAGGAAGAAGGGGATGGGACGAGATGGAGGAGGAAGAAGGGAAGGGGGAGGCGCATGGGCGGAGGGAGAGGGGGGCGGGTAGGGGCCATGGCCCCCCCTCCCAAATGGGTAAATTATTAAATGGTCCATGGCATTTCCCATTTCTAGCCGCATTTTCTCTATTTTTTGAAATTTTTATAAATGGTAGTAATTCCTTTCTCCTATATTTTTTAATTTCCATAAAGTACCACAACTATTCCTTTCCTCATTTTCAAAATTTCCTTAAAAGTCCGCCAATTCTATTAAAAATACAAAGATACAGATACATATGCTACTATATTTTTGTCTATTCTTAAATACGAATACAGATGTAGATGCGGATATTGACGGATATGAAAACTATATTAGTATATCCTCAAAATATGGATACTGATGTAAAACGGATATTTATCACGTGTGAACAATGTTAGAAATATTGTACAAATTAACTTAAATATACATGCATTGGATAGATGTACATCATTTGAATGTATTAATATGTTTATATCATAGTAGTTATATCAAGTAGGTGAAAGAATGTATAAAATTATGTTATATATACTTAAAAATAAGCCTACAAGTGTATTTATATTTGAAAACATATAAACAGATATGGATACAATGATTTACAAATATCAAAAATCTCAAAATACGTATAAAACAAATACAGTAGCGATCGGATACAGATATATTTATATATGTTTGCATTCGTCGATACAATTATTTATCATATATTCAGATTTTTTATGTTATGCAAATGTTCTAATACCTGGATATGAGCTCTACATTTTACGTTTTTACCCTATATAAATCAGGATCAAACATTGTGCGTCACTAGAAATTAGTATTAATGTACAAATATTTTACTTGATATCAGTATTCTAGTATCCACAATTTCAGATTCACTTATAATTGGAGATTGAGAATATGTATAGATATCCAAACATAACCATTGTTCGAAGATTGGTTGGATATGGTCATGTGGGATATCCAATCATATGTCATCTCATTTATTTTAGGATTGGTTACATATCATTGATATATGGGTAAAATGGAGATGCCCCATGGGAGGAGCTAACTTGGCTCCCCCACGCTATTTCGCTCATTTTTTATTTTTTTTGAAAAATTTTTCCGTGGATTTTCATCAATATATCCATATATTATGTCATTAAAATATCGTGTGAAACAGAGACTCCTACGGTCTCCATCCAGATGGGGTCGATTTTAGTAATTCTGTTACCGTTAAAAAATGATTGTCCGGATGAATGTCGTAGGAGTATCTGTTTCTCATGAAATTTGAATGACATAATATAGGGATATAGTGATGAAATTCCACGGAAGAAATTTTCAAAAATAAATAAATAAATAAAAATGGGGTGAAATGGGGCGGGGGGAGCCAAGTTAGCTCCCCCAGAGGGCAACCCCATTTAACCCTTGATAAATATATGGTAAATTGGGACTGCCCTAGGGGATCTAACTTGGCTCCCTCGGTCTCATTTTCCTCGTTTTTTAGTTTTTTTAAAAACCTTTCTATGAATTTTCATTGCTATATCCCTATATTATGTCATTCAAGTTTCGTGTGAAACAGAGATTCATGCGGCCTCCATTCAGATATGGTCAATTTCAATAATTCTGCGATCGTTAAAAAGTGACTGTATAGATGGAAGTTGTAGGAGTCTGTTTCACACAAAATTTGAATGGCATAATATATGGATATAGTGATGAATTTCCACGAATTCATTTTTCAAAAAAATAAAAATGAGAAAAATGGGGTGGGGGAGCCAATTTAGCACCCCCTAAGGGAAAAACTCATTTTCCCCATATATATAGCATTTGTATTTTTCCGTAATAATATCTTTTTTTAATGATTGTGATGCTAATAACACTTTTCCATCTTCTCCATAGTTAGCATACTAGTATACTATATTTATCATTTTTTTGTATTTTAATTAACTTTTCATTCATATAATTGGCCTCATAACATGCCTTATTATTCAGACACAAATCAGACAATTTCGTTTTATGGTTAGGACATGAATCATACATATATGTTTTGGCCCCACCTATAAAAATATTCTGGCTCCGCCCCTGGGGAGGCGGTCGGTGGGGTTGGCACGAGCTGGAGGAGGAAGAAGGGGAGGGGTTTTTTATTTTATTTTTTGAAAATTTTTAATAGCGATAGGATAGACCATGGGTTAGATTAACCCAAGGATATGGTTGAGTTAACGGTAAACTAACGAAGAGTTATGAGTGTGAGACTGAGTGACTATCTGATATTTCTCGTGTAATTCACGATTACGTGGAGTTATGATTGTAATTACGAAATTACTCAAGATTATGAGTGTAAATATCTTTTTTTACCTGCAGGAAGATATGCTTCCCGTGTGGAAAGATATTTAAAATCCGGAATACAAAGACCTGTCTTGCATGTTAGGCATGGGAATAGAATCTAACCTTTTAAAAATCTTGCAATTGGCATCAGATTCTAAGAATGTGATGATCTCCCTGTTTTTCTAATTTAAGACTGAAAGCTAAACCTGTTTTTGTCATCAGATTTCATTCCCCTTGAATGGGTGCACGATCACGGAGAAAGATGCCAGTGCCTTCACCTTTATCAAAGATGATCAAACTGTTTGGCACCATGGATTTATATGTTAACCTTGAATTGTTAGATGATCATCACATCACTTGATTCGATTGGAAAATAAACGAGCATCATCGAAAAAAGGAGTAATTAGTCTACTTAATCCGATCCGTGTGCATCCCTACCTGGAGGCGTTGTCCTTGGGCTTGACGTTGAGCTTGTGAAGTTTGATGTAGTTCCCCTCCGGCATGTCTTGGCCCAGTGTCAGGACTAAGATGGCTGCGATTACCTGCGTTACTTTGCGTGATGCATCTCTTACAAAATATTTGATGATTAAATAATTATAATCATCATCATCATACATGCTTGATTAGTCTGCAATGCATTCATATTATTATAGATAAAAGTACAACATAATGTGTGGACTCCTTTAATGCAAAGTTAGTTGGAGACTATGTCAGAATTATTGGGACGCACAATCAATCAAGTGAGCATTTCGATGAAGAGCTGATCGTGATCATCACCAGAAAATGACAGATTTGCGAGGAGATGCTACCTGCATAAGCCCTGGGATGAAGAACGCGATCCGCCAAGCGGTGAACGCGCCGCAGCCGGCGTACCTTATGCCCTCGAACACCAGAGGCATCAGTAGCTGGACCGCTCCACCTCCGAGGTTCCCCCAGCCGGCGGTGATCCCGTTCGCCAGACCCACCTTCCCCGATGAGAACATGGAGCTCATCCAGAACTGTGTCGTCACGAACGTCGCGAGCGATATCCCCGCAAAGAACCTTGCTGCCACGAAACCGACGGCGGAGTCGATTGTAGCAGTCAGGAATACTGCCGGTGCTGTCAGCAGCATCAGTCCTACGGATGCAAACGGACGGATAGGAATTAAAAAAATATATGTACATACTGTAGATTTAATTGTGTATTCATGACTAACCAGCAGAGGCGAGACGAGGGCCGACGAGATCACACGCGGTGCCAATGGCTAGGCGGGCGAAGATGGAGCCAGAGACGGCGGCGACGGCGGCGTTTGTGATGTCGGAGGAGGTAAGGGAGAGGGCATCGCGGAGGACAGGGAGGAGGGGAGGGAAGGCGAAGGAGGAGGCAAAGGAACAGAAGAAGGAGAGCCAAGAGAGGTGGAAGGAGAGCATGTGAGGCGGGGAGAGGGAGAAGAGGCGGAGGGCCGTCGCCTTGCCGTCAGAGTCCATCGGAAGGGAGGAAGAGGAGGCCATCCTTAGCAGTGATATGGATTGTGGCCTTCAAGTTGTGTGGGGGAGTCGATAGAGAGAAGTGTGGGCACGTTGGGGGAAGTGGACCGTCCAATCGGGATTGGACAGCGACCTTCTATGAGGGCCGTCTGATCTCGATCGGACGGTATACTCTAATACAACACCTACTGACGATTCTCACACTGCATGTTGATGTTGCTCTTTTAATAAAATGCCCCTGTTTCTTTTCCAAATAAAAAGTAGTTGATCAAAAGTTGTATCGGAAGTATGATTGGGCAAAAAAAATTACAAAGCAACGTTTTTCTTTCAATGCAAGGATAAACTCTTTTGCCTTATAAAGCATAACTTTATATCGTTTGCGCATGCAATTTTACTATAAATGATTTATGGGTATAAATCCAATCCGAACATATAATCAGATAAGAGATGAACTCGATGTTGATGCCCATGTTAATGGTAATACTCGCAGGGATGTAGAGGTAGATGCAATGCCATCAAAATGAACAGAGGAGGCGACACTCGCCGGCAAAGAGGACACGGAAGGAGGCAAAAGGGCATCGAACACGACCTTGAGGAGGCGACGCTTGCAACCGAAGAGGACGCATACGGAGGTCGAGGGACTAGGTAGGGATTTGGGGGTGAGGTGCTGGTTGGTTCTCATGATTGGATACCACTGGATGGTAAGGCTTATGTATCACCCCAAACATAGTACCACATCTACTAATTACAAAGTGTGGTAGTAGCTTATATGTAGTAAGAGCTACTACTGAACAACATGTGCTTAAGCATTTTGAACTGTGGTGAAGGACTCAGCTTGTGCCCAAGCCCAGCAAGTTGTTTGGGCCAGTAATCTTTGATAACTGACGTGACTTACATCTTTGCTGTTGAGTTTTCCTGTTAAATCAAAGAAATTTCTTGATTTTGTGTTCTTCGTTGCGAAAGATGCCAACCTACTTATTCTCAGAGTTTAAAGATGATCTAATGATTCACGCCAAAATATTTGACACAATTGAATCGATGTGGTGATGCATATGGCTTCTTAAAGCACAATAAGTTAGCATGCTGAAGATATACATATATATTATATAAAAGTAAATACGAGTATATGTATACACACACACAACTCGGGATACAAAAAGGCAAGATAATGAATTATGCATAGAATTGTACATATGAAGTAAACATGGTTTAATTGGATCAATGATATATTATGTTTTACGTTCAGGATGATTTGGAGTAGATACAATATGTCGCATGCAACATGTAGGCTTGTCAGAAGAGCATCTGTATGGTAGGACAAACCTAGGCGATACACGATTTCATGGATATGTTGATCGTGTGTAATAAATTATTTGCAAGGCATGATACTCGGCTGCCATTCGACAGATTGACTGACGGAAGATGGGGTCGTGCCATTTGGAGGCACGTGTGGTTTAATAGCAGCCATGTCACGATAACATGTATTTAAGTTGATGGTAATGATGATTAAATGTTAGCATGTGGTTAACATTATCGGATCTTCGAGGATGGTGTGCTTACTTGTTTGTCAGGTTGAGGGTTTGGAACCCTGAATAATGAAATAAAAGAAAAGAGTCAGTGTAGCATTGGAGGATTGGTTGAGACGATGTATGGCAGTATAAGCTCATCATATCAACGCAACCTCCAACCCTGAGGTGTCCATAGCTTCGACGTCCATGGAGGTGAGGTAAATCACGTAGACTAATCCCTGACGTGGAATAGAAGGAATATGGCTTAATGAAAAGAAATAGATTTTTTCTAGAATAATAATTTTGCTAACATGCCACGCTTGTTTACTTTTCTCCTCTTCGTTACTTAACACTGACTAATCGTTACTCTATGATTTTAGGAAAATCAACATGCATCAGTAAGTCATTGCATGGACTTTAAGCAGACATCCAGCCAGCCAATAGTAGTCGTTTCTATTATAAGGTAGTTAGTAGTTCTTTTTTGTCCTTTTCTTTCAAACTTGATGTACATGTAAAAGAATATAGTGGGACAATTTGTTATGTAAACTCTAATTGTGAATGGAAAACTATGAGATGCTCTCTCTATAGAAATTTCATTGCAGTCTGTTTCTGAATGTTTACTATTATTATTGGATAAGTTATTGTCGATTAATTAGATCTGATAAAGGGGAGGATCGGACAACTCGGAAGCATGGTCATGATAGCTTATATATTTTCCCTTGATTTGGTTTGTTTATTCTATTAAAATTCATTGCTTAATCATTTTGAGTTGGTTTTCGATTATTATGTGCATGCAATTGATATAAAACTTTTGTCTAGGACTTTGTTAAAACATATTGAAATTGCTCCCTAAATGAATTAGTTAGTAGATTCTTCGTTGGATTTTTCTTTGATGCACATTTTAATATTGTTAAAAATAAAAATTGTAGTTCTTGATTTGCACAACCATATATGATTTTTTTCCATAATTTTTGGGTCTAATTTGATATATTTAAAAAAATAAAAAGTTAAAATTGGAGCTTCGTTGGTTTTTTTATTTTTCTTTTATGCATCTTATCTTGAAACTTATAAACATTAGTGTAGGCTCCATGTTCATAGGCTTGTTCATAGTAGTTTTAGTTTACATTTTTATTACATCTACAACACAATAGTACAATACACCTCCAAACTACCAAAAATAACTAAAAAAACACAGATACATACACACACATATATCAATTATTAATATAACATCATATAGTATATACATATACTATTAAGAAAAAAGAAAAAAGAGATAACTATAAAATATAAATGTTGTGTACCTCTTGATTTATTTAAAGAAAACTTTCTTTATGCAAATTGTAGACCTCTTCCTGACCTATAATTTTCATGTCATGATCTTTTGGTTTGAGAGTAATATTTCTTTTTTATTTTTTTGAATATTTATTTTTAGAATTTTTAGCTGTTGTAGTCAACCTCATGGTCTTCACCAACATGCGATACTCCACCATTGGCCTATTCTTGCTCTTTGTTGACTCGTGTCCCGCACTCTTTGACCGGTCAACATCTAATCGCTCCCTTCTCCCATTGGCTCCCTGCTGCCACATCAGCCCTCCATAGTTGACCGACTTATTAACTACACTTGCTTTGATCCCTTACAACTGGTCTTCTCATCCCCTTAGCTCCAGCCACCCACTCCCATCAACCTGACAACCCTACACCCCCAAATCCACGTCCTACTCCACTTATAACTTCCCGATCATCGTCGACGTCGCTTGGAAGCCACCGCACCACTTGCCATCGTTGCTGGACCAGAGCACCCATCTCCATAGCACAGCAACCCTCTTCCATCATCCTTTACCTTCACCCATCCGTATGCATCCTTATGTGCAGGTTACGAAGAACTGGACACCTAACGTGGATACTGGTCTCATTCACACTGTTTGGTACACCATGAAGACTCGTGTGGATCCACGTCAGTGCTTCTCGAGATGCAGTTGGAGTCGGATGTGTTCACAGCTCAATGCTTACCACTGTTACAGCCTCTTGTGCATGAGGGAGAGATGGGAGTTTACATTCAACGACAATACACCGTAATACTCGTCGTAGCATCTGTTGTAACAATACCACAGATGGCCCTTCAACAACGATAAGCTTCTTGTTTATCCATGCCAACACTGGGAACTTCTTACGAAGCGGTATAATTGCTTACCCATCAACGAAAACTGTCTGAAATAATGCATCTAACTGGTAGTCTAAATCCTTCCCTTATTGCAGGTTGAGGTACAGTTCAACTTGTTGCAGGACTACAAACTTGTTAGTATATTTTTTTTTTGCAATTTTGATTCCAAAATCCAATCTTTTAGATTGAATCTTAGATTAATGCTCTATGTATCATCCAAATCTCGCTCGAATAGGAGGTTGTTTACTATGTTATCTTAATATTTAAAGATCTAGATCCTTTTTAAATGGAATTTAAGTTGCTTAAATATTGTCCGGATCATTAAACATTAATATAAAATAGCAAACAACCTCCAAGTTGAACGAAATTTGGAGGATACATAGAGCATTAATCTAAGATTCAATCTATATGGTTGGATTTTGGAATCGAAATCACAAAAAGGGAAAAAAATAAAATAAAATGAATTACATCAGACGATCTGCTCTCACATGAACCCTAAACATGGAGGCCGGATTCGAACGATACTAGTTTTATGCTCTCCTTTCTCGTTGAATCTCTCTAAACTTATAAGATCACAGATGATAAAACATCACAGATGGCCTACGAGCTTGTGCACACCAAATCCTACCATACACCTATGACTCTCGCGGGATGGATCCTCTGGTGCAGCAAGGGATGCGGCAGACTCTGCTATGGCCCTCGGAGCCGCTCGATCACGATCGAGCAGTTCCCACGAATTCCCACTTTATGTGGGCCCGGATCAAGGGAATTCGTGGGAACCGCTCGATCATGATCGAGCGGCTCCGAGGGCCACAACAGAGTCTGTCGCATCCCTTGCTGCAACAGAGGATCCATTCTATGATTCTCTAGTCTCTACATACCAGATCGATTTTCGCATGGCAGACGGATCCTATGTTGTTACAGCAGGTGCTGTAACGCAGAGGAGCTGCTGGATCACCATCGAACGTCCCTCAGAGGGTGCCGAGGATGGTTGGTGCGCATCCGACGGTGATACGGCTCACCTGTATTACAGCACCGGCTGTAACAGCAGATCTGTTTCGTTGGCGGGAAGAAAGTTGCCTTGCATTTTTTGTTGTCAACAACCCTGGTACTGACAGTGTAAAAATCACACGAACAAACACTCAAATTCACTAATTGTGATTATTGAATGGACGAGAAGCTTTAAGCAGCGATGGCGGCAGCCCACTCGGCCTTGACCTTCTCCAAAGCAACGTAAGGCGATCCCCCAGCCTCCACCGCCTTCTTCATCTTCCCCTGCAACTCCTTCACCCTCGCCCTCAGAGCACCGCTCTCCTCACCCATCAGCACACTCACCGCACTCTCCACATCCTCCGCCGCCGCCTAGTTCCCCTTCAGCATGTCCATCTTCATCCCCACGGACACGCCTATCTCCTCCACCATCTCGTGAGCGAGGAGAGGCTGCTCCGCGTATAGAGGCCACGCCGCCATGGGCACCCCGTACCACAAGCTCTCCAGGCAAGAGCTCCATCCGCTGTGTGTCACGAACCCACCTACCGCCCCGAGTACCTAACGCGAGAGCACGTAATGGAAGACCAGCTGATGCTCCAGTTAGGAGATGCGATTGAGAGCACGTAACGGAAGATCAGATGATGCACAAGTTAGGAGATGCGAGTGTTGGGATGTTGAGCCGGCTAAGAGAGGGCGAGGACGGATCAAGAAGTGTTGGAAAGAGACCATACGAAGGGATCTTTGTTTTGTGGATATAAGCCTGGGATTGACCCAAGATAGATCTGAATGGAGGCGAAGAATCCATGTAGCCGACCCTACTTAATTGTGGGAAAAAGCTTTGTTGTTGTTGTTTGAAGGAAACCTGAGGGGGATTTTCTTAATATACTGAGGGGAATATGTGTTTCAAGTTTCGTGCAAAACAAACATTCCTAACACATTGATCTAGAAGGAGTCAAGTTCAGCAATTATGAGACCGTTAAAATTTGATAGTCTTGATGAAGGTGATAGAAGTATTGAATTAAGTTGATTTTGGATTGACACCATGGTGATATATAGTGATCTAATTCTCCAAAAGTTTCATTTCAAAAAAATCAAAAAAAAATTGAAAAAAAAGAAAGCCGAGTGTAGGTAATTACCTACACCCCCGCGTGTAAGATCCCTTTTCTCATATATATATAATAGCATCAACAAGAACACATATAATAGTGTTAACATATATATATATATATATATATATATATATCAAAGTGAATGTTTGACAAACTAAAAATTTAAATTGGTAATTAAATATCCAACTCTACAACACTAACTTAGGTATCCTCCATTCTGTTTATTCCTCCGGTGCTTACTCCAAGTAAAGAGCATTTTCTCTGCAGTCAGTTTTCTACTTCGAATGAGGAAGCCTGGTGCGCTTGACTCGACATCTCCACATGAGAATATGAGTTATTTCATCATAGTTGTTTCCTACTTTGGCTAGATGATTCAACTATGAACTCCTAATGTACATCATATACTTGAAGAAGCATAGCTTCCAAGTCAAGCTTGTTCTCGTGTAAATACCACACCTACGAGATCCAATTAGCATGTCAGCAATAGTATAGGAGCTTATTGCATGAATAAAATACTTGATCAAATTGTTAAACACATATGGAAGATGCTATCTGAATCCACCCAATCAAAAACTCTAAATCTCCATGCCTATTAAAGGAGATACACCATTTTTTCGTGTAAAGATGAAATCACATGTGAACGTCCTCTGACAATCTCTAGAGTAAGGACCTAATATCTAAATATATCAGTCTTCTCTATTAGATCGATGGCCTCTGAAGGCACAATCTGGAGTAAGAAATCCACCAACACACATTCTGGAGCAAGAAATATGCCGACATAGAATATGCATATTCTTAAGAAAGATATCCACCAATGTAAAATTTATAGAAAGGTGTGATGTCAAATAAAGTAAGCATCAATAATTTTGATGATGTTCTTACATTGTTCTTCCAATTTAGGTGCTAATGTATTTTTTTGTAACATCAAAGTTTTTGCTAAATCGAAACCAGATATCTTGAGATTGAGATACCGAGCGGGGAGAATTACATGCCTTGACACCCATACACACTATCGTAGATATTCTATCCTTTAGTTGTATCATATCATAAATTGAATCACACTTGCTAATCAAGATGAAGCCCGTTAATTCCTGAAATGACAACATATAAATTCTCATATCGGCACCAACAGTGGAATATTCATGTATAACGGTATCACAAAATTTGGTGGCATACCAAAATGTTCAACATTTTTTTCTAGATATCATAAACAAAAATTTGCATGGCTTAAGGCAACAATCATACAACTTGACAAGATTTCGATGCAAAATTGTAGGTATAATTCTTGATGGTCTGAACAATGTAAATGCTAACTAACTAAGAAAGAAATCATAAGATCCTGAAAAATCCACATGAATTTTTATAAGCTTATGTTTCCTACATAACAAAATGATAATTCATATGCACCATGAAATCAAAGGTTAGAGGAATACATTTTCAACAGAAGTGAGAAATATTGTATTTATAAACCTAAGAAATATGAAATAAAAGGAAACACAATTTCCCCAAATTTGTTTCTCACAAATGCCATATTTCCATTCGAGAGTATAAAGGGAGTGTAATCTTGGACTCCATATCTCAATGAGGATTGAGCAATACTTGGGTGTTCGACTTCTCCTTTTACTTTCCCATATGCCACCCTTGTGATCGAAACACACAAATGAGAAATGTACACAGTATAAATCTCAAGAACAAAGGAATCCAAAGGAAAACATTAAAAAATAAGTGAATTTGACCCCTTCTTATCCAAAGGAAAACATTAAAAAAATGAGTGAATTTGACCCCTTCTTTCTTTTCACTGTCGGATGGATATTCAAAGGCACTTATCCATGGGATTTAACAATAAAAACGAAGAAAATAGATGCTTAAATAAAAAAATTACCTTAAGACAGGGTTCAAACAAACGAGATATGGCTGTGAGGGTCAGTAGGGTTCGACGGAGGCAATGCTACTAGGGTCGACAGGATTTGACGGAGGCAAGGTTGTGGTTTGAAGGTCGTGGGGATTTATGGATGAATTGGGGAGGAGACGGATTATTGACGACGATGAAGAAGAGAGCGAGTCGGTGGGGTTTTCGTTCGGTGTAAAAAGGAGGGAGGATCTCAACTCTCCTATAACCAAGGACTTGGAAAAATGTGGGAGAGAGGAGGGTCGGCTGTAAGAAGGTGTGGGCATGGAGGATGGAGGTACAACCGGTATCAGGTCGGTATACACTTTTTTCACAAGAATGTTGGTTTCGGGGAGGGAGCGCGTTGAGGAGGGGCTCTGAGGGCTCGAATCGCATCACGGAAGGAGGGATAAGTTGGGGGAGGGGGATGTTTTGGGGCTGATGGTTTCAATTTGGGAGCGGTTCAAGCTGTTGGATCCCTTCCTCACATGTGTCATGCATCTGATGAGCTACAACAGAGTCTGATGTAATCCACTTACATCAAACGATCGGAGTCCATATGTCCAATCTATAAAGTTATAATTTTCACAAGATTTCGCAAAAAGAAGAGGAGGGAGGGGGGACAATAAACCCTGCTATAAGTAAACCCACAACAGAGGATCATCTCTCTTCCCAACAATTGAGAGGAGCATCATGCCCAAAATTAAAAATAGGATATTCACACACAAATACATATAAAAAACATCATTTTAGCATATGTATACTTTATATTTATAAATTGATCTCTATAAACTTACTTGGTCTTACATTACATTTATTTTCAGTGTACTCCACCAACTTAACTCCTCTTGCAAAAATTTAACCATGCCACTACGAACAAAGGCACTGTAGAAAAATAGAATGCGGAAGCGGAATCGGAATTAAAGATAGAACAATAAGAACAAAGATTTTAACGTGGAACCCTACTCCAAAGGGAGCGAGAAGAAACCACGGGAGAAGCCCCAGAATTGGCCATTTCTTCTATTGAAGTTCTCAATGAGTACAGGGGGTGTGGGGCTCCTTATATAGCCCCACGGACAGACCCAATAGTGATCGCTCCCCCATGTGGTACTAAACACATGGGTGGGCTCTTTTCTTTTCCAACACTCCCCCTCAAGTTGGTAGCTGAGACAGCTGCAACTTGCAACAATAAAGAAAAATATACACCATTACATCTTCACTTGAAATCACCACAATAAACGTATGTATCCGCAACTGGTAGACAAACCCGCTTGCTGACGGGTATATCAGGTCACCGGAACGTATCTCTGTCGTGCCTGGAAGGTCACTGGACTGTCTCTGTCGTGCCTGCATGGTCACCGGATCTCTGTCTCAGTCGTGCCTGCGGGTCACCGGACTTTGTCTCCGTCGTGCCTTGAAGAAAACAAATCCAGTGCGGAGTCGATGTCGAGGATAGAGACACCACGACGAAGATCAATGCACAGTGAAGATGGCTTGATATTCTGTGAAATCCGGAGTGTTTGGTCTGTCAGTCAATGATGTAGGATGCATATGGCTTTTACTCCCCCTTTCTCCCAAACTTGTGAGAAAAAATGAAAATAAAGACAAGTTGGGAGAAGCAAACAATGATGGAGATAGAAAAATACCAATAAGTCGTCACAAATTTTTTGGCTTCACAAAAACATGGATAAAATCTAGCCGTTTGATTTTTTTTAATTTGCTTTTGCAACTTTTTTTTTATAACTTGTGTATGGCTCTTTTTTTTGTGTACGCGCCTTTTCCAAGAAAACTCATTTTTTCTTTCTTTCTTTCTTTTTTTTTGATTTTTTTGAGCCGCATCATCATTTTTTTCCGACTGTTTTTTTCTCTCAAATTTTCCTCTCTTTTTTTTCTCAGCTCCTTTCTGCCCCCCGTAATTTTTTTCCAACAAACTTTGGCCTCTTCTAAAAAAAAATTCGGCCCAAATGAGCCCAATCATATCGGACCCTAGAACCGAGCCCCCTCACTCATCATCCTTCTTTTTTTTAAAAAAAATAACCCGGGGCTATTGGGCCACCCCACGCACACGCAATTACTAGGGTTCCCAGCGGGGAACCCCTTTACACACACAACCGCCGCCGCTAGAGATTTGAAAGGGGGAGGAAGAGCGGCAAGATGGGGTGCCGCCTGAAGGAAGCTAATGCCGCAAGGGAGGAGGGGCGGCACTACTGTGCGCCGCTGCCTTTGATGGTGCGCTGGGAGAAGATTCAAAGGAGCAGCGCGAGATGAGGCTACCGCCTGATCTTTGGGGAAGATGAAGAGGAGATGCACGCTTTTGTGGCGCACGGGGTTGCGCACTGGGGGTTACGTGTCTGTGCGCTTCGTGGAAGATGTGCACAACGAAAGCCGCATGTCGATGCCGCCGCCTGTGCGCTTCGTGGCAAGGGCACGCCATGCTTTCGCTGCGCAAGGGCATGTCACCTCTGGAGTTGGTGATGCTGGAGGGTTCCTTGGCGCGATCTGGACTCGAAGATGCGCCTCCTGTGCCTGGAGCAGCAAGAGAGGAGAAGGAGCGTCGCTATGGCGGGACATCGCCATCGTGCGCGCAGTATGTGCTCCACCATGGAGTCGGAAATCGAGGGGGGTGCCTGGAGGCACCGCCTGAGGGCGCAACCACAGTTTGGCTCGATCGCATATGATCTGGAGGCGCGAGACCTGGAGTGCCCCGCCCAGGTCTGCTTGGGAATCATCTAGAGGTGGCGCGATATCCGGATCTAGGGCTCTGCTTGGGTCTGGTGCTTGGATGGCGGCCTGTAGACCTCGAGAATCTGAGGAGGTCGTGCCTGGAGGGAGCTACCTGGGGTTCGAACTTGCGCCGCCTGCGCAAGATTCGAGAGAAGGAGACTTGTTGCTGCAGATTGCCTTTGAGATGAAATTGATGATAATATCAGATTTAGGGTTTTCAGTAAAATCCTAAAACAATGAAACTCTAATCTTCAACAAGTGACAAATGTGATAATCTCCAAGAACAACAAACGAATCTCGAATAAACAATGAACATAAAAACTCTCCGAGAATTGACCCGCTCTGATACCATGGAGAAAAATAGATTGCGGAAGCGGAATCAGAATTAAAGATAGAACAATAAGAACAAAGATTTTAACGTGGAACCCTACTCCAAAGAGAGCGGGATGAAACCACGGTAGAAGCTCCTGAATTGGGCATTTCTTCTATTGAAGTTCTCAATGAGTACAGGGGGTGTGGGGCTCCTTATATAGCCCCACGGACAGACCCAATAGTGATCGCTCCCCCATGTAGTACTAAACACATGGGTGAGTTCTTTTCTTTTCCAACAGGCACAACAAGCAATAATCATGTACTGTTGGTAAAGGAGACCAGTGAATTGTCCCCTCTGATCGTTATCTCATTTCATCAAATGGGATGGGGGACGAAACATACCATTTGGTTCGTGGGTTATATGGGGGAGGATAATTTTTTATGTTTTGTTGGTGGGTTTGGAGTTGAGAGGGTTTGTGTGATGTAATTACATTGAAATTTGAAAAAAATGAGTAGTTATTGTGATACGATTATATTGAAATTTGAAAATGTGGGTAGTTTTTGTGATGTGATTGTATTGAAGTTTTGAATAGTGAGTGTAAGTTGAGTATTTTATAATTTTAGATGATATGATGGTATAATATAAAATTTTTTTATGGAGAGAGAGTGGACCCACAAGAAGGGTAGAGAATGGGTTTTGGGGGTAACCCCCTCAAAGTGAGAGGTAGCCCCACAAACGAACGATCCCTTATGGTGAATAGGATGGTGATGTCAGCAGACTAGACGAGATAATCGTGACAACCGTCTGATTGCTTATGGGTCATTCTAGTATATATTGGTAAGGACATATTCTATAGTCGTCCCTTGCGTTATGGAGTTTTCCACTAGACTTGTGGAGATGACTTTAACCATAATTTCCTAAGGTTTGCTCAAACAAAGAAATATGCTACCATACTTCCATTGATAAAGATGTTGAGTTTTTAAACAATATACTTGACTAGGGTTGGACATTGGGCTGGTCGGCCTGACTCGGCTCAAAACCTGATCCAAATAACTCAACTTAAACTCAAATCTGAAATTTAGTGGGCGGGTCATGGGCTCCAAAATGAGCTAGTATTAATTACCAAGCTGGATCCGGGCTTGAGAAGGTCCAAACCATCAAGCGTGATAGCCCGACCTATACGATATAATTATATCCAGTATATTCATGTTCGTTCAAAATACCATATTCTAACTTTCATATCCTTATTTTGAGTGTAGAATAAATGCTTAGACTCGTTAATAAACATATCCATTAGCATGAATTGAGGACATTATTACACTAATATGCAAGATTTTTACATTAATATGCAACAATGGAGTCTGTGTCCTCAAGTGTTAGAACATGTACAACTGTAATAATCAATATATGTTGGATTATAGTCTGGCATCTACAATAAAATATGTAATGGTGAATTGAATGGTGGTTTAAGTCGTCATATTTTTATACCACATTTATTTTTTCAATATACATCTATGTCAGCATCACAAATTAATTAGTGGACTTAAAGTCTTAAACATGCATACATGTATAAGAAAAAACATGGCAGATGCAAGAAGAATAGAACACGTGATATTGGTTTACATATGTGTTAAATTGGGTCGGCCCCACCCGAACCTAACCCATTTTGTTTGGGCCGGATTTGGGCTTGGGTCTGGAATTTGAAAATAAAATAAGCCTACGCCCGACCTATTAGCCCATATACTTAAATAGGTTTGAGTCGGGCCAACTCAAATCTGACCGACCCGACCCGATGCCCATCCCTATACTCGACACATAAATATCAACGCATCATGTTACCATTCAAAAATATTAATAAAAGGACATCCACATAATTTAAAACATAAAACACGCTATTTTATAAAATAACAAGCTGGGATATAAATAAAGAAGGGGATTGGCATTTGTGTCCTTCTAAGATTTTGCGATTACAATTATATCCTTACCTTTTTTGCAATATCATGTATTCTTGCGAAATTTGCAGTATCACCCTTCAAGGGGAACAAGTATAAAAAAAACTCAACAAAGAAATAATTAAAGTAACACTTAGGCATGCTCTTTCTATCACAACATTTGAACAACATCGTTGATTTTCTTCTAATAAGAAAATTTAATTGAATATACTATTATCAAAAAATTAATTTGTAACAAATTATAAATAAAATATTATTCTACAACTATATATATATATATATTAAAATGATGGAGTTTTTACATGTGTGCCCATTCAATAATCAATTACAATTATGCTCCTATGCCTTTATCTTCCTGCCCGTTAACAGTTATACCCCTATGTTAGTTTGGCAATATATTAAATGAACCAAATTATGATTTACAGAAACCAAGATCTAGTTTAGAAAAATCTTATTACAGTTATACCCCTCCCTTTTTATATCAGTGCTTCCCCAGGAGCCAACTTACTTGAGAATCCCCCCCCCCATTGCCATAATTTATTTTCTCATTTGATTCAATCTCGTAGTTGTTTGCCCCATCTTCGTCTTGTTCCTCATCTCCTCCATACGTCACAAGGAACCCACTCCTTCATGAGCATCCTGATCTTTGAAGTGTTGAATGTAGTGCAAAAGAGATTGGATTGTCTGATGTACTGCAGATTCTGCTGCAATATCATGGGATTGTTCGAGTCGTTCGATTTTGATCGAGGGTTCGCACAAATTCACACTTTTTGTGGACATGTGCCTTGCAAATTCATGCGAACCGCTCGATCACAGACGATCCAATTTCAGTGCAAAAAGGGTGTGCGTGACGTGGCAGGACATGTATCCATGCACATCTCTTCGAACTTTCCATATACACATCATCCTCACCCAATTCCCTTCAAACGGAGGTCACTACTCCACATTGCATGCGGTTCCGGAGATTTAATTGCTGCTCAAGTATTCCGGAGAGGAGTTACCGAGAGGCGCAGCCGCACAACCCAAGAAAACCACCTCCATCCTCGACGGCGAAGCAAGAAGAAACCCCGTGAGCAGAAGGAGAGGGCTCATGCATATACAGGGTGGAGAAGGGGTGCTACGTGTGGGGGCAGAAGGAGGAGGTCGGGGAAGGTTGCTGCGCACGTACGAGCTAACGGAGGTCGGGGGAAGAGAGGATGCGAGTGGAGGAGCCGACGAGGAGAGGGGCCATTGGATCAATCATTGTTTGGATAAGAAGAAGAGAAAAAGAAAAAGAAGATAAAAATCTACACTTGTATCCTTTCTTTTTCATTCCGATTACACCTCCGCCCTTAAGTTAATATCCCTTTAGGTAGAAAATGAACGCCATGGTTCAAAAAGGTAGGGGCACACACGATATTGTAAGAAAAGGTAGGAGCATAACTATAATTATATAGAATCTCCTTTCTTTTTCATTCCAATTACACCTCCGCCCTTAAGTTAATATCCCTTTAGGTAGAAAATGAACGCCATGGTTCAAAAAGGTAGGGGCACACACGATATTGTAAGAAAAGGTAGGAGCATAACTATAATTATATAGAATCTCGAAGGGAGAACAAGTATAAAAATCCATAAAATGATCGTGAACGTCAAAATCTATGCTAATAACTAAAGCTCATTCTTAGTGTCGGATGGCTTGCCCTTCTTCCTCCAAACGACCCGTCCCCCCCCCCATCATCTGAATAGATCAGGAACCAAAAACGCATCGCCTGCGACGTGGCATCACATCTTTCACCTCCGAGCACTTGTTTGGAGATCAGACGCATCAAACCTTTATGATCGAGCATGAGAGCGAGTCACTATCGAAGCCTCACTTGAATGTCGAGATCTGCAAGTTAAGGAACGAAGCATCTGGAGGTTTGAGATCGAGGAGCGTGTGGATTGTAGAGCATCTGAAATTCATGAGCATCTGAATAGCCATTATCGAGTAACACATTATCTAATAATCGTCGATCCATACACCTGGAGCATTGAGACATCAACGAAGAACATGCAGGTCTGATCTTCATTGCCAACATCTAGATCGAGTGCGGCATCTGATTGAACCATATGATCGAGGTATGGATCTGAGTTGAGCGCTCCATCGCTTGGAGCCGTGGAATTGGGGAGGAACTACTAAAGAACAAGCTTCTTCTTCCTGATCCAATACGAGCCGTCTAATCTGAGGAAATAATGTCTCATCACAATGACTCACAGCTCAACGAGGTTCCACGTGAACTACACATGCATCAGGAATGGGTGCTTGTAGATCGGATTGGATAAGATTTTAGCTTTATCCATGTTCAATCCAACCTTAACGAATTTTTATTGTTCGAATCCAATCCATATTATGAATAATGACTTAAAAATCGATATTATGAATATATACAATGAATAGAATAGAAAAGAAAGACCTCATAATAAAATGAAAGTTGAAGAATTCCATTAATCCATTATAAAAATTGAAGACCATGCAATCAAATCAATGGATAATATCGAAATTGATTTTTTTAATAAATAATGCATTAGTTTATTTTTGGCAATTGATTTTCAACAAATAATTCAAAGAACAATACAAGTTACAAAATAAAGATACACAGATAAGTTACATAAAAAATATGATTTCTATGATCGATATTAATGAAGTCTATGGTTAATTTAGAATGTTAAGGTATGTTAAAGTCCAATTACACCGAAGAACATTCTTCAAAGCTATATAATATATCAATAAAAAATAAGAATTATAGAACATTCATACTCGATTGAGTATACAAGACAAAACTAACTAAATATAGCACACCGATTATGCATCATGCATCTCATTTGATATGGACTTGAAATGAAATTTATTTATAAGATTTTACCTATAATCAAAATATGCAAAATTTATGAAAAATATGAATGATATATATATATATATGAACTGAAGTAATGTTTATTTCTTTTTAGATGGGCGTGCACATTTGATTACATAATTGATTCAATTTCATCTCCCTAAAAAAGATTGCAGGCTAGAGCAAGTAAATGATGAGAAGTAAAAAGGATCAAAAATATCCAACACATGTGCCGAAAACTATTACAAATCTATTTTTTAATGAAGATCGGAAGAGTTGTAGCATAGTGATGCCAATGATATCGCATGGAGGGGGACTATGTTGTTCGAGATGGACAACGACATCGTAAGGGAGGGGCAAGGGGAATAACATTGTGCAATAGGAGGTGTGTGAAATGAACTAAAAGAGAATTGGGAGGAATATTGGAGGTCAATAATGAAATGATAGTGAGAGAATTGGGAGGGGAATAACTGAACATGGGTTATAATTTTACAAGTTATACCCATACTTTATTATTTTAGAGAAAGGATGATACCAAGAAGATTTGTATCCAATCCAAAAAAATGACATGAATGACATTGATTATGGCCTTAGAGGGAATTCAAAATAGACGCCTATATATATGTAGGATTTAATGTGGCTGTCCCCGTGCCATATTTCTACGATTTTTTTGTTTTTTAGAAAATACTGCCATGTATTTTCATCACTATATCTCTCTAATATGCCATTCAAATTTTATCAGAAACATCATATACCTTCCATATAGAACATGTAATTTTAATGGTCTTAGAATTGTTGTAATTGACATGTTCGAGATGGAGGACATATGAGTCTCCGTTTCTAACAAAATTGGAATTATATATTAGAGGGATATAACAATGAAAATACATGACGGTATTTTTAAAAAAACAAAAAAATTAATCGGAAAATTGAGCGGGGGCAGTCCCATTTTTTTCCATATATGTATGTAAGTTTGTATGTATGTATGTGCGTGTGTGTGTTAACGGATTGGATCAGATCGAACTGTAGAAAGATCCAATCCAATCCATTACTTTAACTGATTATAAAAACTCCAATCCGATCCAGTAGAATGATAAAACCAAACCAAACCAATCCAATTTGCATCGGAGTGGATTGTATTATGGATTTTATCTGATCCGTATGTACCCTTAATCGAGAACTTTTACATCTTTCTTTCTATTTTGGCATCATCCTTAATAACTGAATTAACCACTAATTACATCGAAATATGAGACAAGCAGTCAACAAGCTGCGTCGCTAGCCCTTTTTGAATTGCAAAATCAATCCTTCTAAACACTACATCCGTAAACCTAGGAACCATCACATTACTGCTCATGACTTTTTGAATCCTCTTCAAAAGTTCAACAACTTCTGATGCAAGTCGAAACAATACCTCCGCATCACGTGCTCCAGCACGTGAACGTTAAAACATTTTCGTAGATAAACCACCGACTCGATTCTTTTTACAAACAGATCCAATTCCTCATGCCGGTCACGACTGTTACTCAACACGTGAGTCTTTTGGGAATTTGGTGCTGATAGACCCGGCATTCAAATATTTCCATGCTCTTCAAAAATAAATATGCACTTGTTTATATCATTAAAGGAAATTATACTTTAATATCTCGATTAATTTTTATATTTTCGAAAACATTCCAAAAAATTTCCTCCAACCTGCCGTGTAACGTGGGCAAATACATTTTAGTTGGTACAGAATTCTAGGGAGAAGATGAAATACGGACATATCCCTATTTGTTGTAGTCCTTAGCTCACAATTCCCAACCCTCTTGCCAAAAAAAATGTATTAAACTCGTTACAAAAAACAAGTTTATTAGGTGCTAAGAAAGAACAAAAAGGCCGTACATAAGTGGGAACCACAGGAGGAGATATTTCCTCCACTTGGCCGAGAAGAAGGCCACGTCGTCTCTGCCCTTTACGTCCTTTTCCGCTTTTTGATTCTTTGGATCGCCCACAGGCCAAACAAGATAGAGATAAAGACTCCAATCCGAGAAATATCTACTAACCCATCTGCGTTTACCCAATCTGTGACCTCCTCCTGCTTTAATTGTGCTGGAGAATCCAGACGTGTGTAGTTGCCAGATTTCGATGCGCAATCCTCCTCGGGTTTATGAGATTGGTATGCGTTTCCCTTTTTTTCAGTCGTCTTATGTATGAATGTTCGCCTTTTTCGTCCCCGATGGGTTTGTGGGTTGTGTTAAAGTTGTCTTCTTTCTTGATTTTGGATGGATTTAAGTTGAGATTTTGTGTACTTCCATTTTCTGGGTTCAACTTTACTCGGAAGAACGGATGGGTTTCCAGGATTTTATCTGTTCTTGTGGAATCCCAGTCTTTGCGTAGATATATTGGTTTGATGATTCTGCTGGCAGCTCAATTTGTTGTTTTCTCCAGTAAGGACCGCTTTTTTTGTTGTAGGAATAAAACTTTCATTTATTAGAAATGGGTTAACTTTGTTATGACAGATCTTTCTTTGCAAAACCCTCTTGTCCGTGAGAGTTGTGAATATAGGCCGTAAGCAGTCAGAATTCTATTAGAAATGGACGGGAACCGACTGGAGGCGAGTATCAATCCGGCTCCGACGAATTTTCAGCGGTGCAAGAATCTCACATGCCATTCTTGCGGCCGGAGGGCTTCCGATTCAGCTGGGGATATCAGATCGGATGTTGGTGGGAGCTTGAACAGGCATTTTCCCAAATACAGTATACTGCAGGCACCTGATCAACGAGGAAAACACAAGGCTTCCGAAATTCCTTATTCCACGAAATGCTCGAGATGTATTAGTTGTCTATCGCATGAAAATCGGGTGAATGAAAATATAGGAGAATCAAGTCACAGTTTCCATGTGGGAGAAGATACCTATTCCCTGTCTCCCTTTCATTCTTTTGAAAGAGCATGCTCAAGAAAACGACTTTTCATGATGTTGGATTCTGATAGTGCTATCCCCAATACATTGAAACCAAGAGGAAGTTCTGCACAATATATGCCTTTTTTCGGTAGTAAAGAAAGCAGCTCGATTGGTGATCCCGTGACACCCAGTATAACAAAAAGCATTGGAGAAGATGCTGACTTTAAAGCTTACTGTGCAATAAGTTGTAGGGGGAAGAAATCATCATCTTCTTCTGAATGTCAAAATTGCATCAGTGGGACAAAGTTGCATTCAGTGTCTTCGGCATGTACTGAACCTAAGAATGACAGCTGCAATGAGGCTGTGGTGTCCAAAGAACACATTGAAATGCAAGGTTCTACTTGGTCAAAAAATGTGCCATTTAGCTTTCACGGGCGCTCAGCACTTGGTCTTTCTGCACGGAGAAAGGATGATAATAATGTCATAAGCCCAAATGCCGAATTTTTACAGGTAAAAACAGATTACTGGGTCAGCCAAATTCAGGTAGAAACACTTTCTAAAGAGTGTGCTCTGGAAAACTCTCAAACTTTACTACTTCCCAAGTCTGAGAGCAAGTCTGAACTTAACCGTGTTGCTGACTTACATCATGAAGCATTGGGAAAACCCTCATGTCTCAGAGGTGAAGCATGCCAATCTGTGTACCTTAATGCTCAGGATGGTGAACAGTTGAGAAAGTTGATACCCTTGTGGATTGAAAAATATTCCTTAACAAGACAGAATATAGAAACTGGGTCATTTAAGGGGCTTCATGATGATAGAGAATCAGATTTATCAATGCAATCTGCAAATAATGGACTTAATGGAATGTTTGATGTATCTCCTACCTGCAATTATAACTCTTATTTGGTTGTGAACACGCGATCTAACCGATATTTCAGCGATGAAGTAAAAGATAAAATATGTGATATAAATGATAGTGATAGACTTGATCATTGCCTTTCATCTTCTGCGAGGGCCAATGCAGTGGAAACTAGTTTTCTGTCAAAGCGCTCATCCAAATGTAAGAATCAAACACTTCTTTCACCCACTTCACATGATGAAACTTATCCAGTTTAGAGACAAACACTTCTTTTGCCCACTTCACATGATAAAACTAATTCAGTTCTTCCCACCAGGGCATATAGCTCAACTGGTGTGGATTCCCAACTTTGACAGGAGAGACCCAGGCTTGAGTCTCATGGAGTACTTACACGGGGTGCTAATGAGGACTCCATTAGTATTCCAACAGGCTTTATGCTCGGGTTTCTGGATTATTATAAACAATACTCAGTTCTGGCACCTTTTAAAAAATAGATTCCATGGAATGCTAAAATATTTTATGATTGGCAGTTCATCTAATGGAACTCTATGTTTTCCTAACGACCTCTTTTTTTCGTGTTCATCTTGCAGGTTCATCTACATTAGAAGCCAAAACGGTAAAAACATTTTTATCACCACAATTTTTAGGGGTAAGTAATTCAAAAATCGTTTACCTATGTTGTAAAAACAATATGCTTTTTCTACCTATGGATATCTTTCTTTCATATATATCTTTTTGAGTATCTAACTAGCAAGGGGCCTATTCAAAAAAAAGTTCTGATTTTTTGTTGATACTATTTCAAATTAACTGTACCCACTCCACTGATCTGGTGGTAGTGCAGTGTGCCTACCACCCAAAAGACCAGAGTTCAAATCCCTTCTTGTGGGGATTGCGTTAGGTAGCCGACAACCATCAAAAAAATAATTTGATCTTTCAACATGAATTTGAGCAAGAATCCATGTAACCGACCATACTTAAAGTGGGAGAAGGCTTCGGCATTTTTTTACTGAGTCAAATGAACTGATATTTACCTGTTACAAATATAACAAAGAAGATGCTGAATTTGTGGAACACACAACTCACAACCTATAGTAATATTTACCTGTTACAAATATAACAAAGAAGATGCTGAAATTATGGAACACACAACTCACAACCTATAATATCATCTAATGATTATTAACCATCTATTCCTTACAGCTAGTAGACGTAATGAAATTATGAGAGGTTCCTGCTCCCATAAAATGTTATCAGTATTTTTCTTGAATGTAAACCTTTTTAATTATCTTGCCATGATCAAGAACGTTATTTTCAAGACGATGTAGTAGGTTTGCAGGACAATGATCTACTTTCCAATAAAATTGGATAACTGTCATGGCTAATAGTCATCCTTATTTATTTTAAAAAAAATAGATCCAAAATATACTTGAGTTTAGCAAGCAAACAATATTGTAAGGTACGATTTTTCCTGGATTATTTCCATGAATTTCTGGCACTTGGACTATATAGATTAGGAAGTACACATTAGCATTCATCTTTGCATATTAAAATATCGAATTCTTTATTCTTCTCTTGTTGTTTGTAACCTACATCGGCTTTGCTTTAGTTATTCATAATCACTAAGCTATGCTCGTCATAATGAAGCATGGATTCTGCAGGATTTCAGCTCAAACGAAAATTCCAAAAGAATGAAGTATGCAGAAAAGCTTGAATTTGATGTGAGTAATTTATCTGTTTATCTATTTGTGAATGACTCAAATTTCAATATGCTTACTGGGCTTCTTCCATAAAATATATTATACATACTTTAGACTAACAGTCAAAGATATCTTAGAGTTTTCTTGTTTCTCTTTTCCATCTTCTATATCATAACATATGTATTATATTACACCACTTACACCATGCACCACCTTTCTCTATCATTGCAGAAATGCCAATCTCACAATTTAACAAAATCATGAGCATTTTTACCATTAAGGCCTATGTATAGATGTAACTATTCACTTTTTAGTTGATAACTAGATATGCATTAAACATGCCATATTTTCAATAAAGAAGTTTGTGCCAATGGTATTGCAATTCTGACTGAATACTTCACATTGATGAAACTGAGAAACTCTACTTACTAGTGTTGTTGAATAGCTTTCAGTATAATCTGTCCAACTGAATGAACCCTCTTAAACCAAATTTATGCTGCAGCCGACTATAGTGAACATAGACAAAGAACGTGGCAGGGCTATATTATCTCCGCCAGTTAGCTACATCAAGATAAATGAGCTGGACTTATTTGATAGGAATACTGAGTTGGCGCCCCATTTGGATCAATATTCTATGTCTAGGGCAGACATGGGATTGAGCTCATCTGGAACTGTTAGTACTGGTAAAGATGATCTTACTTCTCGTGCCAAGATAGCAGAGGCATCAAACATGAGCATTCCTTTTAATAGTTCACAAAATACAAGCAGTAAATGGGTTAAGAGACTCAAATTGCACTCCATGGACTCTTTCGCGCTCGGTACAAAAAGGTTTAATATAGATAATGCTACACGCAATGGAAGAGTTGACAGGCTCTATATGAGAGTACTGAACTACAGTCGATCCAATTCCAATGTTACATTGGCCGCCCATCTCGATCAGCAGAAGATGGAGAAGTCGGCTTCATCCTCAAGCAGTCAAGTGGATTCTCATGTAGAATCTCTGAAGAAATCACATGCATGGATAAGAAGGTTGTCCTGTAGCAGCCAAAATGCTGCTAATACTCGGATGACTCAAGAGGATGGTGCACATGGTCCGAGACAGTGTGGACGAGAAAGTGCCAAGACAATACCGAAGAATCTTGAACAGAAGCTCTCGCCGAGCATTGCAGCAATGGCATTGATGGGTAAGGCAGTGAACAATTTCCGACCATGTGAGTTCAGGCGAAGGGGGCCCTCAGTGGTCTGGAATACAGAAGGCTTTTGATCAATAGCATCTGCTCTTCATCACTAAACCCTGATTTCGTGAAGATCTAAAGTCTGCATATTGCTTTAGAACAGGTACATGTTTTTTCCCATAATGGTGGTATTCTTTCATCTTTGTTGCTTAATAACATTAGAAATAAGAAATACTCCTCTATAAAGCTAGTAACATTCAAAAACTTCCCACGTTAACTGGCGTTGATCACATGACTTCTTCCAAAGCTTTCCCCAAGTTAGCGGGGTTGACCATGTGTTGCTAAATTTGCAGTTGCTATGCTGAAATTTTACATAGTTATGGCCACAACAGGAAAATTTGAATATGATTTCAATTGGAATAACTTTTAAGGCGACATGATTGAGGATCAACCATAGAAATAATCTTAATATAAATTAGTTTGGTTATGACTTTTATCCTAACAGTTTACGTTATAATATGTAGATGGTGCATGTAATTGCTTTGTTTTGCTAAGATCGCGGGATTCAAAATCTAGTATTTTAAATGTTATGAACTTATGAGTCATGATTGACTTTGAGCAGCTATATTGACTGAGTTGATTTGATTATAACCTAGTGGGACTTGGTTTGCAAACCCAGATATTTTCTCTTGTTTCATCTTTTTTTCTAAAAAATATTAAATAAATTTGAATAAAGAGATGAAAATCAAATCTTTTCCCACATTAAGAGCCAAATGACATTATCATGTGTCATGGTGCATCTATGATTAATGCAATATCAAAAACTGGCATAACCTCAGTTTTTTTTGAACTTTTTGCCTATGCAGGAAATAAAGGAAACGACATTTAGCCTCTATAATGTCATATAACTTGTTTGGTTGTTTGACTTTAAAAAAAAATTGTTTGGTTGAATGATTTATCAACTATGATTTACATGATAAAGCTTTCCAGGCACGATATAAAAATTCTGACCCAAAAGGCTTAATATATGAATTCTTAGATATGGAAATGTTATGATACATTCTCAAGGATATCATGGGAGACTCCTGGAGAAGAGAGAATGCCACTATTTTTATGTCATTCTAAAGAAGAGATATGCACGCTGATGATGCATTGTGAAATTACACCCATAATCATGTACACTTTCAAATGGGATTTTATACCCATAATCATGTATACTTTCATTATTACATACATAACCCTCCATAATCACGAATTACACTCAAAATCCTGAATAATGGCTCCGCCTTACACACATGCCCATATGTTAGTTTAGTCTATTAACCCAACCGGATTCTCGAGTTAATATAACCAAACTCAATCTAAAGGTGGGTAATTATTCTTCTCCTATTTTATTTTTAATACCCAACTCCAACCCCCTTCTTCCTCCTCCCCAATCCCCTCCTCCTACGCCACACCACCGGCCACTGCTCCTCCCTCCACCTCCCCTCCTCTGCCATGCCACCGGCAATGCAGGCGGAGCCCCTCTCCCCTCCTCTGACATGATGCCGCTAACAGCTCCGCCTTGGGGTGGAGCCCCTGCCTCTGTTGCCCCTCCCTCCGCCTCCCCTCCACTAACACATCGCTCAAGCTCATCTCCCCTTCCTTCCCACCGAGTATTCATCTCCCCTCCACTTTCATCGATTCCTTCCTCCCTCCCACTCCAAGACCCTCCTATCTTCTCCACCATCTTTACTGTACTTGTGCCTCAGATCTTGTCACCCTAGTGTCGTCTGCACCCCCACGAGCAAAGCCTTCATCGATATCCCGGTCAACTCCCAATCCATCTCTTCTCCAAATCCATCAATATCCCTCCATCATCATCTTGCATCCAATCATCGAACCACCTGTACAATTTATTCATTCACCCCATATTTCGATCTCCAACCTGCAACTTGAACCCTATCTCTTGACAACCACCTTCCCTCATCTTCCCAATCTCCATCGTTCCTAATGACATAAGCATCAGTTAACCACCTCCCAATGATTTGATAACCAACCAAACCCAATCCTCCAGAACACACTCTTCTCGATGATCTCAGCCGCAATCATACCTTCACCCAATAATCGACCTCTGGTGATTGCCAAGTCTCATCTGCTATAAAAGGGTTCCTTCGACATCCATTGAACCTATTTGTTGTTCTTCGATTATCATCAAGAGAGAGAACCACAAGGTTAATGGTCACCGATGACAACGATGACCCCCGATCTCCCACGTGATCCATGGTTTCCCTAACCATGTTGCAATGCCTCTCCATTATTGCAGAGACTCAAAGCCCCACCATCTCCTCGAGGCCATAACTTCGATTGACTCAAGAATGTTCGACCAACACTTTCAAATGGGATGAAATATAGAGGATGGAGATTTACTTGGTGTTTTCAATGGGTTAAAGAACGGAGGCCAACAATGGCGTTATCATCAAAAGCTCGTGGTTCTTCTGCATCCTCTTAAGGGACTAGGACTTCGATGGACATTTGTTAGATGAGATGCTTTCGATCCTACGATGCCTTTTGTAATAGATGCGGGCTGCCAAATATAAAAGCAATAGAACATGCTCTCATCCTTTAAAATTGTGGTTGAATTTTTGGGTCATCTTATCAACTTTCCAAGAAAAGGTGGAGCAATGGTATTTTTTGCTAATGTGGTTGAGTTCAAGGGGCAAAATTGCCAAAATTTGACAGATTCCGCCGAAGATAATAGAGAAAATGGATGGAAGTCAACACATGGTTATGTCATGTAATGGTTAACAACTATTCAGGGTTCTATGTATAATTCACAATTATGGAGTGTTATGTACGTAATAATGAAAGTATAAAAGGTTTATGGGTGTAAAAATCCATATTCAAACGATTAATAATCAGAGTGAACATAATAGGAAACCTGAAAGCTGTATATATCAGAAAAGCTACAGTTTTATTCTTTGATAGGATAAATAAACATGTTACAAGACACGGGAGAAAGATGAAATATTAAAGCACTAGGTACGGAATGAAGATGCTTAGAGAAACGTGAGGTTGGCTTCTCAATAAGATGGAATATTAATGAAGTGCTGCACATATAATCTCACTCTGAAATGTAAAGAACTGCAAGATCTATGAGATGAGACCAAACCAATAAAAATGGTCAAATACTGAACATTAACAGAAAGATTCTGATGTTGTAAGGAGTGTATTGGTTTCGCTGCTCATAGACATGATTTAGAGTCAGTATTTATGGCCCCAAAAGGAAAGATTGGATCTGTCAGAGGCTACTGGATACTAGTTAGAGACACTAATAAAAGATAATACAAGAGATGCATTCTTAATTTTTTTGGGTCACCTAAATATATGCTTAATATATGTTTCAGTAATATCTGAGAAGCTAAATTTCGAGCCTTGCTCGAGAAGTTCAGATTAAAGGCCAAAAATATGTTGAAAAGAACCATTGAACATATATTGCTTATATGAAAGTTATAATTCTTACAAGTCAACTGCATGCGTGATCTCTATTCTGGGAGCAAAATAGTGTCCTCAATGAAAGTTCTAACTTGGAATCTCAGTGGTCTGGGTGACAGAAAAATGGAGATCGATTGGCGGATGTCTTAAAGAGGCTTATTGCGGTATTGTTTTGTTGCAAGAAACAAAACTCCCGTCTGGTTTAAACTTCATGTGGAGCACGTTGGGGGTTGGCTCTCTCTCGGAATTTAGGATGATTGGCATTGTTGGCAGTGTAGGTGGATTGGTCATTCCGTGGAATGCTTCCATTTTTCCTTTATCTTTGTGGTTAAGGGCGTGCATGTTTTGACTGTACTACTTGAGAGTCATAGTTGGGGACACACGTGTTGCTCTCTTGTGTCTACGGTCTGTGTTTACCTTCATAAAGATCATAGTTGTGGGCAGAACTACGTAATGCCAGAATTCTTTTTCCTAGTGTGTTATGGCTTGATCTCTCATCAATGATTCTCCAAAATATTTACTGACTTCATCTCTCATCTTTTCTTAACCTCTACTATGGTTGATCTTTAGAGCTAGGTGTCTTGACTCAATTTCTCATTTGTGTTATTGTAGATTATATTTAAGGATTAATAATTTACATTTATAAAGATCTAGGGAATTTATTTAATAACTCCTTCATGGTATTAATATTTTAAATCCCCGTGGTTCAATCTCTTTGATGAGTTCCTAAGGATTGAAGATGTCATCGGATATGAAAAAAAATATCTCTTTGTCTGGTCATGTAGTTCATTCTCATATATATATATATATATATATATATATATATATATATATATATGTAGATATACATATATATTTCATCCTTCCCTTCCAAGCCATCCGAGATATACACTACTCCTGACCAATATGTAATTGGAGCATTAACTCATTAATATAAGGTGGAAATGAAGGAGCAAAATCCGGTATGTCTCTGATATCCTTACTATTCGTTAGTTTCAATTTCATTATCATGTTGTTTCAAAGAGATAATTTATGGAAATAAAAAATGGATCAGTGCATATCTTGCAACGAATCAAGAGTGTGTAATTATAATTATCTCAGTAATTGAGGCTTTTGTACAAGAGTCATAGTATTTTAGTAATAGGAGATAAGTAAATTTCAGTATCCGAAAACGAAATTAATCTATGAAATCTATTGTTTTTATCATTTAATATTTATAATTGCAACTGTCAGTTCTATATTATTGCTGTAAAGCAACTGCAATTTAGTAGTTTGAATGTTTATTCCCAACCATCAAATAGCCAACAAGTATCACAGTTTCATAAACAACTTCCTCGTGCATTAAACAATCAACTAATCCAAAATTCAACATTTATTCAAGCTACCCAAATCAAGATATCAGATTTCAACTGTTGATAATCAATTTAGTTGAAGTTCCAATACATAATTTTAAATAACTGGTTTCTTAAATTATCTATCCTTCGTAAATCTCAACTACAGAAACCCAACTCCCCAGATCGACATCTAATCACCTCAATTTCCAGTACACACATCACATTGCCTAAGAATAAGCATTTGCATGAGAGTAATGGATGTCAATTATTAAAAGCAGAAGACTGGAGACTAACATTTGAGGTGGATTTCTCTATATATATGCTTTTAGAGTACGGATAAAAAAAATCAGATTACGTCTGTTACCTCCTCTTTCATGCATAGCAACTGGAAATTTTACCTATAATTCTATCATCAAATAAGGAAAATTTGCAGATTTATCATACTGCAGAAATTAAATCCGAAATTGGTTAAAGATCACTTGTAAGGAACCCAAATAAAACTCAATACTAGCAGAAATCAGGGAATTAAAGTGTAAAACAACATACCTGGCAGCAATAAAATGGAATATGAATGTATCTATTACCCAAGATTATAGAGGATTCCTGCATGCAATGGGAAGAATGCAACAGTTCTGAATGACTCCAAAAGATTGGAATCACATGTTCCTATGTTTGAGATTTTGGAGCTACTATCGAGAGAGAGGTTTCTGAAAAGAAGAGAGGGAACTGTCGGCTGAAAGTAGAGAAATAATTGAGGGCTTTTTGGTTGATATTTATAAGGGAAAGTGGGCTTCAAATGGGTGACAAGTGTAGGAGAAAAGGGTCAAGTGGACAGCGTGGAAAAGAAAACCCAACGGCTGGACTTGTGCACACTGACATTGCACAGTCTGTGAGAAAAACAAAATTTTTCTAATTTATTTTTATATTTATTTTTTTAGGATGTTAAAATTGTCCGTATACGCACCTCGAGTTTCCGATTTCGACGCGCAATATCTCGTTGTGATCGTCTCTGAACGACGATCAATATGAGTATAATATTGATATATTTTCAATCGAGTTTGGATGCCCGAAATTTTCGAGATATGGTTTCGATTTGGGGTTAAATTTTTTGATTTAAAAATATCAAATGACCTCCGATTGACGAACGCTCGATTCCGTTGGTCTTGTTTCGTCGAATCGGATCTAATGACGGTCTCAGCTCGTTTTGCGGTTTCCGAATTTGCGTCGCGGCTTTTTCGCGGCGCGCAATACGACGTGATCGATTTTTGGTCGATTTCACCCGAACGACTTTTGATTTACGACCAATTAGTCAATATAAGTCATCCGATGCCGACCGACAACTTTATTGGGTTGAACGGACCCAAATTGGATCGAGTTCGGGTTTAGTTGAAACCCGGTGTTACAGTACCTTTTCACATTTTCTTTTTTCCGTTGGACTCTTTATGTATTTTACCCACATGCTACTCTCCTATATAAGAGAGCCTAGGGCATATGGAATAAACAAGTTTTCTCATTTTCCCAACATGGTATCAGAGCGACGATCCTAGACCGGAGTTCTCGAACCAAACCCTGACCCTAGCCTCCACCCTCGAGCCCTCCACGCGCGCCTCCCCGCATCGCGCCGCCTCCTAGTCGGTCTCGCGCCGCCCCGACGTCGGCGCTCCTGTGCTCCTGCGCACGCTCCTGTGCGTAGGTGTGTGCGCCGGTGCGCGTGCGGCCGTGCGCCCCCTATGCATCGGTGCCCACTTCTGAGCGCCTGTGCGCGTGAAGCCGTGCACGCTTCTATGCGTGCCCGTTTGCTGCTGTACGTGCTCCTGTTCGTGATCCTGCATGCGCATCTGTGCGCATATCTGCGCCTGTGATTTCCATACGTGTGCAGGCCTAGGCCAGCACGCGTGCGGCTCCAGTACTCGTTCCACGCGCGTGTTTCCAGATTAATGGGTTTGGTTGCTTGAGTCTATAACTAAACCCGTTAATGTCAGTGTAGACGATCATATCTTCAGTCTATTCCCCTAGTCTTTCATTATCATAATGTCAGAAAGCAAGGCAGACATCTCATCTACAGGCGCCTTCAAAGGTCCAGTGCCTATTGTGAAGATGGATGGTTCAAATTACGAATTGTGGGCTATGCAGTTCATGAGTATGATGAAGTCAACCGGTAAGAAGCACATTCTTACCGAGGAAGAGCCCGCTGAGAAGACATGAGTCAATGCCTCATGGGAGGAAGATGATGCTTATGCCAAAGATTGACTATCCGGAACATTATTAATTGAGATTGCTAACGATATTCTCCATCAGCCTACTGCCAAAACAATGTGGGACATTCTGGCTGCTACTTATTCACATGCAAAGAATGAGACGAAGATTCTGCAACTTCAGCATGGCATCTTTACAGTCAAGCAGAATGGACGGCCTCTACACCCATTATACACGTCTTTACGTGGAATGTTTGAGAAGCTTTATAGCTTCATGCCTCTCACAGCCACGCCAGAGCAACAGAAGACCTACCGGAATGTCACTATGGTGGGTGTATTTCTGGCTGCCCTTGATCCATAGTACGAGGCAGCACGTTTCCAGATCTTGGCGGATTCCACTATTCCTCCTATGGAGGAAGCTTTTTACAAGCTGAGTCGTATTACTGTTCCTTCGTCTACTGCAAATCAGACCGCCTCAGCCATGTCAACCAATCGAGGTCGTGGGGGTTGATGAATCTGTGATTCATCACATCAAAAGTCAAAAATAGAGCCTTGTTCCCGAGAAAATAGAGGCACATTTCCTTTTATCTTGCATAAATAACATTCATGCATGCATCCATAATTCATGCATTTTAGCAGCTCATCTGCATTTAAATAAGAAGCCAAAAATCCCCTGTACAAGACCCCTTCATCAAAATAACTCCTTCTCTATAATACATGTATATACTCCTTAATAATATAGGGAAGAATGCCAAAAATCACCCTTGTAAAATAGCCAAATGTCCTGAGAACCCTTGTACATTAAAACACACATAAAGCCCGCATACAAACCCCTACTTAGGTCGACTCACTCTTAGAATATTACATATCAAAAGACCTTCAAAATGAGACTAATTTCATTGAAATTGGAGCTTGTATGAGAAACTTGGGTTTTTGGGTCATTTTGTATACTACATATGTATATTTATGTATCTTTATATTTATGTATCATATGTGACCTTATCTCCGTCTTTGGTCAACATGAAACTTGTAGATCTCATCAAGATCTACAACTTTCATGTTTTGAGTTTTTCCAAATTCGGCTTCCTCTTCTCTCTACACATATTTCTTCCTCCAGCCATTCACAGCAGGCCACGTGGCGCCCTCTGATTGCGCCACGCGGCCCGCTGCCCTTTGTCTGATCCGCCCGCGCCTTCCGCCGTTGGATGACCATCCTGATCCAACGGCCTAGCCGCTGCCACGCACGCCCTTCACATGGACCGTAGGATCAAAGCCCACACCTCATCTCCACCGTCCCTTAGCGCCGCGCTCTCAACAAGCCACGTGGCGGCATCCACGCCGCTCGATCGCGCCCCGATCCTCTCATCACAGCCGCCCACCTTCCAGCGAGTCTCGACCCTCAGATCATCTCTACCCTTTCATCTGAACCATCCGCTCGCGCCTCGCCACAACGCGCCACGTGGCGCTCTCATAACCCCTCATTTGGGCATCCCAGATCTAATCCTAACCGCTCGCTACGCGCTAATCTCCATCGTTGGATCACAAGATCCAACGGTGGAGACTTCGTCTCCTACCTCGGGTGCCCCCTCTCTCCCACGATCTCTGCCTTGCGGGAGGGGCACCCCCTTCCTATTCTTGGAAGCGCTCCCTCCACCCTCGCCGGCCGCTGACCTCCCCACGACACACCCCACTCATCCCTCTCCCTCGCCAGCTCCCTCAAACACCACCATCTCCGCCACACTCGCCCCACGACAGCCACCAACTTCGCCACTCACCCATTCCAGCCGTCACCTTCATCCTTTAAATACCCCCTCTACGGCCACATTCATCCCCATCCGCCACTCCAGAGAGATCCCTCGAGCTCCAAGCTTCCTATTGGTGACAGCAATTGGCTGATTTGTCGAGCGACGACAGAGCTTCTTCTCCGGCGAGATCCTCGGCCCACCGCCGTGTCGCAGCCACTCCTCCGAGCAGCTGCTAGAGCTCGGGACCTTACCGACCCCTTGAGCGACGACCTGGAGCTCAAAGCTGAGCCCCAAACCCCAGGTAACCCCCTCCATTCCTCCTCCGATCTTGATCTTATTTTCCCTTTATCTTCTCCGCTTTTATTCGCCGTCATCAGCCATCTTCGCACCTCCTCAACAATCCGACGAGCTTCGCGATGAAGCTCTGATTCTCGCTGGCATCTCTACACTTTCCGATACCCTATTTCACCAGCCATCGACCTGCAGCTCCGCCACCTGGCCGGAGCCCAGTCACCCGACCATTTCCCCTTGCCTCAGGCCTCGCTGATCACGCCACCCTCTTCCACGATCACCTGCACGCCTCGGCTATACTTCTAACCTTTTGCAGGTACTCAATTCATCATTGGCCGGAGCCTCGTCGGAGCTCTCCTCGAGCTTCATCGACTCCGAGCTCCAGCCCTCCTCCAGGGATCCAGAGACCACCGGAGGCTTCGCCTTTCACTTCCGCTTCTTCCGAGCAAGGTGGGAGCTGACGAAGCTCATCACCGGAGCTTGGCAACCGAGGCGGAGCTCGGCTGCCTTCACCGGAGCGCAGCCCTCTCCTCCGCAGGCGGCGGAGGATCGTTAGAGAAGAAGGAGCAGCAACCGTTCGATCATCTGATCGAACGGTACTCGCCTCGCCACGCGTCCCTTCGCCGCCCTCATCCTCGACCGTTGATCACCCCTCGGATCGGACGCCTCACCAGCCGCCACGCGTCTTCATCGACATCCCTTGGATCCATCTTGATCCAAGGGCCTTCAGGCCGCCACGTCGCCTTCTCCGAGCCTCGGCATCCAAGCCTAGGCTCGGGTAACCCGAAGCTGCATCGAAGCTGGGCCGAACTTCCAGAAGACCCGAGCCTCGCTCCGAGCCTCCGACGCCCTCCGAACCTAGGTCCCCCCCACGTGAGGAGCACGTGCGACCTGGGTTATTTGCACCGACGCCCCTGGAGCTTTCAGAAATTGCGAAAAGGTCCCTGTGAAGCAGACACCACGTGAGGAGCACGTGTCTTGTGGAAAAATTGCATAGAAGTCCTGCATACTATCGGTAATTGCATTTTAGTCCCTGTCAGCACGTTTACTTATTGAAATTTTATTTTCCAGTATTGCATTTACACCCTTGTGTTTGCACGTGTCCATAGCATGCATTTTTCATCATTTTGAAATTCTAAAAATTGCAAGTTGTTGAGGATTTTGTCCTCTACCTGTTAGTACACGTGTCTGATTTTTGTTGGCTTGCTTAAATTGTTAATGAATTAATTGGTTCATTTGTGACATATTTTGCCCAGTGATGCCTTTTGATTTTTAATTAATTATCTGTGCCTTCAAAAATCACCAAAAATTCACAGTAGCTTAAGGACATCATTTTCAACATTCCATAAAAATTCCATGTCATTTGCACGCATAACGAGGCCTGAATAAATAGTTGAGTGATTTTCTTTAATTAATTTTAATTAATTCATTTCACAGTGAATTTTAGATCTGTTAATTTTCCTAGGTCCCTGATCATTAGACCTTCCTAGGATAATTTTAGTTCTTGGAAAAATTGTGATTTGATATTTATTAAAAATTAAACACTGAAAATCACTCTGTCTGTTTATTTAATTCACAGAAAAATTATTTTGAGTCGAAAAATTCCAAAAAAATTAGTGTAGGTCATTTTCATCATAAATAACCATCTGGCCAATTTTCATTATTTTTGGACTTCGTTTGATACATCAATTAAATGTAAAGTTAAATTGGCTAAGATTTGTCTGCATATGTCTGCATAAGAAATAAAAAGACCAAAAAAATTGACCCTCGAACATCAACACTTGAAAAATGCTGTGATCCACCTAAGGAGACAGTTGCCTCCCTGAGATCGACCTTGGACTCCACCAAGTAAAAAAATATCACCGCTTAAAATTGACCAAAATCTGATTTAAGTGGTTTTTGATCAACCTCTCGTATCCGACTGCAACGAACACTTAAAATTAATTTGGACCATTAATTTGCCCGAATTAACTAAGGGTGCGGGAGCGTCGTCAAATGGCGCCGTTGCCGGGGAGGCAAACGGCTTAGGATCACTTTAGAAAGTTAGGTTTACATTTTCCATTCACTCGGGTAGTCTGATCCCCGAACCACATTGTAATTATACCATTTTTTCCAATTATTTTCTTTTCTCTTTTTTCTCTCTCTCTTTATCTGACATTTTTATATCTTTTTGTGCGAGGGTCCGATGGACTTGGAGCGGCTTTCTTGAAGTCGACGCATCTCGAAGTGCATCGGAGGCCAACGGTTCGTGGATCAAGTCGGCTGTTGAGACGCCAGAAGGATTTTTCAATTTTTTGTTACTTGTAAAAATTGTCTGCGTTTACAGCGGTTCCCGTTTGGGTTCTTGCGTCTGTAAAGATAGTGGAACCGTGTCCCCGTGTGCTGTGTGGATTGAATTTTAGATTAGGCTTGCACTAGCGGCTCCTCGAGCCACTTTAGGATTTGCTTGTGCTCGTAAATTATTAGGACCACACAATACACTTAAAAGACGCACCTAGGCCGCAGATTTAGTCAAATCAACCTGTACTTCACTCGCTAATAGAACTGCCTGTCTAGGAGCGGCTTTTCTCGTTTGCATTTGCATATAGTGTAAAATTTCAATTCCGTACTGCATCCTGCATTGTAGAGAGCTGGAGGCACTGTAAGTCTTCTTACTCAAGCATTCATCATCGTTTTCTCGATCGCATCGGCTTTTTCCGATTCTCTCTCTCGGTTTTATAACCTAGGATAAAGGAATTGGGACTGGACGGTAGACGTGATTGCTTGTGTGGATTAATATCAGTGATAACTAATCTCTAAAATCGAGGCTGCTAATTGAATTGGACCAAAAAAATTAACTAAAAATAACCCTTGTTTGCGGGAGAGTAACCCCGACCTTGTTTTCAGGCTGAGTGAGGGTACCTGAGTGTGTGTGAACACCCTAAGGTAGAGCCCAAATCCCCGTCTTCCATATCACGTTCTAACTGATCCTAGCAAATATCACAAGCCGAATAATTTCAGATTCTTTGACTAGTACCAAGTAGCCTCCGCCTGTCTCAGGTAGATAGGGGCGAAATTGCGGTACTTCGCGACAAGCTGCCAGTAACCCCCCGGGGTGAAGTTCCGGCCTTGTCAGCCTCCGCCTGCTTGCAAGTAGATAGGGGTGTGGTCATTGAATCCATCGACTTGGGATAGGAGCGAAGAAAGGAAGGAGCGGCGGTATCTTAGGCGACAGGTTAAACAGGGAAGACGCATCCGGCTCTGAGCTGACTTCCCTTTAGGCCGCGTAATCCTTGCTATCTTGCTTGAAAACCACACTTAAAATTTACAAGATTAATTGGACTCGGTTTCGGGTCCTTCACCGTGTTGAGTGTGAACTCGGGGTTTTGCTCTTGCGTTTGTCTTTGTGTCTGTCGTGTGTGTTATCCTGTGTAATTGCACATTTTCTACCTCAATCTTCTTGCATTCATCATTTCCTCCTCAAGATGTCGGGATATTTGTCCCCATACACCGTGACCTCTGGCCACTCCTCCTTGATCATATACCGTTCATCTTCGCTTTCTCCTCCGCCATCCACGGGAGACCCTTACCCGTGGCCGGCTCCTCCTCAACCCGATCTTGAAGTCAAAACTCCGACTGACTTCTCCACTTCTTCGCATTTCTCACCTACTCCATATTCTGACATTCCGGATCCACTTCCATCTTGGGCTGACTGTCCTTATTCTCAAGAGCTTGCAGGAATTAAAGGATCAAATGAAGAGCAAGCCACGGCTGAGACAGATGATTGGCAGAATTATATGCCCCCGTTTACTTCATTCTCACCTCAAGTAGGGACCATACAACAATTTACATATACACCTCCCGACTTGACCTTAGGGCATCATTTGATCGATCAAACAACCCGAATTGAGGGGCCTGAATATCATGATTTTCCAGACTTGATTGACTTTAGTGATCAAGCCTCCATTAACCAGCCTTCATTCGGAGAGCCTATACATTCACAGGAGTGGACTAATGAGCTAGACTTAATAGTCCCTCGTTCATTGACTCCATCATATGAGGCTCTGACCAATATCTGCCATTCGGATGATCCATACTCGACCCAGGAATACATGCCAGAGTATAGGTATGTTGAGTATGAGACCTCAACATCTCAGCAGTCTCCTCCAATTGAGCAGAACTCTCCCATGAATTGTCATGGGAATTTTGTGGAGGATGACATTTCCAGACTTATTGAAAAAAGTGAATCATTCGGTAATGAGTTGAGAAATGTCATGGAAATATTGAACTCAATTTCTGCCAGCTTGAGAATAAAAGTGGAAAAGGATATGAGTAATTTTGAGGTTGAAAGCCAAGCAAACATTAGGGAACCCACACCGTCTGTACAGCTGGAGTCCATTCTATCTCCCTCTTCTACTAACCACTTGCCCTCCAATCCAGAGTACAATCATTCATCTATCCAAAATACCAAAAAAATTGAAAAACCAAAAAACCACATAAAAATTGAAAATGAAAATGACCTGAAAAAATTGGATCCTGCCCTAAGGGAAGCACTCGATGAAGAACTGATTTTCAAACTTCCCTTATTTAAGGTCATAGATCACTTTCCCGACCTCAAACGATTTGTGAGAAGTAAATTGATGCCCAAGAGGTCGGGCAATAAGAGAACAAGGACTGAAAGACACATAGTGTCTATGGCCACCTCCTTGGTGATGGGGAGAAAGACCAAGAGCCGCAGAGTCAAACGGTTGCCCCGAGTTGAATGTGAAATCAAAGACACCATATTTACCCATGCAAGAATCGATGATGACTCACCGATTAATATCCTCCCGACCTCTGTGTTTGACAAGCTCAAACTCAGGCCACTTAGGAAGTCGAGAGAGATCGTTCAACTGGCTGACCGATCCATCAAACGGTCGAGAGGAAATATTTCAGTCATCGTTACTTTCCAAGGTGCTCTACTCCAGGTGGACTTCACGATCATTGACATCGAGCACCGAGGAGAGTTTTCCCAGTCTCCGATTATTCTCGGGAAGCCGTTCTTAGCCTTGGCTAAGGCGAATATAGATTGTGAGACTCGGGAAATCGATTTTTCAGCATTGGGAGCGCTTCGACCTCATCCATTCTTTGATAAACTTTACTCTAAGGTGACCCGCACATCTGCTGACTGTCATGACCATCGAGAGGTAGATGAGTCCCACCTCTCTGCTACACCTGAGAAACCGATTGTCCGGACGACCATTGGATCAAAGACTCCCCACACCTCCACTTCATCAACTGCTTGCACCACCACCATGACAGCTTCTAAGGAGGATTCACGACCGGAAGCTATCATTGAGTCGGACACGATATTTGAGGATTGCCTTGATCATTTCAATGATCCGACACAAGAGCTCAATAATGCCAAGCCAACTGAGACCACTAGCTCCTTCCCGAGACGCGTGCTGACCCTTCAGGAATATTACAATCTTTATGGTGACTCGTCTGATGAGGAACCCATAGTCAGCACCACACCACGACTCGGACCTTCTAAGGAAACAACCCAGACAAAATTGACTCCACATAAAAACACGGTTGCTCCCTCTTCTAGTCGGCTATCTAGTGAGAGGAAGTCGAGAATTGATTCCTCGAGGTGTTCCCCCGAACCTCTCAAGGCGCGTCGCTCTCATCTCCCTCTCAATGATTCAGGTTTTAGAAAACCGACTAAGAAAATTTCCTTCAACACACCAGAGAAGGAATTTTCGGAAGAGTCCTCATCTGGTCCAGATAAGGTGATTTATATGAGTGAGCTCAGTTCGGCTGTTCTTAAGCCGTATCTAAGCAAGCAGTCGTATGTCGACCCGCGTTGGACGATCCCTATACCTCACTATTATTCATCTGAGGACGATTCCGAGAACGACACATATGTATATTATCCACCTCCTCGCGTCCGCAAGAAGGTTCGTCACAAACCTTCTTAATCCTTGTATATTCTCACTCTTTCTTGTACATACATTCTCTCCCTCCCTCCCCAGTGATTCGAATCACTCGCCCCGGTTCCATATCATTTCATGACTATACTTAGGATAACCACATCCTAAGTATAGGGGGAGAGTGACCCGCATCTATTCATTGTACATCCTCCAGATCACATCGGTTCTCATACTCACTCCTGTCCTATACTTAGGCTGAGCAGAGCCTAAGTATAGGGGGAACCGATGCCCTCCGTGTATATATTCATCCATCTTTCCCTCGTCCGCCCCATTTTTGATCTTCTTCTACACTTTGACTGCCAGAGCATAAGTATAGGGGGGCGAGATGACTTCTATACTTTTGTAATTTTAGCTCTCCTACGCTTAGCCCGAGCTATGTCTTTTTAGTTGCTTTCGTGCTCTGAGGACATAGCACACGCTAAGTATAGGGGGGCGTATATATATTACATATATACTTACCCATAGCTCGTACTTTCACGTATTTTCGCGTATTTTTGTATATATTTTGCAATAATTGTGGGTGGGTAAAAATCGAAAAAAAAACTTTTTGTATACTTGTATAATACTTGTAAACCTTTTGTAAAAATTAAAAAAAAATAAAAATTTTGTATACTTGTATAATATGTACTATATGTATAATACTTGTATAAAAAGTTGTAAAATTCTTGTAAAACATACTTTTGTAAAATTTATTGTAAAACATGATGTATACCAAAAAAATCGTGTATACTATGTACAAATTGTATCAACTAAAAATTGTTGTAAATAATTGTTGTATACCAGAAAAATAAAACAAAAAGGCTTCTTATTTACTCTTGCATATTATCTTGCATTTTCAAAAAAAAAAAAGAGTCTTGCATTTCATCTACATAGCATGTCATCAGCATCTCATCTGCATATCTTGCATATGCAAGGTGGAAAGCTAGTGGGTTCTGAACCAAGTTATGAGTAGATATTGAGGATGGACTTGATTTGACCTTAATCCACCTAATTTCAGAGGAACCTTATAGGAACTGGAGTTAAGATTTCTCAGGTCAAGTGACTTAATTCTTTGAGTCCGCAAGTCTATGTTCACATGTCATCTTGATTAGTCTAAGTAGAATATCTCGTGCATACGCATGATTCTTTTAGATAATGACCTAACTTGGACAAGCACTATGCACGTAGCTCTTCATTGATGAGGTGGTGAGGAGGTAGAATCCTTTAGCTTGGAGTAGCACACGGGTGGAAACATCCGTCCTCCTCTAGGGAGGGTAGTGCATCTCAACCTAGTCTGGTGGTGTTGACATCTAAGGACAGGATGCTGTGGGTTGCAATAATGCTTCAAAAGAGGGATAGTCTACTGGCTCAAGAGGAAAAACTCCTGATGTACATGCTGCACCTTGTATATAGTTCCAAAAAAAAAAAAGGAAAAAAAAGGAAAAAAATGCAAGAAAGAACTCCAAAAAAATCAGACAGGTCCAAGAAAAAAATAATAATACCTGTCGGAGTATGTATATTAGCAAAGAAAATGCAGCTGGATGACTTGGCTACACTGGTCAGGCATCCCGGGATAGGTGGCTACACTGGCCACCGTCCATTCTTTTCTCTACCCCCTCCTCTTGAGTTGGTCGCACTTGAACTTAGAAGGGAATACCCCGCTCCTCGAGGAAAGAGTTACTGGACCGGGTTATTGAGTTACCTTGTTAGAGGAGGCTGGTTCCGAGTCATTTCTGATGTGGAGAGTTACATCTCACTTACACAGTACAAGTAAGAATCATAGTCATCAGAAATTTGCGTTTGAGGATTTGTTCTGACCTGACTGTTGAGGCGTCTTGAATAGAAGACTTGTGGAACTTGAAGTCTGTTAGGTCTTAAGTTCAGGTCCCAATAAGGTTCCACCACACAACTAATCCAAAGGTCGAGTCAGGCTCCATTTTCAACTTTTGTTCATGACCTTGGTATGGAACCCAAAATCATTTCACTCTTGCATTTCATTTAGTTGCTCGGGGACGAGCAAGGTTTAAGTATAGGGGGTTGATGAATCTGTGATTCATCACATCAAAAGTCAAAAATAGAGCCTTGTTCCCGAGAAAATAGAGGCACATTTCCTTTTATCTTGCATAAATAACATTCATGCATGCATCCATAATTCATGCATTTTAGCAGCTCATCTGCATTTAAATAAGAAGCCAAAAATCCCCTGTACAAGACCCCTTCATCAAAATAACTCCTTCTCTATAATACATGTATATACTCCTTAATAATATAGGGAAGAATGCCAAAAATCACCCTTGTAAAATAGCCAAATGTCCTGAGAACCCTTGTACATTAAAACACACATAAAGCCCGCATACAAACCCCTACTTAGGTCGACTCACTCTTAGAATATTACATATCAAAAGACCTTCAAAATGAGACTAATTTCATTGAAATTGGAGCTTGTATGAGAAACTTGGGTTTTTGGGTCATTTTGTATACTACATATGTATATTTATGTATCTTTATATTTATGTATCATATGTGACCTTATCTCCGTCTTTGGTCAACATGAAACTTGTAGATCTCATCAAGATCTACAACTTTCATGTTTTGAGTTTTTCCAAATTCGGCTTCCTCTTCTCTCTACACATATTTCTTCCTCCAGCCATTCACAGCAGGCCACGTGGCGCCCTCTGATTGCGCCACGCGGCCCGCTGCCCTTTGTCTGATCCGCCCGCGCCTTCCGCCGTTGGATGACCATCCTGATCCAACGGCCTAGCCGCTGCCACGCACGCCCTTCACATGGACCGTAGGATCAAAGCCCACACCTCATCTCCACCGTCCCTTAGCGCCGCGCTCTCAACAAGCCACGTGGCGGCATCCACGCCGCTCGATCGCGCCCCCGATCCTCTCATCACAGCCGCCCACCTTCCAGCGAGTCTCGACCCTCAGATCATCTCTACCCTTTCATCTGAACCATCCGCTCGCGCCTCGCCACAACGCGCCACGTGGCGCTCTCATAACCCCTCATTTGGGCATCCCAGATCTAATCCTAACCGCTCGCTACGCGCTAATCTCCATCGTTGGATCACAAGATCCAACGGTGGAGACTTCGTCTCCTACCTCGGGTGCCCCCTCTCTCCCACGATCTCTGCCTTGCGGGAGGGGCACCCCCTTCCTATTCTTGGAAGCGCTCCCTCCACCCTCGCCGGCCGCTGACCTCCCCACGACACACCCCACTCATCCCTCTCCCTCGCCAGCTCCCTCAAACACCACCATCTCCGCCACACTCGCCCCACGACAGCCACCAACTTCGCCACTCACCCATTCCAGCCGTCACCTTCATCCTTTAAATACCCCCTCTACGGCCACATTCATCCCCATCCGCCACTCCAGAGAGATCCCTCGAGCTCCAAGCTTCCTATTGGTGACAGCAATTGGCTGATTTGTCGAGCGACGACAGAGCTTCTTCTCCGGCGAGATCCTCGGCCCACCGCCGTGTCGCAGCCACTCCTCCGAGCAGCTGCTAGAGCTCGGGACCTTACCGACCCCTTGAGCGACGACCTGGAGCTCAAAGCTGAGCCCCAAACCCCAGGTAACCCCCTCCATTCCTCCTCCGATCTTGATCTTATTTTCCCTTTATCTTCTCCGCTTTTATTCGTCGTCATCAGCCATCTTCGCACCTCCTCAACAATCCGACGAGCTTCGCGATGAAGCTCTGATTCTCGCTGGCATCTCTACACTTTCTGATACCCTATTTCACCAGCCATCGACCTGCAGCTCCGCCACCTGGCCGGAGCCCAGTCACCCGACCATTTCCCCTTGCCTCAGGCCTCGCTGATCACGCCACCCTCTTCCACGATCACCTGCACGCCTCGGCTATACTTCTAACCTTTTGCAGGTACTCAATTCATCATTGGCCGGAGCCTCGTCGGAGCTCTCCTCGAGCTTCATCGACTCCGAGCTCCAGCCCTCCTCCAGGGATCCAGAGACCACCGGAGGCTTCGCCTTTCACTTCCGCTTCTTCCGAGCAAGGTGGGAGCTGACGAAGCTCATCACCGGAGCTTGGCAACCGAGGCGGAGCTCGGCTGCCTTCACCGGAGCGCAGCCCTCTCCTCCGCAGGCGGCGGAGGATCGTTAGAGAAGAAGGAGCAGCAACCGTTCGATCATCTGATCGAACGGTACTCGCCTCGCCACGCGTCCCTTCGCCGCCCTCATCCTCGACCGTTGATCACCCCTCGGATCGGACGCCTCACCAGCCGCCACGCGTCTTCATCGACATCCCTTGGATCCATCTTGATCCAAGGGCCTTCAGGCCGCCACGTCGCCTTCTCCGAGCCTCGGCATCCAAGCCTAGGCTCGGGTAACCCGAAGCTGCATCGAAGCTGGGCCGAACTTCCAGAAGACCCGAGCCTCGCTCCGAGCCTCCGACGCCCTCCGAACCTAGGTCCCCCCCACGTGAGGAGCACGTGCGACCTGGGTTATTTGCACCGACGCCCCTGGAGCTTTCAGAAATTGCGAAAAGGTCCCTGTGAAGCAGACACCACGTGAGGAGCACGTGTCTTGTGGAAAAATTGCATAGAAGTCCTGCATACTATCGGTAATTGCATTTTAGTCCCTGTCAGCACGTTTACTTATTGAAATTTTATTTTCCAGTATTGCATTTACACCCTTGTGTTTGCACGTGTCCATAGCATGCATTTTTCATCATTTTGAAATTCTAAAAATTGCAAGTTGTTGAGGATTTTGTCCTCTACCTGTTAGTACACGTGTCTGATTTTTGTTGGCTTGCTTAAATTGTTAATGAATTAATTGGTTCATTTGTGACATATTTTGCCCAGTGATGCCTTTTGATTTTTAATTAATTATCTGTGCCTTCAAAAATCACCAAAAATTCACAGTAGCTTAAGGACATCATTTTCAACATTCCATAAAAATTCCATGTCATTTGCACGCATAACGAGGCCTGAATAAATAGTTGAGTGATTTTCTTTAATTAATTTTAATTAATTCATTTCACAGTGAATTTTAGATCTGTTAATTTTCCTAGGTCCCTGATCATTAGACCTTCCTAGGATAATTTTAGTTCTTGGAAAAATTGTGATTTGATATTTATTAAAAATTAAACACTGAAAATCACTCTGTCTGTTTATTTAATTCACAGAAAAATTATTTTGAGTCGAAAAATTCCAAAAAAATTAGTGTAGGTCATTTTCATCATAAATAACCATCTGGCCAATTTTCATTATTTTTGGACTTCGTTTGATACATCAATTAAATGTAAAGTTAAATTGGCTAAGATTTGTCTACATATGTCTGCATAAGAAATAAAAAGACCAAAAAAATTGACCCTCGAACATCAACACTTGAAAAATGCTGTGATCCACCTAAGGAGACAGTTGCCTCCCTGAGATCGACCTTGGACTCCACCAAGTAAAAAAATATCACCGCTTAAAATTGACCAAAATCTGATTTAAGTGGTTTTTGATCAACCTCTCGTATCCGACTGCAACGAACACTTAAAATTAATTTGGACCATTAATTTGCCCGAATTAACTAAGGGTGCGGGAGCGTTGTCAAGGGTCATCATCAGTTCCGTGGCCGTGGACCTCGGGGCAGAGGAGGCTGTGTTCGGCCATCATGCACCTTTTTCAATCGTTCTAGACATACCGAAAAAACATGCTATTCCAAACATGGGTTTCCTGCTTCTGCATGAGTAGTTGAACAGATTGAGCCTCCATCTGCTTCATCTATGGATCAGCGCTTTGATGATCTTGTAGCCCGTCTGAGGGGCATTATTCCTCCATCTGGTCCTGTTGCTTCAGCACCTACTTCTGAGAGTCACTCCGACGTTGCTGCTTCTGCAGCCACCAGTACCTCAGGTAGCACTTATGCATTCACTAGCAGTAGTGGATCAGATACTTTAGAGTGGATTATGGACTCAGGTGCCACGCATCATCCGTGTTGTGACTAAGGACTGCTTACAGGCTACCGACAGGTTTCTCCAGGCCGTACTGTGGTTATTGCTAATGGGACACATTCCCCGATCACTGGTCAGGGGGAGATTAGCCTGACACCATCTATGCATCTCAAGAACGTGTTGCATGCACCTGATTTTTCGATTAATTTGTTGTCCATTAGCCAACTTACAAAGGATTTACATTGTCGAGCAATTTTTGATCCATCTTCTCTCATTTTTCAGGACATCCTTACGGGCAACGTGATTGGGCGTGGCTATGAGCAAGGCGGCCTCTATCGTCTTAGTCGGACCCCTTATGTTGGAGCCTCATCTCTACCTGCTGGATCCATCTCCCCATTACTGTGGCACTTGCGCTTTGGACATCTACCGCTTCAGAAACTGCGTCACGTGTTACCCCAGGTTTCACCTCACACGTCCATTCAATGTGAGGCTTGTCAGTTGGGAAAGCACCATCGGTCTACCTTTCCCAGTCGTCACTGTCGGAGTAGTACCTCCAAGTTTGAGTTGTTTCATGTCGATATCTGGGGTGCTAGTCATGTTCCTGATCATCAGGGACACAAGTTTTATATAGTTATTGTGGATGATTTCTCTCGTGTGTCGTGGGTCTTTCTGTTAAAGAATAAATATGAAGCGGGGAATATTATCATCAATTTCATCAATGAAGTTCGTAATATTTTTTCTGCATCTGTAAAAATTGTGAGAAGCGATAATGCCCAAGAATTTTGTACTCATACTCTCTCCATCTATTTTTCATCTCAAAGGATTATCCAATAAACATCCTGTGCTTATACTTCTCAGCAAAATGGGGTTGCAGAGAGGAAACATTATCATTTACTTGATGTCACCAGGTTGCTTCTCATACAGAGTCATGTCCTTCATTCTTTCTGGGGCGATGCTGTTCTTACGGCATGTTATCTCATTAATCATATGCCATCGTCTGTCTTAGGTGAGAAGATTCCTTTCTCTTGTTTTTCCTGACAAAGAATTGTTCTCCCTCGCTCCTCGTATGTTTGGCTCGATTGCCTTTGTCCACCAGTTATCTCCAGGGATTGACAAGCTCTCTTCTAGGGCTGTCAAGTGTGTTTTCGTCTGGTACTCCAGAACACAGAATGGGTACAAGTGTTATGATCCATTGTGCATGAGGTATCTCGTTAGTGCTGATGTTACCTTTTTCGAGTCTGTTATGTACTTCTCATCTACAGGTGATCAGTTGGTATCCTCTGGCGCTACTGAAGCTATATACATGCCACCACCACCATCACCACTACCACCTCTACCACTACCATCTCCTACACCTCTTGTCACTGTTCATGTTTCCCCATTGCCATTCCACTATACCGTCGGCATGCTTCTGCTCATGGTCACCGTTCATTATCTAGCTCGCCTGAGGTATGTTTTGAGAATATTATTCATATTGATGGATCTGATGATTTCCCTGAGCAGGATGTGTTACAGAGGCCAGATGAGGAGGCGGGTTATTTGGATCTACCTATTGCTCTTCGGAAGCAGAAGCGCAGCTGCGCGTCATATCCTATAGCATTTACCGTGTCTTTTGATCGCTTAACTGGAGATTTCAGGAGCTTCGTCATTGCACTATCGGCGGTGGATATTCCACGGTACCAAGATGCGTTGAAGGATAGTAGATGACGTTTAACCATGGAAGAAGAAATGGCTGCTCTTCAATCAAGAGGCACCTGGAGCCTTGTTACTGCACCTACTGATGTGTCTACAGTGAGCTGCAAGTGGGTCTTTACAATTAAACAGAATACAGATGGCAGCATTGACAGATACAAGGCACGCATGGTCGCTCGTGGCTTTACACAGACATATGGGGTGGATTATCTTGATACATTCTCGCTGGTTGCTCGCCATTCCACTCTACGGATCCTCCTCTCTGTTGCGGTTGCTCGTGATTGGCTACTATACCAATTAGATGTGAAGAATGCATTCTTATACGATGACTTACAAGAGCAAGTCTACATGCAATAGCCATCGAGTTTTGCTGTTGAGGGGGAGTATTCTAAGGTGTGTAGACTTCATAAGGCTATCTATGGCCGTAAGCAGAGCCCCAGAGCTTGGTTCCAGAAGCTCTCAGACCTGTTTGAGAAACAGGGGTACAGACGTTCCAATGCAGATCATTCCTTGTTCGTACAGAAGACACCTAGAGGTATTATTGCAATTATGGTGTATGTAGATGATATCTTGATTACAGGTGATGATGAACAGGGAATTCGGAGGGCGAAAGAAATGCTGGGTCGTGAATTTGTCACCAAGGACCTTGGAGTTCTTAGATATTTTCTGGGACTGGAATTCACCAGAAATCCTCATGGGCTGGTAATGACCCAGAGGAAATATGTCACTGGCCTATTGAGTGAAACAAGAATGCTTGGTTGCCGACCTGCCACTACACCCATGGATCCCGGTATGAAATTATATGATGACGACACTGATGAGGTGGATAGGAGAAGATACAGAGAACTGGTGGGCAAGCTTCTCTATGTTACTATTACCAGACCTGATATCTCCTTTGCTGTGAGTCGGGTGAGCTAGTTCATGCAGCAACCACATCAGGTACATATGGATGCTATACATATGATACTCAGGTACCTTAAGTCATCTCCAGGTGCAGGTCTGCTGTTTAAGAAAGACAAGGAGATTATTATCTCAGCATGTGCAGATGCAGATTACGCAGGATGTCCTAAGGATAGGAAGTCCACTACTGGATTTGTTGTGTATTGATTTGATCGAAACTCACGAGGTCTAAATGTGTCTCACACAAGGCGGAGACAACAGTCACTGTGGCGACCCTCAACGAATCCCGATCAAAGTCAACAATGAACCCACAATATAATAAATCAAGCAATGAGAAATAAATGTGGAGTCAAATTTATTTTTAACTCTACAAAATGTGTATAGTGCAAGTATGTAGAGTATCGAACTCAGGGAGCAAAGCAGGATAGATCAAGCAAATTGTGCAAAAATTGTGATTGTGATGTGTATCTACAAGTATGCAATTTTTTGTGGGTTTTAAATTTTTAAATTTTTTATTTAATTTTTAATTTTATATTTTTGTATTTTGATTTTTAATTTTCTGATTTTATATTTTTATTTTTATATTTTATATTTTATATTTTCTTTTTCAATGATAGAATATATATACGATATAAGAAACGAGGAGGTTAGGGTATTTAAAAATTAGGAAAAATACTAAAAAATTAGGAAATAAAATATTTTTGATCTTTTTATATTTTTATAGTGTTTTTGTGATTTTTGGGAATTTTTCTGAATGTTTTTGGTATTTTTAAAAGTCAAAATACAAGAAAACTGTGAATTAGCTACTGACCGAGATTAAAATGAGGATGAAAAATACTAAACAGTATCCAAAATTCCTCAAATTAATTTAAAGTAAAGACAATAAAATAGAGAAACTACAGGACATGAGTTTGCATTTTTAGGATTTTCTAGGATTTTTTAAATTTTTATGAAGTTTTTAGAGGTTTTCTAATTTTTAAGGTTTTTGTTTTGAAATTTTTAATGATTTTTGGACTGGACTTAAAAGACATAAAATAGACCTAAGATAATTTTTTTGGAATTTTTCAAGAAGATTTGATATTTTTTTGGTATTTTCTAATGCAAACAGTAGCAAAAGTGCATGTTTTTTATTTTTAATAAATATTAAAATGCAATAAATATGGAAAAGAAAAATATGGCGTGATAATATGATGCAACAGGAGCTTAATGTGATTTTTTGATGATTTTTAGGTTTTTATAGATGCATGAATTAAATAGAAATAACAACAAGAAACTACATGCAGGCAAGGGGTATTTTTGTAAATCTGGCAAAGTTGAAGAGCCTGTATGTAAATATTCCAAAAAGTTATAACTAATTAAAAATATTCACGGACTGAATTCAAATATCAAAAACCCGAGGGGTTTCTCCAGCAAAATCGCTAAGTCACGTGCGCTAAAGCACGTGACCTGGCAGGGACCAAAATGTAATACTACAAAACTCCAAGGGGCTATAAGCAAATGTTACAAAAGTTTAAACAACAGATAAAAGTTTTAGAATTTAATATAAAATACAAAAACGCCCACGGTGTAATGCGTAAAATACCCTCAGCTGGCGCAGATCGAGCGGCTGTGGGCCGCTCACTTGAACACGTGGCGTAACGAGGTTGCGCGATACCCCTTCGTGGATGCACGGCCCAGATTAAAAGATGCTCTGACGATCCAACGGCTGGTGGGCGCGCACGATCCTACGGATGCTGCTTGTCCAGGAGAACTCGGCCAAATCAACGGCGGTGGAGGCACCAGGACGAACTCGTCAAGAATAGGTCCCCGACGAGTTTTGGGACGGCGAAGTGCTCTCCTCCGGCTGAATCGAGAGCTCCAAAAGGGCTAGCTGAACTCCTGCGACGATCTTCTAGATCCTGGTGGCGGCAAAAGGGACTTGTTCACAGCAGAGCTCCTCCATGGCGTGACGGAGCTCCGAGGTACTCCAGCAGCTTCCAAAATCGCCCCCAGGCGTACGTGAACGCCTGAGACCTGCAAAGATCGTGAAGGGATGCGCGGGCAAATTGTCGCGATCGCGCAAAGGATGGAAACGAGGGTATGATGTGAAAACCAAGCTCGCCGGAGCAAGCTCCGGCGAGGTGGACGGTGAAGGCGACTATGGGGGTGTCGATCGGAAGTGAGGGTAGCGAATGGTTCCTACAGCTACTGGGTTTAAAAACAAGCAAGAAAAAGACAATAAAAATAATACCTCAAGCCAGAAATAGCGAGGTGAAACCTCACGGTCAAGGTGGCCGGAGGTGGCTGGAACGCGCCTCGAAGCACGAGTTGCACCTCAACGAGGTGCTGGGATCGACCCTCTGTCACCGGGAATCCCAAGCAACGACTCGGAGGTCTCGGCGAAGCCCTAATGCGGTTCAAAGAAAGAAGAAAGGTGGCGGGGTTGTTTTGAATGGATGGCCAAATGGGCTCCAAGAACGAGGCGGGCAGCTTGATGCAGCGATCCACAACCCAAGGAGAGCCTTGAGCGTGAATCACCACAAGTCGAGGAAGAAAAGTCATGAAGACTTCGTCACTAGATGGTGAAAGGAGCGTCCTCGAAAAATCCGCAAAAGCGGGTCAAAAACGAGGCCTGACAAAGACTACAGGAGCAAGGGTCAGAGAGTTGACCCGCCGGTCAACTCTCCATGCTCCCTGGTTGGTCCACGTGGACCAACCAGGAAAAACCCTGGAAAAATCCTTTGTAAAATCAATTAAAAATCGAAAATGAACTAATTAATTTTTGGTTATTAAATGAAAAATGTTTATTAATTTATAAGGTATTTTAATATAATTTTTAATTATTTTTATGAGGTATAATTTTATAAGTTACCTTTTATAGCCTTTATAGGTATATTATCTATATATTTTATTCTTTTATTTTTATTTTGTGATTTTAATTTTATTTATTTTGTTTATTATTTTATAAAATTATAGAATACTTTTATAAACTTAAAAATATTTTTATTTTATTTTTCTGAAGTGTTTTGTATATTTAATAAAATATAAGTATTAATACTATAGGTATGGACACAGGTATTATACCTATGTATTCTATATATACATGTATTTTTATTTTATGCTTATTTTATGTTTTTATTCTGATTTTAATATACAAATATATTATACGTAATATTTACAAAATTATAAAAATATAAAAATATAAAAATAATGAATAAATAATAAAATGAATATTTTAATCTGTACAAGTATACAATAGGGGTCTAAAACTCAACTTTCAAACCATAGCTCTGCCAAACGCGAAACCACCGCCATTAAATAGCTTATTTTAAACTATATACAATTAAAGGTGAGTTTGATGCATTTGGAGTTTTTTATTTGCAAGATACAGGTCTGGGAAGTTGGGATTCTGGATTCTTATTCAGATCATAACTTTTTATCTGTACAGTATTTTTGAGTGAAATCAATTTTGTATTTTTGTTTATTTAATTATCTATAACTTTCATGTTCAAAGTTTATTTATTTCAGGTATAAAAAGTGGAACCAAAAATAGGTCTCAAAATGACTAAAGAATAAATAAATAAAATAAAAGGAATTTGTATTGTATTCTGGCCCTTATCTCCCCCTACTTTATTCCTTGTCGACCTATTCATCGAGATGCCTAGGTCTCGGGGTTTCGGGTCATAAAATATTTACAATATTTTATTCTTTTTCTTTTCTTTTATTTATTCTATAATTTTGGCTTTAATTACAGTATTTTAGACACTATTTACACACATATGCATGGATGCTAAGATGCTGGAATTAATGGTATTTACAAGCATTTGCCAGGATTTTTTAGGCCAAAATGATAGAATAAAGATGATGAAATGTGGATTCATCATCCCCCTATACTTTACCTTTGCTAGTCCCTAGCAAGCACTTATGCAATAAGTGCAAAAATAAAAATAAAGAAAAGAAAAAGAAGAAGGTGGACTAAATTTAATTATCAAACTTGTCTTCACAAAATCAAAGTTTGGAGCTTAAGTCAGACCTTTGGAATTTTAGTGCGGACGGAACCTTAATGAGAACTAGATTTGAAATCCAACAGTCTCTGAGAATCCCAAAACTCTGTTCAAGTCTCCTCAATAGCCAGGTCAGAATTATCTCAACTCATACGCAACCCTTACGACTATGAAGCTGACTCGTACAGTGTAAGTGATAGTGGCTCTCCCCAACTAGAATGATAAAGAGACTGACTTCTCCAGTACGACAACCCAATGATTCCCCAATCGAATAACTCATTCCTCGAGGAGCGGGGTATTCCCTTCTAGGTTCAAGTGGCAACCAGCTCAAGAGGAGGGGGTGAAGAGAAGAATGGACGGTAGCCAGTGTAGCTACCTATCCTGGGATGCAAGACTAGTGTAGTCAAGTCATCCAGCTGCAGGCTCACATGATATGACTTTGGAACTCAAGCTTGCTTATTGACTTTACAATGTATGTACATACTTTGCAGGCATTTTATTTTTGTACAGGCCTGACCATTTTTTTTGAAATACTATTCACAACAGCATTTACATAAGGAGTTTTTCCTCTTGAGTCAGTAGACTATCCCTCTTTTGAAGCTTTATTGCAACCCATACTCTCTTGTCTTTAGACTTCCTCATCATTGGACGGGTTGGGGTGCACTTCCACTTGTGTGCGTCTCATACCGGCAAATCCAATCCCCTCACCACTCCAACTGAGTCGAGCCATGTGAAAGGTACAAGTGTCCAAGTTAGGTCATTATCAACAAGCGTCGTGCGTCTGTTCCGAAATACTCTACTTAGGCAGTCAAGAATCCATTGAACTAAGTCTCGTAATCCTCAAATAATTAAGTCAACTAGACCTGAAGTACCTCAAACCCAGTTCCTATAAGGTTCCTGTTATTAGTTAGATTTTAAGGTCCAATCAAGCTCCAATCTCCGGATTTTACTTAGACTTGTTCAACTATCAAACTCAATCCGAAAAATGCTCATGCTATGCAAATGATATGCAAAGTGCAGAAAATATTTTTGTGATGCAATTTTCAAAGATTTTGAACTTTTTATGGATTTTTGAAAAGATGATGCATATGCATTTTTTGTATTTTTTAAAAAGATTTTTTAGATATTTTTGGTATTTTAATTTTGCAAATGTTTTTGAGATTTTTGAAAACAAAAAGATTTTGGCTAAAAACTAGGGTAAAAATATTACACGGGCATGCTTCTTATATTTACAAGAAGTGATTTTAAGAATTTACAAAGGTAAGTGGTCAATTTTATAGATATGTATATATAATGGATTTTGGTGTGATGTATATATTCCTCAAACTTACATGAAAAAGGTTTTTCAAACAATTTTGAAAACTATAGTCCAAAATAATTTTTACAAACAATTTGACAAATATGTACACACATTTGAAAATCATTTTGCAAAGGTTTTCAAACAGTATAGATAGATTTTTCAAAATATTTCAACAACCATTTTTCAAACCATTTGTAAATCATTTTTTGCACATTTTATTTCACACAAAGAATAAATTTCACAAACAAAATATTTTTACAAAGGTTGAAAACATGTAACAAAACGTTTTCAAAATAGTTTTCAAAAGATTTTTCACAAAGATTTTCAAACTATTTTTCAACATTTTGCAAAAACCATTTTCCCCTGATTTATTAATCGGTAAATACAAAAAGAATTTGAGGAATGATAACATCTTTTTATTAGGGTTTTAATGAATTTTAAAGAATTATTAGCCAAGAAAATATGAAAGTACGAGTTATGGCTAAAGTATATACGTAGTATATACGACTCCCCTATACTTAGCTTGAGCTATGTCCTCATAGATCAGAGAGAAAAGAGAGGACATAACTCGTACTGAGTATAGGAAAATCTAAAGAATAAATAAAGAAATGAATCAATGAGAAGTTGACCATCCCCCCTATACTTATGATCAAATAATCCTAAGTATAGCAGACTGTACACAACGCAGGGAGGGTCAAGGGTGGGAATGAACAGATCATACTCAGATTGTCTCCCCCTATACTTAGGGTAAGATATCCCTAAGTAGACAAGAAGAGGAGACAATGGAGAGGATCAAGAACACTCGGGGTGCACACCCCCCTATACTTAGGACAAAGTACGTCCTAAGTATAGAAAACTGTCAACAAGGGGCGTCACCTTTTGGATAGATACATAAGATAGAAAAGGAAAAGAAGAAAAGAAGAAAAGAAGAAAAGAAGAAAAAGATCTGAAGATGGAAACGAGATCAGAGGATGTACACACCACTCCCCCTATACTTAGGGTACAAGAAGCCCTAAGTATAGGCAACAATAGGAGTGATGGAACAGAACGACGAATGAATACTCGGCTCATCCACCCCCCTATACCTAGGACAAAGTACGTCCTAAGCAAGGCAAACACGAGAATGGGTGGATGAGCAATATGAAATATAAACAGAAATACACAGGAGAGAATATACAACAGAGATGGATGTACACATGATCAAGAAGGCGGAAAGCAAACCTTCTTGCGAGACCACTGAGGGATAGATCTAGTGTGGTGCAAGTCGACATCGGGGTCCACAGTATACGAAAGCCGATCAGGGTCGACACGGTGAAGGCCCTCAGTGGAATCAAATCGAAAAGGCACGAACTAATCAATGGAAGTAGTATGGCTAGGTTCGCCCTTGGTGGTCCTATGGTGTGAAGGCGCAGACATGCGAGTGGAAGAAGTACAGCTAGGTCTGGCCTTGAGGATCTCGCTGATATCAAAGTGGAATGGAACAAACTCATCATCCTCGGAAGAAGTGTAATCGGAGTTGTCCTGCGAGGTCTCGTCCAGGTCAAAACCAAAAGGAACGAAGTCATCAGTGGAAGTAGTCGAAATCTGCTCGTCCTCAAGAATCTCACCTGAATCATCTTCATCAAGAGGCCCGAATTTCTGAAAATAATGGCTAGCATCATAACCGACCTCAATCATCATTACTTTTGAGTGACCAGGAACAGACTTATCAGTGGAAGTAGTCAAACCAGGTTCGTCCTGTCTATTCTTGGTATCTGCCCGCCGCTCAAAGGGATCAATCATGTAAATTCCTTGGATTTCATCAACACATCGCCACACACCAGAAGGAGGAACTGCGAGGTCTATGCTTTCCGAGTTCCTCTCCTTTCGTGGGATTCCTCGGGTCTCATCAACGGTCGCTAAGCAAACATCTCTAATATCATCAGATCGGTCACAGGCCTCGGAGTTAGTTAGAATCAGTGAAGGTGCATCAGGTGCAGGTCTCTGGTCAGTTGTGGGTGCGGTGATCGATGCTTCGCTTTCGTCAACAAGACGGAAGCGAATCTCTCCTGATCCATAGTCAATAACGACCCTCGCAGAGGCGAGGAATGGTCGTCCCAGGATGATTGGGGATGGCTCCCCTGTGGAGGTCTCCATGGGCAACACGACAAAATCAACATGGTAGCTCGTGCTCTGAATAGAAACGACGGCATTTTCAAGGATACCCTTCGACCTCTTGATAGATCCATCAGCAACTGAACGATCATCCTGGTTTTCTTGAGAGGCCCTAAGTGAAGAGACTGTACCGGCGAGAAGGGTAATATTCTAATAGATTCACCGCCGTCCAGGAGCGTGTGATCACATGTATGGTCAGAGATGGTGCAAGTGATGAAGGGGGTAGCTGCGTTCTTCTTTCTAGGAATGAGATGGTGTGTGATGGCGTGGGCAGTGGCCATGGTCAGAATGTGACGCTCAGATCTGCTCCTCCGCTTTCTCTTCTTGGTAAGAGGAGCAGATAATTGGTCATGGCCTGCTGAAGTGGGGCCTGGATTATCTCATGAATAACGGTCGCCACTTCGGGTTCAGTCAACATTTTTTTGAATTTTTGGACCTCCTCCATACAAGGGAGGAAGTCGGAATCAACATCTACATGAGGCATGCCAAGAGCAGTCTGTACAACGACATCCTCGGGGTCAAAGGTAGGACAGGATGTGAAAGGTTGTGTGGATGAATGATCTGGCAGATGAACCCTCTCCTCACGGTCTAAATCAACCAGATGTCTCTCGAACTCTTTTTGTGTTCTTAAATTTTCCTCATTTTTTTGTATTTTGGGCGATTGCAAGCTCCCATGATCACCCATAAGGAAGTCTATATCCTCGACGAAAGGAGCATTAATCTGGTTTTCTCTCAAAATGACAAGATGCTCTCTCATCAAAGTAATGTGATCTAGCATTAGGTTCAAGACGTCACTCATGGAGGTCGAGGGAGGTGACTCCAACAGGTCAGACTCGGGTGGATGCGAAGGTGGAGGGTGATAATATACAGGTGGAGGTGGAGGTGTGTGTGGATAGAAATCCGAGTCCTAATACTGTGCCTGAGGCGGGTATGTACAAAAATCAGAAAAGGGAGGAGGAGGATCCTCCTGATAAAAGGTAGCTGGACCGACTGGAGTGAACGAGGGATCTGCAAAATCCGGATAAAATGCGCTCCAGGGGTCCATCTCGAAAACAAAAGGAAATGATTCGGGGGAGCACGAAGATCAAGTCAAGAGAGAGAAGAAGAAGACGCAAATGCGCAGAGATGATCTAGAGTGCACACAAACAAATTCACACAAAACAAATCCTCAATTCACCTTCTCAACTCGGTAGAGACCGAAAGTCGGTCTTTTTATCTTGTTTGTTTTAGAGTTAGGTGAGAAGTTAAATATTGCACAAACACTTAGGGGGCTGAATAGGATTTGGGCACTATCCTTAGTGTGTGCGCGAGCAATTAAAACGAAGACAATGAGGGGATTACTCGCCCCAAGAGAACTTTTCTTTTTGGTCAATTTTAGGGTCGAGTATTTTAACAGTCCCAATTTTTTTGGTTATCACTTTTTTTGGATTTTTTAGTAAGAAATGCACGAGCCTAACGGGGAGTCAATTTTACTTAGCACCTAGGTGATCAAAATCAGAGGTAGAGAGACGGAAAAGCAATGCAAGCGACAAAACGATGATGTATGCTAAAGCGTAAATGCTCACATTGCCTCCAGCACTCTACATGCAAAGATGCTCAGCAGAATTGAAACCTAAACTATATGCAAATGCAAGCCGATGAAATCGCCCTAGGTTCAGAAATTGCTATTAGCGTGAAGCACCACAAGTCGGTCACCGATCTTCAATCCAGGAGTCTGGTCTAGGCTCACCCCTCCTCCTTTCGACACATCGAGTTCAGGAGCAGCGCTTGGCAGGGTGGGCTAGCGGCACGAAGGCTCGAAGGTTATGAGGCAACTGTTTAAAGTTTTGAACTAAGTCTAAAGTGCACTATAGGTACATGCAATGGTTGTTAGGTGTTTGGACCTAATTTACTATCGTCAAGCAGATCCTACAACTAAGGACTCACTCAATCATACAAAGGAAATAAAATCAAAAAATCGAAAAACAAAGTAAAAAAATGCGATGAAAAACCGTAAAAAGCCGCGGTGAGCCTCCAAGTGAACAATCACTTGGAAGTTAGGCTCGAATGTCCAAGTGTTCGGTGTACCTGTATTATTACAATAAGATGGGTCTCTCACTCACTTAATTTACAAAAATAAATACAAGAAAAGAAAATGCAACTAAAGATGGAGCTCGGTCTTCAAAATTCTCTTGTCGTCTCCTCGGTGCTAGGCTGGCTAGAGCCGGCTTCACGTGGGTGTGTCGGCGCCTCAGGTGAAGCGCCTTCCTCGATCCGCGGTTCCTCGTACAAAGTCAACAAAAGAGGGGTTAGACGGCTCAAGAAATATATCAAATAAAAAGCAAATAAATCCGCAAGAATAGACAACAAATCACAAGCACAAGCAAAATGCCGAACTATACGCTGTTGCTCCCCGGCAATGACGCCATTTGATTTGATCGAAACTCACGGGGTCTAAATGTGTCTCACTCAAGGCGGAGACAACAGTCGCTGTGGCGACCCTCAACGAATCCCGATCAAAGTCAACAATGAACCCACAATATAATAAATCAAGCAATGAGAAATAAATGTTGAGTCAAATTTATTTTTAACTCTACAAAATATGTATAGTGCAAGTATGTAGAGTGTCGAACTCAGGGAGCAAGCAGGATAGATCAAGCGAATTGTGTAAAAAATGTGATTGTGATGTGTATCTACAAGTATGCAATTTTTTGTAGGTTTTTAATTTTTAAAATTTTTATTTAATTTTTAATTTTATATTTTTGTATTTTGATTTTTAATTTTCTGATTTTATATTTTTATTTTTATATTTTATATTTTTATATTTTCTTTTTCAATGATAGAATATATATATAATATAAGAAATGAGGAGGTTAGGGTATTTATAAAAATAAGGAAAAATGCTCAAAAATTAAGAAATAAAATATTTTTGATCTTTTTATATTTTTACAGTGTTTTGTGATTTTTGGGAATTTTTCTGAATGTTTTTGGTATTTTTAAAAGTCAAAATACAAGAAAACAGTGAATTAACTACTGCCCGAGATTAAAATGAGGATGAAAAATAGTAAACAGTACCTAAAATTCCTCAAATTAATTTTAAAACAAAGACAATAAAATAGAGAAACTACAGGATCTGAGTTTGCATTTTTAGGAATTTTCTAGGATTTTTTAGATTTTTATGAAGTTTTTAGAGGTTTTCTAATTTTTAAGGTTTTTGTTTTGAAATTTTTAATGATTTTTGGACTAGAGTTAAAAGACACTAAAATAGACATAAGATTTTTTTTGGAATTTTTCAAGAAGATTTGATATTTTTTTAGTATTTTATAATGCAAACATTAGCAAAAGTGCATGTTTTTTATTTTTAATAAATATTAAAATGCAATAAATATGGAAAATAAAAATATGGCGTGATAATATGATGCTACAAAATCTTAATATGATTTTTTTGATGATTTTTAGGTTTTTATAGATGCATGAATTAAATAGAAATAACAACAAGAAACTACATGCAGGCAAGGTCTATTTTTGTAAATCTAGCAAAGTTGAAGAGCCTGTATGTAAATATTCCAAAAAGTTATAACTAATTAAAAATATTCGCGGACTGAATACAAATATCAAAAACCCGAGGGGCTTCTCCAGCAAAATCGCCAAGTCACGTGTGCCGAAGCACGTGACTTGGCGGGGACCAAAATGTAATACTACAAAACTCCAAGGGGCTATAAGCAAATGTTACAAAAATTTAAACAACAGATAAAAGTTTTAGAATTTAATATAAAATACAAAAACGCCCAGGGTGTAATGCGCAAAATACCCTCAGCTGGAGCAGATCGAGCGGCTGTGGGCCGCTCACTTGAACACGTGGCGTGACAAGGTTGCGCGATACCCCTTCATGGATGCACAACCCAGATTAAAAGATGCTCTGATGATCCAACGGCTGGTGGGCGCGCACGATCCTACGGATGCTGCTTGTCCAGGAGAACTCGGCCAAATCAACGGCGGTGGAGGCACCAGGACGAACTCGTCAAGAACAGGTCCCCGACGAGTTTTGGGACGGCGAAGCGCTCTCCTCCGGCTGAATCGAGAGCTCCAAAAGGGCCAGTTGAACTCCTGCGACGATCTTCTAGATCCTGGTGGCGGCAAAAGGGACCAGATCACAGCAGAGCTCCTCCACGGCGTGACGGAGCTCCGAGGTACTCCGGCGACTTCCAAAATCGCCCCCAGGCGTACGTGAACGCCTGAGACCTGCAAAGATCGTGAAGGGATGCGCGAGCAAAGTGTCGCGATCCCGCAAAGGGTGGAAACGAGGGTATGATGTGAAAACGAAGCTCTCCGGAGCAAGCTCCGACGAGGTGGACGGTGAAGGCGACTATGGGGGTGTCGATCGGAAGTGAGGGTAGCGAATGGTTCTTACAGCTACTGGGTTTAAAAACAAGCAAGAAAAAGACAATAAAAACAATACCTCAAGCCAGAAATAGCGAGGTGAAACCTCACGGCCAAGGTGGCCGGAGGTGGCTGGAACGCTTCTCGGAGCACGAGTTACACCTCAACAAGGTGCTGGGATCGACCCTCTGTCATCGGGGATCCCAAGCAACAACTCGGAGGTCTCGGCGAAGCCTTAATGCGGTTCAAAGGAAGAAGAAAGGTGGCTGGGTTGTTTTGAATGGATGGCCGAATGGGCTCCAAGAACGGGGCGGGCAGCTCGATGCAGCGATCCACAACCCAAGGAGAGCCTTGGGCGTGAATCACCACAAGTCGAGGAAGAAAAGTCATGAAGACTTCGTCACTAGATGGTGAAAGGAGCGTCCTCGAAAAATCCGCAAAAGCAGGTAAAAAACGAGGCCTGACAAAGGCTACAGGAGCAAGGGTCAGAGAGTTGACCCGCCGGTCAACTCTCCAGGCCCCCTGGTTGGTCCATGTGGACCAACCAGGAAAAACCCTGGAAAAATCCTTTGTAAAATCAATTAAAAATCGAAAATGAATTAATTAATTTTTGATTATTAAATGAAAAATGTTTATTAATTTATAAGGTATTTTAATATGATTTTTTATTATTTTTATGAGGTATAATTTTATAAGTTACTTTTTATAGCCTCTATAGGTATATTATCTATATATTTTATTCTTTTATTTTTATTTTGTGATTTTAATTTTATTTATTTTGTTTATTATTTTATAAAATTATAGAATACTTTTATACACTTAAAAATATTTTTATTTTATTTTTCTGAAGTGTTTTATATATTTAATAAAATATAAGTATTAATACTATAGGTATGGACACATGTATTATACTTATGTATTCTATATATACATGTATTTTTATTTTATGCTTCTTTTATGTTTTTATTCTGATTTTAATATACAAATATATTATACGTAATATTTACAAAATTATAAAAATATAAAAATATAAAAATAATGAATAAATAATAAAATGAATATTTTAATCTGTACAGCTATACAATAGGGGTCCAAAACTCAACTTTCAAACCGTAGCTCCGCCAAACGTGAAACCACCGCCATTAAATAGGTTATTTTAAACTATATACAATTAAAGGTGAGTTTGATGCATTTGGAGTTTTTTATTTGCAAGATACAGGTCTGGGAAGTTGGGATTCTGGATTTTTATTCAGATCATAACTTTTTATGTGTACATTATTTTTGAGTGAAATCAATTTTATATTTTTGTTTATTTAATTATCTACAACTTTCATGTTCAAAGTTTCTTTATTTGAGGTATAAAAAGTGGAACCAAAAATACGTCTCAAAATGACTAAAGAATAAATAAAATAAAAGGAATTTGTATTGTATTCTGGCCCTTATCTCCCCCTACTTTATTCCTTGTCGACCTATTCATCGAGATGCCTAGGTCTCAGGGTTTCGGGTCATAAAATATTTACAATATTTTATTTTTTTCTTTTCTTTTATTTATTCTATAATTTTGGCTTTAATTACAGTATTTTAGACACTATTTACACACATATGCATGGATGCTAAGATGCTGGAATTAATGGTATTTACACGCATTTGCCAGGGTTTTTGAGGCCAAAATGATAGAATAAAGACGATGAAATGTGGATTCATCATGTATGTCGGAGACTCTCTGGTCTCATGGAGAAGCAAGAAGCAAACGGTTGTAGCAAGATCTAGTGCTGAATCTGAATATAGGGCTATGGCCCAGGTCAATACAGAAATGATGTGGGTGAAGGTTGTGCTCACATATCTATATATAAAAGTCCCGCTTCTTATGGCTCTGGAATGTGACAATCAAGCGGCTCTATTCATTGCAAATAATCCGGCATTTCATGAATGAACCAAGCACATTGAGGTTGATTGTCACTTCATACGAGATATGATTCAGAAGGGGTTTATTTCTACATCCCATGTTAGCTCAGGGGACCAAACTGCTGACATCTTTACCAAGGCATTACTTCGAGAGCCGTTTCAGAAGTGTTCGTCCTAGCTGAGCATGATTGACATCTATGCTCCACCTTAAGGGGGAGTGTAGAGATATATGTTATTCTATGTTATTCTCGTATGTACCTTTTCACATTTTCTTTTTTCCGTTGGACTCTTTATGTATTTTACCCATAGGCTACTCTCCTATATAAGGGAGCCTAGGGCGTATGGAATAAACAAGTTTTCTCATTTTCCCAACAACCTCGGCTATGAGGTGGTCAAGATCCATGTTCTTCAGATTTTGCTGAGCTGATAGATGACATGGAGTTTGAGGTGATTGATACTTTTGATACTATATATATAGATGGAGGAACTATGGTTCTCGATCACGTATTAATAAATTCCTAGCTTCTGGAACTCCTTGAAGCATTTCCTCTTTCGGTCTCTTTGTCTAGATCGTGTTCCAGATCAGACAATACTCCCTAAGTCTACAACTTTGGTGATGTTGTGATACCTTGGGGCCTCTTCAGATTTGAGTGTGCATGGCTCTGGGAGGAGAATTTCAGCGATCTGTTCTCCAACCATTGGTCCTCTATGGATTGTTCGGGATCCGCAGTCGCACGTTTGTCCCAGAAATTGACTTCCCTACATATCATACTCTGTAAGTTCAAGAAAGATATTAGAGAGGTGAGAAGAGATCGCCGGGTGGAGGCATAATATGAGATTTCTAGGCTGGATGGACTAGAAGATGCTAGAGATTTGGTTGAGGTTGAGCTTATAGAGAGAGAGAGAGAGTAACGACACAAAAAATAATTGCATCTGAAGATAAAAGGTGAACTACTGAATGGAAGCAACTGACTACTTGGCTTAAAGAAGGGGATGCAAATATAACTTACTTCCATAAGGTTGCTAGAGGAAGACGACACCACAATCTTATTCGGTCTATAGTGGTGAATGGAAGAAGAGTAGAGGGTGATCGAGAAATGAGACGGGGCGATCGTGGATCACTTCCTTGATTTCTCGCGTCGCTCACTTGACAGATCATTGAGATGGGATGGCTTCGGGGCAATACATCTCTCTGAGCAACATGCGAACCATATGATTCTTAGCTTTACAATAAAGGAGGTTAAAGTTGTTATCTGGAGTCTGAATGTGGACGGTGCGTCGGGACCTAATGGATTCCCGGTTTTCTTTTTTCTAGAGTCCTGGACGTTGGTAGGTAGGGAAGTTGTGGAAGCTATAAAAGAGATGCAAGAGGTAATGCTGGGTTTGAGAGGATCAACAGGGCCATCATCTTCCTCCTCCTAAAGGAGGCATCGTAGAGGGTAGAGGACTTCCGTCCTATTACCCTCTCCAATGTTTATACTTGGTGGTAGCTAAGGTTCTAATGAACAGTCTGAACATGGTTATGGATTACATTATCTTGACTCTATAGTCAGCGTTTATACCTGGTAAACAAATAAGTGATAGCTTGACAATGACCATGGAGATCATAGGCTAGATGATTGGAAAAGACATTGCGTGGAAGGCATTCTATGGAAAGTGGATTTTTTAAAGCCTATGATCGGTTTGACTGGCAATTTCTCTGGGCAACATTAGTGAAATGGGGGTTCCCAGACACCTGGATATCCTGGATGAAGCGTTGCATGGCTAAAACGTCCTACTTGGTGCTAGTGAACGATCGGTATATATGCGGGTTCTTTCAGCTGCAACAAGGAGTGAGACAAGGCTGGCCCCTGGCCCCTATACTTTTTGTTAGCGTTGGCATTCTATTCTGTGCGATCAACCAGGTGATGCATCATGGTGTTACTGCAGGTTTTTTCACTTGATATATGTATCCCTCTTCTGTAGTACACATGCACAATCTTTTTCATTAAATGCGGTAGAGAGGAAACTAGAGGGATGGCTACAACGCTCGAGATTTTTGGAGAGTTTTCAGGGCTTGTTCTCAATAACAGTAAATCTACTGCTATCACGTTTAGTATGATAGAAATGGAGGCTCATGCATGTAATGTGGAGCTGGACACGGAAAGAGGGTCTTTGCCAATCCATTACCTAGGTCTACCTTTTACCAATGGTAGTCTTAGAATGACTAATTGGTTGCCTATAGTAAATAAGTTGGAGAGAAAGTTGGCAGGCTGGAGGGTGACCATTTTATTGTGTGGAGGGTGATTGGAGCTTATAAAGGTTGTTCTCTTGGCAATTCATGTGTTCTTCATGTCTGTGCACCTCCTCTCTGCTAGGATTTATCGTTGGATGGAGACGATCATGCAAAGATTTCTATGGACATGGCAGGAAAAGATCAGTCAGGTCTTTCATCTAGCAGATTAGGAAATAATTATGCCCCCAAAGTCAGCAGGTGGCCTTAAGATCTCCCATCTAGAGATAATAAATGAGGCTCTTCTTATAAAGTAGGTTGGCATGATTTGAGGTAAGAGACGAAGATCTATGTTGCAGACCTATCCCTTGTATATATGGCATCCATGCGCATGGAAACATTTCCGACTATCCAATTTTCTTTCCACCAGCCTTTTGGAAAAGAATCAGATTAATAATGACAAGATTGTATGATGTTTTCTGCTTGGATCTTGGCAATGTTTGCTCCTCTTTTTTGTCCGATAACTGGAGCAGTAATGGCACGTGGCTTCCCGTTTCTCGCATCTCTTTGATCTTGCGACGGATCGTGAGGCAAGAGTCAAAGATTGTTGGATCGACGAGAGTTGGATGCCTCGTTCCAGACAGATTTTTCAGATCAATGCTTAGAGGACTTACTCCATCTTTTGTACTCCTTGAATGACATAGAAGGACAAATGAAGGTAGAGACCATTGGGTATTGTTGGAGAATATGAATTGCTTGATATTCATACGACCCTTATGCTCTCTTATATAGGAGAAAAACCCTTGGGTAAATAGCACGAGAAGTACATGAAGAAATGAAATAGAAAAATAACACCAAAGATATATAATACTCTCAACACTCCCCCTCAAGCTGGAGCATATATGTCTATCATGCTCAACTTGGAACAAAATCTTTGGAACGGGCCTCTAGTAAGCACTTTGGTGAATATATCAACAGCCTGATCTCCTGTAGATACATGAGAGGTAGATATGAGACCCTTCTGAATCATGTCTCCGGTATAGTGGCAATCCACTTCTATATGCTTTGTACGTTCATGAAATGCAGGATTATTTGCAATAAATAGTGTTGTGTGATTATCACATAGAATCTACATAAGAAGAGGTACATCAATAGCACGATCAGTCAGAACTGACCTCACCTACATCATCTCTGTGCATCCCTGAGCCATGGCCCCGTATTCGGACTCGGCACAAGATCTAGCAACTATTGTATGCTTCTTACTTTTCCATGACACGAGTGATTAGCCAACAAATATAGCAAACCCAGATGTGGACTTCCTGTCCCTAGGGCATCCTGCATAATATGCGTCTGCACACGCTGTGACGTCAAGAGACGTGCCTCTGCTGAATAAAAGACCAGTATCGGTGAAGACTTTGGATATCTCAAAATCATATAAACAACATCCATATGCACCTTCCTGAGCTGCTCCCTGAACTGACTCACCTTCCTAACAACAAAACATATATCTGGCATGGTGATGGTAGCATATAGGAGCTTCCCAACTAGCTCCCTGTATCTCCTCTTATCTATCTCCTCAGTATCATCATCATAAAATCTCATAGTTGGATCCATAGGAGTAGTAGCAGGCTTACACCATGTCATACCGTCTCTAATAGAAGATCAGTAACAAACTTCCTTTGGGTCATCACAAGACCACGCTGGTTCCTGGCAAATTCTAATCCAAGGAACTATCTGAGATTGCCAAGAACCTTGGTCACAAACTGCTGACTTAAGAGCTCCTTGCTGCCTGAATGCCCTGCTCATCATCAGCACTGACAATAATATCATCAACATAAACAAGAATTGCAACTGTATCTCTTTGTGTCCTCTGAACAAAAACTGAGTGATCCGCAGTGGACCTAGCAAATCCCTGATGCTCTATCAACTCTGAAAGCTTATGTACCAAGCTCTCGGACTCTGCTTCAAGCCGTAAATTACCTTGTGGAGCCTACACACCTTCTGAGACTCCCCCTCAACAGTAAACTCTGGTGGTTGCTGCATATAAACTTCCTCCTATAAATCGCTATATAGAAACACATTCTTCACATCAAGCTAGTAAAGAGGCTATTCACGTGAAACAACAACTGATAGGAGAATGCGCAATGTCGAGTGTGTGGCTACTGGAGAGAAGGTATCTTGATAATCCACCCCATAAGTCTAGGTGAATCTACGTGCTACAAGCCTTGCCTTGTAGAAGTCCACACTACCATCAGCGCGGTGCTTCACCGTAAAGATCCATTTGCACTCTACAAACGATGCACCTGGAGGAGTAGAAACAACACTCCAAGTACCACGAGACTGCAAAGCGGCTATCTCGCCAACTGCTATCTTATATGGCCTCCTGATACGTGCGCGGGATATTAACAGTTGTGAGGCCCATAATAAACCTCTTATACTCGTCTGAAAGATGGTACAAGGAAACATGCACAACTAGAGGATATGTGACACAATTGCGACGCGTTTTCCTAAGGGAAATAGGTATATCAAAGTCATTGGCCTCTCTGTTCTCTGGTACCAGCACCTCCTGTGTATTATCCTGTGGATCAAACATTAAACCAGTGCCATCAGTAGAAACAATGTGTTCATCACATACCTGGGGCGTGCTGAATGACGGGGAAGGCGCAGGAACAGAGGGGCGAGTAGAAGACCTACGAATGTAAAAGCGATGTAGGCACTGTGTCAGGGTAGATAGATGTGGAGGTGGTGGAGGCGGTGGAGGTGGGGGTGACCGAGACTCAACATGGGGAGATGGTGGTGAAACTAACGGAGGTGAATGAACAAAGATATCCTCACTAGAGTCATCACTCGACAACCTATAACCTATTGGAGAAAAATACATAATAGACTCAAAAAATGTGACATCAACACTAATATAGTATTTTCGCCCCACATAATCAAAACATCTATACTTTTTTTGGGAACGCGAATAATCAACGAACACACATTTGACATCTCTAAGATAGAGCTTGTCACGACCTCGAGTAAAATTGTGGACAAAAGCCACATACCCAAATACCCTAGGAGTAAGGGAGAATAAGTGCTTCTCGGGAAACTCAATCAAGAAAGGAATTTGTTCTCCAATAATAGTAATCGGAATACGGTTTACTAAGTAACATGCAATGAGAACCACATCACCGCAACACAAATGAGGACGGTGTTTGCGTTCCCAAAAGCAAAAGAGTCCTCATGACATCCAAAAGATGACGGTGTTTGCGTTCAACAATGCCATTCTGCTGGAAAGTGCAAGCACACGAAGTCTGATGAACAACACCAATGGAACTGAGAAAGGCAGATAAATGTAAAGTAGAAAACTCCAAGGCATTGCCAGTGCGAATAAATTTCACATTAGCAAAAATGTTCTTGATTTCAATAAGAAAAGTTTTAATAACGGGACTAGATTCATACTTATTCTTTAACAGAAAAACCCAAGATAATATACAGAAATCATCCATAACAACCATATAGAACCGATGTCCCTGATGATCCAGAACACGACTAGGACCCCATATGTCAAAATGAGGCAACTCAAACAGATGACTACTGTGACGACTTGGAAAAGAGGAACGATGGTGCTTCCCAAGCTGACACGCCTCACACTCCAAGGTAGTGCGAGTAGAGATCTGTGGGAGAACATGACATAGTTTCTGCATAGGAAGGTGCCCAAATCTAAGATGCCACATGAAAGGAGAAACATATCCAGAAGGAATAGTAGCAGCACCAGCATATAGAGGTTGAATAAGTCTGTAAAGCCCTCTCTGTTCACGACCACATCCAATCACCCTGTCCATGAATATGTCCTGAAGCACAAGAGAGGATGGATCAAATATGACACGACAATGTAAGTCTTTTGTAATCTGGCTGTTGAGAGAAATTTTATTCATAACATAAAAGAGATCCTAGGACTCTCTTATATAGGAGAAGAGCCATGGGTTAATTACATAAGTGATACCCAAATAAAACATAACATGTAAATATAATACGGTGATAAATAAACATCTCAACACTCCCCCTCAAGCTGGAGCATAAATATAAATCATGCTCAGCTTGGAACATCATCTCTGAAATGGACCGCTGGCCAGTGTCTTCGTGAAGATATCTGCAGTCTGATCTCCTGTGGAAACATGAGAGGTGGATATAAGGCCTTTCTGGATCATGTCTCTAGTGTAGTGACAATCCACCTCGATATGCTTTGTCCGCTCATGAAACGCAGGGTTATTGGCTATAAATAAAGCTGCTTGATTATCACATAAAAGCTTCATAGGAAGAGACACCTCAACAATAAGGTCGGTTAATAAAGATCTGACCCACATCATTTCTGTACATCCTTGTGCTATAGCCCTGTATTCAGACTCAGCACTAGATCTGACCACTACAGTTTGCTTCTTGCTTTTCCATGAAACAAGTGAACTACCTATAAAGATAGCAAAACCATAAGTCGACTTTCTATCCCTGGGACAACCAGCATAGTCTGCATCTGCACATCCTGTCACCTCAAGTGATGTATCCCTACTAAACATAAGGCCAGAGCCAGATGAAGTCTTCAAATACCTCAGGGTTCGTTTGGTTGCAGGGTTGGGTTGGGTTGGGGTACTATTCACAGGGGTACCCCCTCCTCACAGTTTACTATTCACCTAGCCCACCCAACCCAACCCTCCCCAACCCTGCAACCAAACGAACCCTCAAGATCATGTGTACGACATCCATATGTACCTTCCTGGGTTGCTCCATGAACTGGCTGACTTTGCTAACTGCAAAAGCAATATTTGGCCTGGTAATGGTGGCATATAGGAGCTTCCCAACAAGCTCTCTATATCTCCTCCTGTCAATTTCTTTGGTGTCCTCATCATATAATCTCATGCTTGCATCCATAGGAGTAGAAGCAGGTTTGCACCCTGTCATGCCTGTCTCAGGTAGGAGGTCCATCACAAATTTCCTTTGATTCATCACGAGTCCACGTTGATTCCTGGCGAACTCTAATCCAAGAAAGTAGCGAAGATTGCCAAGGTCCTTAGTCACAAAGTGCTGACCAAGGAACTCCTTGGAGGTAATAATACCCTGCTCATCATCTCCTGTAATGACAATATCATCCACATAAACAAGAATAGACACGGTACCTCTAGGTGTCCTCTGTACAAACAGTGAATGGTCCGCATTAGACCGCACGAACCCCTTTTTCTCTATAAACTCCGATAGCTTTTGATACCAAGCTCTCGGACTCTGCTTCAAGCCATAAATCGCCTTGTGAAGGCGACACACCTTCTGAGACTCCACCTCAGTAGCAAATCCTGATGGATGTTGCATATATACTTCCTCCTGGAGATCCCATAGAGAAAGGCATTCTTGACATCAAGTTGATACAGAGGCCATTCCCTGGAAACGGCAACAGATAGCAGAATGGATAGTGTTGAATGTCTTACTACTGGAGAAAATGTGTCCTGATAATCCACCCCATAGGTTTGGGTGAACCCTTGAGCCACAAGCCTTGCTTTGAATTGGTCGACACTGCCATCGGCCCTTTGCTTGACCGTGAATATCCATTTGCAGCTCACAATAGATGCTCCTAGTGGAGGTGAAACAATGCTCCATGTGCCACGTGATCACAGAGCTGCCATCTCTTCTTCCATAGCAAGGCACCACCTACTGTCCTGGAGCGCCTCCTGATACGTCCTTGGGATAGTAACATCCGATAGTCCCACTATAAACTTCTTGTAGTCCTCTGACAGATGATCCAAGGAAACATGTGCAGCCATTGGGTAAGTAGCACATTGGCGACGAGGTTTCCTTAGAGCAATCGGTATCTCCAGGTCATCAGCCTCACCGTCCTCTGGAATTAACTCTTCCTGTTCATCAATAAAATCTCCAGTGCCATCAGTAGAAATAATATGTTCCTGACATACCTGAGGCATGGTGGATGATGTGGTAGGCGCATGAGCAGAGGGACGAGTAGAAGACCTGCGAGTATAAACATGGGTTAAGAATGTAGACTCTTTGGGTGGAGGTGGAGGTGGCGGTGAGGGTGGTGGTGTAGGTGGTGAAGACCGTGGGACATTACAAGGAGCAGATGGAGGTGGAGGAACCACAACATCTTCTCTGGATCCAGTATTAGACAACCTGTCACTTGTAGGAGAGAAATACATAATAGATTCGAAAAAGTAACATCAACGCTGACATAGTATTTTCTCCCAACAGGATCAAAACATCTATACCCCTTTTGGGTACGAGAATAACCAACAAAGACACATTTGACAGCTCTAGATGAGAGCTTGTCACGGCCAGGAGTAAAGTTATGGACAAAAGCTACCGATCCAAAACACGAGGTGTAAGTGTGAAGAGTTCCTTCTTGGGAAAAGCAATAGAGAAGGGACTCTTCTCTCCAAGAATGGTGGATGGCATGCGATTTACCAAGTAACAGGCGGTTAGGATGGCATCCCCCAGAAGGAATGAGGTGTACTGCTGTGAATCAACAAGGTCCTCGTGATGTCTAAGAGGTGACGATGTTTGCGTTCTGCAACCCCATTTTGCTGTGATGTATAAGTACAAGAAGTCTGATGAACTATACCCAGAGACTGGAGAAATTCTGCCAAATGAAGAGTAGAAAATTCCAAAGCATTGTCGGTACGAATGTATTTAACTTTAGCAGAAAAAATGTTGTTGATCTCAATAAGAAAAGCTTTAATTATAGCACCTGCATCAGACTTATGTTTAAGCAAGAAAACCCAAGAACGTGTAGAATAATCATCGACATCAACCATATAAAATCTATGCCCCTGATGATCAGGAACACGACTCGGTTCCAAATGTCAAAATGACACAACTCAAAGGACCGACTACTACTATGACTTAGACGACTCGGAAAGGAGGAGCGATGGTGTTTCCCAAGCTGACAAGCTTCACAGTCCAGAGTAGTACGAGGAGATAGTTGCGGGAGAACATGTATCATCTTTTGGAGAGGAAGGTGGCAAAAGCGAAGATGCCACAGAAAAGGCGAGGCAGATCCAGAGGGACTAGAGGCCACCCCAGCACATGATTGAACAACAAGTTTGTATAATCCTCTTTGCTCACGGCCATGAATAATCATCCTGCCAGTTAGTATGTCCTGAAACATAAGAGAAGAGAGGTCAAAAATGGCACGACAGTGTAAATCTTTTGTAATCTGGCTAATAGACAAAAGATTCATTTGAAAGTCTGGAGCATGTAGAACATTATGAAGATGTATAGAAGGGGCTAAAACAATCTCCCCCTGACCAACAATGGGTAGCCGAACTCCATTGGCTATGATTACGGATCGCCCAGGAGCAATAGTCGTGTATGAAGAAAATCATGTCCGATCTCCACACCAAGGTTCGAAAAAATGAAAGGCGGAACGAGGCGTTTTCCCTGGAAGCGAGGCGAGGCGTAGCCTCGAGGCGGTCGAGGCGTAAGCCTCAGTTTTGTATAGAAAAATAATTATAAAATATATAATAAATATATTTATTGGTGAAATAATATAATCTGACAAATATATAGTATATAGCAATGTAATATATGATGATATTATGAAGATAAGAACATGAAAAAAGGATGTGTAAACGACTCAATGCCATAAACCTTTCTAAATTTCTACCTAATCAAATGGAAATTATTGGTTATAACTTATAACTATCACGAAAAAAATATCCAAGTTGTTATAAATATCCAAGTTGTTGATATGAATCATATGATTTGAATCCTAACTATATGTTCTACTATACCCATGTGAAGAACGGTTGTATGCATCCCCCCTGTTGCACCATACCCTACCAGAACGGGGGTCTCGCTGCATGGGGCAGCGCCCCCGTCCCAAAATTTTTTTCTTATATGAGTATTCGAATTCGTATACACTTTTTTATATGTTTAAGAATGTAATAGTAAGCGTTCACTAAAATAATTTGGCATGTTAATAGTAAATATGAATATGAAAGAGGTCAAATTCAAGCATATGAGTATGAAAGATGTCAAATTTAAGCACTCATTTTGCATAAATTAATAGTTACGCATAATTAATAGTAAATATGAAGCAGTTTGCTGAAATAGTTACACATAATTAATAGTAAATATAGAGTTATGGGTACGAAAGAAACATCATATTTAGACATTTAACTTGTATAATCATTATCCTAAACAAGTATATATTTATAAGCTTCTCAAACCACCATGTGAACTACTAAAATCATAAAAAATCTTAAAAAACATAAAAACGCCTCGACCGCCTCGAGGCGGAACGCCTCGAGGCTACGCCTCAGCCACTCGAGGCGCACGCCTCACTGGACAAGGCCGAGGCGTACGCCTCGAGGCTAAAAAGGCCCGCCTCGCCTCGAGGCGTATGCCTCAACCGCCTCGAGGCGCGCCTTTTAATACCATGCTCCACACATGTGATGAGACGCTCCAGAATCTACAATCCAATCTATCACATCAAAACTGCTGCTACTGGTAAGCATATATGAAATACCTGATGAACTGAGTAGTGCTCTGGCGGTGGCCGCTGCATCTGATGGTCCTGCAGTCTGAGTCACAGGAGTAGTCACCATTTCTCGAAGTCTCGAGACAAGATCGTCAAAGCGTGCATCAGTAGTAGGTGCAGGTGAAGAGTCAGTCTTCTCCGCAACACGTGCAGATGCCGGAAAGCCGTGCTTGTGAAAGCATGTCTCCTCTGAGTGGCCGGGACGACGACAATAAGAACATGGACCACGCTGACGGCCTCCGCCTCTACCACGAGGTCCACGACCACGGAACTGGGACGCACTGCCTCGTCCACGAGAAGCAGCCATAGCCGAGGAAGTCGGCTGTGGCGTGGATGTAGGTGTGGTAATAATCCTGCTCAGCCGCTTGTAGACCTCCTCCATTGGTGGTATGGTCTCACCAGTCAGATGTTGAGTACGAGCGGCATCGTACTCCGAGTCAAGAGAGGACAGGAAAACGCCAGTCATAGTGGCATTCCGATAAGCCTGCTGTTGTTCCACGCTGGTAGTGATAGGTATGAAGCTATGGAGTCGTTCAAACATGCCTCTCAGATGTGAAAAATGAGCATGTAAAGGTCGACCATTTTGCTTGGTCGAGAAAATGTCGAACTGAAGTTGGAGTATCTTGCTTTCATTTTTCGCTTGTCCATAGGTAGCAGCCAATATGTCTGACATGGCCTTTACAGTTGGCTGATTGACAATATGATTAGCAATCTCTATGCTAAGCGTCCCAGAGATCCATATACGAGCATATGCATCATCTTGCTTCCATGATGCGTTGGCCCCAGTCTTGTCCACCAACTCTGAATCAGTCAGAATATGCTACTTGTTGTGGCATTGCATCACGGTACGAAACTGCATGGACCATAACTCATAGTTGGTCTCGTCCATCTTTCTGATAGGTGCCGGACCTTTGAAGGCACCGGAAGAGAAGAACACATCACCCTTGATTTCTGACATTCTTTAATATGCCAAACTGTGGAACAAGAGGGGAATATCTCGAAAAAATCTTGTCAACAACATCAAATGAGGGATGAGGTGTATTTGTAGACATATACATTCATCCCTAATGTTGTGTTTGTGGTCGAAGGCCACAAATGAAGGGAGAAATCAGACTATATCACCCTTTGCAGATCAGCCCAGACTTCAACGCACGTGAACACGGGTCCGCTGGACTCAAACGGGGACCCGGGGTTGCCTAGGGTGTGCCTAACCCCTTGTGAATCAATCCACAACGCCTACGGAGGCAAAGGAGCGTCGCTGAAGCCTCGTCGGGCTGCTGTGAGGCGGCAGCGACCGCCGGGGGCGGCGACCTTGGTGCTGGAATGGGTTGGCGGCGGCGCCTGGAGGGTTGCGGTGTCGCTGCAGGCCACCCAGAGGCGCGGGAAGGGCCGCGGAGGAGCGCGCAGGGGCGCGGTGGCCCGCGGCGGCACGTGGAGAGCGCAGGGAGAGGCCGGTGGGTGGGGCTAGGGTTAGGGTTTTGGTTCGAGAACCCCATTCTAGGATCGTTTCTCTGATACCATGTTGAGAGAAATTTTATTCATAAAATAAAAGAGATCCCAGCCTCCCAGGACTCTCTTATATAGGAGAAGAGCCATGGGTTAATTACATAAGTGATACCCAAAGAAAACATAACATGTAAATATAATACCGTGATACATAAACATCTCAACACTGGCTAATAGACAAAAGATTCATCTGAAATGTCGAAGCATGTAAAACATCTGCAGACTCATCGAGGGAGTTAGAACAATCACCCCCTGACCAACAATGGGTAGATGATCCCCATTAGTAATTACAACTGATCTACCAGGAGGAATAGACATGTAGGAAATAAACTGTGCTCGATCTCCACACATGTGATAAGATGCTCCAGAGTCCATGATACAATCAGACAAATCTGAACTGCTACTACTGGTAAGTGCAAAAGCAATACCTGACGAACTCGAGGAGGCTCTGGCAGCGTGTGCGACATCTGAAGATCCTGCAGTCGAAGTGGTAGGAGTAGTCATCATCTCTCTCAAATTGGAAATATCATCAAATCGTGCATCACGAGCAAGAGCAGAAGTAGGAGTAGGCTCAGTCTGCTCAGCTACACGGGTAGACGCAGGATAGACATGCTTCCGGTAGCATGTATCCTCAGAATGACCTGGACGGTAGCAATGTGAACAAGGGCCACGCTGACCTCCTCCTCCTCGACCACGTGGTCCTCGACCTCCAAACTGTGAAGTACCCCTCTGCCACGAGGAACTACCATGGTAAAAGGAGTTGAAGCCACAGAAGTAGATGAAGTAGTAATTCTGCTCATCCTCTTGTAAACCTCCTCCATTGGAGATATCGTCTCTTCAGTAAGTAGCTGAGTACGTGTTGCATCGTACTCAGAGTCAAGAGATGACAGAAATACTCCTGTCATAGTAGCATTCTGATATGCATGTTGCTGCTCAGTGCTAGTAGTAATGGACATGAAGCTATGCAGACGCTCAAACATGCCCATAAGATGCGAGAAGTGTGCATGAAGAGGCCGACCATTCTGCTTGGTCGAAAAAATATCAAACTGCAACAGTAGTATTTTTCTCTCATTCTTTACCTGCCCATATGTGTCTGCTAGGATGTTCCACATAGCATTTGTCGTGGTTTGATTGACAATATCATTATCAATCTCCGTGGTGAGCATCTCGGAGAGCCAAATGCGAGCATAGGCATCATCTTGCTTCCAAGAAGCATTAGCCCCAATTTTGTCCTCCGACTCTGGATCCGTCAGAATGTGCTCTTAGGGCACTACATTAGATTGCGGAACTGCATGGACCACAACTCGTAGTTGGTCACATCCATCTTTACGATGGGATTCGGGCCCTTGAAGTTACCAGACGATGGAAAAACATCATCTTATTCTCTAACATGGTAGCAATAACGCTGAGATCTGGAACAAAACTGAGTAGACTACTCAGAATGAGTCTAAACAATCACATATAGAGGATTAGTTGTATATGTAGACTCATACAACCATCCCCATCTCTTGTTGTTGTAGGCTAGGGTAGTGGTGCACACAGATGTATGCAGATACACGCAAGATGCACGCAGATGCACGTTACGCGCAGTGCGCGGGGCGCGGGGCACAGGGTGCAGGGCGGGAGGGCTAGGCGGCGCGAGGGGCTGTCGGCGCAGGAAGGCGGTGCCACGCATGGGTCTACGCGCGGGGGGTTTGCTGGCAGCACAGGGAAGGAGGCCTCTTGCCGGTGGCGCGCACAGGGGGTGGGGGCATATAGGGTTGGGTTTTAGGGAGGATGATACATGAGCTCCAGTCTAGGATCGTTGTTCCGATACCATGTTGGAGAAAATGAATTGCTTGCTATTCATATGACCCCTGGGCTCTCTTATATAGGAGAAAAACCCTTGGGTAAATAGCACGAAAAATACATGAAATGAAATAGAAAAAATAACACCAAAGATATATAATACTCTCAACAGGTATAGAAAGACAACGAGCTTACACATCGATGGATAGATATCTCCTCTAATAGCGGACACTTTGATCCAAGATTGTCATTTAATCTGGGGCATATGCTTCAAAGTAGAATTAGCATCTTTTGTGGCCATTAAGACGAAAGTGCATCATAACAAGAGGCTGTTGCGCAAGGCTCTTTGCATTTATATCAAATTGTGCCCCCTATGATTTGGAGATCGAGGCGACGAGGCATCTCTTTTTTTCACTGTGTGATGTCTTCCCCTATTTGTCCTGAGCTTTGTTTAGAGTGGCTTATTTGCATAACTTAGATGCGTTCTGGGAATCTTTCCATTTAGCAAAATATAGACCCATAAATGAGCTCCTTTTACCACGAGCAGTTATTTGGGCGGTGTGACTTGCGAGAAATAGTGTGGTGTTTTGCACTTAATGCTTTTATGTAGACAATGTAATTTCGCATGCAAGGCTCTCCTCGAGTCATGCTTCTGTATTAAACTTCCTTTTTAATATATTTGGGCGGACATCATAGCGTGTTTCACCTTTTTTGGATAAAAATCTATCAATGGGGTCTCGACAAATAGAAAGGGATCAACCAGCTATATAGAGATCGGCGGACTTGGAAGCTCGTCCTACCCCATCATTCTAGTCCTCCAGACTCTGCTTGAATATTAGGTTTCGCTGGAAGAATCATCCTTTCTGCTCGTACAATTCCTTAACGAGGAGAGCATGTCACAGTAACCAAAAATGTAAAAGTTGTTGCTCATCAGTGCAAAACCTTGCAAAGCTATTTTCCCTCGGTTGTTGTAATCAACAATGGAAAGTTCTATCTTACCAGCGGCAAGACCTTACAAAGTTATTTTTCCAGGAGACGGATCTCCAAATGGAAAAATTCCATCCACAGTGGCGAAATCTTGTAAAACATTGGAAAATTGCTGGTATGTCTGCTTTACACAATCACCTAAAATAGACACGTTGTGACATCAACACTACTTTAATCGTGGGCGGGGGAACCACTCCACAGGCAGGGGAGGGGCTCTTGCAGAAGATATCAATCGAGAAGGGTTGATCCCTTTTTCCAGCACCAACCAATGTCAAAACAAACATCTTTTGCAAGAGGACAGCTCAACATGGAACTGCTTTTGACGTGCCCCCACCGCTTATTTTTTTTAATAGTAATCCATGTAGTTCGGGGTCCGGGTATCCCTTTTTATTAATCAAAGATTAGATATTACATGACGCACTTATGAGGCATAGCCACTACAAGTAACACTTGGCCTACATGTAATTTTACAACACACCTGGCCAACATGGCCTTCAAACATGATACATAACCAAACCAACCTGGCCTTCAATACCACACAGGGAACCCGACCTACATTTTTTCTCAATGTCCTTCCATAATTGTGCTTCATTTCGAGTAGTTCCGTGCTTCATAGAGCTCTTTATTTATTGTAGAATAAATCTTCCTCCTGAGCATCCCTCTTAGGATTCGAACCCTTATCCTTTGGGTGGTAGACTTATTGTACTACCACTAGACCATTGAGTGACTGCTTATTTGACATAATGTTCTGCTAGCCTTGGATGTTCTAAGGTGGTCACAATGCGTAAATAAATGCAGCTTCCTGTGGAATAATTGCAGTCTGAGGGATTTGTGATAAATGCCTTCAAAAGAAAGGGTTCGAGAGAAATTGCAAGGTTCAGCTGAGACTTCGTCGAATTAAGGTGCTCGGAAAAGGGATTGTTTCGATTTAGAGCGGGTGCCACAGAGAGAGTTGTTTTTATATCCTGCATTGAAAAGCCTCTTTATATCTTTATTGTAATACATATATGATCGTATGATGTAATTAAAGATTCTTTGTAATTTTATGTGATGATAGTCTCTTTTCTCTTGAGAATTACCGATAAATATTGATTTGATTTAGAAGTCAGCTCCTATGCTTTTTGGTAAAGAAGAAAAATAATGATGCGGAAAACAAGATGGTCCTTTTGTAATTTTACTCGGGAAAGTCCTGTACAACAACAAAAGGGATGTAGTGTAGAGGCTTATATATGTTGGGATGTACTGTTTCATATTTTCTATTTATATATTGTACGTCTCTGTAATTTACCCAAGGGTTTTCTCTATATAAGAGACCCGAGGCTCTATGGAATAACACATCAGAGTATCGATTACTCTAACATAGTATCAGAGCCAAAACCCTAACCCTAGGGTTTTCTCTCCACCCGCCCCCCTCCCTCTCCAGTCGCCGCCGCCGCCGGTCCCTCCCAGGCCCCCAGCCCCTCCGCCGCAGGGCTCCCAGCCCTTCATCGGACCCCTCCCTCCGCCGCGTCAGGCCCCAGGCCCCCAGCCCTCCGTCGCCAGGCCCCCAGGCCCCCAGCCCTCCGCCGCCAGGCCCCCAGGCCCCCAGCCCGACTCCCAGCCCTCCCCGCGGCGCCGCCAGCCCCTCCTCCGGCGCCACCAGCTCTCCGTCAGGCACCTCCCAGCCGCCAGCGGTGCCCACCCAGCCGCCGTGTTACCCTAGTTGCAGCCGCTCTCTTCCGCCAAGGCTTCCACAGTTTTTATTCGTTCCCGGGGCGGCGCACCTTCGGTCGGTTCCGAATAGATGATGGATTCAAGTGCATAACGTCTACATGTGCACTTGAATCCTCACATGTCGTGGTAGACACCAGTTACTTGGTCTATCATTCCTAGTCAGTTCTTCTCCGGCAGTATGTCAGATCAAAAGCTCGATATGCCCGCCATCGGTGCCTTCAAAGGTTCGGCACCTATCGTCAAAATGGACGGGACGAACTACGAACTGTGGGCAATGCAGTTCCTCAGTCTCATGAAGTCGTGTGGTAAGAAGCATATTCTTACCGAGGATGAACCGCCGGAGAAGACAGGAATATATGCCTCATGGGAGGCTGATGATGCGTATGCCAAAGTTTGGCTCTCAGGAACGCTCACGACGGAGATAGCGAATGATGTCCTCCATCAGCCCACCGCTAAGGCGATGTGGGATATTTTAGCCACGACGTACTCTCAGGTACGCAACGAGACGAAGATGCTACAGTTGCAGCATGATATCTTTACCACGAAGCAAAATGGGAGGCCTCTTCATTCCCTGTACACGTCTCTTCGTGGAATGTTCGAGAAGCTCTATAGCACCATTCCGCTCACAGCCACGCCGGAACAGCAGAAGACGTTCCGCAACGCCACTATGGTTGGCGTATTACTTGCAGCCTTGACCCTGAGTACGAGGCACACGCTCTCAGATCCTTGCAGATGCCACCATCCCACCGATGGAAGAAGTATACAGGAGGCTCAGTCGTGTACCTGTTCCATCGAATACAGCGACTGCACCTCCCTCGGCAATGGTTGTCTCCAGAGGACGAGGTAGTTCCTCCTCATTTCGTGGCAGAGGAAGTGGTGGACGTGGCCGTGGAGGTCGCATACGCTCTACGTGCTCATTCTGTCGTCGTACTGGTCATTCGGAGGATACATGCTATTCCAAGCATGGCTTCCTCCTTCTGCACGTGTCGCTGATCATGTTCAGGGTCCACCAGCATCTACTCCAGATCACAGGTTCGAGGAGCTAGTGGCACGGCTTCGTGATATCATGCCACAGTCACCGTCAGAGGGTGCTGAAGCTCCTGATGTTGCGGCCTCGGCGTCAGCTAGTACATCTGCTTCAGCCAGTGCCTCAGGTAGTCCTTCAGTCTCATTTCATAGTCATGATCTCACAGGATGGATTGTCGACTCTGGAGCTACCCATCATCTCTGCCGTGAGAAAGATATTCTGCAGTCCTACAGAGCTGTTCAGCCTGGTCGCTCTGTACTCATTGCTGATGGCACTCATTCCCCTATCATCGGTCAGGGGGAGACGGTTTTGCTACCCTCTATGCACTTACAGAATGTTCTACATGCTCCAGAATTCTCTATGAACCTCTTATCCATTAGTCAGATTACACGTGATTGCACTGTCGTGCTATTTTTGACCCATCGTCTGTTATTTTTCAGGACATACTAACGAGCAGGGTGATTGGCTGTGGCTCTGAGCACAATGGCCTCTATCGTCTCGTCTGAAACTCTTACGTTGGCGTCTCACTGCATTCCCAGGGCTTCGTATCTCCGTATACCTGGCATCTTCGGTTTGGTCACCTGCCGCTACAGAAAATGCGTCACCTCCTGCCTCAGATCTCTCCGAGTTCTTCTTTTCGTTGTGAAGCATGTCAGTTAGTGAAGCACCATCGGTCTAGCTTCCCCAGTCATCAGAGTCGGAGCAGTCGCTCCCCATTTGAGTTATTTCACATAGATATTTGGGGTCCAAGTCGTGTCCCAGATCATCAGGGGCACAGGTTCTATTTAGTTGTGGTTGATGATTTTTCTAGAGTGTCCTGGACTTTTCTTCTTAAAAATAAATCTGAAGCAGGAAGTGTTATTCAAAATCTTATCAATGAAGTTCAAAATGTTTTTTCATCTACTGTTAAGTATGTGCGTACTGACAATGCATTAGAGTTCTGCACTCGTTCACTTGCTCGCTTCCTTTCTTCTAAAGGCATTATCCACCAAACCACATGTGCTTACACATCTCAACAAAATGGGGTTGCAGAACGGAAGCATCGACATTTCCTTGATATTGCTCGCACATTACTTATTCAGAGTTGTGCTCCATTATCCTTTTGGGGGGGATGCTATACTTACCGCATGTTATCTGGTCAACCGAATGCCTACAACTGTTCTTGGGGAAAAGTCTCCAATCTCTGTTCTTTTTCCCGACAAAGATTTGTTTACACTTACACCTCGGGTCTTTGGCACTGTTGCGTTTGTCCACCGCTTATCTCCAGGGCTTGATAAGCTATCTCCTAGGGCTATCAAGTGTGTTATTGTGGGCTACTCCAGGACACAGAAAGGATACTGTTGCTATGACCCTGTTCATGACAAGTACTATGTGAGTGCAGATGTTACATTTTTCGAACCTGTCATGTACTTCTCCCCTGCAGGTGACAGATTGGTCTCCTCCACATCCACAGATTCCAATGTCTATGTGCCTCCACCTCCAAGCCTGGGTCAATCCTCTACTCCACCAACACATCAACCACCACCACCACCACCACCACCCCCGCCACCACCTCCAGTTGTACCTTTTACTAAGTTCTATACAAGGCGGCCAGGTCCTGCTCAAGCTACACGCCTCAGGTATGTTCTGATGTTAACACTGACGATGGGTTAGACAATGCACCTGTGCAGGAGCTTTTACTACAGGAGGAGGATCAACCGGTCAACACAGTCATGGATGATTTGGATCGGCCCATTGCTCACAGGAAGCAGCGAAGACAGTGTGCTTCATATCCTCTTGCCTCTCAAGTCTCATTTCATCGTCTAAGTGAGGATTTCCAGAAGTTTGCAGTTGCTGTCTCGTCAGTTGAGATTCCACGGACATATCAGGATGCCATGAAGATTGATTGCTGGCGTCTAGCCATGGAAGAGGAGATGCGTGCCTTGCAATCTAGAGGGACTTGGTCTCTTGTCCCTATTCCTCCAGGTGCCTCCGTGGTGAGTTGCAAGTGGGTGTTTACGGTGAAATATCATGCGGATGGACGTCTAGACAGATACAAGGCCAGACTTGTAGCACGGGGATTTACCGAGACGTATGGGGTAGATTATTTGGATACTTTTTCACCAGTGGCGAGACACTCCACTCTTCGCATCCTCCTATCTGTTGCTGTGGTACGTAACTGGACCATTTTCCAGCTTGATGTCAAGAATGCTTTCTTGTATGGTGACCTACAGGAGGAAGTCTACATGCAGCAGCCACCAGGGTTTGCTGCTGAGGGGGAGACTCAGATGGTGTGCGGACTTCATAAGGCTATCTATGGCCTCAAACAGAGTCCCCGAGCATGGTTCCAGAAGCTTTCCCAGCTAATTGAACGACAGGGGTTCAGGAGATCAAATGCGGACCATTCACTGTTCGTCCAGAAGACCCCTAGAGGTACAGTTGTTGTTATGATATATGTTGATGACATCTTGGTTACAGGAGATGATGCTCAGGGGATTGAGATAACCAAGTCCCTGTTGGGAAGCCAGTTCATTACGAAGGATCTGGGCACGATACGATAGTTTCTGGGGATAGAGTTTGCAAGAAATGCACAAGGAATGGTGATGACTCAAAGAAAATATGTCACAGACTTGCTAGTTGAAACATGAATGACTGGATGCAGACCTTCAAGTACGCCTATGGACCCAAGCATGAAGCTGTACGATGATGATACCGAGGAGGTGGACAACAGAAGGTACAGAGAGATGGTGGGTAAGCTCTTATACATTACTATAACTCGACCGGATATTGCCTTTGCAGTAAACCGGGTGAGTCAATTTATGGAGCAGCCGAGGCAAGTTCATATGGATGCCTTGTATATGATATTGAGATATCTGAAGTCTTCTCCAAGCACAGGGTTGCTATTCAAGAAAGATACAGATCTGTCTATTTCAGCTTGTGCAGATGCAGATTATGCAGTATGTCCAAGGGATCGTAAGTCTACTTCTGGATTTGCTATCTTCATAGGAAGCTCTTTAGCCTCTTGGAAAAGCAAGAAACAGACTGTTGTGGCGAGATCCAGTGCTGAATCCGAGTACAGAGCCATGGCACAAGCAAGCACAGAAATGATGTGGGTTAAAGCAGTCTTAGAAGATTTGAATGTAGATGTCCCCTTGCCTATGAATCTTCAATGTGACAACCAGGCAGCATTGTTTATTGCCAACAATCCAGCTTTTCATGAGAGAACAAAGCACATCGAGGTGGATTGTCATTATACTAGGGACATGATTCAGAAGGGCTTCATTTCCACTTCTCATGTCAGTTCAGAGGACCAGACTGCTGACATATTCACCAAGCCATTGCTCAGAGGACCCTTCCAGAGATGTTCTTCCAAGCTGAGCATGATAGATATCTATGCTCCATCTTGAGGGGGAGTGTAGAGGCTTATATATGTTGGGATGTACTGTTTCATATTTTCTATTTATATATTGTACGTCTCTGTAATTTACCCAAGGATTTTCTCTCTATATAAGAGACCCGAGTGCTCTATGGAATAACACATCAGAGTATCGATTACTCTAACAGTAGTGTAGACTTGTATAACACAAGCTAATTTTTTATTTGTGATAATGGAACCAACCAATAAAAAGCATTAACTGCAAGAACCAATGAACCAATTGCGATACAATAAAGTTGTATCTCACTGATTATTACAGATGCTCACCAAATCAGAAAAAATCAGATATTATTTGTTTTCCTAGGAAACCCCCACCAACATCACTTTTTTTAACAGGGCCTTGGTTTGCATAAATCAATGTCTGGTTTATCTTTATATGGTTCGCGAAAGGAAGGGCACAAATGTTAATGGTGTAAGGACATAGGGTACAAGTCTTATGTCAAAATAGGTCGGGGCTCATGTGTAAATGCGAGAACTCAGAAAGGTACAAGGGTAAAAATGCCTATACTTCTTAAGTTGTATATCCATATTTTGGCATGCAATATATGATGATGTGGTATAAGTCAAACCTCCTATTACACCTCCATTATAGAAAACAAGTGTCTATTCCTATCATATTTATTGGCTAAAGGAATGGGAAATCTTAATATACGAAAAACTATTTTTTTAGCCATTTCTACTATGTCTAATGATATTGGCGACATGTCAGCGAAATTCCCTTATTATTCCCTTTCCAGATTTTGGTGAAATGCTACTAATATTGATATTTGAGGCCATGCTTCGAAGATCAAGGCTCGACTCCTAGTTATCACCCATCATAAAAAAAGAGAACATGGGATACATGTAGGATATTATTTGTTTTTTTAGCTTCCCACGAGAGGATTGGAGTACATTACCTTGAGAAAGTTCTCTTATTAAGAATAAACTTCTCCAAGGTGAACTGTGATTTGTGAGAAACTCACCTTATATCCTAGATCAAAGGATCTTATTTGGTTCTATCTTCCTTTGCTCAAGACCCCTTAATAAGATGCCCTTTGATTCTCTATTATGAATACCAAACACCAAGAGATAACAAATCATGCAAAAACACGTGATTTACAAGTTTCATATGAAACTGGGTTATGTCCTTGGACTAAATATCATTTATCATTCCATGGAGAATGATATTATGAACCATACAACTATTGTGATAACTCTAACCTTATGATTTCAGGTGCTTATATAGTTGCTCCTAAAGTAAAGGGATTTAGGTATATAATTCTGGAAAAACTGACTTGATTGAATACACATTGATTTTTTATTAGTTTTTGGCCAATGGAAGTCATAGATATTGGTTGACTAATGGACTAGATTTTAGGGCATCTCAGAAGATTACTATGCCTATGCGAGAAACCTTTCTACGGTTCACAAGAAAGATTCATTCTCTAGGTTTCCATATAGGAGAAGCCCGATCCAAGGTCTGCATATAAGAAAGAAAGACTCATACTATGAGTTTTTATATAGGATATAATGCCCATTTCAAGGTTAAGAATATCTCATCCTTTGAGTTTATTATAGGAAAGCCCACTTTCTAGATCTACTTATGGGAGAGGATAACTTTCGTCTTAATCCTTGTGAGAGACGGAGCCACCTTACCCCAAGGGAAGGGGTCAAGCTGTATATCAGAATATTGTCTTTGAGTTATAGAAACTCGTTGCAAAGCTACTGGCTTGGATCAATGCAAGTGCAACGCATGCGAGTCTTGATTTCTATGCAATGCTCGACTGATCATCGTTCCAAACTCAATTTTAATCCATGCTGCTTGTCATCATGATCTACGAGACCACATTGTGAACAAGTGTCCCTTGAGTCGAGGTGGTCCATGTTATCACATCATGTGTGTGGAAGTGAGGACGAAATTTTGGTTTGTAACAACTGAGCATTCCGCTTAAATGCTATGGTGGTAGTGCAGTGTGCTTACCCCCCAAAAGACCACGGTTCGAATCCCTCCTTGCGGGGGTCCGTTAGTTAGCCGACAGACAGCGTAAAAAATAGTCGGATCTTTCGACATGGATTTGAGCATGATGAATCCATGTAGCCTACCCTACTTAAAGTGGGAGAAGGCTCGCCATTTTTTAAACAACTGAGAATTCCATGATTCGGTTTAATGGAAGTTGTGAGGAGTTCAGAAGGATTGTGTAACACCCCAACCCCAAATATAGTACCACATCTAAAACTCACGAGGTGTTGGTGTGGTTTATAAGTGATGAGGATTACTACTTGACAACTTGGGCTTAAGCATTTTGGGTGGTTGTCAACGGGTCCTTTGGGTCCGAACCCAACAAGTTGTTAGGACCAGTTTTACTCGATAACGGACTGGGGACCTAAGCTCGGGATGTTACAAATGGTATCAGAGCCATGTTCCCTCTGATAGTGGAAAGGGCTACCTGAGAGGTGGAGCCGCCCCTACAAAGAGGTTGGAGGAAAAGGCTACCCGGAGCGTTCAACCGTCACTGTCACTGGGAACAAGTGATGTGCCATGTCGCAACGAGGACGTTGTGAATATAAGTGGGGGAGGTTGTAACACCCCAACCTTAAATATAGTACCACATCTAAAACTCACGAGGTGTTGGTGTGGTTTATAAGTGATGGGGATTACTACTGGACAACTTGGGCTTAAGCATTTTGGGTGGTTGTCAACGGGTCCTTTGGGTCCGAACCCAACAAGTTGTTAGGGCCAGTTTTACTCGATAACGGACCGGGGACCTAAGCTCGGGACGTTACAAATGGTATCAGAGCCATGTTCCCTCTGATAGTGGAAAGGGCTACCCGAGAGGCAGAGCCGCCCCTACAAAGAGGTTGGAGGAAAAGGCTACCCGGAGCGTTCAACCGTCACTGTCACTGGGAACAAGTGATGTGCCATGTCGCAACGAGGACGTTAAGAATATAAGTGGGGGAGGTTGTGACACCCCAACCTTAAATATAGTACCGCATCTAAAACTCACGAGGTGTTGGTGTGGTTTATAAGTGATGGGGATTACTACTGGACAACTTGGGCTTAAGCATTTTGGGTGGTTGTCAACGGGTCCTTTGGGTCCGAACACAACAAGTTCTTAGGGCCAGTTTTCCTCGATAACGGACCAGGGACCTAAGCTCGGGACGTTACAGATTGTGTCTTTTGGAATGTTACTACTCAGGAATCCGTTTATCGTTTTTGGTATGCGGTCATGTGTTTAGTACCAAATTAACAATTGACAAGGTCTGGAGTGGGAACTGTATAGGGCCATCTATTCTTGATTTCATTTAGAAGAAATAACATATTCACCTGGTCACCTGTTTAGAAAGCTATCCTGTGAAATAGGGTTCTTGCCATAAAAAATCATGCTATATTTTTGCCTTCTCATGATTTTTAACAGTTTCTATTGTGCATATTTGTCTTTCGAATTATTAGAATCTGCATTCTCACACAAATAACATACTATTGACATTATCAGAATAGTCTCCCATCACAAGATACAAAATTTTTTTATGCTGTCTATATGTAATTGTGCTCTCCACTCAGTACCAATACCTTTGATGTTGGAAGTTATCTTAATCACACCATGGTAAAAAAATCATCTGTTGATTAAAACTGTCAAGAGATTTTCATAATAAACTCTGTAAGTTGAATGCAGTGTCACTGCTACTGCCTGTTTAAAGAAATTCGTCTAACCGAACATGGTCTGTAGTCCAGACCAGTCGTCTAACCGAACTTTCTTTCCTTTCCGACAACGCAGTGAAGGCTCATCATTATTTTTTCCCTGACTTTTGCAGGGCTGTAACAACTCAATGCATCTGCTGATTGCGTGTACACTAAGCGGGAGCATTTTCTTTTCTAGCTATAATTACTTATAATCTGTAATTTGGTCATGTAGTCTGTAAAGTGGTGTTGCTTAAACTAAAAGGTAAACAATTCTAGAGCAGGATATGATGCAAAGTTATTAGCCTTGCAGTGTTGCAAGATACTTAAGTTCAGTTGGAAACTATGTCGGTCGGTATCCTTTGGAAGTTAAGGGAACTTCACAAGTGTACTCCAAACAGCCATGAACATATTATGATTGATGAATCAATGTCTCATAAAATCTCTATTTAACACCCGTTATCTATATTTCTTTGGATACAGTAGCATACTTCACTATTATGATGCAACTGATGAATGGGGGTCGATTTCCTTTCGATGTTCTTTACCTCTATAAATAAATCTATTGGACATTTCACTTCCTTACGAATGATTGCGTTCTTATTGGTATTGTGGCTAGATACTGGAAAGGTTTATATTGCTGTGTTCCAAAAACTTGATTATTATGGATTGGCCTGGAAGAACAATGGGATCATGCTTCATATTGGTACTTGTGCTCTATTCACCATCAAGAGCTTTTTCTCGTCCTACCATCTCAATTATAAAAAGGGGCATGTGAATCTAACAAAGCTCATTATACAAGCTTTTACTCGTTTAGTCGCGTTCTTTACCTCCAAACATATCTATTTTGGGACATAGCAAAGAGACCTCATCCAGAGATACTGCCAATTGCCATCCATCAACTTTATTCGATCGACAATTGCATGCAAATCTAATCACATCAGCAATGATCTGCATCCATATTTTATTAATCAGGAGGTTATGGCAACCCTTTTATTTCCTAAACCTTGAAAGATTAAAATGTGTCCTTCTTGGGTTATACATGTAAATAAAGGGGAATTAAGTATTAAATGAAACCTAACGAATACAAAATTATTGCAAGGAACAACTGTTGGAAGGGAATGAATGAGATGATTTCCATTAACCCTAGAGCTCTCTTATATAGGAGAAAAGCTCTATGGGTAATTTACATAAAGAGGACAAACAAATACTAAATGATAAAATTACTCTAACATGATAAAATTACTCTAACACTCCCCCTCACCTCAAGCTGGAGCATATATATCCAACATGCTCAGCTTGGAACAACAAAGATGAAATGGACCCCTAGCAAGGGCCTTGGTGAACATGTCTGCAACCTGCTCTCCTGATGATACATGAGAAGTTGAAATAAGCCCCTTTTGAATTAAGTCCCGTGTATAATGGCAATCTACTTCAATGTGCTTCGTCCTCTCATGGAAGGCTGGATTATTGGCTATGAACAAAGCTGCTTGGTTATCACATTTCAGATGCATGGGAAGAGGAACATCAATAGTTAAATCAGTTAAAACTGATTTAACCCACATCATCTCAGCACTACCTTGGGCCATTGCCCTATATTCTGACTCTGCACTAGATCGAGCCACTACAGTTTGCTTCTTACTCTTCCAAGCTACTGGTGAGCTGCCAACAAATATAATAAAACCTGAAGTTGACTTTCTATCATTAGGACACCCAGCATAGTCTGCATCAGCATAACCTGTGACGGATATCGAGGTATCTCTTCTAAATAGAAGACCAGTGCCTGGAGACGACTTCAGATATCTCAAGATCATAAAAACAGCATTCATGTGAGCCTGCCTGGGTTGCTCCATGAATTGGCTTACCCTATTAACCGCAAAGGCTATATCCGGTCGGGTAATAGTGACATACAAGAGCTTTCCTACTAGCTCTCTATATCGTCTCTTATCTACCTCCTCAGAGTCATCATCATACAGTTTGATATTAGAATCCATAGGAGTAGCCGCTGGTCTACATCCTGCCATACCTGTCTCAGATAAGAGATCCGTAACATACTTCTTTTGTGTCATTACCATACCTTGCCTGTTTCGTGCAAACTCCAGCCCCAAAAAGTAGCGAAGTGTACCCAAATCCTTCATAATGAACTGCTCGCCAAGAAACTCCTTGGCTGCTTGAATGCCCTGCTCATTGCTGCCTGTAATAACAATATCATCAACATACACTAAGATGATCACAGTACCTCGCTGGTCTCTCTTTACAAAGAGAGTATGATCTGCTGTAGATCTGACGAAGCCCTTCTGTTCAATCAACTCCGAGAGCTTCTGAAACCAAGCCCGTGGACTCTGCTTCAGGCCATATATGGCCTTATTAAGACGGCACACCATACTGGACTCCCCCTCAGCAGCAAACCCCGGCGGCTGCTGCATATAGACCTCTTCCTGTAATTCACTATACAAGAAGGCGTTCGTGACATCAAGCTGAAATAGGGGCCAGTCGCGGACAACAGCAACTGCAATGAGAATCCGTAAGGTAGAATGACGGGCTACTGGAGAAAACGTCTCCTGATAGTCCACCCCATATGTTTGGGTGAACCCACGAGCAACCAACCTGGCTTTGTATCTATCAACCGTACCATCTGCCCGATGCTTAACAGTAAAAACCCATTTGCTTCCGACAATGGACGCACCTGGTGGAGGATGCACAACACTCCACGTACCACGTGACTGCAATGCCGCCATTTCTTCTTCCATAGCTAAACGCCACGGGCTGCTCTGTAGGGCCTCCTGATAAGACCGTGGGATGTGTACTGCCGATAACCCAACAACAAACTTGCGAAAGTCCGGGGACAAACGCTCCAACGACGCCTGAGAGCAAAAATCCATCCCATATTTGGGATTCATCGTCCTAGCACGCTTCTGCCGTCTATGAGCAATAGGTATATGTAGGTCATCGACTGGAGGAGTGACAGTACCATCAGTACCCTGTACATCCATCTGCGCATTCAAATCACCTGTGCCATCAGTAGAACTCAAATGATCAGTACATACCTCAGGCGTGCTGGATGATGGAGGAGGCACATGAGCAGAGGGCCGTCGCTGATAAACCTGAGGATAATAAACAGTAGTTGGTGGCGGCGGTGGTGGTGGTGGTGGCGGTGGTGGTGGTGGAGTGGACTGTGGTGGTAGATTAAAGCATGGAACAGATGGAGGTGGAGGCGGCACATAGATGTCTTCTCCTTCCTCTGAGTGAGTGAGTCTGTCACCTGTAGGAGAAAAATACATAATGGACTCAAAAAAGGTGACATCTGCACTGACGTAGTATCTTCGTTTAACTGGATCAAAACACCGATATCCCTTCTGGGTTTTGGAATAACCCACAAAAACACATTTGACAGCTCTGGGAGAGAGCTTGTCAAGACCAGGAGAAAAACAATGAACAAATGCAACAGACCCAAAAACACGCGGTGTTAGTGAGAAAAGATCCTTCTCAGGAAACGCAGTCAAGAATGGAATCTTCTCCCCTAACACTGTCGAAGGCATACGATTAAGAAGATAACAGGCGGTGAGAACCGCATCCCCCCAATAGGAGTGAGGGGCACGGCTCTGAATCAAAAGGGTTCTGGTCATATCCAACAAATGACGATGCTTCCGTTCAGCCACCCCATTCTGTTGGGAGGTATAAGCACACGACGTCTGATGCACAATCCCATGAGACATAAGAAATTTGGACAGTTGGGTACTGCACAACTCTAGAGCATTGTCAGACCGTATGTACTTCACTTTAGCAGAGAAAATATTTTTTATTTCAATAAGAAAAGACTGAATAAAATGACCAGCATCAGATTTATTTTTAAGAAGAAAGACCCAAGAAAGTCTAGAGAAATCATCGACAGCAACAAGATAAAACCTGTGCCCTTGAAGATCAGGGACACGACTGGGACCCCAAATATCAAAATGTAGCAGCTCAAAAAGACCATGATGACTTGGACCTTTACGACTCGGAAAAGATGACCTGTGATGTTTGCCAAGTTGGCATGCCTCACACTGAAAATTAGACTTGGGAGAAATCTGTGGAAGAATATGGACCATCTTTTGCAACGGAAGATGGCCAAATCGAAGATGCCAAGTGTAGGGTGACACCGATCCAGCCCTCATAGAGGAGATACCAACGTAAGGAGATTGCACCAGTCGATAAAGACCCCCTTGCTCATGGCCAGTCCCAATCACTCTGCCCGTTAATATGTCCTGAAACACAAGAGTAGATGGGTCAAATATAGCACGGCAATGTAAATCTTTGGTGAGTTGACTAATAGACAGCAAATTCATCGAGAACTTCGGTGCATAGAGAACATTGGACAGTCTCAAGGTAGGAGTCAACTGTACCTCCCCCTGACCAGTAATAGGGGAATATGTACCATCAGCTATCACCACTGATCGTTCAGATTGAGCAGGATGAAAGACACTAAACTGACCTCTGTCACCACAGAGATGGTGTGATGCACCTGAATCCATGATCCATTCTGATAGATCCGCCTTGTACCCCATAGCAGCCCGCATCTTCTCAGGATCAGTGCTAAGCAAGAATGAGTCGGCACCCAGATGCTTGATGGCTTCTCTCTCTTTGCTAGGAGAGGTGCTGATTACAGTGACCTTTGAGCCAAAAGCCTTTGCAAATTTCACAGCCACATGTCCGAGACCACCAAGACCAACAACCCCCACATGCTTCCCTTCCTCGTTAAGAGCAAAATACTTCATAGGGCTGTACACAGTAATACCAGCACAGAGTAATGGGGCGCATTTATCAAGAGGCAAACCATCTGGGATATGGACCACAAAATGCTCATCAACAACCAACACGTCAGAGCAATGATTCTCTGGAGTAACCACCGTAGGTTACGCCATCACAGTGTCGAGAATTATAGGTAAAGACAACTCTGGAGCAATGATTCTCGAAGCCTTGGTTACAACAGTCACATGAGCGGCATGAACCAACCATGCACCCAACAGAATGGGATGGACATCGCGCTTCAGATGCGCATCAGATGGACATCGCGCTTCAGATGCGCTTCAGATGGACATCGCGAGTGATGAGATCGCGAGAGGACCCAGATCGCGAGATGAACGCCAGGCGATGGACAGGGTCGCCTCCTGCGCGCGAGCTAGGTCTCGCCTGGGAGCTAGGGCTGCGCAGCCGCAGCGAGATGAGATGCGCCTGGTAGGGGCTGCGCCGCCGGCGGTTCGCCGAGATTAGATGCGTTGATCGGCGAAGGTGGGTCGTGCGCAGATCTCGAAATCGAGAGAGAGAGAAAGGGCGGCGGGTGGGGTAGGGTTAGGATTAGGGTTTCAAGAACTCCGGCCTAGGACCGTCGCTCTGATACCATGTTGGAAGGGAATGAATGAGATGATTTCCATTAACCCTAGAACTCTCTTATATAGGAGAAAAGCTCTATGGGTAATTTACATAAAGAGGACAAACAAATACTAAATGATAAAATTACTCTAACATTGATAAAATTACTCTAACAACAACAATTTGCAGCAGCAGATAGCAGTCCTGAGTTACTGTTTAATCCCATGCAGATCCGGTAGCAGCAGTGTAGTAGCAGATAGTCACCATCAAAAAATGCTTTCAAAACTAGAACAGGTTTACAAGATCTGTAAATTTTTCCTGCAAAATTTGGTCTGCTCTCTTCATTTTGAACTGTCAATCTTGGCATATCCAGTGTTCCTTTTTCCTCCAGCTCAGTTTTGGCATATCCAGTGCATCATATATTGTTGTCATGGCAAGAACACATATCTGTTGGGCACACATCATGAGAAATTGCCATGGCATTGCCAGACTTTAGCCCCAAAATGTATACCATCATCATTTGAATGCACATCTAATCATTTAAAACACCAGATAAAACAGCAGCATAATACAAGTGCCAACTTTTAGCTGCAAGATGCTCGATCCATAGCAACGGATGGATATCCCAACATGATATCTGACTTGGAAAAAACACCTATTTTGGAAATGATGTAGCCGATCCCATTGATGCAACAGCAACTAGCGGTTCTTTAAATCTCATTGTGTTTGGCTTAATGCATCTTATTCGTTTTCTATAAGTTTAACATTAGAAGCTAATGACTACGAATATTCAACCAGAAAATTGTGTGTCGATAGTGTCTTGCCGTTGTCATTATTTACGATTTTTTCAAAAATTTCCATTATTAACTTTCATATTTTTTTTCGTGAATAATAACATCAATATCAACATTACAACGGATTCTAACTTTGCCAAATAAAGAAAAGTTATAGGAATCATGTGATATGTACGTGTACTATACGAATCTAAATATTAGACATGTTTTTAAACGTCAGGTTTGATCTTTTTAAACTCCACTTCAGGATAAGGCGATGTTTACTAACTACTATCCGGATATGTCGACATAGCATCGCCGCCTCTGGATAACTCGACACATACTACAACAAAGACGCATTGTGATGAAAAACTCTAGCGATAGAAAATTGACTTGTGGTTAGGGGTGTACATGGATCGGATTTTAGCCTAATCCGTGTCCAATCCAACCTTAACGGATTTTCACTTTTCTCAATCCAATCCAATCCATCAAATATTTGAATCCAAACCAATCCAATCCATCAGAATATGAATTGGATCGGATTTTTTATACTTACACATTTCCGTTCAATAATATACCATGAAATATTTGTATTTTATAGCACACTAGTCTTCGACATTTGAAATATGACTTCAAAATTGATAATTTGGATAGATATAATGAAAAGAATATTTGAAGAGTGCACAATCAAATTAAAGTTGATGAACTCCGTTAATCTATTATAAAAATTGAAGACCACACGATGAAGCTAACTAATTATATTGAATTTTGTATCTAAGTTTCTTTTAATTAATGGTGCATTAGTATGTTTTTTGTAAATGATTTACAACATATGATTTATACAAGTTACCAAATATGGATGCACAAAATAGTTAGATAACAAAAAATACGATTTCTTTGGATGGATATTGATGAAGTCTGTGATGTATTTAGATTGATAAGTTATGTTAAAATCTGATCATTCCTAAGAACACCCTTCAAGACACTATAATATATCATCAACATTCAAGAATCATAAAACATTCATATTTGATTTGGTATCCAAAAAATCAATTTAAAAATATAGTCCACCAATTAGGCATAATGCCTCTCATTTATTTGTCAGAATTGTACATATAATCAAAATAATTAATTTTTTCTGAAAAAAATGAATCAAATACATATGTCAATTTAATATAAAAAAGAATTCAAGTATGCTTTTTTTTGATGGTATGGTACATCTCAACATATAGTTGATCTTTTTTCATACATGGGTAAGGTTGCAAGCTGGAATAAGCAAAAGGGCCAAGAATAAAAAATGTGTGTGCTGAGCAATTGTCCCGAATCTATTTTCTTTTAAGAGAGATCAAACGAGATGTAGTGCGCTTAGGGCAGATGGTGTCAAGCCAGAGAAGGATGCTATTGAGTGAGACATTTGGCGACATCATAAGAGGGGACGACACTGTTGTACTTACGAGGGATAACATTGTGCAGGAGAGGAGGCATCAAAATGGACCAAGATGGAGAGAAAACGGTAGTAAGATATTGGCGGTTGAGAGTGAAATGATAGAAAGATGGAATTGGAGTGGAATGTCTAAAGAGGGTTCACAATATTACAAGTTATAATCATATTTTATTATTTTTTAGATTTAGCATTTGGCTTTCAAGAGAAAGCTATGTGTGTGGTAATAGGACTTGCACTACAACAAAATTGAGCTATAGTGACGGTTTTGAAAAAATCCGTCACTAAATTAGCCGTTGTTAAATATATAATGACGATATTATTCGTTGCGAAATGAGTTTCCATACTCAAAATTAGCAACGAATATCATATATGTCGTTATATCATTAGCAACGGTCCACATAGCGACGCTTATCCGTTGCTATTTTTCAAAATATTATCTAATCGTCGCTATTTTTTTAGTTCAAAATTTAGCAACGATTAATTAAAATTTTGAAAAATAGCAACGAATAAGCGTCACTATGTGGACCGTTGCTAATGATATAACGACAGATATGATATTCGTTGCTAATTTTGAGTACGGAAACTCATTTCGCCACGAATAATATCGTCATTATATATTTAACGGCTAATTTAGTGACGGATTTTCTCAAAACCGTCACTATAGCTCAATTTTTTTGTAGTGTTGTATCCAACAAATATGCGATGAATGACATTGATTATGATTTTATGGGAAATTACGGATTGGTGAAAATAGAAAATATGTATGCATTATGCTTATATATGTAAATATGTTAACGGATTAACAGATTGGATCGGATCGGATTTTGATAATGATCCGATCCAATCCATACTTTAACGGATTTTAAAAATCCAATCCGATCCGATCCATTAAAAATTAAAATGATAAAATCAAACCAATCCAATTCAATAACATCGGATTGAATCGGATTACGGATTTTGTCCGATCCATATGAGTCCCTACTTGTGGTAACGGAATCGGACATTAACTTCACCACTGCCCATTGCCAAAAGTTTAGTAGCTAATTAAAGTTATATTGCAACTGACAAGCTGTTGCTATAGCTCGAAGCAAGAATTATTTAAGTGTGATGTGTGATGATGATCATGCTCTAGTAGAAAATCCCATCTATCTTATGTTTAGATAATTCTAATTGATTAAACATCTTCGTGAATATCCAGTTTTCACTTCAAATTTTTTATTTTTACTGTAAGCAAAACTACCAGCTGAATTAACATAAATAAAATGGACTCTGTAATCTTCAGATTGGACCGAATCAACCTGTTGAAATTAATCAATCTGTCATATCCAGCATCTGTTTTTTTTTTATAATTAAGCAGTATAATGAGCCTAAAATAAAACATGTTTCCTTGTTGTTGCCAACAATGGAAAGCAAACACGTAAACACGTGGACTTGTTAAGTTCACCCATAAATAGCTAGGCTACATCCTTGGACGGTGACGTCGATCTTGCAATATGTGGAAAAGAAAATACAGATGATACAATGAACGACCCTAACCCTAGAGTGTATACATACCATTCTTGGTACAAACAGATCCCGGATGGAACCAGATCGAATAACCCATATAAAAAAATTGTTTCAGAACCCCGTGCTATAAGACGATTCCTCTATTTAGTTCAACAGAACAGATGGTTAGTTCAACAGAACAGATGGTTAGGATTCGGATCAACACTTGCAACTCTTTCTTTAAAAAAAATAATGCAGACCTTCTGTACCACAGACTATTTTTTGTAGCCGTTTATATGAGGACAATATTTACTTGTCTTTTGTTTTGGACGGTGGGTGGGCCTTGCTCACAGTTAATGGTGGTTGTGAGTGCTTAATCTTGGTCCCTAATCAGCCTTTTATCAAATATTAAACGATTCTGCAATAATTTTATAGTTTTATATACAGATCGATCGATCTCGAGCAGTCTGCTCAAACAAAGAAACGCCGTGCTGCCTGAAAGGTAATAACACCAACCTGTCTATCCTTTGATGATTTGTTTATCATCTTTTCTTGAATAATGATTTGGTTAGGTACTTAAATGGGTCCTCGGATATATGATTTTTCTGTGTTTCTGGACATCAATCATATATATTTTTTATCTGAATGGGTTTTTTTATAGTTTAGGAAACTAAGCACACTGATCAAAGTTCAGCAAAAAACTGGAGTTAGTACTTTCGAAAAATTTGTTCTCGATTGTTTGACAGAGGGAAATGCAGATTATATAAGAAAAAGCCCATGAAGCTTTAATGGCATTATTGGGCATATATGGTCCCATTATTAATTATGGATTTCGTGGGTCCCTTGATCATCAATAGCTAGTAGACGAATGCACACGTCTAGAGGTACTTTATAATTAGATGCAATGAATCCAAAAACATCATAACATGGGATGGGTGCCCACCCGCCCATGCCTTATGTCCCACATCATCGCCTATTTCCGTCGTCTCCGTGATGTGCGTAAGCCATGTAGACACACATACACATGTATGTATATATGTAAGTATGCATCGATTATGTGTATAGCTGTGTATAATTGTATATACATACATACCTATATATAAGTGTATATGTGTATATGTAATATATATGTACACATGTATATATGTATATCTATACGGAATAGTCGGGGTGTAAACAGACCGAACCTGAGCGAGCTTAAAATTTTTTAGGTTCGGTTCATTTATTTAATCGTGCCCAAACTTGTGTTCAGGTTTGGTTCGTTTATTTTCGAACTGAATCTGAATCGAACCTCCTTTTAATCGAATCGAACCTAAGTGAATATCGAACTTGAGAATTCTTTCATAAGAGGGAGTGAAAAAAAAAGAAATAGAAATATATGTGTCTATAATTAGAACAATCATTCATTCAGTTTTTTCCTCTTTACCTAACTCTTCTTGATCGTTTGAAAAATAGATTGATTAAGATTTGTTTCTTTGAAAAAAATATAATTATAATGTATTTTTATATATATTTAGATGTTGATAATGAATAATGCGGGGATATGCGATAAGTAAGGTTTATACTTGTTCTTTTGATTTGAGTATAAAGAAGGGAAAAGTACTAGACACGAAGATGATGGATGGTTGTAAGCACGGCGTGACTTTCTTATTTTGGGATAATTTATATCGAGATAAAACCTACCTATAACGTAAATATTCACTTATCTCCATACGAAGTTCACTTATCATGGGACAAAATCTACTTATCTCAAAATAAGGCCCACTAATTCGGATAATGATTTGTAAATATGTATGCATGTATTTTGTGTGTGTGTGTGTGCGTGTTTTTATTGAGCTTTTAACGAATCAAACCTGAGCAAATCTATGATTTTTAGGTTCGGTTCGTTTATTTAATCGAGCCTAAACTTGTGTTCATGTTTGGTTCATTTATTTTTGAACCGAATCTAAATCAAACTTTTAGCGAGCCAAACATGAGCAAATATTGAACTTGAGAATTTTTTGACACCCCTTCGGAATAGTCATCAGCAAGCGCGATTTTTATATATCAAGAACCATCAATGGAGTAACAAGAGACACCCAAACATCCGAGTATACCAAATCAATGCAAGTTGGACACTTCTATGATAAAGCAGTTCTTTATAAGCATACTGTCGATTCAAGTTAAAATGAATAGTAGATAACTGTGAATGACCATGATGACATCGAACATAGTTAGGGCTCTATGTATCCTATGTATTCTTCTTTCTCCTCGTAGCGAAAATTGATCGTTGTTGCCGAAGAGCATATCTCAGTTACAAGTGAACCTTGTAAATATGGGTGTCTTTGTGCTCGATTGGTTGATTGTGGTTGTGTGTGTTTGCTTCCGCTATTCGCAACACCACTGCAAGTAATCTTCATTCAAAACTGTAGTTTATATAGATATATGGAAATTATCCAATGAGCTCTATGCTCATTAGAGTTGTAATGAGCACACTCATTTTTTTACCAATATTTTCTATCATTTTGAGTTCAGTGCTTATTTATTTACAATTGTTATATCACATTCTTACTATTAGTAACTATTTTCATATAAAGAAAACCTTAAATTTACAGAAAATGGTCATCAGTAAGAATAAAAATGACATTGGTAATACAAATAATAATACAATCATTTTATATGAATCTAAGGTTTTCTTTATATGAAAATAGTTACTAATAGTAAGAATGTGATATAACAAGTGTAAATAAATAAGCATTGAATTCAAAATGATAGAAAATATTGGTAAAAAATGAGTGTACTCATTACAACTCTAATGGGAACATGGCCCATTGAAAAATTTCCATATATATATATAGGGTAAAACGGGGCTGCCCCTTAGGGGGAGCTAACTTAGCTCCCCCCGCCCCATTTTCTTCATTTTTTTATTTTTTTGAAATTTTTTCCGTGAATATTCATCACTATATCCCTATATTAAAGCATAAAAATTTCGTGTGAAACAGAGACTCCTACGACCTTCATCCAGACAGTCATTTTTTAACGGTCCCAGGATTTTTTAAATCGACCCTGTCTGGATGGAGGTCGTAGGAGTCTCTGTTTCTCATGAAATTTGAATGACATAATATAGTGATATAATAATGAATTTACATAATTTTTATTTTCAAAAAATATAAAAAAAATTTGCGAAAAATAGGACGGGGGGAGCTAAGTTAGCTCCCCCTAGAGGCATATATATTTTACCCATATATATATATATATGGGTAAAATGGGGCTGCCCCTTAGGAGTAGCCAACTTGGCTACTCCCACCCCTATTTTCCCCTTATTTTTTTATTTCTTTGGAAAAAAAAATTTGTATATGCATCACTATATCCCTCTAATATTCTATTAAAATTTCGTCAGAAACAGAGACTCCTAGGCCCTCCATCCAGACGTCGTTTTTTTAATGGTCGTAGGATTTTTTAAATCGACCATGTTTGGATGGAGGCCGTAGGAGTCTATGTTTCTGACGAAATTTTAATAGAATGTTAGAGGGATATAATGATGAATTTATAAATTTTTATTTTCCAAAGAAATAAAAAAATGAGGGAAAAATAGGGGTGGGAGTAACCAAGTTGGCTACTCCCATGGGGCATCCCCATTTAACCCATATATATATATATATGCGGAAAATGGGGATGCCCCCTAGGGGCAGCCAACATGGCTGCCTCCACCCCATTTTTCGCAAATTTTTTTCATTTTTTTGGAAAAATATCACCAAATATTCATCCCTATATCCCTCCTATATGTCATTCGAATTTCGTCAAAAACAGAGACTCCTACGGCCTCCATCAAGACGTCATTTTTAACGGTCGCATGATTTTTTAAATCGACCATGTCTGGATGGAGACCTTAGGAGTCTCTGTTTCTGACGAAATTCGAATGACATATAGGATGGATATAGGAATGAATATACATGACGATATTTTTCAAAAAAAATAAAAAAAATTGCCAAAAAATGGGGGCGGGGAAGCCATGTTGGCTGCCTCCAGGGGGCAGCCCCATCAACCCCTATATGTACAGGGAAAAATGGGGCTGCCCCCACCCTATTTTTCGCATTTTTTTTATTTTTTTTGGAAAAATATCACCATGTATATTCATCTCTATATCCCTCCTATATGTCATTTGAATTTCATCAGAAACAGGGACTCCTACAGCCTCCATCCAGACGTCATTTTTTTTAACGATCGCAGGATTTTTAAAATCGACCCTGTCTAGATGGAGGCCGTAGGAGTCTCTGTTTCTGACGAAATTCGAATGGCATATAGGAGGGATATATGGGTGAATATACATGGTGATATTTTTCGAAAAAAATAAAAAAATACCCAAAAATGAGGCGGGGCAGCCCCATTTAACCCTATATATATATATGAGGGCCGATCTTATGAGATGGGATTTTGGTGAGATGGTGAGATGGGAGATTCTGGACCACTAGTTTCAGCAGGAGAGAGAAAAGCATGAGAGAGAAGGCAGAAACTAGTGGTCCAGAATCTCCCATCTCACCATCTCACAAAATCTCATCTCATAGGATCACTCCTCTCTCTCTCTCTCTCTCTCTATATATATATATATATATATATATATGGTTAAATGGGGCTGCCCCCTGGGGGCAGCCAACATGGCTGCCCCGCCTCATTTTCGTCAACTTTTTTTGTTTTTTGGAAGAATATCATCTTGTATATTCATCCCTATATCCCTCCTATAAGCCATTCGAATTTCACCAGAAACAGAGACTCCTACGGCCTCCATCCAGATATGGTCGATTTAAAAAATCCTGCGTCCGTTAAAAGAATAACGTCTGGATGGAGGCCGTAGGAGCCTCCGTTTCTGACAAAATTCGAATGACATATAAGAATGATATAGTGATGAATATACATGGTGATATTTTTCCAAAAAAAATAAAAAAAATTGCAAAAAATGGGGTAGGGGCAGCCATGTTGGTTGTCCCTAGGGGGCAACCCCATTTTCCCCATATATATATATATATATATATATATATATATATATAGAGAGAGAGAGAGAGAGAGAGAGAGAGAGAGAGAGAGAGATACACAAAATTAATGGAGCAAAGAAATTAGCATCACATGGGGGTAACATGGGAAGGAGGGTTGGGAGGTGGCACATGACATGTGCCTTGAGGAGAGGAGAGGATGGACATCCTCAATAAGTTATCAACTTTGGTGTATAAGAAGATAATCTGTCATTTTCCTTCATCACTTGGATTGCACTATTTTGAGGATATGGGACCCCATATCTTTTGGTTCCGATATGGAATAATAAAGAGGGTATAATGATGCCATATGAGCATATCCAAATATGGGTGTCATTGTGTGTGTGTATGCTCTCCAAGGCATTCATGCATCTAAGATTCAACATTAATTAAATATTATATGTTGATCTCATGGTGTGAAGAATAGTAAACATAGATAACCTTGTATGTCTCCAAGTAATTATGAGCATATCAGTAATAAAAGTATATTTAAAAGAGATTGACGGTACAACTTGTTGTTCGTCTCTCATCAATTTCTCTGTAAAACTTTAGTTATCTTATTATAGTATATACAAATTTTATGAATAAAAAATACATACGTTTAAAAATCTATAATTACCTAATTTTACGATTGAGTATTTAAAAGTCAAAACATCTAGGCTAATATATACATCCACTCTCCCGAAATAATTAAATATGGCCAATTTTGATGTCTAAAAGGATGGATATACTTTCACATATATGTTTATTATCCGATAAGTAATACTTTCCAAGAATATTCCATCTAAATGTAAGTCGTCTAGAAAATTAGCCTACAAAAATGTAAATGTCATGCAACGTATAATAAGGAAAAGACTAAAAAGAGAATGAAGTGCGGGTTTTCTTTAGAATGTAACACTTTTAACCAAAGGACCATGGTTTAAATCCCTCCATGTTTGTTGAATCGAAAAAATTTGCCATCCCTTTGTGGGCAAAAAAGAAATGTATCAAAACCTTTCTTAGATATGTATAATGTAAGAAAGCTCTTGTTTGTCTAACAAAATAAAACCTTCCAAGTGACGAGGAGAGTTCATTCATGGAAAGCTTCCTCGAAAGGTGAAATATTAAATTACTCCTATCTCTTTCATCGATCTATTGATATTACTTAAGTTAAAGTGTTAGAAAAAAATAGTTGATAAGAGGCCCATGCATGTTATGTAAAATCCAAGACGACTACAACAATCGACTACAACAACGTATAAAATCCAACCACAAAAAATCAATCGCATATGCACAGAGAAGTTTTTAACGTCGGAAACCCCTAATGGGGAGGATAATAAATGTGGGATTGACTGTAATCCAAAATCAAGCTTTATAATCAAGTAAGTCTCCTATGAATCGGGTTGCTAATCAACTGAATTCTAACAAACGAACCTATGTTCGAGTATGCTAAGTTTGAAAATTCGAGTTCGGTTCGATATATGTTCTGCAATATTGATGTGAGCCGCCTGATAGACTAAGGTAAAGATATCACTAAGGTCGTTGCGACCTCAGTCACTCGGGACTCAGAGCTCAATCAAGAAACAAAATCATACCACCAATCGAAAGGACAAAAAGCAATAAAAACCAAAATAGCGGTCCTGCTATGTGATTAACCTGGTATATCTCCCAGGGTCGGTCTCAAGGAGCACGAGTTAGCCTCGCAGCCTACGAAGTAGTCAACAATAAAAGAAAATAAAAACAAATATTTTTGGTAGTTTTTAAATATTTTTATAATTTTTTTGGATTTTTAATAATGAAGGAAAATAATAAAAAGGCAAAAACAATCACATTCAACTAATTATTTAAACACTCTAAAAAGCTCCAAAAATTCAAACAAAAATATTTTTATGTTCTTTGGTTTTTTACTGTTTTTGATGAATTTGTGAGATTTTTATAATTTTCATGGAATTTTCTAAAATTAAAAGAAAGCAGAAATAGTGGGGTACTGTCTAGCCAGGATTCAAAGACCAACTTAAAATATCAAATGGTTTTGTAAAATTCTGGAGGTATTTTTTATGAAAATTGGAAATAATAAAGAAAATTCAGAAGAAGAGTTTATTATTTTTTGAATTTTCTATAATTTTTTAGAATTTTTATGAGTTTTTAAGTGTTTTTTAATTTTTATGGTTTTTATATACCCAAAAATCGCCAAATATTCACAGAAAATCAAACAAACATAAACAAACAAAACTTAATTTTCTTGGAATTTTTAAAAGAGTTTTTATATTTTTTTATGATTTATAATCTGGATAGAGGCAAAAATGACAGTTTTTGAATTTTTAAAAATAGAAAATGCCTCAAAAATGTACTAAATTTTTGGTGAAAATTTTACATAGTGGCAGGAGCCACGTGTCCAATTTTCACGCAATTTGAACTTGAATTGATTTTTCATTTAATTGGCACAAGGTCTCACAGTGCACAGGGACCTATACATTGCAGGGGCTGAAAAGTAACGATTTCAGAAAGTTGGGGGTCCCTCGTGCAAAAAATCCAAGACCCCACGTGCGTTGCACGTGGTCTGGGCATAGAGGGACCTAAATGTAATAAAACTTACTTCCAGGGACTTATTAGCAACACGTGCTAAAAGCCCAGGGAAGAAGTTGCAAAATACCCAAAGAATTCAACACATGTCGAATAAAAACACTCACAGGGGTATGGATGCAAATATCAGAAAATATATTTCATTCCATAACTCATAAAAATATCAGCCCATATAATGCAATTTCTCCAAAAACCACGTGACGACGCACGTGTCTCACACAAACAGGGATGAAAATGCAAATACAAGAAAGGTTCAGGTCCTAAGTGCAATTGTTCAAAAATAAAAACAACTGAAATAAATATTTACAAGACTAATTGTTAAAAGCAGAAGAAAGAAGGGCCTAAGGGTAATTTACCCTTTATTAACACGGACGACTGAGGGTGTGCCACGTGGAAGATCGAACGGTGTAGGATCGCTGGCGCCCCTTCGATGAACCCTGGCTGAGATCTGACGGACAGAGGCGTGCCACGTGTATGATCGGATGGCTCTGGTGTGGGCTCGCCTCTCCTCTGCGATGGACGCTCCAAATGAGGTCCTGATCAGGATCTAACGGCTGCTAGCTCCTCACCAATGGACGGTCGTGATCAGAACTCGGCGAAGGAGCTCGATCGGACGGTGATGGAGGATCCTCCAAGAACAGGTGGCCGGCGAAGTTCGCCGGCTCGATACTCACGCTGGGGACCTCCTCTGCTGCTGCTGAGATGTGCAAGAGCTCCACCAGGACGTTCCGCAACTGATGAGCCCCTCCGATGAGGCCGGGAAGCTCTGAGGAGCTCCGGCAACGAAGGCGGAGCTGGGCCTCTGTACTCGAACCTTGGACCTCCAGACGAGGCCCTTTGACCTGCAAAGTTGCACCAGAGGACTCCTGGGTCGAGGGCAAACTGCCTCGACCTGGTTAGGGGTGGTGTAGATGGTTGGATGGGGCGCGGCGAGGACCTCCGGCGAAGCGACGGCAGGGGAGGTCGGAGCCTTGGCTCCGGGGCGAGCCAAGGTGGGCGAGTGGGCGAAGAATGTGGAGGGAAGTCTCACGAAGATGTTGGTCGGGTCGGTCGAGGAAATGGATGATCGGCGTGGTCGGAATCGATGAGAGATGGCAGCAGAGTGAATTGGGGGAAATCGAAAATTTAAGAAAGATAGGAAGAATCGGGTCTACCTGGTGAATGTGGTCGACTATGGATGAGCTTTGGAAGCTCTGGTCGTCGCCTCGAGGGTCGTCGACAACCCGAGGCTCGGGCGCTGCTCACAGCGGCGCACGACGACAAGGAGGTCGCCAGATTAGTGACGGAGGGCTCCTCTCCTCTCTTCGACATCGCCCTCGCGCTGCTGTCACTCAGAGGAAGGGGATGGAGGTCCTGGGATGATGGAGTAGCGCCAAAGATGGAGTGAAATTGCGGCAGGAGGTTCAGTTATATACCATTGCAGGTCCGAGAAGATGGGGTCGGGCAGGGTTCCGTGAAGCACGGATCCCTAAGCGGATGCATCGGCGTGGATCTCGGATGTATCAGGGATGATTAGGCTATGGGTTTAGGGTAAATGGAGCTCGGATCAGGGCGCTAAAATTTGGAGAAATCGGATCAGGCGCCCAGATCCGCGAGAAGAGGGTCCGCGGGGGAGAGTTGACCAGGGGTCAACAATCCCCCGTGGACCAATGGGAATCCAGCTTTTATTAATTCTTTGAAAATTCAATAAAAAAATATTAAAATGAATTAATTTCGAAAAACTTAAAACATGAAAAATGTTTATTTATTTTCAAATTATTTTTTTGTGATTTTTATTTATTTTTTGAAATAAAAATAATGTATTTACAATATAGTATTATTATATATAGGTATATACAATATACATTTTTTATTTTTAATTATTTATTTTTATACAATTTATTCTAATTTTATATTTTATTTATTTATAGAATAAAATTTGGAATAATAGGGTATTTTTATTTTATTTTTATTATTTATTTACAAGGGTGAAATAAATACTTTTATTTATTTACATACACGGTATATATACAAGGTTGGGAATTGATTTTATTTTATTTTATTTTTATTTTATTTTCATTTTTCTAATATTTATTTTATTTATTTACACCATGAAATTTGGAATGTAAATATATTTTTGTTGATTTTTAATTATTTATTTACAAGGTGATAATAAATAGGTAAGTGGTTCTATACATGTGGTTTATATACAATGAAGAAGTGAATTTTATTTTTATTTTTGTTCTTCCATTTTTATTTTGATTTTATATTTACAAATATATATAAATAAAAACACACCCATTTTTATTTTTATTTAGAGGAAAATATTTTTATTATAAACATAGGTATATGTACACAAATATGAGCTTCCCTATCTCTCTCTACTTGGGTTCTTTTGCGGTCAGGCCCATGCTGAGCCCTCCCTTGGGATTAGGTCGCTCAATATTTATTCTAAATATCTCCCTCCTTTTTTATTTCTTTATTCTTTTATTTATGCACAAAAACATGCTAATTATTGTATTTTACACAATGCATGCAATATGATAATTATTACTATTTACAAGTATCTACATGTGTTTTGCATAGGTTTTGTTGCTAAAATAAAAGAATAAAGAGTGATGAATGGGTATTCATCACCTCCCTATACTTAACTTTGCTAGTCCCTTAGCAAACACTTATTTGAAAAAGAAGTGAAAAAGAAAAAGGAAAAGAGGAGAAAATGCATGGATCAATGCTGATTATTAAACTTGCCTTCATTAAATTGAAATATGGAGCTCGATCAGATCTTTGGATTATTAATGTGTCGGAACCTTATATGGACTTAAGTTTAAAACTCAACAGCCTCTAAGATCCACTAATCTAGACTATCCCTCTTTTGAAGCATTATTGCAACCCACAACTCCTGTCGTTAGATCTCATGGCAACCAGACCAAGTTGAGACGCACTTCCTTCACTAAAAGAAGAAGAGAGGTTTTTCCTAGAAGTACTACCCTCATATGCTACCCCAAGTTATGGAAGGCTGCCTCCTCACCACCTCATCCGTAGAGAGCTCGGTGTAAAGTGCGGGTCCAAGTCAAGCTATCGTCTATATTGAGATATTGTGTGTGTTGTTAAGTGTTCTACTTAGACTCATTGAGATGACATGTGATCATAGCCTAGTGGACTCAAAGAATTGAGTCACCATGGACCTGAAAAGCCTTAACCCTAAGCCCTATAAGGTTCCTCTTATGATTAGGTGGATTAAGATCTTAATCAAGCTCCATTTCCCAATTTAATTCCAGGCTAGTTTAAATGTCAACTATAATCCAGGAAAAACTATACAAATATATAAAAAGATGCTATTTATACAATATTTACAAATGTGCAAAATTTTTGAAAAATGTTTTGAAACCATGAATGTATGCATGAATGCAAGTTTTGCAAAATATTTACACAAATTTACACAAGGTTTTTGCAAACTTTAGATTTTCAAAACATTTTGGAAAAATTTTGTACTATATACATAATTTTGATATGCACATATTTACACACTATTTACACAAAAAGTTTTTGAAAACATTTTTACAAAAATAATTTGTACAATAACTATGTATGTGCAATAAAAGAATGATTATTTACAAGAAAAAATTTTTAATTTTTATGGATTTTTGGGTTTTTAGCCATTTTTATTTATTAACACACTCACACAAAGTACGAGTTATGGCTAAACTATATATGAAATATATACACACCCCCTATACTTAGCACGAACGATGTCCTCAGAGTCAAGAGCGATGAAGAAGACATAACTCGTGCTTAGTATAGGGAAGTGAAAAGGAAGGCTATATACAAAGATGAATCAAAGAATAGAAAATCAAGAGGGTCTTGGCATTTCCCCCTATACTTAGGATCAAATAATCCTAAGTAGAGCAGGCTGTACACAAAGGGAAATCCGAGTGAGAATGTACAGGGTCTACCCCCCCATACTTAGGGTAAAATGTCCCTAAGTATAGGAAACAAAAACAGAGGTAGAAAAGAATCAAAAGAATACCAATAAATATATACAATAAGGAGGGCATCACTCCCCCTATACTTAAGGTGAAGAATCCTTAAGTATAGGCAACAAAAGAAGTGATGAAACAAAACGGAAGAACAACCTGATGTTTCCACCCCCCCATACTTAGGATGAGGTATATCCTAAGTATAGCAAAGATAATCCTAAGCGAGACCTGGGGTGAAAACAAGAACGGAAGAAAGAAAGATCAAACTAAGACGAAACACGTATATACAAAAGGGTACAATGTTGAGGTGCCTCTCAACAAGCGCTAGATTTTACGCCCCTAGCTGGGCACAAAGACTAGGTTAAGGCAGTGTCAAGGTTCAGGACGGCATCTGTAAGGCGAATGCCATACTGTCGTTGCAGTCTCGGTATGAGAACCGCGGCGAAAACAACAGTGTAAAGAATGACACCCAGGTGTGCAATCAGGCGGGTTTCTGCTACCGGCCAAGGATATGGAAGTATGTGATCGGGATCCGGTAGCACAAAAGAAATCATCGGCCCTGAATCAGACTGGAGTGAAAGTGTAGAGCCGATGAAGTCAAATGTGGAGAAGGATGGATCAGTCATGGAATCCTCCACGTCAATCAGTGTCTCAAGAAGGTGTGGACAGTCAAGATCAGGAGACTCTTTAAGAAGACTGATATCCGATGTATGAAATAGAAGCAAATCGGGCAGATCATCGAATATCTCCAGGATGGGCTCATCCTCGCGAGGGTCGTCGAGGTGAGATGACTCAGAATCAGAAGGATCAAAAGACTCGGTTTCGTGCTCCGCAAGATCGGATACACTCTCAGAGGGTGAAACCGAGTACACATCGTGTGTGACCTTCTCCCGCAGATAACTCTCGGGGAGAAATACAAGATCATAGGTGAGAAAGAGAGGATCAGGATCTAGAAGGGCATCTGCGCTGCCGTCAAGTATCCACTCGATGCACCAGGCTGCATCATCATCTGAAGTGTGGCTCTCAACAATCAGGAAGCATGATAAGGTACTGGTCAACACCGTGGAGGCTGGCACTGTGTCTGCGGCTGATCCTCGCTCTGTGGCAATGCTGGCTGCCAACTAGTCCTCAGCAAGTGTGTCTGTCTCGTCAAAGTGGAGGATAAAAGGCTCGAATATGGGACTATCTGTGTCTGGTCTCTCAAAGTGGTATCCCATATCGAGCTGTGGCTGCTGGGCTGAGTCCTAGTAGCGGTCGGACTCCAAGAAGTGTCTCTGCAGAAAAGAAGCTGACTCCTCCAGGACTGGACACTGAAGTGACTGAATCAATAGCTGTAAAAACGGGGGCTCCTCCGGCTCTTGGAGTATCAGAAGATCTGATATCCAAGACTCGTCAACTGAGAACTCTGGGGCTAACTCGAACTCTAGCTGGAAGACCAACGGGAACTCGAGTAGACTCTGGGTCCGAACCTCTGCTATCGCAGTCATCTCCTCTATCGTCTGTGGTGCTGCATCATCCAAGTCCTTGGGCTGGTGTGTAGAAGTTGTATCCTCATGTAATGTGACACACCGCACTGGTACTGCAACGTCCTCATGTGTTGTTAGACTACGACATCTCGTGAAGAAGGCCTCTGTAAAAGTAACCTCGAGATGGTATCCAGGAAGTGAATGTCGGAACTACGGTGTGAACTGCCACATGTGGTAATCACCAGTGCTATCTGGTCTGCGGTCATCCCCCGCATGGAGATCTCTATAAGGTCTGTCAGTGGAAATCCGTGCTCGGGAAATCTCCTCAAGAGGTCAAGAAACCTCGGCCATGCTTCATGCAGTGGCTCCTAGGGGTCAACTGAAAACTCGGTGATCAAAGACCGCATCATATCTGCTCTACGCTGGGGAAAGTATCTCTGTAGAAACTCTCGGCGTAGCTCTTCCCATGTAGCGAACCTCCTCCCCAATCGTCTGTGCCATCTCATGGCTCTGTCCTGAAGTGTAAATGGGAAGGTCCTTAGCATCATCTCCTTTGCAGTGATATATGAATAGATCTGTATCCTACAAAACTCCTCGAACTTGGACAGGTGAAGATATGGCTCCTCGTGCGCCTCCCCTGAAAATATCGGCAGTTTCTGAAGAAGCTCCCGATCCAGAATGAATGGACCTAGTGTAGAAGCTGACTGAGCTCCCTGACGTATCTGCTCATCCATCAATCTGGGATAGGATCTATCTGATGATCTCCTATGCTCTCTCTGATCATGAACGGAGTGCACTCTCAACTCATCAATGGCATCGTCCGGGTCTCGCATCTGCTCGATCTGATATCCGCGGACGTCTGGCGCAGCATGCCCAGAGTAAAGAAAGGGATGGGAGGGAGGGAACGGGAGGTTGGTCGGGGATCCGACCTCCCTCGGAGGTGGACTGGACTGATGATCAGAGGATGGAGAAGCGCCGCAAGAGTCGACCAGGAATGAGGGGGATCCATCATTCAAGGATACAGAAGGGGAAGAGGAAAAGACTGAAGGGAGGGTGGTTGAGAGAAATGAGTGGAGAAGAAGATAGACGGGGGAAGGGCAGAAGGGATCTGGAATCACACAAGATGAGAAAGCAAAACCCCTGATTCACCTACGCACACTAAGCTGAAGACCGTAAGGGATCGGTCAATTATCTTGTCAATTTTATTTTAGGTGATCATTCAGTCTTTCAGAGCGATTACGTGAGCTGATAGGAATCCAATATTCTCAACCGACTGCCCCAAGCAAAAAGCCGGTAGTCAGCTAAGAAATCGGATATGGCTCTAGCCTAGGATGCGGGTCACTCTCTCGCTCATCCAAACCAAACAAGGAGGGGGTTACTCTCCCCAAGACAGATTTTTCAATGTAGTGTCTTTTAGATCAAGTGTGATTAGCAGTCCCGATTTTATTGTTTTTCTTTTTATGTATTTTTCCAGAAAACGTCTAACAAATTTTCCGATTTCTTTTTATTCCTAAGTCCAGGAAAACAGGGGGGAAAGCAGAAAAGCCGATGCTTGCATGCACGAGATAGAAGACGTACCTGACTCCAGCAGTCTACATGGACTTATGATCCACGCATAAATATAAAACTAATCTATATGTATGCAAGTGCGAGAACCGTCCTAAACAAAAATTTCTATTATCGTGAAGCACGAGTTTATTTACCGAAGTCCAATCGTGATCTATAGGAACAGATATTCTATTAGGGCTGTGGACCTAAGGCTACCTGCCTCAACGAAATAAAAACCTAAGTCTAGGGGCTCAAGCATAGAAATCCACGTGAAATCAAATAAAAAGAAAAGGCGAGAAAAACCAGAACAACGGTGGGGTCCCCCGAGCACACCGGTGCCCGACGAAACAGACCCCGCAAAGTCCAAGTCTGAAAGTCTGGGTACCTGTATTATTACAACAATATAATATCTGGAAAAGGAGACTAGTCTAAGCTATGCTAATCTCCGCGGCTATTCCGCGGCTCCTGCACTTCCTGCTCGCTCATCGCGTCCTCCTGCGGCTCTGTAGAGAAGAGAGCCGCCTCCGACTCCCGCGGTTGCGCCGTCTCTTCGAGAAGAGCCGCCTCGGTCCTCGGGCCCTCGCAAGAAACAAGAAGAGTGTCACAGACCAGATTATTATATATATAAAAATAAAAGGAAAGCAACTATATACAACAACAAAATAAACACACAAAATAAAAATAAACAAAAACAAAATAAAATAAATAAAAAGAAAACAAAAATAACAAGAAAATAAAAGAAAACAGAAAGTTGCAAAAAGCCGCGGGCGAACAAAAAGCCGCGGAAAGCCGCGAAAAAGAAAAGAATCAAAAAGAAAGAAAATGCGACTACTAAGCCGTGCTCCCCGGCAACGGCACCATTCTGATGTAAGCTGCCCGATAGACTAAGGTAAAGATATCACTAAGGTCGTTGCGACCTCAGTCACTCGGGACTCAAAGCTCAATCAAGAAACAAAATCAGACCACCAATCGAAAGGACAAAAAGCAATAAAAATCAAAATAGTGGTCCTGTTATGTGATTAACCTGGTATAGCTCCCAGGGTCGGTCTCAAGGAGCATGAGTTGGCCTCGCGGCCTACGAAGTAGTCAGCAATAAAAGAAAATAAAAACAAATATCTTTGGTGGTTTTTAAATATTTTATATTTTTTTGGATTTTCAATATTGAAGGAAAATAATAAAAAGGCAAAAATAATCACATTCAACAAATTATTTAAACACTCTAAAAAGCTCCAAAAATTCAAAGAAAAATATTTTTATGTTCTTTGGATTTTTTACTGTTTTTGATGAATTTTTTAGATTTTTATAATTTCATGGAATTTTCTAAAAATAAAAGAAGGCAGAAACAGTGGGCTACTGTCCAGCCAGGCTTCAAAGACCAATTTAAAATATAAAATGGTTCTGTAAAGCCTGGAGGTATTTTTTATGAAAATTGGAAATAATAAAGAAAATTCAGAAGAAGAGTTTATTAATTTTTGAATTTTCTATAATTTTTTAGAATTTTAATGAGTTTTTAAGTGTTTTTTATTTTTTATGGTTTTTATATATCCAAAAATCGCCAAAAATTCACAGAAAATCAAACAAACAAAAATAAACAAAAATTAATTTTCTTGGAATTTTTAAAAGAGTTTTATAAATTTTTTATGATTTATAATCTGGACAGAGGCAAAAATGGCGGTTTTTGAATTTTTAAAAATAGAAAAATGCCTCAAAAATGTACCAAATTTTTGGTGAAAATTTTACACAGTGGCAAGAGACACGTATCCAATTTTCATGTAATTTGGACTTGAACTGATATTTTATTTAATTGGCCCAAGGTCTCACAGTGCACAGGGACCTATACGCAATAAAACATACTTGCAGGGGTTGAAAAGTAACGATTTCAGAAAGCTGGGGGTCCCTCGTGCAAAAAGTCCAAGACCCCACGCGCGCTGCACGTGGTCTGGGCACAGAGGGACCTAAATGTAATAAAACTTACTTCTAGGGACTTATTAGCAACACGTGCTAAAAGCCCAGGGAAGAAGTTGCAAAATACCCAAAGAATTCAACACATGTCGAATAAAAACACTCACAGGGGTATGGATGCAAATATCAGAAAATATATTTCATTCCATAACTCATAAAAACATCAGCCCATATAATGCAATTTCTCCAAAAACCACGTGACGACGCACGTGTCTCACACAAACAGGGATGAAAATACAAATACAAGAAAGGTTCAGGTCCTAAGTGCAATTGTTCAAAAATAAAAACAACTGAAATAAATATTTACAGGACTAATTGATAAAAGCAGAAGAAAGAAGGGCCTAAGGGTAATTTACCCTTTATTAAGACGGACGACTGAGGGGGTGCCACGTGGAAGATCGAACGGTGTAGGATCGATGGCGCCCCTTCGATGAACCATGGTTGAGATCTGACTAACGGAGGCGTGCCACGTGTATGATCGGATGGCTCTGGTGTGGGCTCGCCTCTCCTCTGCGATGGACGCTCCAGATGAGGTCTTGACCAGGATCTAACGGTTGCTAGCTCCTCGCCAATGGACGGTCGTGATCAGAACTGGGCGAAGGAGCTTGATCGGACGGTGACAGAGGATCCTCCAAGAAAAGGTGGCCGGCGAAGTTCGCCGGCTCGATACTCGTGCTGGGGACCTCCTCTGTTGCTGCTGAGATGTGCAAGAGCTCCGCCAGGACGTTCCGCAGCTGATGAGCCCCTCCGATGAGGCCGGGAAGCTCCGAGGAACTCCGGCGACGAAGGCGGAGCTGGGCCTCTGTGCTCGAACCTTGGACCTCCAGATGAGGCCCCTTTGACCTACAAAGTTGCACCAGAGGACTCCTGGGTCAAGGGCAAACTGCCTCGACCCGGTTAGGGGTGGTGTAGATGGCTGGATGGCACGCGGCGAGGACCTCCGGTGAAGCAACGGCGGGGGAGGTCGGAGCCTTGGCTCCGGGGCGAGCCAAGGTGGGCGAGTGGCCGAAGATGTGGAGGGAAGTCTCGCGAAGATGTTGGTCGGGTCGGTCGAGGAAATGGATGATTGGCGTGGTCGGAATCGATGAGAGATGGCGGCGGAGTGAATTGGGGGAAATCGAAAATTCAAGAAAGATAGGAAGAATCGGGTCTACCTGGTGAATGTGGTCGATTGTGGATGAGCTCTGGAAGCTCTGCTCGTCGCCTCGAGGGTCGTCGACAACCTGAGGCTCGGGCGCTGCTCACGGCGGTGCACGGCGACAAGGAGGTCGCCGGATCAGTGGCGGAGGGCTCCTCTCCTCTCTTCGACACCGCCCTCGCACAGCTGTCACTCAGAGGAAGGGGATGGAGGTCCTGGGACGATGGAGTAGCGCCAAAGATGGCGTGAAATTGCGGCCGGAGGTTCAGCAATATACCACTGCAGGTTCGAGAAGATGGGGTCGGGCAGGGTTCCGTGAAGCACGGATCCCTAAGCGGATGCATCGGCGTGGATCTCGGATGTATCAGGGATGATTAGGACCTGGGGTTTAGGGTAAATGGAGCTCGGATCAGGGCGCTACATTTTGGAGAAATCGGATCAGGCGCCCAGATCCGCGAGAAGAGGGTCCGCGAGGGAGAGTTGACCGGGGGTCAACAATCCCCCGTGGACCAATGGGAATCCAGCTTTTATTAATACTTTGAAAATTCAATAAAAAATATTAAATGAATTAATTTCAAAAAACTTAAAACATGAAAAATGTTTTTTTTATTTTCAATTTTTTGTGATTTTTATTTATTTTTTTAAATAAAAATAATGTATTTACAATATAGTATTATTATATATAGGTATATACAATATACATTTTTGATTTTTGATTATTTATTTTTATACAATTTATTCCAATTTTATATTTGATTTATTTATAGAATAAAATTTGGAATAATATGGTATTTTTATTGTATTTTTATTATTTATTTACAAGGGTGAAATAAATACTTTTATTTATATACATACATGGTATATATACAAGGTTGGGAATTGATTTTATTTTATTTTCTTTTTATTTTATTTTCATTTTTCTATTATTTATTTTATTTATTTACACCATGAAATGTGGAATGTAAATATATTTTTATTGATTTTTAATTATTTATTTACAAGGTGATAATAAATAGGTAAGTGGTTCTATACATGTGGTTTATATACAATGAAGAAGTGAATTTTATTTTTATTTTTGTTCTTCCATTTTTATTTTGATTTTATATTTACAAATATATATAAATAAATACACACCCATTTTTATTTTTATTTAGAGGAAAATATTTTTATTTATAAACATAGGTATATGTACACAAATATGAGCTTCCCTATCTCTCTCTACTTGGGTTCTTTTGCGGTCAGGCCCATGATGAGCCCTCCCTTGGGATTAGGTTGCTCAATATTTATTCTAAATATCTCCCTCTTTTTCTTTTATTTCTTTATTCTTTTATTTATGCACAAAACATGCTAATTATTGTATTTTACACAATGCATGCAATATGATAATTATTACTATTTATAAGTATCTACATGTGTTTTGCATAGGTTTTGTAGCTAAAATAAAAGAATAAAGAGTGATGATTGGGTATTCATCAAATATATGTTCAAATTCATTTTGAAATAAAAATTCAAGTTCGATTAGATATTAGTTCATTAACTTTTTCATGATATGGAGATATAATTAGCTGCTACTGGAATGCGACAACATGCACAATGTAAGAAGGGAGAGTCAATACTCACGAACGAGTAAGAGAGTAGACAATATTGGTTCGTCGACATTTATGCTCTCGAAGGCAAATGAACAGAAACATTGGAAAATTTTATGTAAATTTAGGAAGGAGAAGAGACTTGCATCGAGGGAAATATAGAAGGGAAAGAGTCGTAGAAGTATCATACTATGAGTCACAATTGAATGAGAATATAGACAGTTTCTAAGAATTTACATTTTATTTAATTGATAATATTTTTTTATAAAAAATGATCATGGTTGAACATGTGGCTTGGTACAACTGGTTCAACTGGTTCAAACAACCGAACTTGGTTTTAATTAGATTCTACTTTCTAAATAAAAAAACAGTTGATTGGATCTTTTTTCCTACAACTTTAATTTATTCGATTAATCTCTAGTTTTGGTTCGATTTTTAAAATCATATCAGTTACTACAAATCATTAATTAATTAAAAAAAGAAGATTGTAGTCTTTGACTTGAAGATTCCTCAAGAAGAGCGTAACTTGTAAGTGCACCAAAGAATCTAGTGGAGTACTCCTGAAGTACTCCCTCACTCTTTACAGGGCTATCCTGAACCGTCTTCCCACTACTGATAGGCTGGCACGTTTTCAGATTTGCGCATACGCCATGTGCTACCTTTCCGGAGGGGAACTGGAGTCACATGCTCATCTCTTCTTTGGATGCCCTTACTCCTCTGCCATTTTGGCCAACTCCTGTGCCCGACTCTACCTCCCGATTGCAAATCCTCTAGCTCTGGAAGATCTCATCGTTGGATTATTGGCTACAAGGACCCCGTGACTCAGAACCGCCTCTCTATCATGCTCGCGATGGTGGTTTGGTTTATTTGGAGTGACAGGAACAGACTATGGTCGGAGCCGGCGAGTGGGCCTCCAAACACCGTCGATGCACTGCGAACAGCTAACAATGTGGTAAAAATGTTCAACCTCATTCGTTGAATTGGTGGGGCAGGGTCCCCTTGCTCGACTGGTCTTCTTCTTTTTTATTTTGGCAACTACACCATTATTTTTTTGGTCTCCTCAAAGGGGTTTTTGTGTTTTTCCTGTGATCATCCTGTAAAAGCTTTTGAAAATACAAATACTTACTTACTTACCAAAAAAAGAATCTAGTGGAGTAGTAGGTACTGCAATTGCCTACATATTTAAAGCAGACTTGCAAGTCTTTTTAAGACCTCAAGAACTGGGCAATGGAGAATAATAAATATAGTTTGTATGTGATGATATTAGACTTTTTTTATCAAAAAGGTAAATATATTACTCATGATGGAATCAATGTTCGAGTATGGGTTATTCCATCTTTACCCCTAGATTCTTCAGTTAAAATTAATAGGGTAAGTGACATGTTTCCTTAACTAAAATACTTCTAACCATATTCAAAATAAGAAAAAGTTAATATCAAAACATATATTCTAATTATAAAAATAGTCAAATATAACTTATAAACGACATCACATCACATTCCATAAATTATTACAACAATTATCTGCTATTCGCAAAAGGATTACACTTCTTGCTAACCAAGTTTCATGGAGTTTACCTCAATCCAACCCCATAACCAAGCGAGTGTAATGAGATCACCATGGGTATGTTTGGTTGCTAGGTTGGGGTGAGTTGGGGTAACCTGATGGGAATAATAGCTGTTTGAGATGATTATGAGGGTTGGAGAGGGTTGGAATAAAGAATGTGATGTGATGTCACTATGATTTGTGACAGAATTACATCCCAAGAAAAGAAGGGGATAAACCGGGTTACCTTGAGGTAACTCGGGGTTAACCCGGTTACCAAACGAGCCCCATGAGTATAGAAACCACTGACCTTGGTATGAGCCAACATTGTTTGAGATTCCAAGGGGATCTTGTACTCTTAGCAATAATGCAGAAGATAGTTCCAAGGGTCCTCCTATGGGTAGATATATAAGCACATCATGGTGCAGTCAAGATAGATAAGAGTAGGGATGAGCATTGGGCTGGCCCAGCCCGAAGCCCAGCCCAAAAAGCTCGGCCCGGCCCAAACTCAAATGAACACTGGATCGGGCTTGAGCCTAATACTTAGGCCTAAATTTTTTTGGGGCCGGGCTCGGGCTTGGCTCGACCCAGCCAGACTCGGTCCAAGGGCCCAGTTCGAAGAGGGCCTGAACCATTTCCCACATTCTACACGTATGAAAACTCCCACCTATTACATGTGCACTATCTTCTTGTATCATGTTTTCATACAATGTTCATAAATCAAGAAAGTCAAGCGTGTGACATATGAGTTGATGATCATTGTATTTGAATTCAAAATTAAATTTCCTTAATTAGTCTCTGACTTAGATTTTGTTGGTTATTCTTGAACTTGTTAGTATTTATTTTTTAATTAGAATATTTTCTGTTATTGAACCTTTACCCAATATGGGACTTATGCTCATTTTTTAACATGTAGGGTCTGGTGCACCTGTTGTTGTTAATTAGGTAAGTTTATTTTCACTCTTTCAATTTCTACACATGAGAGACATCCATGGTATCTAGCATTGAGTGCACATTTGTAAAATGAGAAATCCTTGGAAATGGTAGAATTGAATTTTAGTTGTTTCACAAGTATTATGACACACGTTTTAAACAATTTTGGCTTATGTAACTTGAGTTGTGATTAGCTTGAAATAAAAGACTCAAAGTTAATAATCTCTAATGGGTAGAGATGGGCCGGACCGGTCCATGCCCGACCCAAAGGAATTGGGTCGAGCCTGGTATTGGGCCGAACAAAAAAAATTGCGGGCCTTAGCCCGACCCAAGGCGCGAAATTTTCAAACGAGCTTGGTCTGGGCCCTTCAGGGCCCGGCCCAGCCCGGCCCATGCTCATCCCTAGATAAGAGCCCCCTCCCTAGACAATAAAGAAGCCTCCAACGCAAGGAATGTAATGCATATAACCTAGGGCCGCCACAAAGGCACTCACTGGGAGATTGGTAATGGCTCCTGAGAAATGGAAGACTGATTATAACTCGAAAAGATCTACCCGTTGGATTTTTTATTTTTTATGTTATTAGATTAACTCAGGAATATTAATTCGAAGGATTCATTAACGAGAAGAATCATGGTGTAAGATGCAGTAAGTTTACAAGGGTCGTGGGGTAAATATATATGACAGAGGCAGGAGGTGTCTTGTAATTGTAAAAGTTTATAGGGATAATGGTATAAAATTTTCTTTTATATTTCATATAATTATATTAGGTATTAGGCATTTATTTATATTTTTTGTTTTTTTGTTTTTTAGTATAATACAAGATATACATTGTACAATATAATACATAGGTACAAAAAACTTATAAATAAAACTTATACATTTGTATCTTTTCATTTTGAAGTGTTTTTGTGATTTATATTTTTACATGAAAATACTATATAAAAATTATATACAAAATTAAGAACAAGAAAAGAAGCAAAAATGAACCATGTATAAATTATGTATAATAAGGTTCAAAAATCTAAATTCCACATATATATATATCATATTTAACTCTAAATTATGTTGTAAGCTCACATCATCCCATCTTCAAAGAGAAGCTATATCTAAAAGCTATTACAAGATCTTGCACTTCCAACTAATGTGACTCCCATTATAAATGGACAAATTTGTTATGGAACAGAGCTCTTTTATCACAGATTTATGCCTAATATTAACAAGATAATTTATTTGACCAACTTCAAAAGTAAATCCAGTTTAATTGGAGTTCATATGCATGAGAGAGCATCCTTTCGGTGTAGGTATATTGGAAATTAATATTTAGATGTTATTGATACATGCACATGATAGAATTTTACATTTTTTGTATCTTTATATAAACTTATATTGAGAAGGTACAAAAAAGTAGTAATTGAACTTCAAATAAATTTTTACAAATGTTTGATGTTTTAGCATTTTTCAGGGTTTATTGTACATGGTAGAAAAACAACTTTTCACTTTTTAATTTTATTGTATTTTTTAAATTATATCTAAGTTATAGTAATCCATGTAGCCGACCCTACTTATAGTGGGAGAAGGCTTAGCACATTAGTATATAAGTTATAGTAAATTTTAAAATTGAGTTTAGTCAATTTGGAGCAATACAAAAATATATATGAGCTTGGAAAGATGTCATATGGAAAATTAGGTTTGCACTCTCTTCCATTCAATTATGGGACAAATCTTTAAGATATATTTTTTTATTTTTCTACATATTTTATATACATTATTGTGAATTTTATACACTTGTTTTGTACAACATCATGACTACTTTTGAGTTTTTCTGGATCAATCTCTTTATTTATATTTCAATTTGTGTTTGTACAACATCATGACTTTAACTTTTGAGTCTTTCTAGATCAATCTCTTCATTTATTTGTCAATCAAGTCAGTCTAACTTGGTCTCTGTGTTAGGATGTTAAATATGATTTACAACACTATTTGTTATCTTTTGTATTAGCATATAAATATATACAACATCATGATTACTTTTGGGTTTTGTACAACACCATGAATACTTTTGAGTTTGTCTGGACCAAACTCTGTATTTATTCGTTAACCAAGTCAATCTAACTTGGTCTCAGGGTTAGGATCTTAAATATGATTTACAATACTATTTATTTTATTTTTTGGTATCAGCCTATAAAAATATACAAATGGCACATCTTGTTGCCTTTTTCTTTGTGTTCTTTTTCTTAAATTTCCTTCTTTTCGTGTTTTCAAATGTTAATATTAGATCTTGTTTATGAGGATATTTTGTACAAAAATTGATATTAACGTCTATTTTTAGGTCTTTATTAAGGATTTTAAATCAAAATAAAAATTGAAAGTAGATGAATCTAGGATTCATCAAAAGGTGAACAAATAATAGGGCAACAAATAAACAATATATTCTGCACATCAAACACTACAAGAAAAGAAAGATGTGCATTCAAACTGCATGGTCATGCAACATAGGAGTATTGAAAAAGTGTAGTCATAAGTAAAAAGAGCCAAAAGCATAATTGGTTGAAGGATATAAGCAACCATTGGTAATCAGTCAATTTCCAGAATTGGTGGCATCAACAGTAATAAGTCTTTCATAGATAATATAATCAAAACCATGATCATCCATCTGTGTACATTATGCATGCCTTGTAAATAATAATTATTATGGATATTTCAGTAGTTTCTCACAATGGATGATACCTGCCATGATAAAGTATCAAATGAACCACAATCGAAATTGTGATCGTACCCAATGGCATTAAACGAGTCCCATAAAAATCACTAATAATTGATAATTGCCTCAAGTCATGACCTTAAATTTGATCGAAATTCCACCAAAATTCGGTTTCAACCAGTGGCTGAAATCGATACCCATAGCATTTCCATCTCCTATATTTTGCCGCCATTTCGGTCCATTTCAGTGAAATTTTGGTCCATTTCGGTTGAAACGAGAGAGAAAAAGGAATCTAACTACGTTTCATTGAAATTCATCCTCCTAGACTCTTAGGCCATTCTTTCACATAATTTCGACTACTTTGGAGTACTTTTTTAGCTCTATATGTTGGTGCATTTTATTTTATCATTTCATCTCACATGACACTAGAAATTTGCTCATTTCTCGGCCTCTTTCTCTCTTGTTACTTCTCTCTACTATAAAGAGTATGTGCGGATGTGCGGTGATAGGTTGTTAGCAACCTTCCAAGTCTTGTGATTATAAGTATTTACCTACTATCATGTTGAATATAGATAGTGCTTGTGAATGATATGCAGTTTCTTGACGTTAATCGATTTGTTTGTATCTGGCATAGCATACTATTAAATATACATGTTAGAAAGATTTATTTGTTTGTGTTTATATGTGTGGATCTTATTTTATTCTTAAAATTAACTATTTTTCTAAGTTGAAAGTATTGTGATTTAGATACAAATTCTAAGTTTCGATCTTCAATTTCTTACATAAGATATCATTTAATTTGCAAGTCCTCTTTGTTGGCCTATATTTGTCTCTGTAATTATTGCACTTGTCACCATTCTCTCCATGCTCGCAAGGTGAAATTAATGACTTCTAATTCCAGTTCCAAATCTGATTTTGGTTCTAAGCATTATATTATGACTTTTGGAGAGATTGGATAGAATTTAATGTAATATATCATCTTTACGTCTTATTATTAGGAAAAAATATTATTTCTATCTCATTTATGAAGTAAATAGTAAAATAGAAAAAAGAGTTTTCAACTAATTTCTCCAATTTCCCGCTATTTCATCGAAATTCCAACGAATTTCTCTTTCCAGGCTCATTGAAATGAAACTGAAATCCGACATTTAAGGCCTTGCCTCAAATAACAGTTGGTCATCGACTAGTTGGTAAGAATGGGAGATACCACAAATATTAATCAGTCTTTCATAAACCACCTAATTGGAACAATGATATTCCATCAATGTGGATCGATCGAGTCCCTTAAAAAAAAGAAACAATCACTAATAATAGTCAAATAGTCTCCCTGAGTAATACTAGTAAGATCGAGTCTTATATAGACCACTCGATCCAAACTAAAATCCTCTCTCAACAAGCATCAGACAAACCCCACAGAGAAAGACAACCAAAGGCAATCGAGTTGTTTCTTAAAACTGGTGATACTGATCAAGACCACATCTTTGGTAGACCACCTGACCAACATTCGATGTTCATCCAATGATCTTGGCAAAGAAAAGAAACTTACAGCAATCTGTGACCTTGAGAAACTGACAATTTTTTCCAGTTGCTTGGAACGATATGATATCGATCATTGCTGATTCTTTAAGAAGAAATGGCAGCATTGTCACTACAGCTAATCATAAGCAACATGGGATTGCCGATCATGGCGAAAATCTTCTCCATGTACCATTTGCCCCAACACAAAGCCAACGAAGCCTCAAGGAGAGCATATGTATAAAAGGAGGAGCTCTCCTTCCGTGAAGAAGGGATCGAGTCATTGCACATGATCCTGTTTCATCCAGATTAGAAATTCAAAGATCTTTTATTTAATTTGCTTAGAAAACAAATTGTCGAGAACATCGAGGATTCGGGATGAGAGACATGTGCTGCAAGTTGCTACCATTTTCAGGTTCCCATTAATGGCGTGACTGCACACATCTGCATCTGCATGGGCTTTGTCGAGCTCAGAGCTCCACAAATCACCAACTCTTTCCATCTCCTCCACCGTCTGTCGTGTGCATCTTGCAGACATAATATCATTATTATTACCCACAATCCTGTCTGTCCGTGTTCATTAAAAAAACATAATACTCTCGATTTTGATCAGGAAAAAAAGTCAGGAGTTCATGTTGGCTATTTTTATGACGATTGAATAGATCACGTCTGAAAAGAATACAATTTGTCTCCGAGCAATTAAGACATTTTTGACTTCTTAACAATTTGTCTCTGAGTGATTAAGGCAATTTTGACTTCTTAACATCAGAACTCCTGTCTTTTTCGATGTTATTTAGGGGGCGTAGAGTACAGGAAAGTTAGCATGATCTGTCTAAAGATAGGGAAGCGATAAAACATGTGCAGTGGCTTTTAGCTGAGATCTGAAGAAATCCAACGTTGGCTCACGTGAATCTAATGAAGGTAACGTTTATAATTTCCAACGGCTGTTCTGTCGCACGGGAGGTCAAGACAACAGTATATATCGTACTGAAAAAAAAACATTATATATCTCTGATATTGTCATTAATTGGAAGAGGTGCAAACCAATCCTTTAGCCTTGCTGTTACTCTATGTAGATTTTAAGTTAGAAAAATAAAATATGCACGTATGGAATGGAACAATTCATGGAAAAGGAGATTTAATTATAATGTCGTGTATTTGCAACAATAAAATAAGCAGAAATAGGAACACACTATGTTAGAGTGATGATCTGTGAAGGACATCTGTAGTACTTAAAGAGCGGTTGAGGACCCCTTCCTCTGCCCAACTCTCTTCCCACTCCCTAAATCTTCTGCAAGAAAAAAAGTTAAAAGTGTGGGGGAGTGTACATAGGAACGCAGAGAGGCACATCTAGAGAGAAAGGAAGAGAGATGAAGTACCACCACTTTGGTTTCTTCTTCTTCCTCCTCCTCGTCTGGCTGACCCATCAAGTACGAGCAGGTGGTGGGTTCGTGAGGACCAGAGGTGTGAACTTTGTCCTCAATGGCAACACCTTCTTCGCCAATGGCTTCAACGCCTACTGGTTGATGATGGTCGCCTCAAATCCATCTCAGAGGAGCAGGGTAACCGCAGCATTCCAGGAGGCCTCCTCCCATGGCCTCACTGTTGCAAGAACTTGGGCCTTCAATGATGGCGGGTACAACCCCCTTCAGTACTCACCTGGTTCTTACAACGAGAACATGTTCAAGGTACTGCCGAGATCCCACCTTTCCCTTCTTAAATCGTTACTGAGATCATGGTATCAGTTGGGCCATTCTTATTTTTCCATTCTTTTACCGGCAGGGTCTGGATTTTGTGGTACATGAGGCTTCCAGGTTTGGGATTAGGCTTATACTAAGCTTGGTGGACAATTATGAGAGTCTGGGTGGGAAGAAACAGTATGTGGAGTGGGCAAAAGCTAAGGGGCAATGGATTGGTTCTGATGACGGGTTCTTCACGAACCCTGTTGCTAAAAGCTTCTATAAGAATCATGTCAGGGTAAGAAGAAAGGATTCTTCTTTTTAACATCAGGAGATATATGCTGGTTTCATCTTTAACTGCTATATTTGGGCTGGGATTTTCTTGTGAAGATGGATACAGTTTTCTAGGATTTTTGCAATTTTCGGCTCTTTGGAGGTGTCATTGATATGCACATGTTGGCGGATAAATGTCATTTTCTCATGTAATAGACAAAGTTATCGCCTTTATTTGTGTGGATGGTGCGTGTGTCATCATCATCTGTGGAATTTACAAAGATCTAACACTGGATAGTGGTAGTTTGCATCTTGGGGCATAGCTCTTCCATTGATTTTCTTGTGTTAGATCTTGAGTTTTTTATTGGTATCTATGGAAATTTATCATGGGAAGTGTTGATGTCTGATCAAGGATCCCTTCTGTTGATGAAAATTAGACTGTGCTCACAAGAATCAACAGCATTACCGGAGTTGCTTACAAGGATGATCCGACGATCTTTGCATGGGAGCTTATGAACGAGCCGCGATGTCCCTCTGATCAGTCTGGAAGAACTATTCAGGTCAGGAATGGCTGTGATTCGAATTTGGTTTAAGCTGCATCTTGATTTTCAGTTCACGGGTTTCTCATTATACAAACAAAAAGTTCATAAGTTAAGATAATCTAACTCCACTGTTTGATGCAGTCTTGGATCTCGGAAATGGCAGCCCATGTCAAATCCATAGACAGCAACCACCTGCTTGAAGCCGGCCTAGAAGGATTCTACGGTCCTTCGTCGTCTTATAAACTTCGAGCCAATCCTGGATTTCAAGTGGGGACGGACTTCATATCCAATAACCAGATTGCAGGGATCGACTTTGCGACATTCCACTCTTACCCCGATCAATGGTAATACTTCAAGATAAAACAGGAGGGTAGTTCTAAGATGTATTGAAAATACCATGTACGCCCGTTAATTTCCATGCCTTTATTCACTTGTACAGGCTGCCAAGGGCCGATGACAACACCCAGCTTGCCTTCTTGAGCAGATGGATAGATACTCACATCATAGATGCGCAGAACGCCATACGAAAGCCACTGCTGTTGACAGAGTTCGGCAAGTCGCGGAGGGACCCTGGCTTCAACTATGGCCAAAGAGATGCTCTCTTCAATGTGATATATTCCAAGATCTACCGGTCTGCGAGGACTGGAGGGCCATGTTCTGGGGGTCTCTTCTGGCAGCTCCTGACTATGGGAATGGATTCATACAGAGATGGATACGAGGTCATCCTGAACGAGATTCCATCCACTGCTGCTGTAATTTCACGACACTCCCGCCTACTCCGCAACCTTGGAAAGGTTAATTCAAGGGGAGGAAGTGTTGACAGTATAAGGAAGACAGGAGCAAAAGGTGCTTGAAAGATTGTAGAAAAACTGATCAGAATTTACACCGCAAAAGCTTGAAGTCTCATGTGATCATACATAAAATTAACCGCAGACGATCTCACTAGGTGACAACCCGCATGATTAAAAGAGAGATCTGTTCTCTTTGTGATGCCTTCAGTTCATCCAGGTGATATAGATCCCATATGTATACTGCAAACTCCAACAGTGTTCTACAGATATCTTTGCTGATGATAGAGGCTGATGTTACATCCGATCTTCTACATACATGTGTTTTCATTGATGTGTTCTTCCTTGTGTGCTATGCTCAAACTTTTGTCTCTTCTTGCCTCTTTTATTTTTGGATAAGGTTGTTTTATATACTGTTTGGACAACTAAGCTTCATGATAAATACAAGCATGCCTGCACCAATTTTTTGTCTGCATCACAAGGTTTCGAGTCTTGAAAAGAAGTAAACAAAGACAGTCCACTATGATAGCGTTTCCTTAGAAGTTTTACTCCGTTAAAGCAGGATCGGCAAGTTTAAAAAACATGAAAATATTAAACAGTCCATTTCCTGCCAACATTTTGGCTCATGCTTCAGTAGCTCTTTGCATCGTAAAGTTATGTCCACTGTGGGATCCATATTAAAATCCAAACTCTGTTTTTTTATCCTTGATCTTTCTACAATTTAATGAAAGATGAATACATTATGTTCACATGGTTGATTCAGCAACCACTTTTTGAAGGTTGCAAAAACAAATTTACAAGCACTGGATTAATATACAGATTATGTTAAAACATTACATGTGCCATTCATTTCCGATTCTTGCAATAATGAGTTTAGTTTTTCTGCAGGAGTAGCAATATACAGATATGTAAACTATATTTAAACTTTCCTCCCATTGAAGGCAATATTCTACCTCCCTAGCTAGATGGAAGCTTTAGAGACGGCTTTTATCTCTAGTGAGCGTGATATCCATGTTGGACAATACACAGGTTTTGTCGTAAGATCAGTTTGCGTAAAGGAGCCAGATAACATGATGGTGGGTAATAGTCATCGACTTTGGATTTATGATATGATATTTTCATCCAAAATCAGGCAAAAAGGTAGAGGGATCCATGTCGAAAATTGGAATGATCAAAGAGGATGGAAAGGAAAGATGATGTTTTTGATGAGGTAGTCGTCCTCCTCGGTAGTTCACTTGTAATAAATATCGAGGAAATTACAGCTTTCTGCGGATTCTCTCTGCAGTACTGCAGTAAACCGCAAGGAGGTATGAGCTGCTCGATCAAGATCGAACGGTTCGTAGAGTAAGGGTCCACAAAATCCAGATTTCGTGCGAACCACTCGATCTTGATCGAGTGGCTCGGGCCTCCTCGCGGTTTACTACAGATCCATGCAGTACTGTAGAGGATGCGCTCGAGGAACCGCTCGATATTTATTACAAGTGAACTCCCGAGGAACCACTCTGCACGGTAAGGATGCGACCGCCTTTCTCAAATGGTGGTTCCATCAAAGGTAGAACGGACATGGTGAAAGCAAAGTTTCTCCGAACAACTTGTTATGATTAGAGTCAAATTAGGATTAGGATTCCTAATGGGATTGGACCCCTAATCCTAATAGATGTTGAGTTGTATTCTATTTACAGTCCTGTTGGGAATAGGATTATGGGGATGTAACTACGTTGTATATAGAGGGGGGTGGAGGCATTGGCTCTGCACCACCACAAGAACAATGTACCCCTAGAGAAAGGGAGAGAGAGAGAGAGAGAAGACATGAAGAGAGCGAGGGAACGGATAGAGTTGTACTCATTATTCTTTTAGTGATCTTTCTTTTCCGGTGGTCGAGAGAGGTGACCGACCACCATTATATACGATTGTTCTTTCTTCACGTGCTTTCGTGGTAGGTGATTGCACACTCGTATCTAAATCAGGTGGCATGTATCCCTAACAACCGCTATCAAAGAGGAGACGATACCGGATCGTGTCCCAATACAACTCTCCCTTTGGTTACTTCCAATCATGTATAAAATCTTGTAGATCTTGGTCTGAAGCAAGATGATTGAGCTGTGAAAATGGTTACTTCCAATCATCTGCAATAGCTTGAACGCAGCCACCGCTGTCTTCTAAGCTTACATCTGTCTTTGCACCTATTGATCCTGCTGTCGTTAAACCCATGTGAACAACTATAATATCAACACCATCTTTCGCCATCTCAGCAGCCTCGTCAGGGTTGAAGGCATATGGAGTTGTCAAGAGACCAAGTTTATGGGCTTGACTAACCAATTCAACCTCCAGCCTATGAGAGAAATGTTAAACCACATGGTCACTCAAATATGCAGAGGTGCATGATGGTTTCTGGAGATTTACCCATAGCCCATTCCCGTCTCTTCGATGTTCTGCCTGAAGTTGCCATCAAAGAACCCAACTGTAGGGAAATTCTGCACTCCTGAAAATCCAATTGCTTCCATCTGCATGAGAAATTGATCATCTTTCTAAATGGATCTGTGGCGCAAACTCCAGCAAGAACTGGAATACTTTCTACCATCTGCATGTTCAAATTAAATTCAACAAAAGATAGAGAGCTGACTTGCTTAGTAACCTTAATATTATAACAAAAAAAAATGCCCGATGAAGCTTAAAATATTACATTTTTTCTATAGCCTTAAGCGGAAAATGTGAAAAAAAAATAACGTTCTTAGTCAAGATTGTGAAAACAAAATGTCTTAATTATCTTTGAAATTAATAAACTTATACAGTTTGAAAGCTAGTGAACTTTCGGGCAGCACTTCATTAGCCATTTCAAGCACAACAGCATTTGCATCTGCAAATGGCAGAAGCCCAGCCAGTGAGCCTCTACTAGCCATGTGAAAGCGACCAGAGTTATCAGATCAACACCTCCTACTTCTTCAAATTTGGCCGATATACCAGTCCCAGCCCCAGCTCCTATAATTGGCAATCATTTGTCTATTTGATGCCTCAGCTGCTGCAGTATATTATGCATTCTTTCAAGTGTTTCTATACACCAAAAGAGGAAAATATAAATATGCAAAGGGGAAGTATATTAAACACTCCTTGTATGCACAGGAAATTCATTGCAACATGTAGAAATATGAGTTTCCCATTCATGTATAAGGTACAAGGTTGATGACTTTGATAGTCGGTAGATGCTGTTTTTCACTGTTCAATTGTTTTGAGGTTATTTATGCTGATAAAATTTTGAAATATTGATCTTACTACACAGAAATATCTGATACATAGCAGGTGTACAGTATTTTTGATAGGCAACCATAGACGCAAACAAACAGATGCAGATACAGGAATGGGTTTAACCATATCTTAATTTGTTTTAGAAAGGGGAAATTAATTAATGAAAAAATGTATTATCATATATTTAAAAAGAGGTGATGCAAAATGGATACGGACATTAGAAGAGATGGTTTATATAACCTCAAATATGACTTTCATATGAAACAAAACCAAACCTAGTAATCACTAAATAATAAATATGATTACAGAAGGCATCTACCGAAGAAAAATTTTGGGTAAGATATATTTTGGGGGCTCCCAGGACACACTCGATACTTGTTCTTGTGTGTTTTTCTCCATGGGAAGAACACCCATATATAGGATCTTCCAGTGACCTGTACGCCCCCAATAACTGTCCAAAGATTCTGTAACGTCTCTGCAATTATAATAGACGTTTTGATATTCATATCATCTTATTCATGACTATTATCTTTGTATTCATGACCATTGAAGGTCATTATTCTTGTAACGGTCTAACATCTCCCACTTGACCAAAATGGTCATGATATTCCACACTCCCACTATTCGAGAAGTGTATATCTTCTTAGAGATGTTTACTTGAGGTCCATTATTCATGACACCTTCAATTTTGACTCAATCATTCCTGAGTCCCATTAAACCAACATGTTTAATGTATTTTCCAGCTGCAATTCCTTTAGTAAAAGAATCAGCTAACATATCACTAGTAGGTATATATGTTACCTTGATTTCTTGTTTAGCCACTATATCTTGAATATAGTGATAATGGATCTCAATATGCTTTCCCTTGGAACTATTTGCTCCACCGTTAATCAAACTTATTGCAGCTTGATTATCACAAAATATTTCAATTGGTTCTTTAACCAATTTGAGACTAAAGTTCTCAAGAAAGCGTCTGATCCAAACTGCATGAGTGGTGGCCATGCTACATGCAATGTACTCGGCTTCTTGTGTATGTCTAGAAACACATGTTTGTTTTTTACTATCCCAAGAAATAGCCGCTCCACCAAACATGAAAAGGTAACCTGATGTAGATTTTCGATCATCAACATCTCCTCCGAAATCTGCATCGGAGTATCGTCTTTATAAATTAATTTTAATTGTACAGTACCTCTGCATATTTGAGTGACCATGTGGTATAAAAATTAATTTATCAATCTGCATCGGACTACCTCAAGTGAATCTGCTTGATAAATTAATTTTAATTGTACAGTACCTTTTAAGTATCTCATAATCATCTTTATAGCTTCCCAATGTGTCATTCCGGGATTACTTTGATATCTACTTACCCGGCTTACAGGAAAAGCCAAATCAGGTCTTGTGCACATCATTGCATACATCAAACTTCCTACTGCTTGTGCATATGGAATATCAAGGGGTTTCTGCCCCTTTCCGGGACACTGACTTTTACTAAGTCTTTTTTCCATCACAAGTGGTGTAGGGGCTGGAGTGCTATTTTGCATTCCAAACCTCTTCAAAATTGTATGCAAGTATTTTTCTTGACTTAGGCTCAAGCTCCTTGAGCCTCTATCTCTAGTTATTTGGATACCAAGAACATAGGATGCTTCGCCCATGTCCTTCATCTCAAATTCATTCCTCAATTTTTCTTTTATTTCATTGAGCATTAGCATGTCATTTCTAGCAAGCAAAATATCATCAACGTATAATGATATTATAACAAATTTGCTCCCACTTTTCTTGACATACACACAATTATCCAACCTATTCGCAAAAAATCTGAATTTGGTAACAGTGTCATGAAATTTGAGATACCACTATCGTGAAGACTGTTTCAAGCTATATAGTGATTTTTTTCAATTTGTACACCTTTTTCTCCTTTCCTTCTACCTGAAAACCTTCAGGTTGTCGTATATAAATGTCTTCTCTCAATTCTCCATTAAGAAAAGCAGTCTTCACGTCCATTTGAAATAATTCTAAATCCATATATGCGACTATTGCCAAAATCATCCTTATAGATGCGAATTTGGCTACCGGAGAGTAGGTTTCTTGGAAATCTATTCCAGCTTTCTGGGTATAACCTTGGCAACTAATCTAGCTTTGTATTTATCAATGGTACCATCAATGCGATACTTCCTTTTAAATACCCACTTGCACCCTATGGATTGCCTACCTTCTGGCAAGTCACATAGTTCCCAAACACCGTTTCGCTCAATTGAGTCCAATTCATCCCTCATGGCGGCCGTCCATGATTCCGACTCATTAGAAGCCATTGCTTCATTAGAAGAAATAGGATCTTTACAATCCTCATCTACGGTGTAACACAAAACCTCGCATCCATACAGATAATAATCATCCATCCATGCAGGTTGTGTCCGGGGTCTCTTGTTGTCGATTATACCCGTGGGTTGTGTGGGTCCACCTACTTTCTCCAAAGGTTCTATATTTACTATAGGTTCATATTCTATCTCCGGATGAGGTATGTCATCCAATATTTCTTGTCTCATTTCTATATCATTTTCATTATCTTCTAAGATAATTAGAGGTTCTGTTTCCTCTATTTCATGCTCCTTTTCATCTTGATTTTCAAGAAAGGTAGCATCACGACTTTCAACGAGACCTCGTGTATCATGAAAGAACCTATACCCTTTGGATTTTTCACAATATCCAATGAATCTACACTTCAATGTCTTAAATTCAAGCTTGTCTCTAAGCTGACTTGGAAGCAAGACATGTGCAGTGCATCCCCATTTCCGAAGATGATTCAATTCTGGTTTTCTACCATTTCATACTTCGTATGGAGTTGAATCCACAGATTTGGTGGGAATCCGATTCAATATGTAATTGACTGTCAACACAGTTCTCCCCAAAATCTCTTAGAGAGACATGAGTGTGATAGCATGCACCTTACTGCATTCATTAAGGTCTTATTCTTCCTTTCTGCTACACCATTCTGTCGTGGTGTATAAGGCATTGTAGTTTGTCTACTAATGCCTTCCTTAATACAATAATCTTTGAATTCATTTGAGTTGAATACGCCACCTCTATCAGTTCTAAGTGTTTTAATTGGTCTTCCCAATTTCTTCTCCACTTCCATTCTATATCTCTTGAACATTTCAAAAGCTTCAGCTTTTCTACTTAAGAGATAAATGTAGGTATACTTGGAGTAGTCATCAATAAAAGTTATGAAATATTCCTTATTATTATGTGTACTCACACTCAAAGGACCACAAATGTCAGAATGGATCAAACCTAACAGTTCTTTTGACCTTGCACCTTCAAAGAAAGGTTTCCTTGTTATTTTACCGGTTAAACAATGTTCACAAGACAATGTTCTTGCTCCTGTCATATTAGGTATTAGATTCATCTTAACTAACTGATCCATTTTTGAATTTCCCGAGTGTCCTAACCGCATATGCCAAAGATCATACATTGACAAGAAACACAAGGAATAATCAGAACTTTCTTTCATTGATTCATAAGTGAAATTCAGACAAAACAGATCATCGCCCGGTATAAATTTTCCCATGGCAAAGATTTTTCGATCTTTACCGATGGTAACACGATTGTTGTAGAAGCGGACTTCAAACTTCTTTTTCAGTAGCACGGGGACAAAGACGAGGTTCCGACGGATTCCAGGAGCATACAGTACATCATTCAAGATCATTATGCTACTTCCTAGATCCAGTTTGCATGTTCCAACACCTTCAACATCAAGGTAGGTGTTATTCCCCATGTAAATTCTTTGTTCTCCCTTTTGAAGTTTCTTGAAATCCACCAGGCCCTCATTGGTTTTTGAAATATGGCGGGTTGCACCAGAGTCAATCCACCATGCTTCGCACTCTGTCACCGCAGAGTTACATTCTTCCACTGCCGCAAATTCTGGCTTATTCTGATTTTTGCTTTCATGTCCCTTGGAGACACTCGCATTCTTTCGCTTTGGGCAGTTGGCCTTGAAATGACCAAAACTCCCACAATCATAGCATGAACCTCGCGACACTTTGCCACGTTTTCCTTTGAATACAACTTTGGAGGGTCCCCATCGTTTCTTGTTTTGCACCGCATTTGCTTCATCTTCAGGTTCAACTTCGAAGACCTGTCTTTTTTCTCTGATTGGCCAAGTCTTGTTCCATCGCTAACTGAGCAGGAAGATCGGAAACATTCTTAATGGTACCACTCAACCTAAGAGATGTCGCCGCTACATCAAAAGAGGATGGCAAACTATTGAGAATAGTTGCCACTTGCAATCTATCAGGAATTTCTGATCCTGTTGCCGCTAGGTCCTTTGCCATGACGATCATTTTATTCACGTGATCGATTACATTTTCGGATTCCTTCATTTTGAGGGAATTATATTTATGCAATAAAAGTTGAATACTCACCTCTGATTTAGAGTGGTATTTTTCTTTCACGGCATTCCAAAGCTTAAAAGCATTTTCTTGGATTTCGAAAACCCGAATCAAGTTATCCTCCATGTGAATTAACATGAAGCTTCTTGCCCGGTTATCCATTTTTTCCCATTGCTCATGTGTCCTCATTTGTTCAACAGTAGGATTCTCAGGCAATTCAGGAGCGGGCTTATCGATCACGGAGTGAATGTTGTCATGCATAAGACCATAGCGAACTCCACGGCTCCACATCTCGTAGTTTATACCATTAAGGTGCTCTAATTTCACAAGTTCAGTTGCAACTAATTTTCCGACCATTTTTCTGAATTTAAGAGAAGAAATAGATGAGAAGTAGAAGAAGAGAGAGACGAGAATATAGATGAAGGTGGATAAGAAGAGAAGGTACACTTTTGTTTTTAATCATGGTTAAAGAAATAAAAGAATAGTTGGGAAAAAAGATCAATATATATATATAACTTAAAAAAGGTTCCTTGGAAATCTCGAAAAAAATTTAATTAAAAAATGAAAGATAAAAAAATAAAACTCCAATGTTCTTAACGAAAGAAAAGGGAATTACTAGAGTTAAAAAAAACTAGTCTATAGTGCAAGAAAAAAACAAAAGAAAATGGATGCCGTTAAAAAAACGGGAGTTCTAAAAATAAACATGGGTAATAATAATACAATGTAGATCACTAATGTGCAGTAATTACAATCAAAGCAAGTGTACTAAAAATAATAATTATTTAATAGATAAGTAAATAAAATAAAATTGTTAATTTTAATCTATCAACTTCCAACAACGTACAATAAAAAAATGTCTATATTAATAACAAATATGGAAAGAGCATATTCTTAATATAGCTTTTTAGACTTAGTTTGCATAGAGAATTAAGGAAAGTCCTTTTTTTAAAGGAATGGCCGTTCACTACAATGGAGTAAACAAGACAAAAAAAGGGTCCGTTAACTTCCCTTAAAACAGCATACGAAAAAGGATATAAAAGCGACAAATCAAGAAAGCAAGGGTTTTTTTGTTAATTGAGAACAAATCTAGAAAGCAAGGCAGGAAACGGATAAAAAAAAGAAGTTTTTTTTAATAGAAGAATTTGATCAAGACATCAAGGAAAATCAACTAATTTATAAAGAATAATTAAAAACGGATGCTAAAAAGATATGCACATCTAATGTTACGCAAATAAAAAAAACGCACCAATCACAGTGTACTATTAGAAAGTTTTACGTGGCTTGTTAATAACGTACCAAAAAAAGAGAAGGCAATCTTGATTTAAAAAAATATAGTAGATGGCACTCTTTGTCTGAAAATAGCATTATATCTTTATCATTCATTTCAAAAAAAAAATACCTTCGACGACGAGATTATGTGTGACAGATTCGTAGATGCTCGAGGATCGTCACCAACGTTAGAAGTGCGCGGATACCGTAGGCGACGTCAGAGCTCTCGCACAAGAAGAAGATCTAGCCAACAGCTATTCGGAAAAAGGTGATCAGGATTATGAGAGGAGGCACACCAATGATCAAAAGATCAAGCTGATGTCGTCGATATGACGCTCTGATACCATTTGAAGAACAATTTCGGGTAAGATATATTTTGGGGGCTCACAGGACTCACTCGATACTTGTTCTTATGTGTTTTTCTCCATGGGAAGAACACCCATATATAGGGTCTTCCAGTGACCTGTACGCCTCCAATAACTGCCCAAAGATTCTGTAACGTCTCTGCAATTATAATAGATGTTTTGATATTCATATCATCTTATTCATGACCATTATCTTTGTATTCATGACCATTGAAGGTCATTATTCTTGTAACGGTCTAACATCCACTGCTGTAAAATACAATTGAAAATTTATTTAATGAATGAGTTTTATGTGATTTCAATTCCCCTTACTTTCGCTGACCAGATGGCTGATATTCAAGGGATGAGATGCATACAATCTGCTTGACATTATTTCCAGCATCATATCACTAAATTCTGGGTAGGCGTCTTCTCAATACCATACCCTCTTTTTCATCAAAAAAATCACTAATTTCTGAAAAGGCCTGCTCATTGAATTAGCCATCCTCCTTTTTTTTATATAACCTACCTCGATATTTTGAGTGATTGTCGAATCAAAGGGAAATTTTACCTTTTCGTGCATCAGGGAAACTAGATGGAATATACCATCTACCACTGTATTTAGATGAATCTATAGCCATCACATTTCCTCCAACAAGACAATATTGGCTTTGTTGAGCATCTCCACATCTCAAGTTATTAGCATGTAACTCAAGGAACGAATTAACTAACAAGTCTGCAAATCTAGTGTCATTTATATGATAGTCTGACATTTTTACCTGTTCAAAGATGCAAGCATCTTACCAGATTTACAAATAGCAAATAACGATGTAACAGAGTCTCATGAATTACAGGATGATACCTGGTGCCTTTCATTTTTCTCAATAAGTTTGTCCAGCTCTTCAATAAGGGAAGTTGTAACTTCTGGATCATAGAAAGACACCAGCCTGTGGTAGACAGACACAAATTCTTGACGATGACTTGTTTATTTTGTCTGCTATGAATGTTGCAAATTTCTTATTTTCATCTAGAGAAGTCCTCACCAATGACACCTGTAAAGAATTTCAGATGTTCATCTATATATTAAATTTGTATACATGGTTTACTATAAACTGAGGCCTCATCTACGACCAAGGCTGCCCAAGCAGCAATCAAACCAAGATACTTACCATACAGAGAACAATTGAACAAATGATTCTTCTTTAAAATTAGTCCGGTAAGAATGTATAACAGAGGTTAAATTTTATTAGAATAATAAATTTCTCATATGCAAGACTGTGGTTCATGATATCGTATGTGTCAGTAACATCTATATGGCATCATGTACTTCCAGAAGCTACAAAAGTTCTCAGCAGTTCATATCTTCATTAGATTATTATATGGTTTACTATATATCGGTGCCTCCTCTAGAACCAAGGTTACCCAGCAGTCATAACCCCAATATACTTTTCCACATAGAAATATGTACGAATGTCTATATTTTGGGGGTGATAAAAAGGATAATTCATTAAATAACAATGAACTACCTAATATGTTGTATTAGTGGAAGTAGCACCCAGATCAAACATACATATAAGAAAGCATGAAACGATCACGATATGATGTATGAGGTGTAACGTTCCGAGCTTAGGTCCACTTGGTGGAAGAACAGTAGTATAGAGCGTACAAACTAGCCAAACCTTAAAGGGGATTTATATAACACCCTCGTTCAGACGGTGAGATTCGCATCGGGGGTGCAATGTATTGGGTTGAATAGATGGGTCTAAGAATCCAAGCATCACAACATAATAATTGATCCAATAATAATGTTTGAATTAATTGTATTAGCATTTGATGGAGATAATACATAAATCAGAGGAAAACCAGGTTGCAACAATTGCAGAAAATGATTTTGGGACGTGAATCTTTTATACCCGAACCCTGCATCTTATTCAGAAAATCATGTTTTCAGAGAGAATTACACAATCCAAAATTTACACACTCCATCACATTACTTTTAGAAAATGAGAATGAATGGAAAAATTCACTTATGCTTTCTCATTGAATGAGACATCCTTATATAGTAATGGGAGTCTAGGGTTTGCTGAGCAGACGTACCCTTACATTACAAAATAATAAGCGTACACCTAAATATCTCAATACCCCCCTTAAGCTGGAGCATAGATGTCCATCATGCTCAACTTGGATGCACATCTGGTGAATAGAGATTGAGTGAGAGGTTTGGTGAAAACGTTAGCAATTTGTTCCTCTGAAGTAATTGATTTTGTCTTGATGTTACCTTTCTGAATCATATCCCTTGTATAATGGCAACCAACCTCCACGTGTTTGGTACATTGATGGAAGGTAGGGTTGTTAGCAATGAACATTGCAGTAGCATTATCACAGCACATTATCATAGGGCAAGGTTCTGGTAAGTGTAAATCCTTGAGAACATATTGATCAACATTAGTTCTGTGGTTGTTTGGATCATTGTTCTATATTCAGATTATGCACTGGATCACGAAATAATGAAATAATGGGGGTTTTTATCACTTGTACCGCACAAGTTAAAAAAACATTTACTTAAAAATTTCTCTTAAAGAAGCATTTAGGAAATAAAGATGAACATAAAATCTTAACAAACATAATCGGATCACAAACTTCATCTTACCGAACCAAATTGAACCCTTAAATATGACTAACAAATGAGATATGGTATAATAATATACAAAAGGGATTTTTACACCCATAACTCTGAGTAATTTTGCAATTACAATCATAACCCTTATAATCATGAATTATATGAGAAACCCCGAGTAATGCTTAACTCTTACATGGGATAACCCTGTGTTACGTTCCGTTTGATATACCCGTTATATGTGACGGTTTCCATTGAAAAGACAAACATGTCCTAGATGTTGATTATTATTTACCAAACATGCCATCTTTCCCCGGAACTCATCCTGTCGAGCTCATCCTCTCCGGACCCCCCCTCCCCCCAAGACGACTGCAACCTGCGACCACCTCTGCAGGTTCCCCCCTTCAGCTTGAAGCCCCCCCAACCCCGCTGTCCTGCAACCTCGAAGCCCCCCTGCACGTGACCACCTCTGCCCCAACCCCGTCGTCCTGCGAAGCCCCCGCCGCCGCCCTGCAACCTCGAAGCACACCCCCCCCCCCCCGCCGAGCTCGAGGTCCATGTGCCAAGCTTCCCCTCTCTTGAAGGCGACGAGCTCGAAGACCCTGCCCCCTGCTGCAACCCTCCCTGCAATTCAATTATTTCTTTCCTTTTTTTGGCTAATCCTAGCCGTTACATCGTATATTGGTTAGATTAACTCACTGGTATAGTTGAGTTACCGTATTAAACTAACGGATGGATATGAGTGTGAGACGGAGTGACTATTCGAGGTTTCTCATGTAATTCATGATTATACAGGGTTATGATTGTAATTGCAAAATTACTAAAGGTTATGGATGTAAAAATCCCTATACAAAAAAGTACCCAAAATCTTTCGGCGGAGCACAACAGAATGGCGATGAAGGCGTGTGGTCAACACAACATCGGCATGAAATGTTGTTGCGAAGATGGTGTGTAATGGTGTGCAACGATGGTGCATGGTTGCGTGACAGTGGTAGCAGTGATGATGTACGACTGTGGCGGTGGTGCACGGTGCTCGTGGTGGCACATGGTGGTGGTGGCGTGACGATGGAGGTGGCAGTAGTTACACAAAGATGGTGATTTTGGTGTAGTGATTGTTCTTATATCGGGCATAGAGGAATGAGAAGGTGATCATCAATGGTGGATGGAGAGGAAGGAGAACATGGTGGCGAGGATAGTGTCATAAAAAAGAACTAATAATATGGCAGGTCTTTGGAGGCATGTCATCAAAAAGAAATAATGACATGTTAAATCCCCAAAGACTTGCTACCAAAACGACCTAGATACATGGTATGTCCCTCAATATTTGCCTTCAAAATGAGCTACACGGTTTTGCCTCCGAAGACCTACCATCAAAATGCCTAAATACATGGTAGGTCCCTCATGAGTAGAGAGGAGCATTGGTTGGGCCGGCCCAATCAATGCATGAAACTCGACCCTCTTAACCTGCGTGACCTGATCGAAGCTTGAAATTTAAATGAGCCGGTCTAGGGCCAAAATATAGACCCATATGATTTTTCAGGTCGAGCTCCAGTCGATGTTGATCCAAGTTAAACTTGGCTTAGATTTGAGTCGGATTTTGATAGAATTTTATGGGCCTTGGCCCAGAACCCACTATATTAAGTAGATTTGATCATGTGTCATATATGACCCGTAAGGACCCGACCAATCTTCACCTCTAATCATGACATGTTGAGCTGTAGTACTTCAAAATATATGATGTGTGGAAGGGGAGAAGGAGATGATGATGACGACGACGACGATATGTATGGGTGGAGAAAAGGCCCTTACAAATAATGTCAGAAAACATTTCTTAACAGATTAAGTTAATTGGGTAAATACTTGATGACCACCCATGTAAGACTGATTGAGCAAGTGCGAGAATAGTATAGCGTTAGAATGGAGGATTATCTTGTAGAGAATAACCCTTCCAAAAAAAGATTTTCAGGTAGATATCCTTTTTATGTGTTTTGATATTTGTACGAAGGTTTTGTTTTTAAGAGGGTTTGATGTAATGTGATTTTATTAAAGTTTGAAAAAGATGCTTTAAATGTTGAGTATTTTGTATTTTTTGAATGATAGATAACATATTATAATATTTTTGAGATATTTACACCACGAACCTTATAAACTTTGTAAATTACCTTCTCAACTTTTGAAAACTCTTACCCCATGAACTATGTGGTTAATCTGTTTGAAGCTCGTGAGGATTCTTGGGGGTAATTTATGAGGTCGATTGGGTAATTACGTTATGCAAAAGGTCGTAACAGTAATTTACAAAGTTTATAGGATTCGTGAGGTAAATATCCCAATATTTTTTTGTTTAAATGGAAGAAATAGAAAGCACGGGAGTGGAGGTATTGAATGAGATACAGTGGTTGTTTGGTGGTACCACAGAAAAGAAAATTTGACCGGAGGAAGAAGGATTTGGATGAAACCCGGGAGGGTTTGGGGGGGGAAAACTCCTAAACCCCTCAAGTTTTCCTAATGGCTAAACAAATAGAGCTGAATTAATATTTGATTTGCCAATGACATTACAGCATACAGAAGGGACAATAAATGCCCTCGACGTGACTGTCAACTTCCTTACATCCGGATTCGTATCTTTCGTCTTTTTCTTCCATCACTCCTGCACATGCCACTTCTGACGGATATGCCTAATTATCTACATATCCATACGTACGTAGACATGGAGAGATCAGGGAAATACACATGCAGGTATTGGGTGCACGTAGTTTAATTAAATCAGATGAATATCATATCTGCGTCTATACAGTAACAGCTCCATTCAAATATATGTGAATATCCAACAGGACAGTCAAGATCAAGTGTCCGGTATAGGTTCTAAATTATCTTGACAACCAGTTATGATACTTCCATTATGCACCATGGCAATCACGATCTCACCTCTCTCGAGTACTGCATCCGAGTGTATATATGCATATCAAAGGTAAGCTCAATCACGCAGTTGAACAAAGATCGATGCCAATAGTGGATCACGAAATTGGTATGTGGAGTAGCGAGCAAATCCTCTGTTGTACAACAAGAATGTGTTGTAAACTCGATCCACGCCCCGGCAGCTCGATCAAGATCAAGCAGTTCACATGTTATGCTGTACAACAGTCCGGGATGGATCTGCTCTCATTTGGAGTACAGGGCAGGAGTCATTACAATTGACTCATGTCCGTGTCGTGTTCTTGTCTTCGAGCGGATGTTGTGTTGATTTCATCTACTTATGTAGAGATCGAAATCTACGGTACGCATCATGTTAAGTAGGAGGTGGTCTATCTACCGAAAAAGGAGGGGGGCTTGGGCCTGCATTCTCTTTGCTCCATACGGGAGGCCATGATAGTCTTGTGGTGTGGGAAAGTTATTTTCGATGATAAATCTATCTGGGTCTCCTACATGCGCGATAGGTACATAAAGGGAGGACACGTCATGAACTGCAACAAGGCACAGGGGGACTCTTTGGTTTGGAAGCATATCCTGAACGCCCGTCATTTGATGATTTCTAATAGTACGGGGAGTACTAATCAAACGTTCATCTCACGGCCCCTAACGTTTAGTGAAGCCTTCGACAAGGTTAGAAATAGTGCTAATTGTGTCTCCTGGGCAACAATCCTTTGGAACTCGAAGGTGGTTCCTAAACATACTTGCATGCTCTACCGGGCAATCTTGGACCGCCTACCAATGCTGGAAAGACTCACTAAGCGTGGCCTACCTACTGGTGGACATTTCTATCTTTGTCAACTCACGGGGGAAACATCATCACACCTTTTCTTTTTGTGCAACTACTCGACGGATGTCTGGGAGGGGATAACCTCTGGCCTCTGCCTTCCAAATCTGGGGGCTAGATGCCTTCTCTCTATGCTGGATAACTGTACAAAGATACAATACCGTTACGCGAAAATGACGGACGCAACCTCTCTTGCTGCGACCACCTGGGCAATTTGGGAGGAGCGCAACTGTCGTTGGACTGTGGGGTGGACATCCTCCCCCCAAGATTTGATTTGGCGAGTATCAAGAATGGTGACTGCAACTCTAAACTAGCCATCTCAGGATCTCCTAGTTTTTGGTTTCCCTACTTTCTGCATAGCTTATTTTTCTTTAGCCATGATGCCCAAATAGAGGCGCTAAGGCCTTTTATGTAACCACAGGTTTTTTGAGAAGTTTTATACGAATACTTGCTTAGCAAAAAAAAACATTCATAAAAGGCTAAAAGAAGAAGAGAGAACTCTCCTCTCCATTTGATCGACGTACAACTTCATTATTAATTTCCTGAATTAAACACCATATACTAACAGCGAAGGAAATACTCGAGCAAATACCGATACACGTATTACCATATATTTTATATGTCTTAATACCAAGACTACAACCATCATACTTAGGCTTCCACGTCAACAATTAAGCTCATTTCTTCACCTCCGCGTCTTCGAGCTCGAAGGCGGAGACGGGGAAGGTGCGGTAGAGGCCAGAAGTGGACTTGAACGTGATCTTCTCACGGTCCTTCTCGTCAACCGACATGTCGACGAGAGTCAACCATATGAGGAGCTCCTTGCTCTTGACTCCGGTCATCTTCCTCATACGGCCATCCTCGACGAAGGCGGTGACCTCGGTCCCGTAGGACACGAGGCGACCGATCTTCTTGAACGTGTGTTCCTTCTTCTTCTGCTGCTTCAGCCAGACGAAACCGGTCGCCCGGTTGAAGCCGACCTCCTCCATCTCCAGAGGGAGGATGCCGAGGGGGAGGTGGAATTCTTCGAGGAGCTCGATGGACTTCCTCCTGCATAGGGCGGGATCGCCTGAGTATATCTCCGCACCGTCGCGATGGGAATCGATGGAGGAGGAGTCGACGACGGCGGCGGACATGCTTGCGACGATTCTCCGCTCTCGCTTAGGTGTAGCTTGTAATTGTATTAGCTTGGGATGGGATTTTCATGTGAATGGGGGTGGATTTATATAGGATGGTTTTGTGGGGGTGGCATTTAATATATTGCCATGTACGGATCCCCAGAAGTGGTTGTTTGGTGGGAGATGACTTGTGACAAATTTTTTGTTTTGTTTTAGTGATTCTTTTACATCAAACCCCTAAAATTGTGTAAATCACCTTCTCAATCTTGTATTCTTTGTTGTTATTATTTAAACCCCACAAACTTGTTAATTGCTATACCACAAAATTTTCGGAAGTTAACCACAGAATCCGTAGTGTAGAAGTTTGTAGGATTTAAGCGATAATTAAAATGAACTCAGGATAAAGAAGGTAATTTACATTGGCGTAAAAATCCGTTATTTTTATTGATCCTTTATCAAAAAGAGTAAAGTGTAAAAAATGCACCAATTATATCATGATTCTCAATTACGGACCTTGTATCTTAAAAGTAAATGAAGTCACTAATGTTTCTAACTTTTGGGTTTAATATCTACGTAAAAATGTCATGAAAGCTCACCGAGACCTGTAGTTGATATAACAAATCATAATTAAAAATCCAGAGATAACTGATGCACCTTTTTGTAATTTACCCAAAGAATTATATATGTATGTGAGAATATATTAGCAGAATTAACTAATAAATAAAGAGACGACATCATGCCCGACCATTTTCGGCATATACTTATTCACGGTCAAATCATGAATAATAAATTGGGTAAATTACAATTTGGGTCCTCATCTATGGGTCCGATCCCAGAATGGGTCCCGAACTTTAAATTGTAACGATTCGGGTCCCAGAACTATTTAGGAAATGGAAATTTTGATGTTGATGACAAATATGCCCTTGTTGGGAAGGGATGGGGGTTGGGTTCCAACTTTTAAACAAGGACATACTCGTCATTAGCTCTCAAAAGTTCCATACATTAATGACCATGGGACCCGAATCGTTACAATTTAAAGATCATGACCCATTATGTGATCGGATCCATAGATGGGGACCCAAATTGTAATTTACCCTAATAAATTTTAAAATAATATAGACGTGAAGGAATTCAAATCATCAAGCTAAACATGGCATACGACTCAATTTCGATGTGATTATTAAATTTTTCTTAACAGAAAAAAACAATTAATTATACTTAGTTACAAGCATGTGCAGTTTCTCCCATTCGTGTGAACTAGGGTATTTTATAATGGTACCCCTCCGAAATTATACAATTATTTTTTTGAACAACACATATGTCTGTATTCTTAGAAAATTCACAGCATTACAGTTAGGAATTTTTACCCGACAGACCTTATAAACTTTGCCAATTACCTCCATGACATTTGAAATAACATAATTTCTCCTTTGACCCCGTAAACTTGCCAACTCTTACACCATGAACCATGCGGTTACTCTATTTGAAGCTCGTGAGGGTTCTTGGGGGTAATTTAAAGGGTCGATGGGGTAATTACGTTATGCAAAAGGTCGTAGAGGTAATTGACAAAGTTTATAAGGTCTGCCGGGTAAAAATCCCTTACAGTTATGTCATTATTTTTTAAAAATGTATTAAAATGGTATTTAATCTTCGGAATTTATTTCAATTTTTTGGGATAATGAACTAAGATTTTTCATTTCATCCTTTCACCTTTAAATTGTTTCGCCTAAAATCATTTCATCCTTTCACCTTTAAATTGTTTCGCCTAAAATCGCATCTAAGAAAGTAGAGATCGAACATCATATTGGTTATCGTTTAAAGTTCAGGAATAACATTAAAATACGAAGTATAGTTAGTTATGGAACTTTCGTGTAATTGACTCTTTTTCTAAAGAAGAACGAATGGTAGGATCTGATCTTTTATTCTTGTGTAGGATAACATCCATTTATGTCGAGATAAAGTAGCTTTGTCCCGACATAGTATTAGGGATGAAAACGAATACAAATAAATTCGTATCAGTTCGTATCCGCATTCGTTAAATAGAGGATATGGATGTTAGTTTTTCGTATCTGGTGAATACATATATAAATGTTCAATATTCACAAAGTATGAATACAAATACGAATTTAATATCCTCAATTTTGACGAATACAAATAAGAATATGAATATTCAAATTTTTGAGGATACGAATATAGATACAAATACGAATACGAATATGAATACGTATGTTCAAATTCTGGATGATACCAATACTTACATGGTACACAAAGATGTAAGTTTGGTAAGTTTTCATTTATTATTTAGTTACATATTTATGTTTTCTTTTATTATTTAGTTATTTTTATGCACATATTCATTATTAAAATATTTAATATACTTTTTATATATTGGAAATTGTTACGAACCTAAATGCTTATAGCTTTTGAGTAAATTTGGGCATGTATAATATTCGTATATTAAATCGTATTCGTTTGTCAAATATCTGTGAATGAATGTTTATCAGTATTCGTTCTGCATTCGTATTCATATTTTGAGGATGTGGTTTTACATTTTACACATTTGTGAGATATTTTTATTTGTATTTGTATCCGGATTTTAAAATGGATAAGAATACGGTAATACCTATATTCATATATGTATCCGATTGTTTTCATCCCTAGATATTGTCACAGGATAAATGATTAAATCGTAATCGTCTTCTGATGGCTCGGAGACTTAGAATGAAGCCACAAATCAATAACTTGAGAATATTTTAAAAAGTGGTACCACTGAGATAAAGATGAATCGAACGTGTAAAAGGGTTGTTGCATATAATGTGGAAAGTAAGGTTTTAAAGACTGAATTGAACTAGCCGATTCAACCAGTTAAATCAAGAACTAGAAGAAAAACAGTCGAACCAACCTATTTAAAATGAAAAATAATTATTATTTATAATCTAGTTTCATTCTAGTCTCTCCTATTGTCCTTCCATGTTTTTCTCAGCACAAGTCCCCTCAAATTCTTAAGTTTTCAAAAAATATCTGAATGTTCTTTGTTTACTTCGAGAGCATGTGTGCCAATGACAGATATTGCATGTTGGTTCCTCCATTACTAGCATTGTCTATCGTTTCCCACATTGTGCACGATGTTGTTCCCTTCCAACAACAGTAGATGATGCCTCGAGTAAAGTTTACATAGTCAAGAAGCGGTAATTTAACAGCACTTGTCATTAGAGTTTGAATAGTTTTAACGGTTAGTTTTAGGCATCACACACAAGCATGCACTCACATATTTATATGAATTGGGCAAAATTCATTCATTATTCCCTATCAAATGTTTCTAATAATATTTATACCCTTAATATTTGTGTAATATCACGTGTGCCTGTATTCATAGAAATTTCACAATTTTACCCTTATGTTAGTGTTATATAGGAGCGCAAGTGTACTAACAAAAGGTCACTACTATATACTTGAGGGAACATTTAATTTTTAAAAAAACTGAGGTTGTTTGATAAACTTGGAAGGATACAAATGTAAAAATCCCTTAAATTTATGATATAGCATTATTCTCACTTATTTGTATAAAATACTAGTCTAATTTGGTTCGATCCAATTTAATCATGAGAACCAAACCAATCGTACATGAGTTTGATTTTTTTTCAATTTTTATGAACTGTTGACGTCAACACTAGTTCGACGGGTTAGTTGCATTGGCCTGACAATAAAAATCCAAAATCGTGTTGTTCTAAGAATCGACATAATATAAATTATACGTTAATTTTCTGAATTAACATAAATCAATTTAATTGCATTATATATTAGCATAAAAATAATCATGCATTTTTTATCCATAATCCAATTATAGAATATAAATGAACCTATTTAACATGTGACACATCACATTAGGGTAATATATGTCACATGCATAACATTAAACTAAAGGTATTTTTACCCGGCAGACCCTATAATCTTTGTCAATTACCTCTACGACCTTTGAAACAATGTAATTCCTCCATGTACCTCGTAAACTTGCTAACTCTTACCCTATAAACCTTGTGGTTAACCCCCATCCATTTACCCATTAAAACTAACCAGATTCCGTTACATTCTTTTATATTATACCTATTTTATTTATCGAATTTACATCAATTGTCACTCCCTCTCAACCTCCTCCTTTTTCCCACCACCTCCACCACCCTCATCCTCTTCCTCCCCGACTTCCGCCTTCCACCTCCCCAACCTCCACCTCCTCGTTCCCGACCTCACACTTCACCTCCAGGTCCTCCATCACTATCTCCACCTCGGCAGCGCAACACCCCACCATCCCACGTCCACTGCTCCCTCCAGATCGCGTCTCTAGGAGGCGCGCTTGGAGCCCCCCACCCGGTCGAAGCCACCCCCTCCCCAACCCCTGCACAAAGCCCCCCCAACCTCCGCTAGAAGAATCCCCCCCCCCCCCCCCCCCGCCGCCGCCCCGATCGAAGCCCTGCCTCCCCCCACCCCCAGGCCGAGAACCTTCTCCCCACAACACACCTCCTCCAGCCCAGGTCCCCCCCAGCCCATGCTGCCTCTCTCGACCCTACCACCGACATCTTCCTCTGCTGCACGCCTGGCGTGCCTACGATTCCGCTGCTTCCTGTGAGCCCCTCCCCTCCCCCGTGGCTACGATTCCTCTGCCTCCCGTTGACATCGTTGTGTTGTAAGGTTTTGTGGTCAGTGGATTGGAGAAGGGAAGTGAAGATGAAGAAGAGGATAGAAGAAGGAATCATGAAGAGAGGAAGAATTCCAACCGTTAGATTTAAATGGTTTGATTAACTCAATTTTAACCCACCCAAGTTAGACCAAGATGTGTCAATTTAACGGTAGGATTCGTGGGGTAAGACGGAGCAAGTTTATAGGGTTGAGGAGGAATTACGTTGTTTCAAAGGTCGTAGAGGTAATTGGCAAAGATTATAGGGTATGTCGGGTAAAAATCCCTAAACTAAATGCGGCAAACAACATGATAAACAGATTAGATTAGAAATCATCAATGAGTCCAATCGAATGGACCTTTCCTAGAGAACATATCGCTCCCATGATATTGGTGCATAAGGTACTTGCGATATGCTCTCAGGATATGACAGTACACGATCTTCGTCTGTGTAGACAGATGAGGCCATCCATGAGAGTACCTCACAAAACTGTAGCCAAGAGGAAAGAACAAAAGGTTGTCGTAGTGGAAGAACAGAGAGAAGCTTGTGCATGAAGAAATCTCTTCTGGGATGAGTTTTTGAGGACCTACTGCGACCTTTCAGATGAGACCCACATCAAAAGTACCGAGATCCAAATTGACTCTTTCGAGCTTGGTGCGCATAGTCCTTCATTCCTCCTCTCTATTATTCCTACTAGATCTTGAGATATGGACTCATATATTATCTACCAAAATTTTAGTACTATGCCATCTAGTATTAAAATTTGACTCAAACTCACACTTGTTTCAATTTTGAAAATTCTCAACTTTTCTCCAAACAAATTGACTTCCCACTTATTTCTGTTACCTAATATAATTACATATATTTACCAAATTAAAACCTAATTACATCATTTTAAATACAACAATCATGTTGATATATGTTCAATTTTTAAAATCAGGAACTAGATTCCTTATTGCAAATGCATACCTAACACATGTTTACTTTCCGTATATTTCTCTTATATCATTGGACTTGAGTTTCAAGGTTGTCCTTAAGCACCAATCATTTTGAACACCAACAAAAGGAAAAAAATCACACTTTTATGGAATCACTACAAGCAGAGTAACTTTTGGGGATGCTCAACAACCGTCCTGTAATATACTAAAATAGTCTCCTTTGGATATCGGGGACGGTCTCATAAGCATCCCTGATAATACCGTCTCATTTGACTATAGGAGACACACAAATAAAATATCGGATAATACCGTCTAATTTGACCATAGGGGACAGTTGTAACCTTCTCTTCCGCTCATAATAGAGGAGACGATTAACGGACATCCTCGAAGATCTTCTCGTAGGGGATGGTCGTGGACCGTCTCTTCGGGTCTTTATAGGGATGGTCGTAGACCGTCTATTCTGGTCTTTATAGGGGACGTTCATGATCGTCCCCTCCCGAACGTATAGGGGACGATCACGACCGCCCCCTCCAGTTTGCCCCAAGCACCGGGCCTCTTGAGACGGGCACAGAAGTGCGAAAGGGATGGTCTAAATCGTCCCCTCTGGTCCTCGATGGCCAAAAAAGGCATCACTAAGCTCATGGTGATCGGAGGGGACGGTCACGACCATCCCCTCCTGAGCTTATAGGGGATGGTTACAACCGTCTTCTCCAGTTCTTCCTAGGCACTAGGCTTCTTGAGGCGGGCATAGAAGCACGACTCTGGTCCCCGATGCCCAAATCAGGCACCAGTAAGCCCATGGTGATACGACCGTCCCCTCCGGTCCCAGGCTTCTTGAGAGGGGCACAGAAGAGCTAAGGGGATGCTCTAAACCGTCCCCTCCGGTTCCCGATGACCAAAAAATGCACTAGTAAGCCCATGGTGATCAGAGGGACGGTCACGACCGTCCCCTCCTGAGCTTATAGGGGATGATCACAACCGTACCCTCTAGTTCTCCTAGGCACCAGGCTTCTTGAGACCGGCACAGAAGCGTGAAGGGGACGATCAAAACCACCACCTCCAGTCCCCGATGCCCAAATAAGGCACGAGTAAGCCCATGGTGATTGGAGGCGATGGTCACGACCGTCCCCTCCAGTCATGGGCTTCTTGAGACGGGCACATAAGAGCTAAGGGGATGGTAGAAACCATCCGCTCCCATCCTGATGGTCAAAAAAGGTACAAGTTAGCCTATGGTGATCAGAAGGGACGATCACGACCAAAAAAAGGCCCAAGTAATTTTTATTAAGCTCCATGGTTAATATTTTGATAATCTCTTTTTTCTAATATTTCCCTATATACACTATTCACCGTAATTTTAGTTTGGTGCGATATTATTTGAACTTTTCAACCTCTCCTTCTTGCTAGAGAAGCCTTTAGAAGCTTCAAATGGTGGAGTAGATTGGTTTAATTATGTTTAGCCATTTTAATAACTTCCATGCTCTTTGTTTTGTTCTCCATATCTCAGACGTCTTCTTTGTGTCCTTTTCTTTCTTTTTTTTCAGAAATAAAAATTTCTCTATTTATCAGCTAAAAAATGATTTCTCTTCTCCGTTGGTCACGAAAGATAACTGACCTCCACTGCACCGGTGTCTTCTTCTTTCACATGCCTTCATGGTAGTGAATTGCATATGTTTTTCCAACAACCATGCTTGTGTCATTGGATCTTCATATCTATCATGCCATTGCACAATTTCAATATACAAATCAAAACACTCAAGAATCCCATTATCATTATTCATGGCATAAATTGTACTGCATAGGAATCTTAAATGAAGAATCACAATATAGAAAGGCATGCATGAAAATTGAACTTAGGATCTTCATAGAGACTTGTTAGAGGAGGATTTGGGATAGACCAATTTGAGGAAGTCCTTGAGGTGTTTGTTGTAGACACAGGGCCTCTCTATGTGAACAAGATGACCACCCTTCTTTATTCCTTCAAAACTTGCATTCTCTCCTATTTGTCTACATAAAGATCATAGAAAAATAAATAAAATATTGAAGGAGGTCAGTATTCCTATCTAAAATGAAAGGAAAGGGGAACAAATGGACTTTTTTAGAGGGGATTTTATGCTTGTGTCTCTTCGAGATTCTGGAATTACAATTTTATCCCTAATTTTTTTTGCAATAATGCTTGTGCCGCAGTATCTTTACAAAATTAATAGTACCGCCCTTCTGTTATTATACTTATACCCCTATATAATTAACATAAGGGCAGTACTGTGAATATTGTAAGAATACAGGGACACAAGTGTTATTGCAAAAAAAAGATGAGGCATAACTATAATTGTTGAATCTCGGAGGGGCAAAAAGTGTAAAAAAACTATCATTACAGTTTTACCAATTTTACCTCGTTGTTTTTTTGTTTTCCCTTTTACTTCCATTTTTCTTTAAAGAGAAACACACCATTTTATTTTCCATTATTTTTACTATTTAACATTTTAGCATATCTTAATATTGACAAAATTAACATGGATTCATTTGACTTTATTTGGATGACATTCCATTTAAATTTATTCACTTGTTGTGTCAACAATACCATCTTAAAGTTATAATCCCAAATCAAATAATAACTTTCTCTTACAATACATCACATTAAGCAAAAACTAAAACAAATAAGTCTTAACAAGTTCCACAAGATATGTCATTTTTCGAATGCAATTACATATAATTAGATGCCATTTTTCTTCAATTAACTTGAGGGATATTGAAAGAATAAATACTGTACATAAAGATGTAATAAATACTATTCAAAAATTTAGAATGAATATTAATATCATTATATTGTATTATACCATATTATATTATATATACCAAACACTTTTTTTAGTAGAAACCCAAACACCTTTACATTCATAGAATAATTAAGTCATGATAAAAAGGATACATGTAGGATTAGGTACCACAAATAACAACCTATATCTAATTAACTAACATTGCCTACCAATAATAATGATATTAAGTGGAAGAATATTCACCGGCCTACAATTTCGGCTGTCTGTCTAAAGATGTACAATTCAGCAAAGTTTAAGATCATAGAATTTAATTAAGATATATTTATAGGACTCTAATTTCGTTGGAAAAATTAAAGGAAGGGGCTCACTCTTTCATGGCCTTCGCCAATTGAACGTTAAATATTTGGTCGTCGTCGCCCCAAAGTAGGAGTATCCTCTGCAACAAATACCCACTCCACTATATTAGACATGTATGTAACCTAATCGATTTTATTCCAACTCCATAATTTGCTAAAAAAAATATATAACTTTCGAATTAATTCAAGATTTTGTTTGAAAACATACCCAACCGAATTTAGGGATTTTCGCACTTGTATCCTTTGGAATTATTCCAATAGTAATAAAAAGCGCATAAGTTATTTTTACAAGTATATTTTTGCTCATATATTGTTATAAAAATTTTGTAAAAATATCGGAGTATAAATATAATTGTAAGTAAGATAGGGGCATAAGTGTTATTGAAAAACTCAAAAGGATGTCGGTGTAGAATTTCCCTTTATTAATATGAGCTCAAGTTCGAGAGTATGTGAGAAGTCGTATGACCAAAAAAGTGATGTTACGATGAAGATGTGGGGAAAATGATTGTTCATGGATCTGTTGTCCGAGGAGAGAGTGGACGTGAACTTCGAATAAACAGTGTGCTAGATACCGGTTGAAATGTGTAAAGACTGAAATACTATTATGGGTTGTTGCGTGCGGGGGCAAAGATAGTATGTATTATGGGTCGTTACGTGCAGAGGTAATTATGACCCCTCCTTGATTCTTATATTTCACTTGCACAATGTTCTTAATTTTTAATGTATCATACCTTAAATATCTAAGCCAGCTCCTTAAAAATAATTATATGAGTCCACTTAATGGTTTAGTGGTACAACATTGTGCCTACCATTTTATGGACCAAGGATCACATTCCCTTCCTCAAAGTTTTCTTTCTCTAAAAGGATTTAATTGCAACCACTTCTAAAATATTAATTATAAGTAACATTTGAAACAAAATAAAACCTGAGTTCATTAATCTCTCCCATTATTTATTTATAGCTCTCCTTGTCCTTGTAAATGAACTGAATTTTGTTGTTTCTTTTTAACCATGAATTTTTTACCTTGATATTTTACAAATTACCAGCAAAAATAATAATATATTTGAAAGTTAAATCTTACGGGTAGATGTAAATAAGGTCTAAATTGTAAGTTTATCGAAACTTAAAAATATCATTTGAGAAAATTGATTCTATTTTAAAAAATATCATTTGAAAATACAATATTTTTTCCCATTTTCGAGCATTCACAATAGTTGCACAATAGTTGCAAACTTGGTCCCTCTTGATAAAATCCGTGGTTCACCCTGGTTATGTGAGTTATGTTAATAGGCTCTTAATTGAGTTGAACACATGGGCCCATTATTTTGGATCAAGATCTTCAAGATCGGACTCATTTAAAAAAGTCAAGAAAGAGCGAGAGAACATATCAACTTCGATACCCTTCAGTTCTGAAGTGTGCAAGCAGGCGGGAAGGTTGATGTCTCTTCATTGCATCTTGGAAAGGAGGTCGGATGCTCCTGAGACTCCCGCAACAAGGAAGATAGCATAGTTTTGTTCTCCTCTCTAACTAGTGTCAATCAAGAGGTGTGAAACCTATCTACATAAGTTCTTTTTCTTTTCCACGAGGAAGATGTGCTCTATCTATAGTTGTTAGCTTCATCCCTAATAGCATAGGGTTCGTACGTGTAGTAAAAGCAGAGAGGAAAATCAGGCTTCTGAGCTCGAATGTTTGACGGAGCTCAATCAGTTACCAATCGAGCTTCGATTTGATTCGGTCATGTGAGTTGAGTCGGGCCATTTAATTATTAATTAGGCTGAATATGTAGCCCGAAAGCGGTCTGCACCTCTGGATCAAACTTTGACCGAGCTCGTGAGTTAAGTCGGACCGTCCAAACCCAATGCTCATATCTATATCCATTATGAACATATATATAAGGTACAAAACAATTATTGCAAACAAACAAAGAGAGAGTTAATGACCTGAGGGAAATGGGGCATCTCGGTGGCCTCATCGCTCATATTGCTGACAATGAGGCCCCTCAGGAGCTCGGCCCTCTCCTTCCTGTTGCTGAACATCACCTCCAGATAGTCCTTGAACAGCCAGTGCGGAAACCACACCCTTTTCCTCATCGCCACCAACAGCAGCACCTTCAGGCCCTCTACGCTCTCCGGCAGGAGGAGCTCCGCCGACGATGAGAATCCCAAACGTCGCATCGTCTCGTCGCTTATGAAGTCCATCATGGCCATCACCGATCCCGTCACCACCATCGCATCCACCAGCTCCGGCCTCGCCTCCGCCAACTGGAACGCCACCATGCCTCCGTAGCTAAATCCATCGAGCGTGCATATTCCACAAGACAAAAAAACGGTCAACATGCTTAATAAATGTTCATCAATAATTTCAGATGTCTGTGTGAAAGACCATCTTTTTCTTAGTTTCAGTACGATAGCGAAACAACAACCAACGTCATGTGCAGTTTCATAGTGTTTGTGTGGGACTAACTATCTGAAATTGTTTTCAACCGGAACATCTTGTTTTCCTGTATTTGATTTACTTGGAATTTGTCTACCAAAATATTTTTTCCTAATCCATTAGAAGGATCATAAATGAGCTGCATTAAAAACAATTTCGATTATTTAAATTGTCAGTTGTCACTTTAAATTCAAAGTATTAAACATTATCCTCTATAAAAAACCTGGATGAATGTATTAAAATAGACGTATATACCTGGTCACTCCGACAGCATCCAAAGCCTTCCCAAGACATTCCGCCTGGAATTCCGGCGAACGGTCAGTACTGTCTGACGTCTACCCGCCGAAGAAGAGGTCAGCTACATGAACATCATAGTGCTTCGCAAGAGGACCCGCCTAGAACTGCCATGTTACGATCCCCTCGGCCACAAAGCTGTGGATCAAGACTACCGCCGGTCTCACCTTCTTCTTCTTCTTCGGGTCGGGAAGCCACATCGACATGGTGGTGCCGGCATCGAGTACGACTGTGCGGAGGCAGAGGCCGACGAGCTTCACCAGCAGGTTGCGCAGGGGGATCTGTGCTTCGATCCAGTTCACCATTTCTACGAACAACCGATCGCTCTCCCTCTCTATGTGAACGTTACTATACAGAGAGAAGATTCAGACGTGTTGCTTTCCGAATTATAATTAGTTGATTGACAATAAAATGAGTCAACTGAATCATCAGTTAGCCAACTGATGTACAAATTATTCGACTAAAAAAACACAAGTTATTTGCAAAAGCAGATAATCTGTAATTTTCCGGTAGCAAATAAAAGTCAACTGAAGAGGGACATTCTCTGCTGACAACAATCAACTGGCACGTGCGGAGACTCGCTAACAAGAACAATAACTCTCATTGCACAGCTCTTGCTCGCGGACAAGAACTATGGAGGTAGAATCAACTTTTTTGTTCATAATATCTATAAAATGACCCAAAGATAGGCATGCTCAACTTTATAGAGGGCAACCAAACTGAAATGAACCCTAATGACATTTATCTTCTTACATGAACCTCCCGCAACATCCTCGCCAATCTGCTGGCAACAAATCGTGATAAACCCATACACCTAATAATGTCAAACTCACACCTATATATGCATACGGTACAACTGCACCGATGCACATTCATAAACTGATATACAACGATCCCCTCGCTAACTACACACACTCTTTACAGTAAACCAGTGCCTGCAAACGGGTTACTCTGCTGGTGAGGGTGGTTTGCAAATGGCCTGAAGCCCGTGTCGCCAAAGGGGTTCGAGGCACCCCCAGTCATCATCAGATGAGGCTGTGGTAAGAACATTGGACCGAAAGGGTTCGTTTGCATTGCCATTGGTACTGAATGAAATTGTTGCTGATGAGCTATCGCTGCCATCTCAGCAGATGGTGGAGGCACCATCAGGTTCGACGTTGCATAGGGGTCAGGAGACAAGAATGGATTATGTTGAAGCGATGCAGCGTAGGAAGATTGCTGCTGTCCGTGCGTGGCCTCGTTGTACAGACTGTCCAGCGTGAACTTGTCTAACCCTCCAGCCTGTGATCCATTTGAATAGACATCAGGAGAAGAAACTGTGTAAGGTTGTCGCCAAATTCTGAGATCAAAACTTGGGTAATTAGACCCTTAATAACAAACAATATAAATCTTCTAGAATTAGGTCTGTGCCCGGCCAAAAATGGGTTTGCTTTTTATGCCAACATTCGATCCCGTCTTCAGCTACTTTGCGGCTTATGCCTCCTCTTTCTTCACAAGAGCAAGATAGTCTATTTACTCACTCCGAAAAGCAATCCAAAGACAGTCGCAATATTTTCAATGGAAGCCTTTTGTTAGAGTTATTATGTATAACTTAGATGGGCAATTGAAATTCACTGCATCCAGTTACTACTCTCTTATCTAGTGTCGTATTGCGAAGACTACTTGTAAAGAGGATATACAGTGTGTACAGGGAACTAACCAAATCATCTTGAACTGTGGATAAGTTGCTGGAAGTGGTGACAAGGGCGAGCTCCCATGCTGTTGGGTCCGACGACCCATTTTCTTGTACAGCAGCTACATGGCCCGAAGCACCCGTATGTGGGAAATCACATCAAATACAAAACACTAATCAATCACTACGCACGTAAAGCTATGGAAATATAAGAAAATAAGATAACGGCAGTTTAACTTGCCCGGTGGAACTATAGCCATAGCCAATGCATCTATTCCTTCCATTGTAGGCGTACCCACATCAAAATCACCGAGTCCCTGTAGAGAGAAAGCAAAGTGTAACAAGTTTGCAGGACAAGAAATAAGACGACACTCCTAGTCAATTCTGTAAATTTGGTGGCATCCAATGCAAACAAAATTGACTTCAGTAGACATCTAATCATCCATGCATCGGTTCTTACTCTCTGCATCTATTGTGGAGGTGGAACCATTCCCTCGACATTTCCCTTAATCTTTGTGTTTCTTTGACTCCAAAGTATGAGAAAGTCGATGAGTAACATCTACATTTAATCTAAAGAGGCCCATTCATTTACTTTTTATTATCTTAATAATCAAGTTGTTAGACGTGGAAAGGTTCTCTCCAAAAATATATATAGAATGTTAAATGTACCAATAGGTCTGCATCATCAGGCTTAATGATCGAATAGGCCATTTCTGCATCTTGCACAGGAGCACTTTTTGGTTCGTCCACAGCAGTTTGCAGTTCTTCTGCTTCCTCCGGAACATCTTCTCGCTTGTATGTTAGAAGAAGTCTCTCAGGAAGTTCCTGCTTAAACTCAAAAGCTATAGTGTTTGATTCTTTCAACCATCTAAACAAAGTTACATTTTAAGTAGAGAATAGCAAAAGGATTTGCCCTTACAAAAAAAATTATCTAGTTAGATAACCTGACTTGACATTAGATCTAAAAGTTTGAAGTGGTGTATACATATGCAATAACTAACATGTATTGCATAAATGCCCTCTTGAATAAAATATTTAATAAATTTCCATGAAAAAATGTCATTTTACAAAAAAATACAGTAGGACAAATTCCAATACAAAGGATTGTTAACCATGTCAAAAAGTTGCACTTATCACCGATCAGACCCAGTAAACCAGTTCAATGATTGACGGCTTAAATCAAGCCGTGAGAGCCTTGAACCAACTCCGCTCAAAATCAAGGTTTAATATCCACCCGCTAGTTATTTCACTAGGAGGGCAGGAAACTTTGATCCAAGACGACCAGAGATAAAAATGGTTAAACCCAACTGTATTTTCCCCCATACAATTACAAATTTACAATCAATCATGGGCTGTAATAGCACAACTCCAAAACGAGCAAAACTTATAATAGTAATAATAATAATATAGAAGTATTTATTGTAAGCATTGCCATAGTTTTATACCACAGTCTGGGGACTATACAATAGGGATGCAACCGGATATGGATACGTTCTTAAGATATGGATATGCATTTTTTTATTTTGATGGATACATATACGGATATGGATTTTATTTTATTTTTGCGGATATGTTGGATATGGATACCATTTTCAATATTTTTTTAGGATACAAATTGGATTTGGTTACAAATTTTTCTGGTAGATACGGACACCGATATCCATATTACTAATAATCTGTGTATGTGTGTATATCACAGACATATTTATCAATGTGTATAAACAAATATATAAACTTATTATAAGGTTACACATAATATAATGCGTTTTAGAGTCATTTGCACCCACTCCAATGGTCGGGTGGTAGTGCAGTGTGTCTACCACCAAAAAGACCAAAATTCAAATCCCCCCTCGTGGGAGTTGCGTTAGGAAGCCGACAACCAGCGTAAAAAATAGTTGGATCTTTCAGTATGGACTAGAGCAAGAATCCATGTAGCCGACCCTACTTAAAGTGGGAGAAGGCTTCGTCATTTTTTCACAAAAAAGTCACCAACTATACCTCGATTCTCAAGTAGAGCCTTATTTTGGAGATGTAATAATAAAGGGTTCTACATTACTTTTTTGTTTTCAATACACGCTCCCGTAAGCTTTTGTAACCATTTTATGTCGATGTTAAAGCATAAAGTTGAATTTTTTTTGAAACCACATAAAGTTGAAATTTTAGTACCATCTTTATATTATTTCAAAAATGAGTCCCTTATTTGAAAATTGAGGCATAATTGAGGCCCTTTTTCTTGATATTTTACCGATATGTATTACTTTAACTTATTACTAGACCCACTTAATGGTCCGGTGGTAGTACAGTGTGTCTACCACACAAAAGACCAGGGATCAAATCCCACTCTTGCAAGGATTGCGTTAATTAATCAACGGCCAGCGTAAATAATAGTCGGATCTTTCAAAATGGACTGGAGCAAGAATCCATGTAGCCGACCCTACTTATAGTAGGAGAAGGCCTAGTACATTTTTGTGGTTTGTGTAATTTTGACATTGAATTTAAGTCTTATGAAATTTTATTATCCGTAGGATAAATCCGTATCCATTTGTAAAATATCTAGTATCTGAATTATGATTATCCGTTTCCATATTTGTATCCATATTTAAGGATATGGTTTGTGATCTTCGATATCCGCAAGATATCAGTTTCAGTATCTATATCTGTATCAAGATTTTAAAAAGGATGATGATATGATAACACCTATATCCGCATCCATATTCGTCCGTTTTCATTCCTACTAGACAAGCATTGTGGAAGAGTTGCACAATACACTGCCACAAGGAAAATGAAAGGGTGAGACTGTGCCAGTACGAGAACGTGTAAACTAGGAAGGCACAGACTTCAAGATTAGCTCTGCACATTGCAAATGATGGTTATAGCATGAATAATTGATGCATATTTAATACAAATATTTCAGCTTTAAACTTAAGCAGAAAGAACAATGCAATCAGGAGAAATTCTTTGGTACTAACCAGTGGTTCTGGAGAAACAGGAAGCACTCTTGGGGCCTCATTTATATATTCTTCCATGGTCGAAAGGAATGACCGTGGAGGCTGCAAAAAAACAAGGAAGAACAAAGAATTCCTTGGATTCAGGAGAAGAAAAAACAAGACCAAAGAAACTAAAAAAAATGATTATTAGCCAAACCTCTTTCAAACTTGGAAACTGGAAATTGTGGGCACTCTCTATTGATCTGCATTCTTCATAAAAATCAGAAAGGATTCCAGCCTACAGAATTATAATATATCTTATCTGTTCATTCTATATAGTATAATGACAGGTGGGACCAAGACAGAAAATATGAGTAATTCAGAGATTTTTGAAACAAAGACTGACTTACCTGCTGACCAGCCTTTTTATATATTTCAAGTGCCTTTGATGCTTCATGTCTAGGCATCTCAAAGAACTAGACCAAACAAAAGAAAAGACAGATAACTCTCTACAACTTTCGGCAAGTTATGAAGAAAAACAAAAATAACCGAGTTTAAGATTTTCTATCAGTTACCTTGTCAACAAGGTTTATAATGCCATCATTAATAGCACAATAGATCTTAAAGCTCTCTTTTAGAACCTGTAAACTGCTGTCACGTTAGTCTACAGTTTAAACCATAAAAAAATTAGCTAAAAGGAAGATATTTTACTTCGAGTTCTCAGAAAACCTCATAAAAACACATGAAACTTCATCAAAATATGTTATGTAACCATTTGAAGCATATAGCTAACTCAGATAAACAGCCCACTGCAAAAACAGTGTGCCATTGGCTCTTTTTTTCCTCTCTTTTGTTGAGGAGGATGGCTACCCAGGCATGGTAGCAGATCTGCATATCCATTTAAGCAAAGCACACTGAAACATTGAAATTCCCTAACATATATTATATTTATAAGGCCTTCATACCCTAAAACCGACATCATTTTGTACCCTGAAAAGTAATGAATGGTGCCTTGGTGACCATCCCCAACGAAAAGGACCATCTAGAGTCCACAAGATCAGTCCCGTTTTTTTGTGTCATAAAAGTGTGCTTATTCAGCTTGTTTAAACAACTCCCAACGCCTCCCAGAAAAAGGTATTTATGGTAGTCAACTAGTACTACTTTTTTACCATTTTAAAAAAAAGAAAGTTGGAAAAACAAACGATATGTAGTTTAATTAGTATATTGCAGATCAAGGGAACATCTGGATGTGGCAGCTACCAGGATGCATACTTTTTAGACTCCTGCTCTTTTCATGATTTAAGTGTGTAAGGCTCTTCAGAAGGTTGGAAGCTTGAACCACACTTGCTCATGCTTATAATTCTTGTGAGCAAAATGAGTTAATGCAGATGTATGGCATGGAAGATATTCACTATTCCAATTTTGGCAATTTCCTACATTCGCATTAAAGTTAAGTCATCAACTATCAGCCTAACTTTATAATATAAGATGTGTCGCTACTAAAAGCCAGGAAATAGATACAGCTGCAATTTACTAAATCAAGAAAAAGGTACGAACATCATTGTCACGAAATAACAACAAAGAAAGCTAATTGATTTTTACCAATGCAAGTGCATATTGAATCACACGATTGTTAGCAGCAGCTCCTTCAGGCTGTGAAAGTTAGCAAAAATGGTGTCAGTTCCCCTATTCATCTATTCATGCAAGTAAAAGAAGAGCCACTTCTTAACATTATGGCTAGAACGGATAGGAAAAAAGCTCCTAGATCAGATATTTCCTTTCTATTTTATTAATTATTGCACAGTATTTTTCTTAGCCAACTATGAATTGAAAGAGCAGTACAGAAGAACAAGTTAAAACTTGAAACTGCTATACTTTTATAATCGGCCACAAGTCATGTTATTATGCAACCATAGGTCATTGGGGGTATTAATGATAATCAACATTATCCTTAGAGTTGGTAAAAACAACATGTTTTTGAGGTGTGGAATTTGGTCAAGGAAGCAATTTCAAAGCATAAAATAAAAACAGATTCATAAATGAGTAAAAGGATGGCTTCTGTTACTCGACATCCAACAAGGCGGTGTAGAAGTTGCTGTAAGGCAGGTATTTGATTCAGCAAGTCTTTACTTTCTAGTGTCCTCGTTCTACTATAGCCCTGTCAAAACAGTATACAGATTGGTCAAGAAAAAAATATACAGCAGAAGCATATTAAACTGAACATACAATTCAATTAACACCACATCTTCAGACCAAACCTTTTCAGGTACATCGGTTGGACTCATCAAGCGCTCGGTTTCAACGTCATATTTCAAAACTCTGAAACATTCCAGCTTTTCCTCCAGGTATAAAGCATATGTACGAACCCATGCAGAACAATCCCAGGCTACAGAAAGAGTTGCACCCTTTAAAAATGGAATGATACTTCTCCATATAACACTGAGAATACATAATACATATCCATCTAATGATTTGAAGGGAAACTACCGATCCAAGCATTAACTAACCAATTGGACTAGAATCATCCTTAAAATTTGACAATTGCAGAATCTGCCCACTTTGTGATATACTTAAAAGATCTTCCCGGAAGATCGGATAGCCTTCCCTGAGAATCCTTTGGATGACAATCAGTACCTTCAAAGCAACCTGCCAAGAATGATTTCAAAGAAGAAATATGAGCATCTAAACATAATTTACTCAAAAGTAAACACAACAAAACTGCTAACCTAATAATCTTTAAAAAAATGAAAACCGATCAAGATCCAGCAAGTAAGAGAAGATGCATTACACCCCACTACGGTTCGCTCCCCTTTTGTCCAAGATTAAGTGAGATACTGCATAATAAATCGCTCCTATTCTATTCAGATATCCAAATCAAACCAAATAGCTCTCCTTTTCAAAAGGACTGAAAAAAAGAAAGAAAAATCTGGTTTGGACTCTAAATTATTACCTTGGATTGATGTGTTTAGATTGCTTCCAATTCAAGTCAAATAGTTCCAATTAAAATACTCACACACTGTACACAGCATCTAAATATTCTTTGATCAACCATTACAACATAAACAAAATCACCATACCGTCCAATTCCGCGTCTTTGCCAGCCTCCTAGCTAATGCACGAATGCAGTACACCGCATCCTCACGCGGCCGTGCAGCGGATGTTGCCAGAAGGATCTCTGCAAAAACAAAACCCAATCAAGATTCAAACTTTCCTCAACAGATCGCTTCGAATCGCAAAACCGAACAATACCCACAACCCAAGATCACCAAAAGTTTAACGGAAAAAGGAAGAAAACGGAAGATTAAGAACCCTACTCCTGAGATGTCTCTCCTTGGGCGGGCATTCTACGTGGTTGGTGGCCTTGACGATTGCAACATCCAAATCCTGCGATCACAAACAAATCGATCGATCCATCATCAGAAAAGAAGGAAACGGAGATCGGAAACCTGGAAGGCGATGGGTGGATGACCTTGTAGTCGCTGTTGAGGTTGGCGAGGCCGACAGTGGTGGAGTCCTTAAGGGCTCCATAGGCTCTCCTCCACCTCTGCAGTGCCGCCATGTGATGGTGGTGCTGGTGGCGGTCGCTGTTGCCGCCAACGCCACAGAGAAGCACAGTGTTGTGGAGAGAGAAGTGGGAATAGAGCAAAGTGGGTCACTTCCTCCCTCCCAGTCCCCCACATTTATACCTTTTTTAGGAATTTCCTTTATATTACCAATGATACCTATTCCCTTAACTTATTTGCAATTACATTCATGCCCTTATATTCTTTCAAAATTCAAAAGTATTGTCATTCTATAGTTACATTCCTATCCCAGGACAAGGGTTTTTTTTACTAGAGAAGGCCCTGCAATTTACTACTATATAAAAGCAAATAATTGGTGCGAGCTATTAGCGAGTTAGAAGTTTCAGAGCTGACTAGGTAGCATCACAGCAGCTTACTGGGGATACAAAGGCATTCCAGGGGTGTTAGGGTGTACGTACAAACTAGGGCAGTTCTCTAATCCACTAGTTCAAGCTGACAGAGGTAGGACTCTAAGCGAAGCAAGGAAAATGACGTCTTCACTTTCACCCGCTCCTTCCCATCAACAGTTAACTATAGCACAGTCTTAGCCTCCCGTGAAATGACTCATGATGCCTCGCCCCGTGAAGATCTAGAAAGAGCGCATCCCCGGAAAAACCAGACCAATTATCACAACCCCCTAGAAAGAGAGAACATATCTTAGCCAGAAAGAGATAAGCATGATCCTTTCTTCTATAATAGAAAAGTGGAGTCGAGGGGGTGTCGAAAGGGGGTTCATGGCGAAGGATCAAGATTCGCCCGAAGACTAGAATTCGTGATGCACATACGGGGCAAATGTTGTTCCGTAGACAGACGAGTCGTATCCTTTTCCTCTTCGGAGGAATTCTCACTTCTTTTTTATCCCTGCAGGATCCACTAGAACTCCTCTTCGAAATTGTCCGATTGGGGAACGACGCGCTGCAGTTCTCTGGTATCCAACGACCTACCACTTGGGCGTCGAAGTGAGAACCCCCGAGAAAATCTATATCATTATAGAATGGGAAAAAGACAAATAACATCATATAAATGTCGAGCGAGCTTTAAAGTGAAGTGCCCCCTAACGCGAAGTGGTATAGAAGGCTTTTTGGTCTCATTTGAAATAGGAAGGGATGGTGTGCTTTGGGTGTGAAAGAAAGGGCGGTCAACAATTATTAATATATTAGGACTTCGGGAGGTAAACTAGGAAGGCATAAAGAGCACTTGTCCTTGCTTGTCTACCCCCCTATAATATAATGTTGCCCTTTCTTGCATTCATTCTCAGCGAAAGTTCACAACCCGGGAATCCTGAGAGAAGTCCCTGTCTTGGAGAAAAGCGAATGTGACTAATCCAATCGACGAATCAGACGTTCCGCGGTAAGCAGCGGTCAGCTTGGACCTACTTTCCTGTCTGCGCTGCTTACTCCTTGCTTCTATCGACCCCTCACTCGCTATGACCAGCCGCTTATAGAGTTTCTAAAATCATGACATTGACCAGAGAAAGACGTTGCTGAAAGACCTGACACGAAGGGAAGGACAACACTCTCATTGCATATTTGGGTAGGGGGTTAACCCCCCCCCCCCCTCTTTGGGGGGTTTATCCTCAAAAACTTCACTTGTTCTCTCTCGTGTGGACCCATTCTTTCTCTCTTTTCTAATACATTAAATAAATCATTTCTCTTTTATCTATTCCAAAAAAATAATATATTATACCATCATATCATCAAAAAAAGTATAAAGTACTCAACTTCTACCCACTTTTTCAAACTACAATACAATCACATCACAATAACTACTCATTTTTCCAAACTTCAATACAATCACATCACAACAAAACTACACCCAATTTAACCCTCTATCCAAACATCAAAATACAAAAACGGTTTACCCCATACTAGTTTAACCCACCATAAGTATTGAAGTTTGGAAAAGTGAGTAGTTATTGTGATGTGATTGTATTGGAGTTTGGAAAAGTGAGTAAAAGTTGAGTAGTTTATAATTTTTAGATGATATGATGGTACAATATATTATTTTGGTTTTTTATCAGTTGTGCCCCTCTGAGATATTGCAATATCAGTTATGCCCCTCCTTTTTTGAAATATCAGTCGTGTCCCTGACTTCTTCCATAATGCTCACTTGTATCCCTTGGGTTAGTTGTCGTCCATTCTCATCCCAAACGTTAACTTTAAGGATACAAAAGTAATTAATTAAAAATGAAGGGTAGAAAAATCTATTCTTCCTCATTTCGTCTTCTTCCTCCATCTTCCTCCCCCTCAGCAAAAAACTTCCTCCTCATATTCTCTATGGGTTTCCCGTTGAAACTATTGTTCTTGATCAAGGTGGCGAAGACGGCGAGGATTTTGCTCATGATCTGGGACCATCTTGACCATCTGCTCCGTGACGGCTCCCCTGTCACCTCGTCGAGGCCCTCCATGCACGTGTCGTGGTTGGTCAGCATGGAACTCAGCCATGTCCGCATGTCGTCGATCATTTTCCCCTGTCGAGCATCAACAAGGAAGTGGGTAGGGCTGGGGAGGGGTGGAGGAGGACCGGGCAGAGGTGGGGTGGCGGCTGGGGAGAAGAGGCGGAGGAGGGGCGGAGGGGGAGGGCTGGGGAGAAGGGTTAGGTTGGGGAGGAGGAGGGCCATGCGAGGAGGAGTGATGGAGGGGGCTCGGATCGGGGAGAAGGGGCGGAGGAGGGGCGGAGGGACTAGGCTGGGGAGGAGGGCGGATGAGGGTTGGGCGAGGAGGGGCAGAGGAGGTGCGAGTTGGGGAGAAGGGGCGGAGGGGGAAGGATGGGGATGGGGCGGAGGGGGCACGAGCTGGGAGAAGGGGCGGAGGGGGAGGGCTAGGGAGGAGGGTGGAGGGGGTGCGGGCTGGGGAGAAGGGGCGAAGGGGTTGGGTTGTAGAGGATGAGGGTCGGGCGAGGAGGAGGGGCAGAGGGGGCACGGGCTGGGGAGAATGGTCGGAGGGGGAGGGTTGGGGAGGAGGGAGGAAGGGGCGTGTTCTAGGGAGAGGGGGCGGAGGAAGGTCAGATGAGGAGGAGGGGCAGAAGGGGTGTGGGCTGCGGAGAAGGGGGGAAGGGGAGGGCTGGGGAAGAGGGTGGAGGGGCGAGCTGGCGAGAAGGCCGTTCTTGAAGGAGGTGGAGGAGCAAGAGGATTGGAGGCGTAGGAGAGAGGAGGAGGAGGAGGATGGAGAGGACTGGGAGAGGAGGAAGGGGAAGGGGAGGAGGAGACAGTGGGCGGAGGAGGAAGGGGAGGGGAGGAGGAGGAGGTTGCTGGGGGGTAGAGGAGCAAGAGACGGAGGGGGAGGAGGAGGGTTGAAGAAGGAGCTTTCAGCATTTATTTAGTTGAGATAAATTTTTTATTAATCGGTTCATAAAAATTCATTGAAAAATTCAACAAAATTCGCCATTTGATCCGCAATGCATGATATATCCATGAAAATGCAAAAAAAAATTGATGAATTGATGGATGAATGAAGGTGTAGTTAAGAGAGAGAAATTATGAAGCGTAGGAAGAAGAACAAATGGAGTAAGAAGAAGATGAAGAAGAAGTTTGGACAGTTATACCCCTCTTAACTGCACCATGGTTTGAAAAAGCATGGTTAAGTTAAACTCATTGACGGCTAAACTAATGAAAGGGCACAAATGATAGAACGACGAAAATTCGTGGGCACAACTGATATTCCCCAAAAGGGAGGGGCATAACTGATATTGCAATATCTCGGAGGGGCACAACTGATAAAAACCCTATTATTTTTTGATGGAATAGATGAAAAAAATAATTTACTAAATTAAATAAAAAATAGATAGTGGATCCCACAAGAAAGAAAAAATGATGGTTTTTTAGGGTAAACTCATCCCAAGAGGGGGTGAACCCCCAACCGAACATGGCCTGAGTTTTTTTATAATAGGGTGGCATAAGTGTAATCACAAAAAGTTAAGGATATGTATTATTAGAAAAAAATCAAAAGGGCACAAGCGTAAAAATCTCTAACTGCTATCACCTTTGTATAATCATTCTAAGATTTTATAAGGAAGTATAAATGTTTTAGACATATACTTAATGAATGATGTAATCATCATGCAATCACTTATATTTGAATAGCTTATCTTAGAATAAATTTTCATTTTCACGAGATAAGATGCTAATAGCTCACATCCAAATAAGTATGGAAATATTATAATCCATGTAATTCCTCTAATTATATTCAAAAAATTAACAATTTACTTTTTTGCTATCATATTTCATCATATGATTGAAGAAGACTGAAAGATTAGAAACTTCATAACTGTCACATCTTCACTTATCATGTATTTGAAACTTTTTACTTGTTTATGGGGAAAATAATCGTACTCTTTTTATAATATATTGTTCATCTAGGAAATTGAGAATTTTTTTCAGTGAAATGACTATAATTGGATGGTCATTTTTCATGTTAGAGATTTTGAATTTGATGTACATTAGAATGCAAACTAATAATCTTAGTAAAGCTTGGTAACATAATTAAGGATTTGAGACACTCCACTAGATTACCATGAGTATTTTGTGAATTTCATTATTTATTGACATCTAAAATCAACTTTCTTGGATCTTATCTTTGGATCTAGCTCGACGAGATGGATCTAAAAAACACTCATTTCATGTCAATCAGAAGTTAGTGCAAATTGATATAAATTTTTGAATTAAGGGAGGTTAATGTCAGTTAAGCTTATCATTAACCCTTAATAACCAACTAGAACTAGTTCATCATGATTAAAGAGATTAATGATGGTTAAATTTACTAATAATTATTAGATAGTACTAATCATTAATAAGTGAATGTTAATTTTAATTAAAAATAATTAGCACTAATTAATTGTAATTAATGCTAATAGAGTGTTATTATCAAAACCATGGATTCATGAGTGACTTAGGAAAAAACATTGGTTGGATAACCCATGCTTTTTCGTGACGACATGGCTGATGATTGGGACCATCTTATGTAGTAAGCAAATGGTGATTCACTAGTTTGGATGACTAGGTGATGAGTGTGATGGCACGTAGGCCAAGCGAAGGTCTATAAGTACCACGTACCTCATCATTATCTATCCTTACATCTTATATTGAACATCCATGGCTAAGGTTGAGAGGTCGAGAAACAACGAGCGAGGTGGTGAAGAAACATAAGCGAAGCGTTGACGGGAATAAGATGAAGAATGTGAGGGTGTGATCTTCTCCTACTCTCGACTTCTGGTAGGAGGTAAGCATATCCAACTTGAGCTAGCTTTAAGTTATTCTTCTTTCGTATATTAGTATTACCAAGTAAGGGATAAACATGAGTGCATACATGCTTGAGTGAAGGCGACTCTACCATCAGTGAACATGTGATTATTCACAGGATACACTCACCCACGTTTTGAGACACATTGATTCTTCATTATATGATAATAAGTGTTGTTAAATTATTTATAAACGTGAGTAATATTGTACTTGGGTGAGGTCAACCCTATTGTCGATGAACACATGATTCTTCACATGCTTCACCTACCCATAACATGAGGTATATTGGTTATTCATTATTTACTCTTTTGAATTCATTCCTTCCAAAATCGATTTATTGTTTTTCTTTTAAATATCACTTTTTATAGAAGGGACCTCTATCAAAAATTTATTTGAAATATCACGTAATGTGTGAGAAATTCTGTCAAAGTTTTCTTTGAAATATCGTCTAATATAAGTGAAAACTATATCGAAATTTAAAGAGGATTTTGTTATTTTTCGCGTTCTTCGCATTTTCCATGTTCTTTGTTCATTCTTCATTTGTTCCTGATTCAGAAATGGATTTAATCGTTTCAAGAGCTATTAATCATCTCAGCTAAATTGGACCAAATTAGATCAATGTTGTGTGAAGGTTTATAAGTCAAGTAACGTAATTCTTCCTTTTATTATTGTATTTCCAAGTTAACTTACAAAGGATTCTTGATTCGTGTTCTTCGCCAACAAATAACATTCATGTGCTTATTAGAATAAGTTATGGTTCATATTTGTTCATAGCCTTACTCAACTATGAATCATTGTAGTAATATACACATGCAGTTACAAAGATTCATGTCAGTTTTGCAAAAATTCAAAGTAAGTCATCTGTAACTAAGGATAAACAAAGAATAAATATTTACAAGGGTATTTACACACACATACACATATATATTGGTGGATTAAAATGAAGGTTGATACATAAAATGATATCATTTTTATATTGATACAGTTTTAAGTAGACCCAACAATAGATTTTATTTTATTTATCAAAGAAGAGTTGGAGTAGGCTTTAAAGGTTGTGCATACAACATTTAGGCAGGGATGGGCATGGGTCGGGCTGGGCCGGGCCCTAATGGGCCCAGACCCAAGCCCGTCTAAAAAATTCAGGCCTTGGGCCGGGCCTCGGCCCGCAAATTTTTTTGTGGTCCCGCCCAAGCCCAGGCCCGGCCCAATTCCTTTGGGCCGAGCTTGGGTCGGGCTGGCCCATCCTCAATTGTGGCATGCTTCTCTTTTATTGCTTTTGTTGTTGATGCATTTTTTTGGTTATTCCTATTCATGCAATAGATAAAACCTCAGTTATTCATCAATCGAAGCTCCTCCAAAACATCATCAAGCAATACATACACATGAAATGGAGAATCCAATTGGGATAAAAGAGGAAGGGGAGGCGCGAATGGTCTATGTAAGGCTTGAGCTTAAGACTCGTGCATAATTTTGGGATGGGTATTGGGCTACATATCGGGCCACTATTCGGGCCTTATGTCGGGCCCCCAAATGGGTCGGGCCTTGGGCCAGGTCGGGTTGGGCCGAGCCAAGTCTGAGCCCGGCCCAAAGAAATTTTGGGCCGAACATTTAGGCCCAGGCCCGGCCCAATGTTCTTTTGGGCTTGGGATGGGCCGAGCTTTTTGGGCCGGGCTTCGGGCTGGGCTGGGCCGGCCCAGCCCAATGCCCATCCCTACCTTTAGGTTTGTAAGTAGAAATCATTATGATAGGTCAAATCTAGGTGGTACAATGTTGCCCTACTACATTGATGGTGCGAAATAATCACTTGCAGTGTGGTGGTATTCAGTTGCCATCATATGATTTGCCTGACTGAAGATATGATCATGCCATGTGGAGGCATGGAGGAATAAATAGTGCCCACGCCACAATAACATGTATCTGAAGTAGCTAGTTAATATAACTAAGTAGTACAAGCATGTAGTAAGCAATTGGATCCTCACGGACGACGGGCTTACTTGTTGGACATTTTGAGGTTTAAAGATCCTAATAAGATAAGACAACTCGTAATGATAGCATTGTATTGTTTGAGACGATGTACGGTGGCATAAGCTCGGTTCAGCTCAACCTCCAACCTAAAGTATCTACAACTTTAACGTCGTATGCACCTAGATCAGATGATATCCCCTAGACTAATCATTGACATAGAATAGATTGGATAGAAAACTAATATAAATGGAATAACAAAGAAACATAAATCAATAAATAATTGAAATTGGATATATGGTTATCTTTGTAAATCAATCATACTTGTTTTACTTTTTTTCTTCACTATCGTCACTCACTCACCCATCTCCTATGTTTTCAGAAAACTCAATAGCAACCGAGCAACCATCACATGGACTAGTTGTTTCCTTCAATCTCAAGTAGTTTGTAGAAAATTTGGGTTCTTCTTTCGGTTTGATGTACATGTAAATGAATACAGTAAGACATTATGTTATGTAAGCTTTAATTTTGTGAATGGAAAAAGTGATGGATGCTTTCTTTATAATACTTTCTACTCCATCATGTTTCTAAATTGTATTGATTATTATAGATTAAAATTATTGATGAGTAATCATATTCGATAAATGAGAGGATCCGATAATCCGGAATTGGATTGGTGTCATTAGTATGATGAAGGAGATTGATCTTGGGAAGAACTAATGCTTCAAAGGTCAGCTAGGACTATTCGACCATGCAATTTTCGACAGGTTAGCCTAAATATTTTGACCCTGAAGTCATCCTTAGATTGCACTCCTACTACCTTCTCGCTCGAGTTGCTTTGACATTTACTAGAAGAGTTCGCATTATAAAAAAAGAAATGATTTGATGATTATTTTGTACAACACAACTTAAGGTATTTTTACGACCTCCAAGGACTTAATCGTTTGTGTATTCTTATGCTTTCCTACGTGAAAAGAACACTCATCATATATAGGACCTTTATTGACATGTACACCCACAGACCCCATCTCATGATTTTGTATATGATGACATTAAAATCAAAATATTAATGATCATAATCTGCATATTCATGATCATTGAAGGACATTATCTGGTAACAACCAGACATCTCCCACTTGATTAAAATGTTCAATGATATTTCACACTCCCAATTTCTGGTGATTTGTCTATCTTCTTGGATTTGTCTATCTTCTTGGATATGCTTGCTTAATGTTTATTACTCATGGTACCTCGCACTTGACTTAATCATTATGATGTCCCAGTATAGCAGGATGTTTAATGTATAATTTTGTCGTAGTTACATCCATAAAAGAATCAGCTAACATATCAGATGCTCATGCATGAGAAACAAGCACCCGACCAATAATACAGAGGTAACTAAACACGGACTTTCTTTCTTAACATTTCCTCGAATATATATCGAAGAATGCAATAACTTCAAGTAAATTTGTCTAGCAGACCATTTTAATTATGCAATATATTTCAGATCACATTTTTATAGCTTTATGATGCATTTTTATAGCTTTTTGATGCATCGTGCATAAATCAAACCTCTCGCTTCTTGCATCTATGGATGATAAAGAGCTTTCTTTCCATTTCCTGGACATTGACTTGTATCGAATTGTTTCCATGACAAGTAGTATAGGGGGCATTGTACTACATCGCATTTTCCCTCTTCTAAATTGCATGCAAGTACCATTCTTAACATAGAATCAAATTTTTCGAGTCTCTTTTATGTTTATTTAGATTCCAAGAACATATGATACTTTGTACTTATCTTTCATCTTAAATTCATTGCTTAACATTTCTTTTGTTTCATTGGATACCCATATTTTGATAAGAAAAATATCATCGATATATAATGACATTATTATAAACTTGCTCCCATTTTTCTTGGCATATACCCAGTTATCTAACTTATCCTTAATGACTCGTGATTCGATAATAGTATCATGAATTTAAGACATTGTTATCATGAAGACTATTTCAATGTTACAACGAATTCTTTAAATTTCTAGCTATCGCATATAAATGTCTTCTATCAATTCTCCATTGAGAAAGTTATTTTAACATCTAATTGGATTATCTCCAAATCCAAAATTTGTGACTATTGCAAAAATTATTTCTATATATATGAAGAATTTACTACTAGCGTGTAGGTTCCTCAGAAATTATTACAGCTTCATAGATACAATGCTTAGCAAATCTTTGTATAAATGCTCAATGATACCATAAACTCTATTCTTCTTCTTAAATATTCGCTTATATAATATGGATTGACTACATGCTAACAAGCAATGGTTCTCGAACAAAGTTTCTCTCAATTGAGTCCAATTCATCCTTAATGGAGACCGTTTATGATTAAGATTCGCTAAAAGTCATTGCTTCATCAAAAGATATAGAATCCACCACTCATTTGTTTATGGGTTAAAACAAAATTTGGCATGTCTATAGAATATGTACATCCATTCATGTAGATTTAGTCTTGAATTTTTCTTCTTCCTGATTATAGGGGTTGCACAATCCATCTACTTCCCTCCAAAGTTCAATGTTTGTCATTAACAAATGCAACATATCAATGACATATTTCATCACCTATTTCTTATCGATTCTATATCATTTTAATTAACTTCTAAGATAAGTTAAAATTTAATTTCTCAACTTCTTGCTCCATTCATCTAGATTCTCAAGGTATCATTGCAACTTTCAATGAGACTGCAAGAATCATGTAAAACCTAGTACACTTTTGATTTTTTTTTACGATAGTTAATAAACATGCACATCAGTTTCTTAAGATGCATGTAGTGTATTCCCATTACTTAAGATAACTCAATTTAGTCTTCTGTCCTTTCATATATCCTAGGACGTTGAATTCATAAATTTGATGAAAATTTAACTCAATGTGTAATTAGTTGTCAACATTACTTCTCTCTTGAATTTTATGGGGACACATTAGTGCCACAATATACATCTTACTACTTTCATCGATGTTTGGTTCTTCCTTTTTGTCACACCAATCTCACTATATAAGGCATCGTAGTAGGCTTACTAATACATTCTTGAATGCAACAATATTTTGGATTTATTTGATTTGAATTCTTCACCTTTATTTGTTCTAAGTATTTTTAATGATTTTCCCAAGTTATTCTCCACTTCTTTTTTATGTATCTTAAAATATTTCAAAGGTTTTTTTTGTCTTTCTTCTTGAGAAAGAGATGAGGGATTACTTGCACAAATCATTATCAAAAGTTATCAACATTGCTTCATAAGAAACACTAAGATAAAGTAGTTCATCTCCTATAACAAACTTCATCACGATGGAAACTTTGTTCTTCACTAAAGGTCAAGGTTCTTATAAAACTTCAAATGTCTTCTTTGGAAACAAATGAATATAAATAAGTTGTCAGCATACTCAAGAATATACGTCATTCAAGATTGTGATGCTACTTCTCAGATTTAGCTTATATGTTCCAATGCCTTCGATGTTTAGATAGGTCTTATTCCTCATATATATATATATATATATATATATATAGACACACACACGCACGCACACACACCATGTTCTCTCTTTTTAAAATATTTGCGTTCTTGTGACTTGAGAGCATTCACATTTTTATGCATGGATGATTGATCATAAATATTTTACTTATCCTTATGTATATCAGAATAAAGATATGGAAGAATCGATTTTATCTAGTAAATTGGAGTTACGCATTGGATACAAACAAGTACTTACAAATCATCACTCGACAATGCATAATCGTGGTTGGCATGTCATTCTTCACAATTCGAGGTGCTCGTTTAACACCCTCATCGTGGGTATGTGCGTTGTTTCTCAATTATTTTTTATTATGGTCTCGTGTATAAAAATTCCTGCGAACTTATCCTTTGTGGATGATTCAAGTCTATCACTTTATTTTTTTTCCTATCTATACAACCCAAATTATGCATGATCAATATATACTCGGATGATGGATTAGAATTGCGGATTGTGGTTCTCAATCATGGCAAAGATCAGGGGTTGAATGCTTCCGATCATTTTATCGTAAATTTAATGTCTTGCAAACTCTTGAATCCCTCCCATAATGGTGAAGTGATCGATGTATTGGGCATACCTAGCTTCGAACAAACACTGCGATCTTCACATCTCTGTTGAAAACTTTTCAAGGGCTTGCAACCCGAGCCACTATTTGCAAAGAGATGATGGTGAACATAATGCCGCACTAATTGATTCATCTTTTACCTACATGCGGAGTTCTGGCTTGTGTTTTTCGATTTGTATATGTTGTTGACACATTTTTGTTTATATATCATACAACTGCTGCTCACGGATAAAGAGGAACGTCCTTGTAAAACGAAATAGATTGTCATCTATATCTCCATACGTAGTAACGATGAAGATATCCAAATATGAAAATCCTTCATAAAAATAGTGCAAAGATCATCTTATCATTTGATTCCAGCGATTCGTGGATATTTCCGACACCTGTTGGGAGTTTTAGGAGGTCTTTAATTTATTGAAGAGGAAGGAGGACTAAAGCCAAATATGTTTATGAATATAGGGTGTAAATCATCATCATGTACATAATGATTGTCTCCTTATTTCCATGCTAAGGTTAAAAGAAAGTGAAACACCAACCATAGACTTAATGCATTTGATGAGGGGAGGTCGCAGGGCATGATTTATAATTAATTGGCTTTCAATCTAAAGAAAGCATATATAGTTATTTATATATTAGTATCGAAGCATGCTTCGTGCAACTGCGATTATTTCTGATGTTGTGCAGTTCCGACGTGATCGATCATGCTAAAATTATCATCTAGTTTTTATTTTATTAAGTTGAAGCTTTGAGATGTTGCCAACTATTGTTTTCAATCTCATATACGAAAAGAAGGGAGCGATCGTATAAGCACATTGTTTTCAAACCTTATTTTTTCCTTCAATTGGAGAAAGCAAAAACTACAGGACCTTCAAAAACCAAAATAGGCGAAATTAGAACATCAAAGCACCGTCATCTGAAAAAACTCGACTCTAATCCATACCTCAAGGGGATATATAGAGAGTTTGAAGTCTCTGAAGCTCAGGAACTAGTGGAGAAGAAACAGGGGTTGTTTTGCAAAAAACACCAAGTCGGATGATATACATAGTATTTATTTTTGCCAAAAATCGGTTTTATAGATTGTGTATTTTCTCAATCTGTCCGTAAAAATAAGCCAAAAGCACATCATTCAACTAATCGCATTTTCAGCCGACTAATCTCACCCTGAGTCGACTACTGGGTTGACTAATCGACTATTCTCGAGAGACTGAGCTGACATTTTGGACTCGATTTTCAGTCGATCAACATTTTTCTCAGTTTTGATCTCCAGTCCACTAATATAAAGGACTAGTCAACTAAATTCCACACTGGAAAAAAAGGCTTACCTTCTACTCATTTTATATCGGCTCGTGTTACTTGCATGTCAGCAATATCTTTGTTATGCCGACTAACCCAAAAGATGCAACGGATAGCTCTTCACTCCAACTTTCATATTTTTCATCGTTGTGCTCACCAAAGTACTTTCAGTAGGCTATTGTCCCAACCAAATGACTAATTTGATTCTCAATCGACCGGCTAAGTTTTTCCTTCCAACTAATTCCGTGCAAAATTTAATATTCTCTTCTAGGTGCTGCCTAAGGCGCCTAACGACTATTTTGACCCCTGAGGCATTTTAAAATAGGATCCTAATGACCATTTGGCAGGATATACAACATAGAATACAATAATACTCATCTAAGTGGAGGACGTTGCTTGAATCTGTGTGCTTTTCAAGCTTGTAAAGTTCCATGTGTTCCCAAGCATCCTTCATCATTCTCGAGCCATTGTCTTGCTCGATATTGTTCGCAAGCTCGTGAATTAAATATCATTGCTACTCATTTATCATCAGCATATTGTAGACAGATACGCGACGTGTGCGTTCGTTTCTCCATAGAGAAGAATTCTTCTCAGGGGGTTGTCCAGACACGGGAGATCGTTAGTGGTTGTGCTACCCTCGATCTAAGTAGCTTGAAAAACAGATGAAAACATCATTGATAGAGCAAAGGGGAAAGCCTACAACGGAGTTTTTACCCTATTTGATTGCGACGCTGAAATCTACATGTGCATGAGTGTTTCAGATTGAGATCCGGTTATTGTAATTAATTAAGTCGATTACCTTGTGAGTACCTTATTTCCTGCCTATTTGGATTTGGATATGGTAAACGATGCCGTACGGGATCATCATATCCAAGTGGACATGTATGCATAACGTTGATGTGCAATTATAATGAAAACAATGTCTTCAATTTATGGAAGCAAGCCATGCATTTCGTGGGCAAGACACGTTAAATTTAGTTTCTCGTATGCATATGGTGACATTTAATTTCTAGTATTCTTTGATGCTTTTTTAATATGAAAATAATTATCCACCAAAAGACTCCAGTACAATTGGAACAACCCATTACGCCGGATAACAATGCTATTTAGGGTGTAATCGAACTTGAAGGCGAGCTCGTTCTCACGTCAATAAATTTGCATAGTATTTTCTTAAGTTTGTTGTCAAAGTGTAGTGTACAATCTCGCATGGACCAATATACTTAGGATCTTGAGATTTTCTTTTACCATCTATGTATGTCGTTGGACTATCCACCAATCTTTATTGTTGATTCGAGGTTGCTACTATTTATGTTCTAATGTAGGCAACTTCCACGACAAGTATTTGATCTTCGCTGTGAAAATAGTGACTGTACTTGGGAGCAAGCGTGCTAAAAGATAACACAAACTTCATACGTCTATATATACATCATAATCTATGCTTGGGTCATTATTCTTAAAAATCCGTGATATTAATTTACCATCCTAATGGTGGGTGCACTCTGTCCTTACCTGGGATTTGTTGATAACGATTACTGTGTTTGTAGTCTCATTTGCGAGCTTTCTTGTCAAATATATATTTCATCGCGGAATGTTTTTCCATCTATCAAGAAATTTATGCCATATAGTTGTTCAAAGATGGCATTTTCGTGCTGGATATAAATTTCCTCTCGAACGATATCGAGGGTTTGGATCCGGAGATGAAGATGGTAAGTTTGCACTGTGCGAATCGATTTTTTAAGTTATATTTGAATGGAAAATCATTCTCAAGGGTAACTTGGGAATTGGGAATCTAATATGGAGGTATACGACCCAAGCACCCTTCCTCGAAAGTGCCTTGTGCACCATTAGCTATTGAGGCTTGGCCAGTGGTTGTGCAACTAAATCGGGCATAACTCTTTGTTCTTGGTTAAGAAAACGAGCCCTTAGTCTTGTCTTCATGAAGTCATGAGTGTCGAGAATAAATTTTCGATGATGCGCACAACGTATGAAATATAAAATATTCCATTGCAGGCGTGCAACGTCTACATGATGGAAACCACGATTCCGTCTAAAGTATTAAGTTGTTTCCACGTTGATTTCTCTCCGAGTGTTGCACCACCAATTCTAGCGGGGGAATTTGGAATATACTTCACTTTCAAAACGTGAATGCCACCATTGAGAGCTCGTAGGTCCAAAAGATCAAACCATTATTAGCTTGCCAACGTTGACATCTCCACGATAAAGAGGAACATGCCAACTCCAAGGCATATAAATACATCACGCCTCTTTTATGGTAGGAGGCAAGTATTTCTCTACTTCTTCTTCTCTTCTTTCCTTTTGTAGAAAAGATGGGGAGAAGTTCTAAGATCTTGGGTTTTGCCTTAATCTTCTTGCTTTTCGTGAGCACCACTTCAGCAGCACGAGTGCTAACAACATACGCATCAGGAGGAGGTGGTGGAGGAGGTGGAGGTGCTGGTACTGGAGGTGGATCTGGGTTCGGATCGGGCTCCGGCTATGGTTCCGGATTCGGAAAGGGTGGAGGAGGAGGAGGAGGTGGTGGTGGAGGCGGGGGAGGTGGCGGCGGTTCTGGAAATGGTATAGGAGCCGGATCGGGATATGGCTCAGGGTATGGCTCCGGTTCTGGATACGGTTTCAGAAAGGGAAGGGGTGGAGCAGGAGGTGGTGGTGGGGGTGGGGGTGAAGGTGGGGGTGCAGCTTCTGGAAATGGTTCCGGATCTGGTTATGGTTTTGGAAAGGGTAGTGGTTTTGGTGGAGCTAAAGGCGATGGGGGTGGGGGTGGTGGAGGAGGTGGTGGTGGTGGAGGTGGTGTAGGTGGCGGTCATGGATCCGGGTATGGATCGGGTTCTGGTGGAGGATTCGGTGGTGGGAAGGGTGTAGGTGGAGGCGGAGGTGGTGGCGGTGGAGGTGGAGGTGGTGGTGCGGGCGTGGGAAGTGGCTCAGGGCATGGCTCTGGTTTTGGATACGGTTTCGTAAAGGGAAGAGGTTCTGGAGGAGGTGGTGGAGGCGGGGGTGCAGCATCTGGAAATGGTTCTGGATCTGGTTTCGGATTCGGAAAGGGAAGTGGTTTTGGTGGAGCTAAAGGTGGTGGGGGTGGACGTGGTGGTGGAGGAGGAGGTGGTGGTGGTGTAGGTGGTGGTCAGGGATCCGGGTATGGAGCTGGTTCGGGTTGAGGATTCGGCGGTGGTAAGGGCGTCGGTGGAGGAGGTGGTGGCGGTGGAGGAGGTGGTGGAGGCGGGTCTAGTGGCTCGGGTCAAGGCTCAGGATCTGGATTTGGCTCTGGAGCTGGGCACGGTAAATCAGGTGGCGGAGGTGGCGGAGGAGGCGGCGGCGGTGGTGGCGGTGGCTCGGCTGCCGGAAATGGTTCAGGCTCCGGATATGGATCTGGATCTGGTTTCGGATATGGTCACACGAAGTAGATGACTCGTGCCTAATCGTCATCTATGTGGGAACATAAAGAAGTCGTTCTTCCATTAATAAGAGTGATCATAAATCCCACTTGTTTCTAATAATTTTATGTATATCGGAATAAAGATATGGAAGAATCGATTTTATCTAGTAAATTGGAGTTACGCATTGGATACAAACAAGTACTTACAAATCATTACTCGACAATGCATAATCGTGGTTGGCATGTCATTCTTCACAATTCGAGGTGCTCGTTTAACACCCTCATCGTGGGTATGCCCGTTGTTTCTCAATTATTTTTTATTATGGTCTCGTGTATAAAAATTCCTGCGAATATATCCTTTGTGGATGATTCAAGTCTATCACTTTATTTTTTTCCTATCTATACAACCCAAATTATGCATGATCAATATATACTCGGATGATGGATTAGAATTGCGGATTGTGGTTCTCAATCATGGCAAAGATCAGGGGTTGAATGCTTCCGATCATTTTATGGTAAATTTATTGTCTTGCAAACTCTTGAATCCCTCCCATGATGGTGAAGTGATCGATGTATTGGGCATACCTAGCTTCGAACAAATGCTGCGATCTTCACATCACTGTTGGAAACTTTTCAAGGGCTTGCAAGCCGAGCCACTATTTGCAAAGAGATGATGGTGAACATAATACCACACTAATTGATTCATCTTTTACCTACTTGCGGAGTTCTGGATTGTGTTTTTCGATTTGTATATGTTGTTGGCACATTTTGTTTATATATCATACAACTGCTGCTCACGGATAAAGAGGAACGTCCTTGTAAAATGAAATAGATTATCATCTATATCTCCATACGTAGTAACGATGAAGATATCCAAATATGAAAATCCTTCATAAAAATATTGCAAAGATCATCTTATCATTGATTCCAGTGATTCGTGGATATTTCTGACACCCGTTGAGAGTTTTAGGAGGTCTTTAATTTATTGAAGAGGAAGGAGGACTAAAACATAATATGTTTATGAATATAGGGCGTAAATCATCATCATGTACATAATGATTGTCTCCTTATGTCCATGCTAAGGTTAAAAGAAAGTGAAACACCAACCATAGACGTAATGCATTTGATGAGGGGAGGTCGTAGGGCATGATTTATAATTAATTGGCTTTTAATCTAAAGAAATCATATATAGTTATTTATATATCAGTATCGAAGCGTGCTTCGTGCAATTGCGATTATTTCTGATGTTGTGTAGTTCCGACGTGATCGATCATGCTAAAATTATCATCTAGTTTTTATTTTATTAAGTTGAAGCTTTGAGATGTTGCCAAGTATTGTTTTCAATCTCATATACGAAAAGAAGGGAGCGATCGTATAAGCACATTGTGTTCAAACCTTATTTTTTCCTTCAATTGGAGAAAGCAAAAACTACAGGACCTTCAAAAACCAACATAAACGGAATTAGAACATCAAAGCACCGTCATCTGAAAAAACTCGACTCTAATCCATACCTCAAAGGGAAATATAGAGAGACTTTGAAGTCTCTGAAGCTCAGGAACTAGTGGAGATGAAACATGGGTTGTTTTGCAAAAATCACCAAGTCGGATGATATACATAGTATTTATTTTTGCCAAAAATCGGTTTTATAGATTGTGTATTTTCTCAATCTGTCCGTAAAAATAAGTCAAAAGCACATCATTCAACTAATCGCATTTTCAGCCGACTAATCTCACCCTGAGTCGACTACTGGGTTGACTAATCGACTATTCTCGAGAGACTGAGCTGACATTTTGGACTCGATTTTCAGTCGATCAACATTTTTCTCATGTCGATTGTTTTGATCTCCAGTCCACTAATATAAAGGACTAGTCAACTAAATTCCGCACTGGAAAAAAAGGCTTACCTTCTACTCATTTTATATCAGCTCGTGTTACTTGCATGTCAGCAATATCTTTGTTATGCCGACTAACCCAAAAGATGCAACGGATAGCTCTTCACTCCAACTTTCATATTTTTCATCGTTGTGCTCACCAAAGTACTTTCAGTAGGCTATTGTCCCAACCAAATGACTAATTTGATTCTCAATCGACCGGCTAAGTTTTTCCTTCCAACTAATTCCATGCAAAATTTAATATTCTCTTCTAGGTGCTGCCTAAGGCGCCTAACGACTATTTTGACCCCTGAGGCATTTTAAAATAGGATCCTAATGACCATTTGGCAGGATATACAACATAGAATACAATAATACTCATCTAAGTGGAGGACGTTGCTTGAATCTGTGTGCTTTTCAAGCTTGTAAAGTTCCATGTGTTCCCAAGCATCCTTCATCATTCTCGAGCCATTGTCTTGCTCGATATTGTTCGCAAGCTCGTGAATTAAATATCATTGCTACTCATTTATCATCAGCATATTGTAGACAGATACGCGACGTGTGCGTTCGTTTCTCCATAGAGAAGAATTCTTCTCAGGGGGTTGTCCAGACACGGGAGATCGTTAGTGGTTGTGCTACCCTCGATCTAAGTAGCTTGAAAAACAGATGAAAACATCATTGATAGAGCAAAGGGGAAAGCCTACAACGGAGTTTTTACCCTATTTGATTGCGACGCTGAAATCTACATGTGCATGAGTGTTTCAGATTGAGATCCGGTTATTGTAATTAATTAAGTCGATTACCTTGTGAGTACCTTATTTCCTGCCTATTTGGATTTGGATATGGTAAACGATGCCGTACGGGATCATCATATCCAAGTGGACATGTATGCATAACGTTGATGTGCAATTATAATGAAAACAATGTCTTCAATTTATGGAAGCAAGCCATGCATTTCGTGGGCAAGACACGTTAAATTTAGTTTCTCGTATGCATATGGTGACATTTAATTTCTAGTATTCTTTGATGCTTTTTTAATATGAAAATAATTATCCACCAAAAGACTCCAGTACAATTGGAACAACCCATTACGCCGGATAACAATGCTATTTAGGGTGTAATCGAACTTGAAGGCGAGCTCGTTCTCACGTCAATAAATTTGCATAGTATTTTCTTAAGTTTGTTGTCAAAGTGTAGTGTACAATCTCGCATGGACCAATATACTTAGGATCTTGAGATTTTCTTTTACCATCTATGTATGTCGTTGGACTATCCACCAATCTTTATTGTTGATTCGAGGTTGCTACTATTTATGTTCTAATGTAGGCAACTTCCACGACAAGTATTTGATCTTCGCTGTGAAAATAGTGACTGTACTTGGGAGCAAGCGTGCTAAAAGATAACACAAACTTCATACGTCTATATATACATCATAATCTATGCTTGGGTCATTATTCTTAAAAATCCGTGATATTAATTTACCATCCTAATGGTGGGTGCACTCTGTCCTTACCTGGGATTTGTTGATAACGATTACTGTGTTTGTAGTCTCATTTGCGAGCTTTCTTGTCAAATATATATTTCATCGCGGAATGTTTTTCCATCTATCAAGAAATTTATGCCATATAGTTGTTCAAAGATGGCATTTTCGTGCTGGATATAAATTTCCTCTCGAACGATATCGAGGGTTTGGATCCGGAGATGAAGATGGTAAGTTTGCACTGTGCGAATCGATTTTTTAAGTTATATTTGAATGGAAAATCATTCTCAAGGGTAACTTGGGAATTGGGAATCTAATATGGAGGTATACGACCCAAGCACCCTTCCTCGAAAGTGCCTTGTGCACCATTAGCTATTGAGGCTTGGCCAGTGGTTGTGCAACTAAATCGGGCATAACTCTTTGTTCTTGGTTAAGAAAACGAGCCCTTAGTCTTGTCTTCATGAAGTCATGAGTGTCGAGAATAAATTTTCGATGATGCGCACAACGTATGAAATATAAAATATTCCATTGCAGGCGTGCAACGTCTACATGATGGAAACCACGATTCCGTCTAAAGTATTAAGTTGTTTCCACGTTGATTTCTCTCCGAGTGTTGCACCACCAATTCTAGCGGGGGAATTTGGAATATACTTCACTTTCAAAACGTGAATGCCACCATTGAGAGCTCGTAGGTCCAAAAGATCAAACCATTATTAGCTTGCCAACGTTGACATCTCCACGATAAAGAGGAACATGCCAACTCCAAGGCATATAAATACATCACGCCTCTTTTATGGTAGGAGGCAAGTATTTCTCTACTTCTTCTTCTCTTCTTTCCTTTTGTAGAAAAGATGGGGAGAAGTTCTAAGATCTTGGGTTTTGCCTTAATCTTCTTGCTTTTCGTGAGCACCACTTCAGCAGCACGAGTGCTAACAACATACGCATCAGGAGGAGGTGGTGGAGGAGGTGGAGGTGCTGGTACTGGAGGTGGATCTGGGTTCGGATCGGGCTCCGGCTATGGTTCCGGATTCGGAAAGGGTGGAGGAGGAGGAGGAGGTGGTGGTGGAGGCGGGGGAGGTGGCGGCGGTTCTGGAAATGGTATAGGAGCCGGATCGGGATATGGCTCAGGGTATGGCTCCGGTTCTGGATACGGTTTCAGAAAGGGAAGGGGTGGAGCAGGAGGTGGTGGTGGGGGTGGGGGTGAAGGTGGGGGTGCAGCTTCTGGAAATGGTTCCGGATCTGGTTATGGTTTTGGAAAGGGTAGTGGTTTTGGTGGAGCTAAAGGCGATGGGGGTGGGGGTGGTGGAGGAGGTGGTGGTGGTGGAGGTGGTGTAGGTGGCGGTCATGGATCCGGGTATGGATCGGGTTCTGGTGGAGGATTCGGTGGTGGGAAGGGTGTAGGTGGAGGCGGAGGTGGTGGCGGTGGAGGTGGAGGTGGTGGTGCGGGCGTGGGAAGTGGCTCAGGGCATGGCTCTGGTTTTGGATACGGTTTCGTAAAGGGAAGAGGTTCTGGAGGAGGTGGTGGAGGCGGGGGTGCAGCATCTGGAAATGGTTCTGGATCTGGTTTCGGATTCGGAAAGGGAAGTGGTTTTGGTGGAGCTAAAGGTGGTGGGGGTGGACGTGGTGGTGGAGGAGGAGGTGGTGGTGGTGTAGGTGGTGGTCAGGGATCCGGGTATGGAGCTGGTTCGGGTTGAGGATTCGGCGGTGGTAAGGGCGTCGGTGGAGGAGGTGGTGGCGGTGGAGGAGGTGGTGGAGGCGGGTCTAGTGGCTCGGGTCAAGGCTCAGGATCTGGATTTGGCTCTGGAGCTGGGCACGGTAAATCAGGTGGCGGAGGTGGCGGAGGAGGCGGCGGCGGTGGTGGCGGTGGCTCGGCTGCCGGAAATGGTTCAGGCTCCGGATATGGATCTGGATCTGGTTTCGGATATGGTCACACGAAGTAGATGACTCGTGCCTAATCGTCATCTATGTGGGAACATAAAGAAGTCGTTCTTCCATTAATAAGAGTGATCATAAATCCCACTTGTTTCTAATAATTTTATGTATATCGGAATAAAGATATGGAAGAATCGATTTTATCTAGTAAATTGGAGTTACGCATTGGATACAAACAAGTACTTACAAATCATTACTCGACAATGCATAATCGTGGTTGGCATGTCATTCTTCACAATTCGAGGTGCTCGTTTAACACCCTCATCGTGGGTATGCCCGTTGTTTCTCAATTATTTTTTATTATGGTCTCGTGTATAAAAATTCCTGCGAATATATCCTTTGTGGATGATTCAAGTCTATCACTTTATTTTTTTCCTATCTATACAACCCAAATTATGCATGATCAATATATACTCGGATGATGGATTAGAATTGCGGATTGTGGTTCTCAATCATGGCAAAGATCAGGGGTTGAATGCTTCCGATCATTTTATGGTAAATTTATTGTCTTGCAAACTCTTGAATCCCTCCCATGATGGTGAAGTGATCGATGTATTGGGCATACCTAGCTTCGAACAAATGCTGCGATCTTCACATCACTGTTGGAAACTTTTCAAGGGCTTGCAAGCCGAGCCACTATTTGCAAAGAGATGATGGTGAACATAATACCACACTAATTGATTCATCTTTTACCTACTTGCGGAGTTCTGGATTGTGTTTTTCGATTTGTATATGTTGTTGGCACATTTTGTTTATATATCATACAACTGCTGCTCACGGATAAAGAGGAACGTCCTTGTAAAATGAAATAGATTATCATCTATATCTCCATACGTAGTAACGATGAAGATATCCAAATATGAAAATCCTTCATAAAAATATTGCAAAGATCATCTTATCATTGATTCCAGTGATTCGTGGATATTTCTGACACCCGTTGAGAGTTTTAGGAGGTCTTTAATTTATTGAAGAGGAAGGAGGACTAAAACATAATATGTTTATGAATATAGGGCGTAAATCATCATCATGTACATAATGATTGTCTCCTTATGTCCATGCTAAGGTTAAAAGAAAGTGAAACACCAACCATAGACGTAATGCATTTGATGAGGGGAGGTCGTAGGGCATGATTTATAATTAATTGGCTTTTAATCTAAAGAAATCATATATAGTTATTTATATATCAGTATCGAAGCGTGCTTCGTGCAATTGCGATTATTTCTGATGTTGTGTAGTTCCGACGTGATCGATCATGCTAAAATTATCATCTAGTTTTTATTTTATTAAGTTGAAGCTTTGAGATGTTGCCAAGTATTGTTTTCAATCTCATATACGAAAAGAAGGGAGCGATCGTATAAGCACATTGTGTTCAAACCTTATTTTTTCCTTCAATTGGAGAAAGCAAAAACTACAGGACCTTCAAAAACCAACATAAACGGAATTAGAACATCAAAGCACCGTCATCTGAAAAAACTCGACTCTAATCCATACCTCAAAGGGAAATATAGAGAGACTTTGAAGTCTCTGAAGCTCAGGAACTAGTGGAGATGAAACATGGGTTGTTTTGCAAAAATCACCAAGTCGGATGATATACATAGTATTTATTTTTGCCAAAAATCGGTTTTATAGATTGTGTATTTTCTCAATCTGTCCGTAAAAATAAGTCAAAAGCACATCATTCAACTAATCGCATTTTCAGCCGACTAATCTCACCCTGAGTCGACTACTGGGTTGACTAATCGACTATTCTCGAGAGACTGAGCTGACATTTTGGACTCGATTTTCAGTCGATCAACATTTTTCTCATGTCGATTGTTTTGATCTCCAGTCCACTAATATAAAGGACTAGTCAACTAAATTCCGCACTGGAAAAAAAGGCTTACCTTCTACTCATTTTATATCAGCTCGTGTTACTTGCATGTCAGCAATATCTTTGTTATGCCGACTAACCCAAAAGATGCAACGGATAGCTCTTCACTCCAACTTTCATATTTTTCATCGTTGTGCTCACCAAAGTACTTTCAGTAGGCTATTGTCCCAACCAAATGACTAATTTGATTCTCAATCGACCGGCTAAGTTTTTCCTTCCAACTAATTCCATGCAAAATTTAATATTCTCTTCTAGGTGCTGCCTAAGGCGCCTAACGACTATTTTGACCCCTGAGGCATTTTAAAATAGGATCCTAATGACCATTTGGCAGGATATACAACATAGAATACAATAATACTCATCTAAGTGGAGGACGTTGCTTGAATCTGTGTGCTTTTCAAGCTTGTAAAGTTCCATGTGTTCCCAAGCATCCTTCATCATTCTCGAGCCATTGTCTTGCTCGATATTGTTCGCAAGCTCGTGAATTAAATATCATTGCTACTCATTTATCATCAGCATATTGTAGACAGATACGCGACGTGTGCGTTCGTTTCTCCATAGAGAAGAATTCTTCTCAGGGGGTTGTCCAGACACGGGAGATCGTTAGTGGTTGTGCTACCCTCGATCTAAGTAGCTTGAAAAACAGATGAAAACATCATTGATAGAGCAAAGGGGAAAGCCTACAACGGAGTTTTTACCCTATTTGATTGCGACGCTGAAATCTACATGTGCATGAGTGTTTCAGATTGAGATCCGGTTATTGTAATTAATTAAGTCGATTACCTTGTGAGTACCTTATTTCCTGCCTATTTGGATTTGGATATGGTAAACGATGCCGTACGGGATCATCATATCCAAGTGGACATGTATGCATAACGTTGATGTGCAATTATAATGAAAACAATGTCTTCAATTTATGGAAGCAAGCCATGCATTTCGTGGGCAAGACACGTTAAATTTAGTTTCTCGTATGCATATGGTGACATTTAATTTCTAGTATTCTTTGATGCTTTTTTAATATGAAAATAATTATCCACCAAAAGACTCCAGTACAATTGGAACAACCCATTACGCCGGATAACAATGCTATTTAGGGTGTAATCGAACTTGAAGGCGAGCTCGTTCTCACGTCAATAAATTTGCATAGTATTTTCTTAAGTTTGTTGTCAAAGTGTAGTGTACAATCTCGCATGGACCAATATACTTAGGATCTTGAGATTTTCTTTTACCATCTATGTATGTCGTTGGACTATCCACCAATCTTTATTGTTGATTCGAGGTTGCTACTATTTATGTTCTAATGTAGGCAACTTCCACGACAAGTATTTGATCTTCGCTGTGAAAATAGTGACTGTACTTGGGAGCAAGCGTGCTAAAAGATAACACAAACTTCATACGTCTATATATACATCATAATCTATGCTTGGGTCATTATTCTTAAAAATCCGTGATATTAATTTACCATCCTAATGGTGGGTGCACTCTGTCCTTACCTGGGATTTGTTGATAACGATTACTGTGTTTGTAGTCTCATTTGCGAGCTTTCTTGTCAAATATATATTTCATCGCGGAATGTTTTTCCATCTATCAAGAAATTTATGCCATATAGTTGTTCAAAGATGGCATTTTCGTGCTGGATATAAATTTCCTCTCGAACGATATCGAGGGTTTGGATCCGGAGATGAAGATGGTAAGTTTGCACTGTGCGAATCGATTTTTTAAGTTATATTTGAATGGAAAATCATTCTCAAGGGTAACTTGGGAATTGGGAATCTAATATGGAGGTATACGACCCAAGCACCCTTCCTCGAAAGTGCCTTGTGCACCATTAGCTATTGAGGCTTGGCCAGTGGTTGTGCAACTAAATCGGGCATAACTCTTTGTTCTTGGTTAAGAAAACGAGCCCTTAGTCTTGTCTTCATGAAGTCATGAGTGTCGAGAATAAATTTTCGATGATGCGCACAACGTATGAAATATAAAATATTCCATTGCAGGCGTGCAACGTCTACATGATGGAAACCACGATTCCGTCTAAAGTATTAAGTTGTTTCCACGTTGATTTCTCTCCGAGTGTTGCACCACCAATTCTAGCGGGGGAATTTGGAATATACTTCACTTTCAAAACGTGAATGCCACCATTGAGAGCTCGTAGGTCCAAAAGATCAAACCATTATTAGCTTGCCAACGTTGACATCTCCACGATAAAGAGGAACATGCCAACTCCAAGGCATATAAATACATCACGCCTCTTTTATGGTAGGAGGCAAGTATTTCTCTACTTCTTCTTCTCTTCTTTCCTTTTGTAGAAAAGATGGGGAGAAGTTCTAAGATCTTGGGTTTTGCCTTAATCTTCTTGCTTTTCGTGAGCACCACTTCAGCAGCACGAGTGCTAACAACATACGCATCAGGAGGAGGTGGTGGAGGAGGTGGAGGTGCTGGTACTGGAGGTGGATCTGGGTTCGGATCGGGCTCCGGCTATGGTTCCGGATTCGGAAAGGGTGGAGGAGGAGGAGGAGGTGGTGGTGGAGGCGGGGGAGGTGGCGGCGGTTCTGGAAATGGTATAGGAGCCGGATCGGGATATGGCTCAGGGTATGGCTCCGGTTCTGGATACGGTTTCAGAAAGGGAAGGGGTGGAGCAGGAGGTGGTGGTGGGGGTGGGGGTGAAGGTGGGGGTGCAGCTTCTGGAAATGGTTCCGGATCTGGTTATGGTTTTGGAAAGGGTAGTGGTTTTGGTGGAGCTAAAGGCGATGGGGGTGGGGGTGGTGGAGGAGGTGGTGGTGGTGGAGGTGGTGTAGGTGGCGGTCATGGATCCGGGTATGGATCGGGTTCTGGTGGAGGATTCGGTGGTGGGAAGGGTGTAGGTGGAGGCGGAGGTGGTGGCGGTGGAGGTGGAGGTGGTGGTGCGGGCGTGGGAAGTGGCTCAGGGCATGGCTCTGGTTTTGGATACGGTTTCGTAAAGGGAAGAGGTTCTGGAGGAGGTGGTGGAGGCGGGGGTGCAGCATCTGGAAATGGTTCTGGATCTGGTTTCGGATTCGGAAAGGGAAGTGGTTTTGGTGGAGCTAAAGGTGGTGGGGGTGGACGTGGTGGTGGAGGAGGAGGTGGTGGTGGTGTAGGTGGTGGTCAGGGATCCGGGTATGGAGCTGGTTCGGGTTGAGGATTCGGCGGTGGTAAGGGCGTCGGTGGAGGAGGTGGTGGCGGTGGAGGAGGTGGTGGAGGCGGGTCTAGTGGCTCGGGTCAAGGCTCAGGATCTGGATTTGGCTCTGGAGCTGGGCACGGTAAATCAGGTGGCGGAGGTGGCGGAGGAGGCGGCGGCGGTGGTGGCGGTGGCTCGGCTGCCGGAAATGGTTCAGGCTCCGGATATGGATCTGGATCTGGTTTCGGATATGGTCACACGAAGTAGATGACTCGTGCCTAATCGTCATCTATGTGGGAACATAAAGAAGTCGTTCTTCCATTAATAAGAGTGATCATAAATCCCACTTGTTTCTAATAATTTTATGTATATCGGAATAAAGATATGGAAGAATCGATTTTATCTAGTAAATTGGAGTTACGCATTGGATACAAACAAGTACTTACAAATCATTACTCGACAATGCATAATCGTGGTTGGCATGTCATTCTTCACAATTCGAGGTGCTCGTTTAACACCCTCATCGTGGGTATGCCCGTTGTTTCTCAATTATTTTTTATTATGGTCTCGTGTATAAAAATTCCTGCGAATATATCCTTTGTGGATGATTCAAGTCTATCACTTTATTTTTTTCCTATCTATACAACCCAAATTATGCATGATCAATATATACTCGGATGATGGATTAGAATTGCGGATTGTGGTTCTCAATCATGGCAAAGATCAGGGGTTGAATGCTTCCGATCATTTTATGGTAAATTTATTGTCTTGCAAACTCTTGAATCCCTCCCATGATGGTGAAGTGATCGATGTATTGGGCATACCTAGCTTCGAACAAATGCTGCGATCTTCACATCACTGTTGGAAACTTTTCAAGGGCTTGCAAGCCGAGCCACTATTTGCAAAGAGATGATGGTGAACATAATACCACACTAATTGATTCATCTTTTACCTACTTGCGGAGTTCTGGATTGTGTTTTTCGATTTGTATATGTTGTTGGCACATTTTGTTTATATATCATACAACTGCTGCTCACGGATAAAGAGGAACGTCCTTGTAAAATGAAATAGATTATCATCTATATCTCCATACGTAGTAACGATGAAGATATCCAAATATGAAAATCCTTCATAAAAATATTGCAAAGATCATCTTATCATTGATTCCAGTGATTCGTGGATATTTCTGACACCCGTTGAGAGTTTTAGGAGGTCTTTAATTTATTGAAGAGGAAGGAGGACTAAAACATAATATGTTTATGAATATAGGGCGTAAATCATCATCATGTACATAATGATTGTCTCCTTATGTCCATGCTAAGGTTAAAAGAAAGTGAAACACCAACCATAGACGTAATGCATTTGATGAGGGGAGGTCGTAGGGCATGATTTATAATTAATTGGCTTTTAATCTAAAGAAATCATATATAGTTATTTATATATCAGTATCGAAGCGTGCTTCGTGCAATTGCGATTATTTCTGATGTTGTGTAGTTCCGACGTGATCGATCATGCTAAAATTATCATCTAGTTTTTATTTTATTAAGTTGAAGCTTTGAGATGTTGCCAAGTATTGTTTTCAATCTCATATACGAAAAGAAGGGAGCGATCGTATAAGCACATTGTGTTCAAACCTTATTTTTTCCTTCAATTGGAGAAAGCAAAAACTACAGGACCTTCAAAAACCAACATAAACGGAATTAGAACATCAAAGCACCGTCATCTGAAAAAACTCGACTCTAATCCATACCTCAAAGGGATATATAGAGAGACTTTGAAGTCTCTGAAGCTCAGGAACTAGTGGAGATGAAACATGGGTTGTTTTGCAAAAATCACCGAGTCGGATGATATACATAGTATTTATTTTTGCCAAAAATCGGTTTTATAGATTGTGTATTTTCTCAATCTGTCCGTAAAAATAAGTCAAAAGCACATCATTCAACTAATCGCATTTTCAGCCGACTAATCTCACCCTGAGTCGACTACTGGGTTGACTAATCGACTATTCTCGAGAGACTGAGCTGACATTTTGGACTCGATTTTCAGTCGATCAACATTTTTCTCATGTCGATTGTTTTGATCTCCAGTCCACTAATATAAAGGACTAGTCAACTAAATTCCGCACTGGAAAAAAAGGCTTACCTTCTACTCATTTTATATCGGCTCGTGTTACTTGCATGTCAGCAATATCTTTGTTATGCCGACTAACCCAAAAGATGCAACGGATAGCTCTTCACTCCAACTTTCATATTTTTCATCGTTGTGCTCACCAAAGTACTTTCAGTAGGCTATTGTCCCAACCAAATGACTAATTTGATTCTCAATCGACCGGCTAAGTTTTTCCTTCCAACTAATTCCGTGCAAAATTTAATATTCTCTTCTAGGTGCTGCCTAAGGCGCCTAACGACTATTTTGACCCCTGAGGCATTTTAAAATAGGATCCTAATGACCATTTGGCAGGATATACAACATAGAATACAATAATACTCATCTAAGTGGAGGACGTTGCTTGAATCTGTGTGCTTTTCAAGCTTGTAAAGTTCCATGTGTTCCCAAGCATCCTTCATCATTCTCGAGCCATTGTCTTGCTCGATATTGTTCGCAAGCTCGTGAATTAAATATCATTGCTACTCATTTATCATCAGCATATTGTAGACAGATACGCGACGTGTGCGTTCGTTTCTCCATAGAGAAGAATTCTTCTCAGGGGGTTGTCCAGACACGGGAGATCGTTAGTGGTTGTGCTACCCTCGATCTAAGTAGCTTGAAAAACAGATGAAAACATCATTGATAGAGCAAAGGGGAAAGCCTACAACGGAGTTTTTACCCTATTTGATTGCGACGCTGAAATCTACATGTGCATGAGTGTTTCAGATTGAGATCCGGTTATTGTAATTAATTAAGTCGATTACCTTGTGAGTACCTTATTTCCTGCCTATTTGGATTTGGATATGGTAAACGATGCCGTACGGGATCATCATATCCAAGTGGACATGTATGCATAACGTTGATGTGCAATTATAATGAAAACAATGTCTTCAATTTATGGAAGCAAGCCATGCATTTCGTGGGCAAGACACGTTAAATTTAGTTTCTCGTATGCATATGGTGACATTTAATTTCTAGTATTCTTTGATGCTTTTTTAATATGAAAATAATTATCCACCAAAATACTCCAATACAATTGGAACAACCCATTACGCCGGATAACTATGCTATTTAGGGTGTAATCGGACTTGAAGGCGAGCTCGTTCTCACGTCAACAAATTTGCATAGTATTTTCTTAAGTTTGTTGTCAAAGTGTAGTGTACAATCTCGCATCGACCAATATACTTAGGATCTTGAGATTTTCTTTTACCATCTTTATATGTCGTTGGACTATCCACCAATCTTTATTGTTGATTCGAGGTAGCTACTATTTATGTTCTAATGTAGGCAACTTCCACGACAAGTATTTGATCTTCGCCGTGAAAATAGTGACTGTACTTGGGAGCAAGCGTGCTAAAAGATAACACAAACTTCATACGTCTATATATACATCATAATCTATGCTTGGGTCATTATTCTTAAAAATCCGTGATATTAATTTACCATCCTAATGGTGGGTGCACTCTGTCCTTACCTGGGATTTGTTGTTAACGATTACTGTGTTTGTAGTCTCATTTGCGAGCTTTCTTGGCAAATATATATTTCATCGCGGAATGTTTTTCCATCTATCAATGAATTTATGCCATATAGTTGTTCAAAGATGGCATTTTCGTGCTGGATATAAATTTCCTCTCGAACGATATCGAGGGTTTGGATTCCCGGAGATGAAGATGGTAAGTTTGCACTGTGCGAATCGATTTTTTAAGTTATATTTGAATGGAAAATCATTCTCAAGGGTAACTTGGGAATTGGGAATCTAATATGGAGGTATACGACCCAAGCACCCTTCCTCGGAAGTGCCTTGTGCACCATTAGCTATTGAGGCTTGGCCAGTGGTTGTGCAACTAAATCGGGCATAACTCTTTGTTCTTGGTTAAGAAAACGAGCCCTTAGTCTTGCCTTCATGAAGTCATGAGTGTCGAGAATAAATTTTCGATGATGTGCACAATGTATGCAATATAAAATATTCCATTGCAGGCGTGCAACGTCTACATGATGGAAACCACGATTCCGTCTAAAGTATCAAGTTGTTTCCACGTTGATTTCTCTCCGAGTGTTGCACCACCAATTCTAGCGGGGGAATTTGGATTATACTTCACTTTCAAAACGTGAATGCCACCATTGAGAGCTCGTAGGTCCAAAAGATCAAACCATTATTAGCTTGCCAACGTTGACATCTCCGCGATAAAGAGGAACATGCCAACTCCAAGGCATATAAATACATAACGCCTCTTTTATGGTAGGAGGCAAGTATTTATCTACTTCTTCTTCTCTTCTTTCCTTTTGTTGAAAAGATGGGGAGAAGTTCTAAGATCTTGGGTTTTGCCTTAATCTTCTTGCTTTTCGTGAGCACCACTTCAGCAGCACGAGTGCTAACAACATACGCATCAGGAGGATGTGGTGGAGGAGGTGGAGGTGCCGGTACTGGAGGTGGATCTGGGTTCGGATCGGGCTCCGGCTACGGTTCCGGATTCGGAAAGGGTGGAGGAGGAGGTGGTGGTGGTGGAGGCGGGGGAGGTGGCGGCGGTTCTGGAAAGGGTATAGGAGCCGGATCGGGATATGGCTCAGGGTATGGCTCCGGTTCTGGATACGGTTTCGGAAAGGGAAGAGGTGGAGCAGGAGGTGGTGGTGGGGGTGGGGGTGGAGGTGGGGGTGCAGCTTCTGGAAATGGTTCCGGATCTGGTTATGGTTTTGGAAAGGGTAGTGGTTTTGGTGGAGCTAAAGGCGGAGGGGGTGGGGGTGGTGGAGGAGGTGGTGGTGGTGGGGGTGGTGTAGGTGGCGGTCATGGATCCGGGTATGGATCGGGTTCTGGTGGAGGATTCGGTGGTGGGAAGGGTGTAGGTGGAGGCGGAGGTGGTGGCGGTGGAGGTGGAGGTGCTGGTGCGGGCGCGGGAAGTGGCTCAGGGCATGGCTCTGGTTCTGGATACGGTTTCGGAAAGGGAAGAGGTGCCGGAGGAGGTGGTGGAGGGGGTGGTGGTGGAGGCGGGGGTGCAGCTTCTGGAAATGGTTCTGGATCTGGTTTCGGATTCGGAAAGGGAAGTGGTTTTGGTGGAGCTAAAGGTGGTGGGGGTGGAGGTGGTGGAGGAGGAGGAGGTGGTGGTGGTGTAGGTGGTGGTCAGGGATCCGGGTATGGAGCTGGTTCGGGTGGAGGATTCGGCGGTGGTAAGGGCGTCGGTGGAGGAGGTGGTGGCGGTGGAGGAGGTGGTGGAGGCGGGTCTAGTGGCTCGGGTCAAGGCTCAGGATCTGGATTTGGCTCTGGAGCTGGGTACGGTAAATCAGGTGGCGGAGGTGGCGGAGGAGGAGGCGGCGGTGGTGGCGGTGGCTCGGCTGCCGGAAATGGTTCAGGCTCCGGATATGGATCTGGATCTGGTTTCGGATATGGTCACACGAAGTAGATGACTCGTGCCTAATCGTCATCTACGTGGGAACATAAAGAAGTCGTTCTTCCATTAATAAGAGTGATCATAAATCCCACTTGTTTCTAATAATTTTATGTATATCGGAATAAAGATATGGAAGAATCGATTTTATCTAGTAAATTGGAGTTACGCATTGGATACAAACAAGTACTTACAAATCATCACTCGACAATGCATAATCATGGTTGGCATGTCATTCTTCACAATTCGAGGTGCTCGTTTAACACCCTCATCGTGGGTATGCGCGTTGTTTCTCAATTATTTTTTATTATTGTCTCGTGTATAAAAATTCCTGCGAATATATCCTTTGTGGATGATTCAAGTCTATCACTTTATTTTGTTTCCTATCTATACAACCCAAATTATGCATGATCAATATATACTCGGATGATGGATTAGAATTGCGGATTGTGGTTCTCAATCATGGCAAAGATCAGGGGTTGAATGCTTCAGATCATTTTATCGTAAATTTAATGTCTTGCAAACTCTTGAATCCCTCCCATAATGGTGAAGTGATCGATGTATTGGGCATACCTAGCTTCGAACAAACATTGCGATCTTCACATCTCTGTTGAAAACTTTTCAAGGGCTTGCAACCCGAGCCACTATTTGCAAAAGAGATGATGGTGAACATAATGCCACACTAAGTGATTCATCTTTTACCTACCTGTGGAGTTCTGATGAATACTCATTCATCACTCTTTATTCTTATATTTTAGCTACAAAAACCTTTGCAAATGCATGTATATATTTGTAAATATAAATAATTACCAAAAAGCATGCATGGTGTAAAAAGTAATAATTAGCATGTTTTTGTGCAAAAATAAAAGAATAAAGATTAAAAAGAAAAAGAGGAAATATTTAGAATAAATATTGAGCAACCTAACCCAAGGGAGGGCTCAGCATGGGCCTGACCGCATAAAAGCCAAAGTAGAGGGAGATATGGGCTCATGTGTGTAAATATATTTGTAAATAAAATAAAAATATTTTCCTCTAAAAAAATAGAAGAAAATGACTTTATATATTGTGTATATATTTATTATAAAAATCAAAACAAAAATAGAAAAAAAAATCAAAAAGAAAATAAAAATAGAACACTTGTACATAGTCACCATGAACATAGCTCATTTACCTATATTTATTTCACCTTATACATAAATAAAATTAATTTTTATAAAATTTGTATATATTCTACTTTTTATGTTGTAAATAAATAAAATAAAAACCATTAAAAAAACAAAATAAAAATCACAAAATTAAAAACCAAAAATCACATTGTACATATACCTTGTATATAAGTAAATAATAAAAATAAAATAAAAATACCCTTTTATTCCTAATTTTATACTATAAATAAATAAAATATAAAATAGGAATAAAAATGCACAAAAATAACAAATTAAAAATCAAAAATTAAAAAGACATATTGTATATATACCTATATATCGCTATATAGTGTAAATACCTTATTTTATTTTGAAAAATTAATTAAAAATCACCAAAAAACAGAAAAAATTAAAACAAAAATATTTCATGTTTTGAGTTTTTAATAAATCGGCCATTTACTATTTTTAATTGAATTTCTAAATGATTTACAAATGGCAGCCTCCCATTGGTCCACGGGGATGTTGACCGCCCGGTCAACTCCCCCCCTAGGACCACCTCCCACGGGTATTAGGCGGGCGACCTGACTTCTCCTTATTTTGGCGCCTAAACCCGACCACCTCGCACCTAAACCCAGGGTCCTAATCACTCGCCCATCATCCGGGAACCTCGCCCGATATCATGCCTAGGGATCCGTGCTCCATCGAGCCGGACCCGAGCCCTTCTTCCCGGACCTTCCACCGTATAAAGGCTGAGCTCCGCCACCTCATTTCCCATCTTTGGCTCATTTGTTCACCACCCAGTGACCTCCACCGTCTTGTCGAGAGTGACAGCTCACTCCAGAGGGTGTTGCAGCGAGGAGGGAGCAAGGAGACATCGATCCGACGAGCTTCCGACGCCGAGCGCCGCCAGGAGGAAGCGCCAGAGCCTCGGGCCACGACGTCCCGTGAGGCAAGGACCCATAGCTACCTAAGCTCATCCCCAGTCGATCCCTCCACCCAGGCAGCTTAGATTCTTCTTCCTTTTCTTTAATTTTCGATTAGCCCCAAATCTCATCGTCGCCGACCATCATCGATCGGCCATCTCCCCCTTCCGTTCGATCATCGGAAACCCCATCACGTTCGCCCTTCCTCCGCGCACCTTCTCCGCCCATCCATTCAACCCAGCTCGCACAGGAGCTGGGGTCTCGAGCTCCTCCGCCGTCGCATCGCCGGAGCTCGACCACCACGCCTCACCGTTCACGCTCACCACGTCTAACTGGGTCGAGGCAACTTGCCCTCAACCCGCGAGTTTGCTGGTGCTCTTTGCAGGGACATCCGAGCCCATCTGAGGGCTTGGACCATCTGGTACAGCAGCTTCGCCTCCGCCGGACTCTCCAGAGCTCCTCGGAGCTCCATTGAGTCATCGGAGGTCATCATCGGACGCGGAAGGCCACAGCGGTTCATCTCCGATCATCAGGGTCTCGCGAGGAGGCCGGGAGCGCGCGCAGCGGGCCGGCGAAGGTTGCCGGCCATCACTTCCTCCAGGACCTCCAGATACCGTCGGATCCCCTTCGACCTCCAGTTCGCATCTGAACCGTTCATCTGAGGAGCCACCGTCATCGTCAGATCCTTGGAGGAGCGATCCGCACCGTTCGTTCGCCGAGGTCAAGCCACAACGCCTCTCCACCGTTTGATCCCCCATGTGGCTTCGCCTCGGCCGTTCGATCAACATCGAGGAGTCTTGCGTTGGGCGCCACCCCTTCCCAACCGTAGATCATCACACGTGGCGCCCATCCGACGGCCTCTTAATAAAAGGGTAATTTATCCCTTAGGCCCTTCCGTTTATTTTATTTCGCATTTAGTCCTGTAAATACTATAGTTAGTTTTTTTTATTTGGTACATTTGCACTTTGGACCCTGTCTGTTTCTATATTTGCATGTATGCCCCTGTTTGTAGTGTAGTGATGAATACCTATTCATCACTCTTTATTCTTATATTTTAGCTACAAAAACCTATGCAAATGCATGTAGATATGTGTAAATAGGAATAATTAGCAAAAGCATGCATTGTGTAAAAACTTATAATTAGCATGTTTTTGTGCAAAAATAAAAGAATAAAGATGAAAAAGAAAAAGAGGGAAATATTTAGAATAAATATTGAGCAACCTAACCCAAGGGAGGGCTCAGTATGGGCCTGACCGCATAAAAGCCAAAGTAGAGGGAGATAGGGGCTCATGTGTAAATATCTATATAAATAAATAAAATTATGTTTTCCTCACCCAAAAATATGCTTAATAATATTTGTATATATTTAGAAAATATTAAAAACAAAATAAAAATTTGAAAATCAAAAAGTTCAAAAATGCCCTTTCACCATGTACATAGACCATACTCCTATATTTATTTGACCTTATAAATAAATAAAATTATTTTCTAAACTTTTTGTAAATATTCTATGTTATATATTGTAAATACATAAAATAAAAAAAATCAAAACAAAAATCAAATAAAAATAACAAAATTAAAATAACAAAAATATATTGTACATATGCCATGTATATAGTTGTACATAACTATTTATTTCACCTATGTATATAAATAATAAAAACAAAATAAAAATACCCTTTTATTCCTCATTTTATTCAATAAATAAATAAAATATAAAATAGGAATAAAATTGTACAAAAATAATAATTAAAAATCAAAAATAAAAAATCTACCTAATGTACATATACCTATATATAGCTACATAGTGTAAATACCTCATTTTTATTTCCAAAAATTAATTAAAAATCACCAAAAAAATAGAAAAAAATAAAATAAAAATATTTTGTGTTTTAAGTTTTTGCTAATTCCACCGTTATCTAGCCTAAAATAAATAAACAAAAATAAAATACGTGGCAGTTTCCCATTGGTCCACGGGGAATGTTGACCCCCGGTCAACTCCCCCCGCGGACCCTCTTCTCTCGCGGATCAGGCTGTCGACCCGATTTCTCCGATTTTTCCATGCCTGATCCGCCCGCCATTTGCGTAAACCCCGGGTCCTAATTCTTCTTCTTGCATCCGAGACCAATGCCCGGGGGATTGCATCGGGGTCCGCGCTCCATGCTGCCCTACCCGACCAGCCTTAGTCGGGTCTGCACCCATATATATCTCGAGCTCCGCCACCTTCAATCGGTATCTTTGGCTAATCCGTTCCACCCCCAGCTCACTCCAGTACCCGAGCGTGAGTGACAGCTCGCTCCAGGTGCCGTCGCAGCGAGGAGAGGGGCCGGATACCACTGATCCGGCGAGTCAGCACCGCCGTGCTCCGCCCAGAGCAGGAGCTCGAGCCTCGGACCGAGACGACCCTTGAGGCCACGACCAGGAGCTCCCCCAGCTCCAGCATAGTCTCCTCGACCACCCAGGTAGACCCTTCGCTCCTCTATTTAGTCTAATTTCCATTTTGCCCCAAATCGCTCCGTCCCCGTTCTTCGTCGATTCCGACCACCTCGCGCACCCATTCGATCATCGGAATCCATATCCATCTCCGCCTCCCACCCCGCGCACCTTCTCCGCCCCTCCATTCAACCCAGCTCGCACAGGAGCTGGGATTCGAATCCCCTCGCCGTCGCTTCGCCGGGGTTCGTCCGCACCGACGCACAGACCACCTCCACGACACCTAACCGGGTCGAGGCATTTTGCCCTCGACCCGCGAAGCTTCTGAGCCTTTTTGCAGGACCAGAGGAGGCTATCTGAGGCCTCCCGACATTCAGACAGGAGCTTCTCCTCCGCCGACCTCGCCGAAGCTCTCCAGGGCTCGGCTGGGTCATCGGAGCCTACCATTAGCCGCGGAGCTTCAGTGCGGAGCTTCTCCGATCTCCAGGAGCGGCACACGAGGACCACAGCGCTCGCACGAGGCCGGCGAAAGTCGCCGGCGACCAGTTCTTCCTGGATCCTCCCGGACCGTTGATAGTGCCTCCTCGCCCCAGGTGTGATCTGAGCCGTCCATCTGCGGAGTTGTCTTGAGCGTCCGATCTGAGGAGACGCCATCTGGAGCGCCCACCAGCCGTACCCGTCAGATCAGCCACGTGGAGCGCATCCGACGGCCCCGCTTAATAAAGGGTAAATTACCCTTAGGCCCAGCTCTTGTTTTTATTTAGCTTTAGTCCTGTAAATATTTTAGCAAGTTGTTTAGTTTAGGGTTATTTGCACATTGGACCTCGTACTTTAGTTTATTTGCATTTATGCCCCTGTTTGTGTGAGCCACGTGCTTCGTCACGTGTATGTTTGGGTTATTTGCAATCTATTCCTTGTAGTTCTGAAGGTTTATAAATGAATGAAAACTTTTGAGTATTTGCATCTATGCCCCTGTGAATGTTGTAATTGCGTATGTGCGCTTATTTTAGGGTAATTTGCATCTGAGGTCCCCGGACTTTTGGTACGTGTTACCAAGTAGTCCCCGGACCTTATTTTCATTACAAAGAGGTCCCTGAGTGCCCCAGGCACGCGCCTCGCGTGTGCGTCGCTGGGTATTTTGCACCTGGACCCCCAGAACTTAGGGTATTTGCACTTCAGTCCTTGTGCACAGTGCCCTCTTGTGATTTTTGAATATAATATCAAATCACCTCCAAATTCGATGAAAATTTGACACATGGCTCCTGCCATGTTGTAGGATTTTTGAGAATTTTTGAGGACATTTTTGAGTTATTTCTTATTTTTAAAAATTCAAAAACCATCATTTTAGCCACTGTCTAGTTTTAAAAACCCCAAAAAAATATAAAAACCCCCTCAAAAATTCTATAAAAATTAGGTACTGTTATTTTGTGTTCTTTTATTTTCTAGCCAATTTTGGCTATTTTTCACTGCTTAAAAACCATAAAAACTTAAAAAACACCTAAAAACCCATAAAAATTATAGTAAATAATCTAAAAATCCAAAAACAATAATTTTGGTACTCAAATTTTCCTTGTTTTATCTAGTATACAGGAAAAATACCTCCACCCACCCTTTTGAGGTCCTTAGATATTTTATCTAGGGCTTTTGGGTCTTGCTGGACAGTACCTTGTTTCTTTGCTACTATTTGATTTTTAGAAAATAAAATACACATCATAAAAATTCCAAAAATTCACCAAAAACACTAAAAAACATTAAAAACATAAAAATAATTTTATTTGAATTTTTGCTTGATTTTTGACACATTATATAATTAGCTAAAGTGTGCTTGTTTTTGTGTTCTTTTGTTTTCTTCACATATTAAAAATCCAAAAAAATTATAAAATCATTAAAAATCACTAAAAACATTTTGTTTTTATTTTATTTCATTTTTACTACTTCTTAGGCCTTTGGCCAACCCGTGCTCCTCGAGTTCGACCCTGCGTGCTATACCAGGTTAAACTCATAGCTGGACCGCTATTTTCGTGCTTAATTGATTTTATTTGTTTCGAGTGGTCTGATATTTTTCTTGATTAAGTGCATCTGAGTGATTGAGGTCGCAACGACCTATTTTGTACCTTTACCTCAGTCGCTCGGGTTTTTGCGCTCATCAGAATGGCGCCGTTGCCGAGGAGCACGGCTTAGTAGTTCTTTTTATTTTTCTTTTCGTTTTTGTTTTCGCGGCTTTTCGCGGCTCTTCGGAGCCCGCGGCTTTTCACGGCTTTTTGTTTATATTTCTTTTTGTCTTCTTCTGTTTTATTTTTATTTTCTTTTCTTTTTGTTTTTGTTTTATTTTGTGTGGTTTATTTTATTTTATATTTTTGCACATATACCCTTATTTTTCATTTGTCTTTATTTTCCTTTGATTATTATTTTATTATTGGTTCTGACCACTCATCTCTTTTTCTTGCGAGGGCCCGAGGACCGCGGAGGCGACTTTCGAGGAGCCGGTGCAGCCGAGGAACTTGGAGGCGGCTTCCCTCTCTACGAAGCCGCAGGAGAGAGCGAGAGGGAGAGAGTTGAGTGGGTGAGGTTAGATTAGGTTTTTATTTCATTTATATTATTTTTGTAATAATACAGGGACAGGACTTGGACATTTGTGACTTGACCGTAGCGGGTCTGTTTCGCCGAGCACCGGTGTGCTCGGGGGACCCTTTAGGACCTTCGCGGTTTTTCGCGGCTTTCTTCGCAGTTTTATTTTTCTTTTATTTCTGTCTTTTCCGGTTTTTTCGCGGTTTTTGCTCGAGCCCCTAGATTTAGGATTTTCTGGTGAATGTGCCGTAATTAGTAGGATCCACACACCTAATTGCATATATGTTCCCATAGATCGATTAATTGGACCTACTTAAAAAACATAATAAAAATAACCGATTCATTTGCCTCCGTAGCCTACGTGCCGCAACCCGTCCTGTAAAGCGCTTACTCCTACCCCCGATTTGTCGGACAGAGGAGGGACGGGCCAAGACCGGACTCTTTGGCTTGGAGGTCGGTGACCGGTTAGACGGCTCTTCGCTAGGCTTGCTCGTCTAGGACTCGGTTTTACCGTTGCATCATTTAGGTTAGTTTAATTTCTGTCTTTACTTTTATGCACGGATCATATTGCATGTAGAGTGCTGGAGACATGTACGCATTTCTGACTTTGCATGCATCATTGATTTATCGCGCATCGGCTTTTTCGTCTTCTCCCCCCTGTTTTGGACTTAATAATCAGGAGAACCGAAAAATTCGTTAGGCCTTTTGTTTGCTTTGAAAAAAATATTAAAAAAGTGAAACCATAAAATTGGGACTGCTAAAATTATTGATCTAAAAACCGCTCACCCTAAAAACTTTGTCTTGGGGAGAGCAACCCCCTCATTGTTTGGTTTGGATGCACGAGAGAGTGACCCGCACCCTAGGTAGAGCCCCCCGTTGATAGTCCCGACTGATTACCGACTCTTCCGTGCGGGCCAGTCGGTTGGGTTAGCATCGGATATCCCAACAGGTCATGTAAGCGCTCTGATATTCTGTTTGTTCACCAAAATAAAATCGACAAGATAATTTGACCGAACTTTCACGGTCTTCAGCTTGCGTTGCGTTGGTGAACCGGGGGTTTGTTTTCTGATCGTAATTTTTCCAGATCTCATCCGCCTTACTCGCCAGATCAAGATGATGGGTAGACGGTCTCTTAGGCAGCCTCTGGCTGCACCGCTTTCGGGCGCGTCTACCTCATCATCTAGGTTGGCTCGCGAGAGCTCAGACCCGCTCTCCGAGCCCGAGTACGACTCCACCCTATTCCCCCTCGACCCCCTTTCTGATCTACCTGAGAGACACGAGCCCGAGAAGAGATTGATACATTTGACAGCACCTGAGTTGGGCTCGTTTGATTTTGCAGACGTCAACATGGCCGGAGCCGGCAGTTCAGACGATCACTCCCGTCAGCCAGAGCATATTGTACTAGACCAGGGAGCGATCAACTCCACCCTGATCGCATCACTCGATACAGTCCAGCAGCAGCTCCGTGATCAGGGAGTATTTATGATTGAGATGAGGAGAGAGTTGGAGAGACTCAGAGCAGAGCGAGACTAGCAGAGCGAGCCCGAGGAGCCCGATGATGCAGAGGCACGAGCAACAACAGCCGCAGCAGCAGCCGCGGCCGCAGCCGCCGCAGCGGGAGGCGCTGCGGCAGGAGGACCACCACGACCGATGCGGGATTTACACAATCCCGGATCTACTCTGATGCATCACTGGGTAGTGGTGCCGGCGATCGTGGGGGACTTCAAGTTCCCCCCGAACACCCTGCAGATGCTACCCCGCTTCCACGGACTTGCCACAGAGGAGCCCCACCTCCACCTCCAGGAGTTTCTGATGATCTGCAGTACTGTCCACGACCGGCATGTGGACCAGGACACGATCCGGATGATAGCCTTCCTGTTTTCACTGGCAGATAGAGCAGCCACCTGGCTGAAGCATCTTGGGAGGTTTGTCTACACCTGGGAGCAGCTCCGCACCGAGTACTTGAACAAGTACTATCCACTCGGGCGGACGAATGCAGCGAGGGCCCTGATCAGCAACTTCTCCATGTTCCCCAACGAGCAGTTTCACGAGGCATGGGAGAGGTTCCGAGAGCTTCTGGACAGATGCCCGCACCACGACATCACGAAGCCGAACCTTGTGCAGAGCTTCTTTAGCGGGTTGACACCAGAGCTACAGGGCCTGGTGAATGCTTCTTGCGGCGGGTCCTACTTCGCCAAGGACCACGACCAGGTCTGGGCCATCTTCGAGGAGATGGCTGAGAACTATATGGTGATGTCTCAGACCAGGTTGTATACTCAGAAGACCCAGCCACATCAGCCAGGACCCGTGCAGTACCAGCGGATAGCACGGGTAGATGCAGGTCCAGTCAGTTCGTCCGCAGCCGCAACAGCACAGGCAGAGTCGTCAGCTGCGGACATGGGCATTATCAGCGAGAAGCTGGACCGCATGGAGCTGATAGAGAAGAAGCAGTGCCAGAGTATCACGCAGATGGAGCAGATGGCACAGGTTCTGAGCGACATGAAGACACAGCTCATGTGTCTCCAGGAGGCACAGACGGCTTCTCAGCCCCATCTTCAGTCGCGAGGCGACGTCGGCAGCAGCAACAGCTCGTCCCAGCGCTCCAGCACTCACGTGCAGCCTAGACAGGTTCACCTTGTACAGGCGGAGCCGTACCAGCAGCCGCAGCCCACCTACCAGTCCCCACCATCTCCAGAGATGCAGATGGTGGTCTACCAGCCGGACCAGCCTCTGGCAGTACTCCCGCCAGCCCCCTACGATGCCGAGCCGTTGATGGATGTCAACGGGATTTGGTACGACCGCCCCCAGCCTGGGATCCGACGAGACCATCCCGGATTCAGGTGGGGGAGTGGTGGTACCCAGCCCCAGCAGCAGCCGTCAGGACAGGGAGGGCAGTACTCCCAGCAGAGAGACCAGCACCAGCCGCAGCAGCAGCCCCCAGCATGTCAGCAGCACCAGCCATCATCCTTCGGTCCTCGTCCCTATCAGCAGCAGGGACAGTCATGGAGACGTGAGCAGCAGGCTCACCCGGGATATCAGCAGCAACACCCTCCTTCCTACCCCTCTTACCCACCACAGCAGTTCCAGCAGCCTCACCCATAGAGAGGCCACCCGTCGGGCTCCCACGAGAGCCCCGCTTTGGATGACATCGCCCGCCTCCTCACGGACCAGCAGGCCACATTCCGACGGGAGATGGACGAGTTCCGCCAGGAGATGCGGGACCTGGTGAGAGGGAAGGCCGCCATACCAGCCCAGATCGAGCCGAATCCGAACAACCTCAAGAGGAAATCTGAGCAGGTAGTACATACTGAGTTAGCCACTCCTAGTGACCCATTTGATGATACATCTTCGGATCTATTTGATGCTGATTTTGTCACACTTAGGAGCGGTAGGACCCCAGCAGGCGGCGGCACCTCATCTGAGCTTCACCATGAGGACATCCCAGAGGCGCCACAGGAGGAGGAGAGCGGTACTGAGGCCGCTCCAGATGATGACGGTGGCACTGAAGCCACCAAGGATGCTGATCCCACCGGCGGTACTGAGGCCGCCGCTTCACCAGATCTAGGAGGTGGTACTGATGCCACCCGTTCAGCCGAGCCAGCCCGCGGTACTGAGGCCGCACGACGTCTACCAGCAGCAGCAGAGCCAGCCCGTGGTGGTACTGAGGCCACCGGTGTTTGTACAGATAGAGATGATGTTTTTCCTCGTATTCCTGTATCTCAGAACTCTGTTGTGAATAAAGGAAAAGGTTTATTTTCTTCTGGTCCTACTGTGGTGCATGATGTATGTGTGGATCCGGTCCTTGAACCGCTTAGACCTTTTCCTAGTCCTTCATCTGAGAAGGACCCTATGATCCCCTTCCCTAGAGCCCTTCAGATGGGGAAGGGGAAGAAAAAAGAAAAAGATCCAAAAAAGAGAGAGCTTGAGGAGTTCAGCCAGAGCATGATAGATCGATTCCACATCCAGCTGACCCTCCAGGAGGCTTTGCAGCACATCCCTCTTCTCCAGCGATCTTTGAGAGAGAGGACTACAGTCAGGAGGAGGAGGAGGAACCACACTTCCGAGATACATGTGCTGACAAAAGCCACGTGCTTTGCGATCCAGAACCGCCTGCCAGCCAAGAGGCCAGATTCAGGGGCCCCGTATGTCAGATGCCAGATCAGTGAGCAGAGGTTCGACCGTACTCTTCTAGATAGCGGATCGTCGATCAACCTTCTTCCGGCAGACCTTCTCGACCGCTTCGAGTTGGGCACTCTTAGACAGAGCAGGACAGTCCTTCAGTTCGCTGATCGATCTGTCAAGAGGCCGAAGGGGTTATTACGAGACGTTATCGTCACGATTCAGGGCCTGAAATTCCCCGTGGACTTCGTAGTGTTGGACATGGAGATCCCTGAGTCAGTGGCCGATACCCCCATCATCCTTGGTCGTCCGTTCTTGGCCACAGCCAAGGCGGTGACTGATCATGATAGCGGGAAGGTGTACTTTTGCGTCGAGGGTGAGAGTATACAAATAGAGACGGTCGAGGACTACAGATCTAGATTCAGAGCCCGCTCAGATGCGAGTACAGATTCAGAGCAGCTGACAGACGCAGAGCCAGACATCCACCAGGACTGTGATTTTTGTGATCACAGATGATGAGGCAACTTGGGCAGATCTTGAGACACAGACCACCCTCTCACTTTCATATACAGCTGATGCAGAGACGACAGCAGAGGAGAGTCTGGAGAGCACAGACCTGGTTCAGGATACCATTGAGGCAGCAGAGCCGGTCCTTGATCGCAGCATGATGATTAGTGATGGTGGTGCTGAGGCCACCTTGTTTTTCCGGTGGTACTGATGCCACTGATTCTGATACAGATCCCTCGGATTCAGAATCTGATTGGGCCGATTGTGATGATCAGATGCCAGACCTGATTCCACCTGAGCCGCCTTCCCCCGATCCAGTTTGCGAGAGTACGCTTTCACTTTCCCAGGCAGATTTGGCCGACCTTGCAGCTTTCACTCAGTTTCTTCCGCAGCCAGATTTGCCGGCACCCAGCATTCCAGAGCTGAAGCCGCTCCCTACTTCGCTGAAGTATCGATTCCTTGCGGGCGAGCCAGAGATGTACCCAGTCATCATCTCCGCCGAGTTGACTAGAGAGCAGGAATCCCGTTTGATGGGGGTTCTTGAAAAGAACCGCAAGGCGATCGGATGGAGCGTAGCAGATCTCCACGGGATTAGTCCATCAGTGTGCTCCCACCATATCTATCTCGAGGATGGGGCAAAGCCGTCACGTGAGTTCCAGCGGCGTCTTAACCCCAACCTGAGAGAGGTTGTGATGAAGGAAATATCAAAATGGTGGGGTGCAGGTTTTATTTATCCCATTTCCGACTCCAAGTGGGTCAGCCCCTTGCATGTGGTGCCCAAGAAGACGGGCATCACGACTGTGATCAGTGAGTCGGGAGAGGAGATCGCTACACGAGTACCCACCTCTTGGAGGGTTTGTGTTGACTACAGGAGACTCAACCAAGCCACCAAGAAGGACCATTTCCCCCTGCCTTTTATTGATCAGATCATTGAGAGACTGGTAGTGAAGAGCCATTATTGCTTCCTGGATGGGTATTCGGGCTACAACCAAGTGGCCATCGCTCCTGAGGACCAGGAGAAGACCACCTTTACCTGTCCCTTCGGCACATATGCTTTTCGACGCATGCCATTTGGGCTATGCAATGCCCCTGTGACTTTTCAGAGGTGCATGCTATCGATCTTTTCGGACATGGTAGGGGAGTGTTTGGAGGTCTTCATGGACGATTTCTCGATCTACGGCGACGGATTCGATTCTTGTCTTGACTGCCTAGATCGAGTACTCCAGCGATGTATTGAGTATCATTTGGTGCTATCTTGGGAGAAGAGTCACTTCATGGTGACTCAAGAAACGGTGCTTGGCCACATCATCTCCAACAGGGGCATGGAGGTTGATCCGGCCAAGGTTTATGTCATTAGGAAACTCGCACCGCCGTCCAATCTGAGGCAGTTACGGTCATTTCTGGGGCACGTTGGATTTTATAGGAGATTCATTCAGGATTTCAGCAGGATTGCCCGGCCGTTGACTGACCTCTTGATGAAAGACACCGAGTTCCTTGTCGATGACAAGTGTCTTTCGTCATTTGCTACTCTCCAGCAGTGCGTTATTGAGGCTCCTGTCCTCCAGCCGCCTGATTGGTCTCTCCAATTCGAGATCATGACGGACGCCTCTGATTTTGCCGTAGGGGCAGTGCTGGGACAGAGGAGGGATGGAGTTCCATTTGCTATACACTACGCTAGCCGCACATTGGATTCCGCCCAGCGGAATTACACAGTCACAGAGAAGGAGATGCTAGCCGTAGTGTTTGCCCTGGATAAGTTCAGATCGTATATCATTGGATCTAGAGTGACTTTGTTTACAGATCACACCGCCATCAGTTACCTCATGGCAAAGAAGGATGCCAAGGCCAGACTGACTAGATGGATCCTTCTACTCCAGGAGTTTGACATTGAGATTAAGGATAAGCCTGGAGTCAAGAATGTGGTGGCAGATCATCTCTCCCGATTAGAGCAGCCTGAGGATTCTGAGCAGATTGACCCTATTAGAGATACCTTCCCAGATGGGGCGATCCTTGCTTTCGCCTCACTCCCATGGTACGCCGATATTGTGAACTTTCTCGTTGTTGGGAAAGTCCCACAAGATTGGCCCAGGCAGAGACTTGAGACCTTCTTTGCGAAGGCCAAGTCCTACCATTGGGAGGATCCCATCCTTTACCACGAAGGAGGGGATAGCGTCTGGCGTCGGTGTATTCCTCAGGAGGAACACCATAGCGTCCTCACTTACTGCCACAAGCTTGAGGCAGGAGGACATCATTCTGGGAGGAGAACGGCACAGAAGGTGCTCTAATCCGGCTTGTGGTGGCCTACCCTCTTCAAGGACTCAGATGAGTTCGTGAAGAGGTGTACTGACTGTCAGAGGATGGGCACTTGTGGACTGCGTGATATGATGCCGATGTAGCCCATTCACTTCTGTGAGGTTTTTGACGCATGGGGCATCGATTTCATGGGTCCATTCCCTAAGAGTCAGGGATTTGAGTACATTCTGTTGGCCGTTGATTATGTGAGTCGTTGGGTGGAGGCTATCCCCGCCCGAGCCGCTGATGCGAGGACCGTTTGCAGATTTTTGAGGAAGCATATCATCACGCGGTTCGGGGTCCCACGAGTTCTGATTTCTGATGGGGGATCTCACTTCATCAACGACCAGGTGAAGGCACTTGCTAGCGAGTTCGGCATCGACCATCGTGTTGCTACACCTTACCATCCACAGACGAATGGTCTAGCCGAAGTGTCAAATAGGGAGATCAAGACTATTCTGCAGAAAGTCGTCCGCCCTGACCGAAAGGATTGGTCACAACTTTTGGACTCGGTCTTGTGGGCATATAGGACGTCTTTCAAGACACCTTTGGGCACATCTCCCTTTCGCCTCGTGTACGGCAAGCCATGCCATTTACCTGTTGAGTTGAGGTACAAGTCACTTTGGGCAGTTACAGACATTATCATGGATCCAGATGGTATGGAAGACCAGAGGAGGGCAGAGCTAGCTGCCCTGGAGGAGCTTAGAGATGCAGCTTTCTCAAGCAGCCTACATTATAAGGAGAAAGTCAAGGAATGGCATGATTCTCATATCAGGCACAAGCATTTTGAGATTGGACAGAGAGTATGGCTGTTTGATGCGAGGCTACGCCTATTTCCGGGGAAGCTTCAGAGCAAATGGAAAGGACCTTATCTGGTTAGGAAGGTACACGACAACGGTAGCATCGACATATCTGAGTTGTCTTCTGAGAGTACCTTTCGAGTGAACGGCCAGCGGCTCAAGCCATTTCTAGATCATGAGCCGCGGGTCGTTGATACTGCCCCTATTCATTTTGCGTGAGATGTGGTCTTTGACTCACATCTAATGCATCTCACGCCTGAGTTTCACTGATCTTCCGCTGTATATAGATTCAGATGTCCATATCATCACATTCTTTAGTCCCACATCCCTTTCTTAATCTTGTGATTACGCTATACTTAGGGTGCACTTTACCCTAAGTATAGGGGGGATGTGTGGCCTTTCGGGTATTTCTTTTGTTTCCATCTACCCCTGTTTTGTTGCTTATACTTAGGGATATTTCACCCTAAGTATAGGGGGGGTAGACCCTGTACATTCTGCACTCAGGTTCTCCCTTAGTATACAGCCTGCTATACTTAGGATTACTTGATCCTAAGTATAGGGGGAAGACCTGAGTCCCTCTGGACTTTTCATTTCCCTTTTGTATAGCCTTTCTTTTCACTTCCCTATACATAGCACGAGTTATGTCTTCTTCATCGCTCTTGACTCTGAGGACATCGTTCGAGCTAAGTATAGGGGGGTGTGTATATATTTCATATATACTTTAGCCATAACTCGTACTTTGTGTGAGTGTGTTAATAAATAAAATGGCTAAAAACCACAAAAATTAAAAATTTTTCATGTTCATAATCTTCTTTTATTTGCACATACATAGCTAGTGTACAAATTATTTTTGTAAAAATGATTTCAAAAAAAAATCTTTTGTGTAAAGCTTGTGTAAATATTTTTTGTATCAAAATTATGTATATAGTACAAAATTTTTCCAAAATGTTTTGAAAATCAAAAAGTTTGCAAAAATCTTGTGTAAATGTGTGTAAATACCTTTTTGCAAAACTTGCACTTCATGCATCATCCATTCATGATTTCAAAACATTTTTCAAAAATTTTGCATGATTGTAAAATATTGTGTAAATAAGCATCTTTGTGTACATATGTATATAGTTTTTCTGGATGATGGTTGACATTTAAACTAGCCTGGAATCAAATTGAGAAATGGAGCTTGATTAAGATCTTAATCCACCTTAATTCTAAGAGGAACCTTATAGGGCTTAGGTTTAAGGCTTTTCAGGTCCATGGTGACTTAATTCTTTGAGTCCACGAGGCTATGATCACATGTCATCTCAATGAGCCTAAGTAGAGCATTTAACAACAACACATGACTCATATAGATTATGGCTTTACTTGGACAACCGCACTATGCACCGAGCTCTCTACGGATGAGGTGGTAAGGAGGCAGTCTTCCTTGACTTGGGGTAGCATATGAGGGTAGTACTTCTAGGCGGAACCTCTCTTCTTCTTATAGTGAAGGAAGTGCGTCTCAACTTGGTCTGGTTGCCATGAGGTCTAACGACGGGAGTCGTGGGTTGCAATAAAGATTCAAAAGAGGGATAGTCTACTGGCTCAAGAGGAAAAACTCCTTGTATATATGCTGCACATGTACATGTTGTATAGATGCACTCGAAAAAAAAATGTGCAAAAAGAAAAGAACTCCAAAAAAGTGGTGGGTCTGAGAGAAAATGATAATCCCACCGGAGTATGTATATAAGTGCAATAAGCAAAGCTTGGTTTCATGATCCACCTGTTGTAGCTTGCAGCAGGGAGACTTGGCTACACTGGTCAAGCTCCCAAGGGGACTTGGCTACACTGGCCTTGACCCATTCTCTTCTTCCCCCTCTTCTTGAGCTGGTTGAACTTGAACTTAGAAGGGAATACCCCGCTCCTCGAGGAAAGAGTGGCCAGATTGAGGTCATAGAGTTACCTTGTTGAGGAGGGTTGTCAAGTTGCCATTTCTGAGGCGGAGAGCTTAGACTTCACATCCACAGGACAAGGAAAGATTCATGGTCTTCAGGGTTTGTGATTGATGACTTGTTCTGATCTGGAGCATTGAGGAGTCTTGGTTATAGATTAGTGGAACTTAGAGGCTGTTAGGTTTTAAGCTTAAGTCCAAATAAGGTTCCGACACATTAATAATCCAAAGATCTGATTGAGCTCCATACCTCGATTTAATGAAGGCAAGTTTAATAATCAACCTTGATCCATGTACATCCTCTCTTTCTTTTTCTTTCTTTCTTTTTCACTTCTTTTTCAAATAAGTGTTTGCTAAGGGACTAGCAAAGTTAAGTATAGGGGGGTGATGAATACCTATTCATCACTCTTTATTCTTATATTTTAGCTACAAAAACCTATGCAAATGCATGTAGATATGTGTAAATAGGAATAATTAGCAAAATCATGCATTGTGTAAAACTTATAATTAGCATGTTTTTGTGCAAAAATAAAAGAATAAAGATGTAAAAGAAAAAGAGGGAAATATTTAGAATAAATATTGAGCAACCTAACCCAAGGGAGGGCTCAGTATGGGCCTGACCGCATAAAAGCCAAAGTAGAGGGAGATAGGGGCTCATGTGTAAATATCTATATAAATAAATAAAATTATGTTTTCCTCACCCAAAAATATGCTTAATAATATTTGTATATATTTAGAAAATATTAAAAACAAAATAAAAATTTGAAAATCAAAAAGTTCAAAAATGCCCTTTCACCATGTACATAGACCATACTCCTATATTTATTTGACCTTATAAATAAATAAAATTATTTTCTAAACTTTTTGTAAATATTCTATGTTATATATTGTAAATACATAAAATAAAAAGAATCAAAACAAAAATCAAATAAAAATAACAAAATTAAAATAACAAAAATATATTGTACATATGCCATGTATATAGTTGTACATAATTATTTATTTCACCTATGTATATAAATAATAAAAACAAAATAAAAATACCCTTTTATTCCTCATTTTATTCAATAAATAAATAAAATATAAAATAGGAATAAAATTGTACAAAAATAATAATTAAAAATCAAAAATAAAAAATCTACCTAATGTACATATACCTATATATAGCTACATAGTGTAAATACCTCATTTTTATTTCCAAAAATTAATTAAAAATCACCAAAAATAGAAAAAAATAAAATAAAAATATTTTGTGTTTTAATTTTTTGCTAATTCCACTGTTATCTAGCCTAAAATAAATAAACAAAAATAAAATACGTGGCAGTTTCCCATTGGTCCACGGGGAATGTTGACCCCCGGTCAACTCCCCCCGCGGACCCTCTTCTCTCGCGGATCAGGCTGTCGACCCGATTTCTCCGATTTTTCCATGCCTGATCCGCCCGCCATTTGCGGTAAACCCCGGGTCCTAATTCTTCTTCTTGCATCCGAGACCAACGCCCGGGGGATTGCATCGGGGTCCGCGCTCCATGCTGCCCTACCCGACCAACCTTAGTCGGGTCTGCACCCATATATATCTCGAGCTCCGCCACCTTCAATCGGTATCTTTGGCTAATCCGTTCCACCCCCAGTGAGCTCCAGTGCCCGAGCGTGAGTGACAGCTCGCTCCAGGTGCCGTCGCAGCGAGGAGAGGGGCCGGATACCACTGATCCGGCGAGTCAGCACCGCCGTGCTCCGCCCAGAGCAGGAGCTCGAGCCTCGGGCCGAGACGACCCTTGAGGCCACGACCAAGAGCTCCCCCAGCTCCAGCATAGTCTCCTCGACCACCCAGGTAGACCCTTCGCTCCTCTATTTAGTCTAATTTCCATTTTGCCCCAAATCGCTCCGTCCCCGTTCTTCGTCGATTCCGACCACCTCGCGCACCCATTCGATCATCGGAATCCATATCCATCTCCGCCTCCACCCCGCGCACCTTCTACGCCCCTCCATTCAACCCAGCTCGCACAGGAGCTGGGATTCGAATCCCCTCGCCGTCGCTTCGCCGGGGTTCGTCCGCACCGACGCACAGACCACCTCCACGACACCTAACCGGGTCGAGGCATTTTGCCCTCGACCCGCGAAGCTTCTGAGCCTTTTTGCAGGACCAGAGGAGGCTATCTGAGGCCTCCCGACATTCAGACAGGAGCTTCTCCTCCGCCGACCTCGCCGGAGCTCTCCAGGGCTCGGCTGGGTCATCGGAGCCTACCATTAGCCGCGGAGCTTCAGTGCGGAGCTTCTCCGATCTCCAGGAGCGGCAGACGAGGACCACAGCGCTCGCACGAGGCCGGCGAAAGTCGTCGGTGACCAGTTCTTCCTGGATCCTCCCGGACCGTTGATAGTGCCTCCTCGCCCCAGGTGTGATCTGAGCCGACCATCTGCGGAGTTGTCTTGAGCGTCCGATCTGAGGAGACGCCATCTGGAGCGCCCACCAGCCGTACCCGTCAGATCAGCCACGTGGAGCGCATCCGACGGCCCCGCTTAATAAAGGGTAAATTACCCTTAGGCCCAGCTCTTGTTTTTATTTAGCTTTAGTCCTGTAAATATTTTAGCAAGTTGTTTAGTTTAGGGTTATTTGCACATTGGACCTCGTACTTTAGTTTATTTGCATTTATGCCCTTGTTTGTGTGAGCCACGTGCTTCGTCACGTGTATGTTTGGGTTATTTGCAATCTATTCCCTGTAGTTCTGAAGGTTTATAAATGAATGAAAACTTTTGAGTATTTGCATCTATGCCCCTGTGAATGTTGTAATTGCGCATGTGCGCTTATTTTAGGTAATTTGCATCTGAGGTCCCCGGACTTTTGGTACGTGTTACCAAGTAGTCCCCGGACCTTATTTTCATTACAAAGAGGTCCCTGAGTGCCCCAGGCACGCGCTTCACGCGTGCGTCGCTGGGTATTTTGCACCTGGACCCCCAGAACTTAGGGTATTTGCACTTCAGTCCTTGTGCACAGTGCCCTCTTGTGATTTTTGAATAAAATATCAAATCATCTCCAAATTCGATGAAAATTTGATACATGGCTCCTGCCATGTTGTAGGATTTTTGAGAATTTTTGAGGACATTTTTGAGTTTATTTGTTATTTTTAAAAATTCAAAAACCATCATTTTAGCTACTGTCTAGTTTTAAAAACCCCAAAAAAATATAAAAACCCCCTCAAAAATTCTATAAAAATTAGGTACTGTTTATTTTGTGTTCTTTTATTTTCTAGCCAATGTTGGCTATTTTTCACTGCTTAAAAACCATAAAAACTTAAAAGCACCTAAAAACCCATAAAAATTATAGTAAATAATCTAAAAATCCAAAAATAATAATTTTGGTACTCAAATTTTCCTTGTTTTATCTAGTATACAGGAAAAAATACCTCCAGACCCTTTTGAGGTCCTTAGATATTTTATCTAGGGCTTTTGGGTCTTGCTGGACAGTACCTTGTTTCTTTGCTACTGTTTGATTTTTAGAAAATAAAATACACATCATAAAAATTCCAAAAATTCACCAAAAACACTAAAAAACATTAAAAACATAAAAATAATTTTATTTGAATTTTTGCTTGATTTTTGACACATTATATAATTAGCTAAAGTGTGCTTGTTTTTGTGTTCTTTTGTTTTCTTCACATATTAAAAATCCAAAAAAATTATAAAAATCATTAAAAATCACTAAAAACATTTTGTTTTTATTTTATTTCATTTTTACTATTTCGTAGGCCTTTGGCCAACCCGTGCTCCTCGAGTTCGACCCTGGGTGTTATACCAGGTTAAACTCATAGCTGGACCGCTATTTTCGTGCTTGATTGATTTTATTTGTTTCGAGTGGTCTGATATTTTTCTTGATTAAGTGCATCTGAGTGATTGAGGTCGCAACGACCTATTTTGTACCTTTACCTCAGTCGCTCGGGTTTTTGCGCTCATCATGTAGCACGTGCATCGCCACGTGCTTTGTTGGGTAATTTGCATGTTTAGTCCTGTAGTTCCTGGTTGTTAATGAATGAATGAATATTTTTGGATAATTGCATTTCTACCCCTGTGAGTGTGGAATTGGCGCATGTGCGTTTATTTCTGGGTATTTTACAACAAGCCCCCTGGACTTTTAATACTTGTTATTATTTAGTCCAGGGACCTTGTTTTTATTGCAATTAGGTCCCTGTGTGCCCCAGACACGCGCCTCGCGCGTGACTTCTTGGGAATTTTGCACCGGACCCCCTGGAACTTTGGATAATTACGTACAGGTCCCTGTGTACTGTACATAGGTTTTTATTTTTAATAAAATAGCAAATTTACTCCGAATTCAATGAAAATTGGACATATGGCTCCTGCCATGTTGTAAAATTTTCTAGAATTTTTGGGGACATTTTTGGTTTTATTTGATATTTTTAAAAAATCAAAAACAGCCTTCTTCCTTACTGTCTGATTTAAAAATTCACAAAAAATATTAAAACTCTTCTAAAAATTATAAAAAAGTAGCTACTGTTTAGTTTGCCTTGCTTGATTTTCTGACCAAATTTGGTCATTTTTCATTATATAAAACTCATAAAAATTATAAAACACTAAAAACTTCATAAAAATTCTAATAATTAATCTAAAAACCCAAAAATAATAATTAAGGTGCTTAAATTTTCCTTATTTCTTTCTCTTTACAGGAAAATTACCTCCAGGCTTATTGGGGACTTTTAGATATTTTATCTAAGTCCCTCAAGCTCGGCTGGACAGTACCTTCATTTTCTTGCATTGTTTTATTTTTAGAAAATTAAATAAAAATCAGACTAATACCAAAAATTCACTAAAAACAGTAAAAATCATAAAAAGCATAAAAACATTTTTATTTGAATTTTTGATTGATTTTTGATGCATTAAATAATTGTTTGAATTGGCTTGTTTTACTTGTTTCTTTATTTTCTTAATTCATTAGAAGTCTAAAAAAATTAAAAACAATTAAAAATCCACCAAAAACACTTGTCTTTTATTTTTAATTCTTTTTTTAGACTACTTCGTAGGCCGCAAGGCCATCACGTGCTCCTTGTGTTCGACCCTGGTCGCTATACTAGGTTAAAATAATAGCAGGTCCGCTACTTGATTTTGATTGATTTTATTCGCTTTTGGTGGTCTCTTTTTCTCGATTGACACACGAGCGATTGAGGTCGCAACGACCGCATGAGATATACCTGATCTACCTCGCTCGGTCGATTTTCGTGTCATCAGAATGGCGTCGTTGCCGGGGAGCACGACTTAGTAGTTTTTCTTCTTATTTTTCATTTTCTTTTCATTTTCTTTTTCGCGGCTTTCCGTGGCTCTTTCTGAGTCCGCGGCTTTTCGCGGCTTTTTATTTTTCACTTATTTTTGTTTTATTTTCTTTTTCTTTTATTTGTGCTTGTTTATTTTACTTGACATTTCTGCACATATACCCTTGTTTACATTTTCTGCTAGTATTTGATTATCATTCGTGGTTTGACCCTTTGTCTCTTTCTTGCGAGGGCCCGAGGATCGAGGCGGCTGCTTTCGAGAAGCCGGCGCAACCGCGAGACTTGGAGGCCGCTCCCTTCTGTACGGAGCCGCAGGAGAGCGTGAGAGAGAGAGCTGAGTGGGCGAGGATTTTTATTTCTTTTATTTGATTATTTGTAATAATACAGGGACAGACTTGAACTTGGACTTGTTTAGCGGGTCTGTTTCGCCGAGCACCGGTGTGCTTGGGGGACCCTTAGGATTTTTCGTGGCTTTTCGCGGTTTTGGTTTTCTTCGCTGCCTTTTACGGTTTTCTGCGGTTTTTCTCGAGCCCCTAGATTTAGGATTTTCTGCTTGACTGTGCCGTAATTAGTAAGATCCCCACACTTAATTGATTTCCTATTCCTATAGAGCGATTAATTGGACCTACTAATAAATCACTAATAAAAATAACTGATTCACTCCCTTCGTAGCCTACGTGCCGTAGCCTGCCCTGCCAAGCGTTGCTCCTGAACCCGATGTGTCGGGAGGAGGAGGGGTAGACCGAGACCGGACCCTTTGGCTTGAAGGATCGGTGACCAGTTAGATGGTTCTTCGAGTAGAATTGCCTGCTTAGGACTCAGCTTTTTACCACTGCACCATATAGGTAGTTTCTTTCAGTCTTTACATTTCTGCGCGGATCACTTGCATGTAGAGTGCTGGAGACATGTACACATTTCTATCTTTGCATGCATCATTGATTTCATCGCGCATCAGCTTTTTCATCTTCTCCCCCCTGTTTTTGACTTAATAATCAGGAGAACCGAAAAATTCGTTAGGCCTTTTGTTTTTATTGAAAAGATTAAAAAGAAAAACCATAAAATTGGGACTGTTTAAGCTATTGACCCTAAAAGACACCCGATCTAAAAATTTGTCTTAGGGAGAGCAACCCCCTCATTGATTGGTTTGCTTGTGCGAGAGAGTGACCCGTTCACTAGGTAGAGCTCTCCGGTGCTATTCCCGACTGATTACCGACTCATTCGTGTGGGACAGTCGGTTGGGGTAGCATCGGGTATCCCAGCAGGTCACGTAATCGCTCTGATAGATTGCTTGTTCACCAAAATAAATTTTGACAAGATAATTTGAACTTTCACGGTCTTCAGCTCGCGTTGCGTTGGTGAACTGAGGGGTTTTGTTTGCTGATCATAGTTTCTCCAGATCCCATCCGCCTTACTCGCTACATCACGATGATGGGTAGACGATCTCTTAGGCAGCCTCTATCTACACCGCTTTCGGGCGCGTCTACCCGTTCATCTAGGTTGGCCCGCAAGAGCCGAGACCAGCTCTCTGAGCTCGAGTATGATTCCGCCCTGTTCCCCCTCGACCCCCTTTCTTTCGGTTCCGAGAGACATGAGCTAGAGGAGAGATTGGCAGATTTATCAGCACCTGAGTTTGGCTCATTTGGTTTTGCAGACTCCATGGCCGGCAGTTCAGAGGATCATTCTCGAGGTCAGCCTGAGCACTTTGTGTTGGACCAGGGTGCGATCAACTCCACCATAATCGCCTCCCTCGAGACAGTTCAGCAGCAGTTGAGGGATCAGGGAGCTTTTATGCTAGATATGAGGAGAGAGATGGAGCAGATGAGAGCAGAGAGAGAGGAGCGGAGAGACGGACCGAGGATCCCAGATGATGCAGATGCAGCAGCCGCAGCAGCAGCTGCAGCAGCCGCCGCCGCAGTCGCGGCAGGAGGACCATCGAGACCGATGCGGGAGTTGCACAACACCGGATCGACGTTGATGCACCACTGGGTCGTACTTCCAGCTATCGTGGGGGACTTCAAGTTCTCCCCGAACACCTTGCAGTTACTCCCCCGCTTCCACGGGCTTGCCACCGAGGAGCCCCATCTCCACCTCCAGGAGTTCCTCATGATTTGCAGCATGGTCCTCGTCCCTATCAGCAGGGACAGTCTTGGAGGCGTGAGCAGCCTCACCAGCAGCAGCATCCACCACACCCATACCCCTCTCAGCAGCAACAGCACCAGTTCCAGCAGCCTCATTACCAGATAGGCTACCTGTCGGGCTCCCACGAGAGCCCCGCTTTGGACGATATAGCCCGCCTCCTCACGGACCAGCAGGATACCTTCAGACGGGAGATGGACGAGTTCCGCCAAGAGATGCGGGACATAGTGAGAGGGAAGGCCGCCATCCCTGCCCAGATCGAGCCGAACCCCAACAGCCTGAAGCGGAAGTCTGAGCAGGTAGCTTACACTGAGCATGCCACTCCTAGTGATCCATTTTATGATATGTCTGCAGACCTTTTTGATGTTGATTTTGTCACACTTAGGAGCGGTAGGACACCAGCAGGCGGTGCCTCGTCTGAGCGACGCCATGAGGATACACCTAGAGCGCCATATGAGGAGGAGGAGAGCGGTACTGAGGCCGCTCGAGGTGATGACGGTGGTACTGATGCCACCAAGGATGCTGATTCCACATGCGGTGCTGAGGCCGCCATTTCACCAGTTCGAGGAGGTGGTACTGAGGCCACTCCTGATGCCGAGCCAGAGCACGGTACTGAGGCTGCGAGACGTCCAGTTGATCCAGCCACTGGTGGTACTGAGGCCACCAGAGTTCATGTAGAGAGATCTGTTGTTTTTCCTTCACCTGATGTATCTCGGAACCATGTTGTGAATAAAGGAAAAGGTTTGGTTTTTTCTGGTCCCACTGTGGTGCTTGATGTATGTGCGGATCCGGCCGTCGAGCCGTTTAGATCTTTTCCTAGTCCTTCATCTGAGAAGGACCCGGTGATCCCCATCCCTAGAGCCCTTCAGATGGGGAAGGGGAAGAAAACAGAAAATCCTAAAAAGAGAGATCAGGAAGAGTTCAGCCAACAGATGATAGATCGTTTCCATTTCCAGCTGACTCTTCAGGAGGCTTTGCAGCACATTCCCCTTCTTCAGCGTTCGTTGAGAGACAGGACTACAGTCGGGAGGAAGAGGAGGAACCACCACTCAGAGATCCATGTGCTGACGAAAGCCACGTGTTTCGCGATCCAGAATCGTCTGCTGGCCAAGAGGCCAAATTCAGGAGCCCCTTATGTCAGATGTCACATTAGAGAGCAGAGGTTCGACCGGACTCTATTAGATAGCGGTTCGTCTATCAACCTCCTTTCGGCAGCCCTTCTCGACCGCTTCAAGTTGGGCACTCTTAGACAGAGCAGGACAGTCCTTCAGTTTGCTGATCGATCTGTCAAGAGGCCGAAGGGGTTGTTGCAAGACGTTGTCGTCACTATTCAGGGCATGTAATTCCCGGTGGACTTCGTAGTGTTGGACATGGAGATCCCTGATTCAGTGACCGATACCCCCATCATTCCTGGTCGTCCGTTCTTGGCCACAGCCAAGGTGGTGACTGACCATGATAGCGGGAAGGTATACTTTCGCGTCGAAGGCGAGAGTGTACAAATAGAGACGGTCGAGGACAACAGAGCCAGAGAGAGATCATGCTCAGAGACCACTTCAGATACAGAGCAGCTGACAGAGGCCGGGCTAGACATCCACCAGGACTGTGACTTTGTGATCACAGACGATGAGGCAGTATGGGCAGACCCAGCAGCACAGGCCATCCTCTCATTTTCAGACACCGCTGATGTAGAGATGACAACAGAGGAGAGCCTGGAGAGCACATTCCTGGTTCATGATACTTCAGTGGCAGCAGAGCAGGTTCTTGACCGCGACACGGATTTTTGTGATGATGGTGGTGCTGATGCCACCTTGTTTGATGCAGATCCCTCGGATTTAGAGTCTGATTGGGCAGATTGCAAGGATTACATGCCAGACCTGAGTTCCACTGAGACTATAGCTGAGGAGGAGGTAGATGCCGAGCAGATCAGAGACAATTCAGTTGAGCAGCCTTCTTCAGATCCAGTTTGCGAGAGTACGTTCTCATTCTCCCAGGCAGATTTAGCAGCATACATGACGCTTCTTTCGAAGCCAAATTTGCCAGCACCCAGCTATCCATAGCTGAAGCCGCTCCCTACTTCGCTGAAGTATCGATTCCTTGTGGGTGAGCCTGAGATGTACCCAGTCATCATCTCCGCCGATCTGACTGGAGAGCAAGAATCCCGTTTGATGGGGGTTCTTGAAAAGAACCGCAAGGCAATTGGATGGAGCGTAGCAGATCTCTAGGGGATTAGTCCGGCCCTGTGCTCCCACCATATCTATCTCGAGGATGAGGCGAAGCCGTCGCGTGAGTTCCAGCGGCGGCTTAACCCCAATCTGAGAGAGGTTGTCATGATGGAAATCTCGAAATGGTGGAGTGATGACACAAAATCCCGAGAGACTAAGGTAAAGGTACTGAATCGATGGTCGTTGCGACCTCAATCACTCGGATGTGTCGATCAAGAAAAATCGAACCACTCGTGAAAAATAAAACCAATCAAAGCAAGGAAGCGGTCCTGCTATGTGTTTAACCTGGTATAGCTCCCAGGGTCGAACTCAAGGAGCACAGATTGGCCGAAGGCCTACGAAGTAGTAAAAACAAATAAAATAAAAAATAAAATATTTTTAGTGGTTTTTAATTATTTTAATATTTTTTTTGGATTTTTAAAATGTAAAGAAAATAAAAGAAACACAAATAAGCACACTTCAACAATTTATTTAATGCATAAAAAATCAACCAAAAATTAAAACAAAAATATTTTTATGTGTTTTATATTTTTTTTATGTTTTTGGTGAATTTTTGGGATTTTTCTGATATTTATTTTAATTTCTAAAAATCAAAAAGTAACAAAAACAAGGGGTACTGTCCAGCCAAGCCTAAAGTCCCTAGATAAAATACCTAAGGACCTCAAAAAGGCATGGAGGTAATTTTCCTATAAAATAGATGAAATAAGGAAAATTTAGGTACCGGATTTATTGTTTTTGGATTTTTAATGTATTTATTAGAATTTTTATGGGTTTTTTTGGGGTTTTTAAGTTTTTAAGGTTTTTGAGCAATGAAAAATAGCCAAAATTGGCTAGAAAATCAAACAAACTAAACTAAATAGTAGCTAATTTTTATGGAATTTTTAGAGGTGTTTTATATTTTTTTATGATTTTTCAATCTAGACATTAGCAAAAACTAAGGTTTTTGAATTTTTAAAAATAGCAAATGAAATAAAAAATGTCCTCAAAAATCCTTGAAAATCCTACACCATGGCAGGAGCCACGTGTCAAAATCTCATTGGATTTGGAGGTGATTTGATATTTTATTCAAAAATAACAAAAGGGTACTGTGCACAGGGACTGAAATGCAAATACCCAAAGTTCTGGGGGTGCAGGTGCAAAATACCCAGCAAATCATGCACCAAGCACGTGCCTGGGGCACTCAGGGACCTATTTATAACAAAAATAAGTCCCGAGGACTTATTGGTAACACGTACCAAAAGTCCAGGGGGCTCAGTTGCAATTTACCCAAAAAAAATAACGCACATGCGTAAAACAACCACGCACAGGGGTATAAATGCAATTAATTGAAAAGTTTCATTCATTCATAAACATCCAGAACTACATGGGCATCAACTGCAAATATACCAAAATAACACGTGACGAAGCACGTGGCTCACACAGGGAGGGGTATAAATGCAAATATCTAAAGCACGAGGTCCAACATGCAAATTACCCTAAAACTAAACAACTGACTAAAATATTTACAGGACTAAAACGAAATAAAGGACAAGGTAGGGCCTAAGGGCAAATTACCCTTTATTACTCGAGCGGCTGGATGAGCGCCACGTGGTGCATCGGACGATGAAGGACGGTTGGCGCTCCAAGTCTCAGCTACTCACGATGATCGAACGGTGACGGCGTAGCCACGTGGAAGATCTGGCGGTGGCGGTGCGTCGCTGCTACGCCTCTCTGGATCGACGGCTGGGATCAGTCCTCACTGATCGGACGCCAGCTGTAGCTCCGTGAATGAATGGTCAGGATGTGATCTGGAGCATCGAGGTCGATCTGACGGTGTCTGGAGGTCGTGGAAGAACTGATGGCCGGCGACCTTCGCCGGCCTGCTGTGCGCGCTCCCGGCCTCCGCGCGGGCCTCTGAAGATCGGAGAAGAAGCTCTGTAGGCTCCCGCGTCGACTAGTGGCCTCCGATGGCTCGACGGAGCTCCGAGGAGCTCAGGCGAGGTCGGCGGAGACCCAGCTGCTGGTCCAAACGGTCCGAGCCCTCAGATGGACTCGGATGACCCTGCAAAACACTCCAGCAGAATCGCGGGTCGAGGACAAAGTGCCTCGACCCAGTTAGGCGGGGTGACTGTGAGCGGTGGGTCGGAACGGACGAGCTCCGGCGAAGGGCGGACGGTGAAGCTCGACTCCCAGCTCCTGTGCGAGCTGGGTTGGATGGGAACGTGGAGAAGATGCGCGGAAGGAAGGCGAGGGCTATGGCTATGCCCGATGATCGGATAGTGGTCGGAATCGGGAGGAATCGAAGAAATACGATGACGGCGAAGATTGGGCGAAAATGGAAATCAGACGAAATGGCTGAGCTAAGAGGTTACCTGGGTGAAGGAATAGACTGTGGTGGAGCTGAGGAAGCTCCCGGTCGTCGCCTCAAGGGATGTCTCTGCCCGAGGCTCGAAGCTCGCCCAGGTGGCGGAGCTACGGCGGGTGTGTCGCCGGATCGATGGTTTTCACCTCCTCTCCTCGCTGCAATAGGTCGAGGCGCGAGCTGTCACCTCTCTCTCTCTCTCTGGAGCTCGCTGGAGAATGAAGCAAATGGCCAAAGATGCATGAAATGGGTGGCGGAGCTGAGCTTAAGTATGCTGGCGGGTCCGGGAAGAAGGGCGCGGGTAGGGCGATGTAGCGCGTGGATCCCGAGGCGAAGGCTTCGGCGAGGTTCTCGGGTATGACGTGAGCAATCCGGACCCGGGGTTTGGGCAAAAAGGAGTCGGGTCTGCATGGGAAAAGTCCGAGAAGATGGGTCGGGCAGGACGGACCCGGCTCTAGTGGTCCTGGGGAGGGGGGGAGTTGACCGGGGGTCAACAATCCCCCGTGGACCAATCAGAGCCCGCCAAGCTTTGAGTTTTTATTTGATTATTTTGGGCCAGAAAATGACCGAATTTTCAAAAACTTAAAACATGAAATATTTTTATTTTATTTTTTTTCTATTTTTTGTGATTTTTAATTAATTTTTGGAAATAAAAATAAGGTATTTACATTATATAGCTATATATAGGTATATATACAATATGTAGGTTTTTGATTTTTGATTTTTAATTATTATTTTTGTACAATTTTATTCCTATTTTATATTTTATTTATTTATAGTATAAAATAAGGAATAAAAGGGTGTTTTTATTTTATTTTTATTATTTATATACATAGGTAAAATAAATAGTTATGTACAACTATATACAAGGTATATGTACAATGTATTTTTGTATTTTTGTATTTTTAATTTTGTTATTTTTATTTGATTTTTGTTTTGATTTTTTTATTTTATTTATTTACAATATATAGCAAAGAATATTTACAAAAAGTTTGGAAAATAACTTTATTTATTTACAAGGTTAAATAAATACATAGATGTGATATATGTACATAATGAAGGGGTCTTTTTTAATCTTTTTTGATTTTTAACTTTTTATTTTGTTTTTATCTTTTATAAATATATACAAGTATTTACAAGCATATTTTTGGGTGAGGAAAACATTTTTATTTAATTTACATAAATATATACACATGAGCCCCTATCTCCCTCTACTTGGCTTTTATGCGGTCAGGCCCATGCTGAGCCCTCCCTTGGGTTAGGTTGCTCAATATTTATTCTAAATATTTCCCTCTTTTTCTTTTTAATCTTTAATCTTTTATTTTTGCACAAAAACATGCTAATTATAGGTTTTTACACAATGCATGCTTTTGCTAATTATTCCTATTTACACATATCTACATGCATTTGCAAAGGTTTTTTGTAGCTAAAATATAAGAATAAAGAGTGATGAATGGGTATTCATCACCCCCCTATACTTAACTTTGCTAGTCCCTTAGCAAACACTTATTTGAAAAAGAAGTGAAACAGAAAGAAAGAAAAAGAGAAAGAGGATGTACATGGATCAAGGTTGATTATTAAACTTGCCTTCATTAAATTGGGGTATGGAGCTCGATCAGATCTTTGGATTATTAATGTGTCGGAACCTTACTTAGACTTAAGCTTAAAACTCAACAGCCTCTAAGTTCCACTAATCTATAACCAAGACTCCTCAATGCTCCAGATCAGAACAAGTCATCAATCACAAACCCTGAAGACCATGAATCTTTTCTTGTCCTGTGGATGTGAAGTCTAATCTCTCCACCTCAGAAATGGCAACTTGACAACCCTCCCCAACAAGGTAACTCTATGACCTCAATCTGGCCACTCTTTCCTCGAGGAGCGGGGTATTCCCTTCTAAGTTCAAGTGCAACCAGCTCAAGAAGAGGGGGAAGAAGAGAATGGGTCAAGGCCAGTGTAGCCAAGTACCCTTGGGAGCTTGACCAGTGTAGCCAAGTCTCCCTGCTGCAAGCTACAACAGGTGGATCATGAAACCAAGCTTTGCTTATTGCACTCTATATACATACTCCGGTGGGATTATCATTTTCTCTCAGACCCACCACTTTTTTGGAGTTCTTTTCTTTTTGCACATTTTTTTTCAAGTGCATCTGTACAACATATACATGTGCAGCATATATACAAGGAGTTTTTCCTCTTGAGCCAGTAGACTATCCCTCTTTTGAAGCTTTATTGCAACCCTCAACTCCCGTCGTTAGACCTCATGGAAACCAGACCAAGTTGAGACGCACTTCCTTCACTATAAGAAGAAGAGAGGTTCCGCCTAGAAGTACTACCCTCATATGCTACCCCAAGTCAAGTAAGACTGCCTCCTCACCACCTCATCCGTAGAGAGCTCGGTGCATAGTGCGGTTGTCCAAGTAAAGCCATAATCTATATGAGTCATGTGTTGTTGTTAAGTGCTCTACTTAGGCTCATTGAGATGACATGTGACCATAGCCTAGTGGACTCAAAGGATTAAGTCACCATGGACCTGAAAAGCCTTAAACCTAAGCCCTATAAGGTTCCTCTTAGAAATTAGGTGGATTAAGATCTTAATCAAGCTCCATTTCTCAATTTGATTCCAGGCTAGTTTAAATGTCAACTATCATCCAGAAAAACCATATACATATGTACAAAAAGATGCTTATTTACACAATATTTTACAATCATGCAAAATTTTTGAAAAATGTTTTGAAATCATGTATGAATGATGCATGAAGTGTAAGTTTTTCAAAAAGATATTTACACACATTTACACAAGATTTTTGCAAACTTTTTTATTTTCAAAACATTTTGGAAAATTTTTGTACTATATACATAATTTTGATACAAAAATATTTACACAAGCTTTACACAAAAGATTTTTGAAATCATTTTTACAAAAATAATTTGTACACTAGCTATGTATGTGCAAATAAAAGAAGATTATGTACATGAAAATTTTTTAATTTTTGTGGTTTTTAGCCATTTTATTTATTAACACACTCACACAAAGTACGAGTTATGGCTAAAGTATATATGAAATATATACACACCCCCCTATACTTAGCTCGAACGATGTCCTCAGAGTCAAGAGCGATGGAGAAGACATAACTCGTGCTAGGTATAGGAAAGTGAAAAGAAAGGCTATACAAAAAGGAAATGAAAAGTCAAGAGGGACCCAGGTCTCCCCCCTATACTTAGGATCAAGTAATCCTAAGTATAGCAGGCTGTATACTAAGGGAAAACCTGAGTGCAGAATGTACAGGGTCTACCCCCCTATACTTAGGGTGGAATATCCCTAAGTATAGGCAGCAAAAACAGGGGTAGACAGAAACAAAAGAAATACCCGAAAGGCCTCACATCCCCCCTATACTTAGGGTAAAGTGCACCCTAAGTATAGCATAATCACAAGATGAAGGAAGGGATGTGGGACTAAAGAATGTGGTGATATGGACATCTGGATCTATACAAGGCGGAAGATCAGTGAAACTCAGGCGTGAGATGCATTAGATGTGAGTCAAAGACCACATCTCACGCAAAATGAATAGGGGCAAGATCAACGACCCGCGGCTCATGATCTAGAAATGGTTTGAGCCGTTGGCCGTTCACTCGAAAGGTACTCTCAGAAGACAACTCAGATATGTCGATGCTACCATTGTCGTGTACCTTTCTAACCAGATAAGGTCCCTTCCATTTGCTTTGTAGCTTCCCTGGAAATAGGCGTAGCCTCGCATCAAACAACCATACTCTCTGTCCAATCTCAAAATGCTTGTGGCTGATATGAGAATCATGCCACTCCTTGACTTTCTCCTTATAATGTAGGCTGCTTGAGAAAGCTGCATCTCTAAGCTCCTCCAGGGCAGCTAGCTCTGCCCTTCTCTGGTCTCCCATACCATCTGGATCCATCAAAATATCAGTAACTGCCCAAAGTGACTTGTGCCTCAGCTCAACAAGTAAATGGCATGGCTTGCCATATACGAGGCGAAAGGGAGATGTGCCCAAAGGTGTCTTGAAAGACGTCCTATATGCCCACAAGACCGAGTCCAAAAGCTGTGACCAATCCTTTCGGTCAGGGCGGACGACTTTCTGCAATATAGTCTTGATATCCCTATTCGACACTTCGGCTAGACCATTCGTCTGTGGATGGTAAGGTGTAGCAACACGATGATCTATGCCGAACTCGCTAGCAAGTGCCTTCATCTGGTCGTTGATGAAGTGAGATCCCCCATCAGAAATCAGAACTCGTGGAACCCCGAACCGCGTGATGATATGCTTCCTCAAAAATCTGCAAACGGTCCTCGCATCAGCGGCTCGGCGGGGATAGCCTCCACCCAACGACTCACATAATCTACGGCCAATAGAATGTACTCAAATCCCTGACTCTTAGGGAATGGACCCATGAAATCGATGCCCCATGCGTCAAAAAACTCACAGAAGTGAATGGGCTGCATCGGCATCATATCACGCTGTCCACAAGTGCCCATCCTCTGACAGTCAGTACACCTCTTCACGAACTCATCTGAGTCCTTGAAGAGGGTAGGCCACCACAAGCCGGATTGGAGCACTTTCTGTGCCGTTCTCCTCCTAGAATGATGTCCTCCTGCCTCAAGCTTGTGGCAGTAAGTGAGGACGCTATGGTGTTCCTCCTGAGGAATACACCGACGCCAGATGCTGTCCCCTCCTTCGTGGTAAAGGATGGGATCCTCCCAATGGTAGGACTTGGCCTTCGCAAGGAAGGTCTCAAGCCTCTGCCTGGGCCAATCTTGTGGGACTTTCCCAGCAACGAGAAAGTTCACAATATCGGCGTACCATGGGAGTGAGGCGATAGCAAGGATCGCCTCATCTGGGAAGGTATCTCTAATAGGGTCAATCTGCTCAGAATCCTCAGGTTGCTCTAGTCGGGAGAGATGATCCGCCACCACATTCTTGACTCCAGGTTTATCCTTGATCTCAATGTCGAACTCCTAGAGTAGAAGGATCCATCTAGTCAGTCTAGCCTTGGCATCCTTCTTTGCCATGAGGTACCTGATGGCGGTGTGATCTGTAAACAAAGTCACTCTAGATCCAATGATATACGATCTGAACTTATCTAGGGCGAACACTACGGCTAGCATCTCCTTCTCTGTGACCGTGTAATTCCGCTGGGCGGAATCCAATGTGCGGCTAGCGTAGTGTATGGCAAATGGAACTCCATCCCTCCTCTGTCCCAGCACTGCCCCTACGGCAAAATCGGAGGCATCCGTCATGATCTCGAATGGGAGAGACCAATCAGGCGGCTGGAGGACAAGAGCCTCAATAACGCACTGCTGGAGAGTCGCGAAGGACGAAAGACACTTGTCATCGACAAGGAACTCGGTGTCTTTCGTCAAGAGGTCAGTCAACGGTCGGGCAATCCTGCTGAAATCCTGAATAAATCTCCTATAAAATCCAACGTGCCCCAGGAATGACCGTAGCTGCCTCAGATTGGACGGTGGTGTGAGTTTCCTAATGACATCAACCTTGGCCGGATCAACCTCCATGCCCCTGTTGGAGATGATGTGGCCAAGCACCGTCCCTTGAGTCACCATAAAGTGACTCTTCTCCCAAGATAAGACCAAATGAAACTCACTACATCGCTGGAGCACCCGGTCTAGGCAGTCAAGACAAGAATCGAATCTGTCGCCGTAGACCGAGAAATCGTCCATGAAGACCTCCAAACACTCCCCTACCATGTCCGAGAAGATCGACGACATGCACCTCTGAAAAGTCACAGGGGCATTGCATAGCCCAAATGGCATGCGTCGAAAAGCATATGTGCCGAGGGGACAGGTAAAGGTGGTCTTCTCCTGATCCTCAGGAGCGATGGCCACTTGGTTGTAGCCCGAGTACCCATCCAGGAAGCAATAATGGCTCTTCCCTGCCAGTCTCTCAATGATCTGGTCAATAAAAGGCAGGGGGAAATGGTCCTTCTTGGTGGCCTGGTTGAGTCTCCTGTAGTCAACACAGACCCTCCAAGAGGTGGGTACTCGTGTAGCAATCTCCTCTCCCGACTCACTGATCACAGTCGTGATGCCCGTTTTCTTGGGCACCACATGCAAGGGGCTAACCCACTTGAAGTCGGAAATGGGATAAATAAAATCTGCACTCCACCATTTTGATATTTCCTTCATCACAACCTCTCTCAGGTTGGGGTTCAGTCGCCGCTGGAACTCACGCGACGGCTTCGCCCCCTCCTCGAGATAGATATGGTGGGAGCACACTGATGGACTAATCCCATGGAGATCTGCTACGCTCCATCCGATCGCCTTGCGGTTCTTTTCAAGAACCCCCATCAAACGGGATTCTTGCTCTCCAGTCAACTCGGCGGAGATGATGACTGGGTACATCTCTGGCTCGCCCGCAAGGAATCGATACTTCAGCGAAGTAGGGAGCGACTTCAGCTCTGGTATGCTCGGTGCTGGCAAATCTGGCTGCGGGAGAAACTGAGTGAATGCTGCTAAGTCTGCCAAATCTGCCTGGGAGAAGTGAAGCGAACTCTCGCAAACTGGATCGGGAGAAGGTTGCCCAACTGCACTGTCTTTGGTCTGCTCTGCATCTGCCTCCTCCTCATCTGTAGGCTCAGGTGGACTCAGGTCTGGCATATGATCATCACAATCGGCCCAATCAGACTCTGAATCCGAGGGATCTGTATCAACCGCGGTGGCATCAGTACCACCGTAAAGCAAGGTGGCCTCAGTACCACCATAACTGAAAATCGTGTCGCGATCAAGGACCGGCTCTGCTGCCTCTGTGGTATCCTGAATCAGGGCTGTGCTCTCCAAACTCTCCTCTGCTATCATCTCGGCATCAGCTGTATCTGAATATGAGAGGATGGTCTGTGCTGCAGGATCTGCCCAAGCTGCCTCATCATTTGTGATCACGAAATCACAGTCCTGGTGGATGTCTGGCTCTGTGTCTGTCAGCTGCTCTGAATCTGTACTCGCATCTGAGCGGGCTCTCTCTCTAGCTCTGTAGTCCTCGACCGTCTCTATTTGTATACTCTCGCCCTCGACGCGAAAGTACACCTTCCCGCTATCATGATCAGTCACCGCCTTGGCTGTGGCCAAGAACGGACGACCAAGGATGATGGGGGTATCGGTCACGGATTCAGGGATCTCCATGTCCAACACTACGAAGTCCACGTGGAATTTCAGGCCCTGAATCGTGACGATAACGTCTCGTAATAACCCCCTGGGCCTCTTGACAGATCGATCAGCGAACTGAAGGACTGTCCTGCTCTGTCGAAGAGTGCCCAACTCGAAGCGGTCGAGAAGGGTTGCCGGAAGAAGGTTGATCGACGATCCGCTATCTAGAAGAGTACGGTCAAACCTCTGCTCACTGATCTGGCATCTGACATACGGGGCCCCTGAATCTGGCCTCTTGGCTGGCAGTCAGTTCTGGATCGCGAAACACGTGGCTTTCGTCAGCACATGGATCTCTGAAGTGTGGTTCCTCCTCCTCCTGACTGTAGTCCTATCTCTCAAAGATCGCTGGAGAAGGGGGATGTGCTGCAAAGCCTCCTGGAGGGTCAGCTGGATGTAGAATCGATCGATCATGCTCTGGCTGAACTCCTCAAGCTCTCTCTTTTTTGGATTTTCTTTTTTCTTCCCCTTCCCCATCTGAAGGGCTCTAGGGAAGGGGATCACAGGGTCCTTCGCAGATGAAGGACTAGGAAAAGGCCTAGACGGTTCGACGACCGGATCCACACATACATCATGCACCACAGTGGGACCAGAAGAAACTAAACCTTTTCCTTTATTCAAACCAAAGTCCTGAGATACAGCAAGGTGGGGAAAGACAACATCTCTCTCAATACAAACACCGGTGGCCTCAGTACCACCACGGGCTGGCTCTGCTGCTGCTGCTGCTGGTAGACGTCTCGCGGCCTCAGTACCGCGGGCTGGCTCGGCTATCCTGGTGGCGTCAGTACCACCTCCTCGATCTGGTGAAGCAGCGGCCTCAGTACCGCCGGTGGGATAAGCATCCTTGGTGTCCTCAGTGCCACCGTCATCATCTGGAGCGGCCTCAGTACCGCTCTCCTCCTCCTCATGTGGCGCCTCTGAAGCATCCTCGTGGTGAAGCTCAGATGAGGCGCCGCCGCCTGCTGGGGTCCTACCGCTCCTAAGTGTGACAAAATCAACATCAAATAGATCTGAAGATGTATCAACAAATGGGTCACTAGGAGTGGCAAACTCAGTGTGTACTACCTGCTCAGATTTCCTCTTGAGGTTATTCGGATTCGGCTCAATCTGGGCTGGAATGGCGGCCTTCCCTCTCACCAAGTCCCGCATCTCCTGGCGGAACTCGTCCATCTCCCGTCTGAATGTGGCTTGCTGGTCCGTGAGGAGGCGGGCGATGTCATCCAAAGCAGGGCTCTCGTGGGAGCCCGACGGGTAGCCTCTCTGGGGGTGAGGCTGCTGGAACTGCTGCTGGTGGTAAGAGGGGTATGAGGAAGGGTGCTGCTGCTGAACTGGGTGAGCCTGATGCTCACGTCTCCACGACTGTCCCTGCTGCTGATAGGGACGAGGACCGAAGGATGACTGGTGCTGCTGGTATGCTGGGTGCTGCTGCTGCGGCTGCTGGTGATCTCTCTGCTGGGAGTACTGCCCTCCCTGTCCTGACGGCTGCTGCTGGGGTTAGGCACCACCACTCCCCCACCTGAATCCGGGATGGTCTCGTCGGATCCCAGGCTGGGGGCGGTCATACCAAATCCCGTTGACATCCATCAACGGCTCTGCATCGTAGGGGGCTGGCGGGAGTACTGCCAGAGGCTGGTCCGGCTGGTAGACCACCATCTGCATCTCTGGAGATGGTGGGGACTGGTAGGTGGGCTGCGGCTACTGGTACGGCTCTGCCTGTACAAGGTGAACCTGTCTAGGCTGCACAGGGGTGCTGGAGCGCTGGGACGAGCTGCTGCTGCTGCTGCCGGAGTCGCCTCGCGACTGAAGACGGGGCTGAGGAGCCGTCTGTGCCTCCTGGAGACACATGAGCTGTGTCTTCATGTCGCTCAGAACCTGTGCCATCTGTTCCATCTGAGTGATGCTCTGGCACTGCTTCTTCTCAATCAGCTCCATGCGGTCCAACTTCTCGCTGATAATGCCCATATCCGCAGCTGTCGACTCTGCATGTGCTACTGCGGCTGCGGACGAACTGGATGGACCTGCATCTAACCGTGCTATCCGCTGGTACTGCACGGGTCCTGGCTGTTGTGGCTGGGGTCTCTGAGTATACAACCTGGTCTGAGACATCACCATATAGTTCTCAGTCATCTCCTCGAAGATGGCCCAGACCTGGTCGTGGTCCTTGGCGAAGTAGGACCCGCCGCAAGAAGCATTCACCAGGCCCTGTAGCTCTGGTGTCAACCCGCTGAAGAAGCTCTGCACAAGGTTCGGCTTCGTGATGTCGTGGTGCGGGCATCTGTCTAGGAGCTCTCGGAACCTCTCCCATGCCTCGTGAAACTGCTCGTTGGGGAACATGGAGAAGTTGCTGATCAGGGCCCTCGCTGCATTCGTCCGCCCGAGTGGATAGTACTTGTTCAAGTACTCGGTGCGGAGCTGCTCCCAGGTGTAGACAAACCTCCTAAGATGCTTCAGCCAGGTGGCTGCTCTATCTGCCAGTGAAAACATGAAGGCTATCATCCGGATCGTGTCCTGGTCCACATGCCGGTCGTGGACAGTACTGCAGATCATCAGAAACTCCTGGAGGTGGAGGTGGGGCTCCTCAGTGGCAAGTCCGTGAAAACGAGGAAGCATCTGCAGGGTGTTCGGGGGGAACTTGAAGTCCCCCACGATAGCAGGTACCACCACCCAATGGTGCATCAGTGTAGATCCGGGGTTGTGCAACTCCCGCATTGGTCTAGGTGGTCCTCCTCCCGCGGCTGCTGCCGCTGCGGCGGCGGCTGCGGCCGCTGCGGCGGCGGCTGCGGCTGCTGCTGCGGTGGCTCGTGCCTCTGCATCTGGTCCGTCCTCAGGCTCGCTCTGCTGGTCTCTATCTGCTCTGAGCCTCTCCAACTCTCGCCTCATCTCTATCATGAATGCCCCCTGATCGCGCAACTGCTGCTGGACTGTCTCGAGTGATGCGATCAGGGTGGAGTTGATCGCTCCCTGGTCAAGTACAAAATGCTCGGGCTGACGGGAGTGATCATATGAACTGCCGGCTCCGGCCATGACGACGTCTGCAAAATCAAACGAGCCCAACTCAGGTGCTGTCAAATCAATCAGTCTCTCCTCGGGCTCGTGTCTCTCAGGTAGAACAGAAAGGGGGTCGAGGGGGAACAGGGTGGAATCGTACTCGGGCTCCGAGAGCGGGTCTGAGCTCTCGCGAGCCAACCTAGATGATGAGGTAGACGTGCCCGAAAGCGGTGCAGCCAGAGGCTGCCTAAGAGACCGTCTACCCATCATCTTGATCTGGCGAGTAGTGCGGATGAGATCTGGAAAAATTATGATCAGAAAACAAACCCCCGGTTCACCAACGCAACGCGAGCTGAAGACCGTGAAAGTTCGGTCAAATTATCTTGTCAATTTTATTTGGTGAACACACAAAATATCAGAGCGCTTACGTGACCTGTTAGGATATCCAATGCTAATCCAACCGACTGGCCCGCACGGAAAAGTCGGTAATCAGTCGGGACTAGCACTGGGGGGCTCTACCTAGGGTGCGGGTCACTCTCTCGCGCATCCAAACCATACAATGAGGGGATTGCTCTCCCCAAGACAGAATTTTTAGGGTGAGCGGTTTTTAAGATCAATAGAATTAACCAGTCCCAATTTTATGGTTTCACTTTTTAGTATTTTTCAAAGCAAACAAATGGCCTAACGAATTTTTCGGTTCTCCTGATTATTAAGTCCAAAACAGGGGGGAGAAGACGAAAAAGCCGATGCGCGATAAATCAATGATTCATGCTGAGTAAGAAATGCGTACCTGTCTCCAGCACTCTACATGCAAGATGATCCGCGCAGAATTTAAAGACTGAAAAGAAACTAACCTAAATGATGCAGCGGTAAAGCCGAGTCCTAGATGAGCAATTCTAGCGATGAACCGTCTAACCGGTCACCGACCTCCAAGCCAAAGAGTCCGGTCTTGGTCCGTCCCTCCTCTGTCCGACAAATCGGGGGTAGGAGTAAGCGCTTTACAGGACGAGCTGCAGCACGTAGGCTACGAAGGTAAGTGAATCGGTTATTTTTATTAATGATTTTTAAGTAGGTCCAATTAACGATCTATAGGAACAGATAAGCAGTTAGGTGTGTGGATCCTACTAAGTACGACACAGTCACCAGAAATTCCTAAGTCTAGGGGCTCGAGCAAAAACCGCGAAAAAACGGAAAAGGCAGAAATAAAAAGAAAAGAAAGCCACGTAAAAACCGTTAAAAATCGCGAAGGTCCTAAGGGTCCCCCGAGCACACTGGTGCTCGGCGAAACAGACCCGCTACGGTAGAAGAGTCCAAGTGTCTAAGAATGTCCTGTATTATTACAATAATAATGAAATGAAATAAAATTCTACCCTAATCCTTACCCACTCAACTCTCTCTCACTCTCTCCTGCGGCTCCGCGAAGAAAGGAGCCGCCTCCGAATCCCGCGGTTGCGCCGGCTTCTCGAAATCAGCCGCCTCGGTCCTCGGGCCCTCGCAAGAGAAAATAGAGTGGTCAGAACCAAAAATATAATAAAGGAAAAATAAGTGAAAATAAAAATAAAAAGGGTATATATGCAAAAATGTGAAATAAAATAAACACACAAAAGAAGACAAAAACAAAAATAAAAGAAAAAGGAAATAAAGCAAAATAAAACAAAAAGAAAATATAAACAAAAGCCGCGAAGAGCCGCGAAAAGCCGCGAAAATCAAAATGAAAAGAAAAGAAAAACTACTAAGCCGTGCTCCCCGGTAACGGCGCCATTCTGATGACACAAAAACCCGAGAGACTAAGGTAAATGTACTGAATCGATGGTCGTTGCGACCTCAATCACTCGGATGTGTCGATCAAGAAAAATCGAACCACTCGCGAAAAATAAAACCAATCAAAGCAAGGAAGCGGTCCTGCTATGTGTTTAACCTGGTATAGCTCCCAGGGTCGAACTCAAGGAGCACAGATTGGCCGAAGGCCTACGAAGTAGTAAAAACAAATAAAATAAAAAACAAAATATTTTTTAGTGGTTTTTAATTATTTTTATATTTTTTTTGGATTTTTAAAATGTAAAGAAAAAAAAGATCACAAATAAGCACACTTCAACAATTTATTTAATGCACCAAAATCAACCAAAAATTAAAACAAAAATATTTTTATGTGTTTTATATTTTTTTATGTTTTTGGTGAATTTTTGGGATTTTTCTGATATTTATTTTAATTTCTAAAAATCAAAAAGTAACAAAAACAAGGGGTACTGTCCAGCCAAGCCTAAAGTCCCTAGATAAAATACCTAAGGACCTCAAAAAGGCCTGGAGGTAATTTTCCTATAAAATAGATGAAATAAGGAAAATTTAGGTACCAGATTTATTGTTTTTGGATTTTTAATGTATTTATTAGAAATTTTATGGGTTTTTTTGGGGTTTTTAAGTTTTTAAGGTTTTTGAGCAATGAAAAATAGCCAAAATTGGCTATAAAATCAAACAAACTAAACTAAACAGTAGCTAATTTTTATGGAATTTTTAGAGGTGTTTTTATATTTTTTATGATTTTGCAATCTAGACAGTAGCAAAAACTAAGATTTTTGAATTTTTAAAAATAGCAAATGAAATCAAAAATGTCCTAAAAAATCCTTGAAAATCCTACACCATGGCAGGAGCCATGTGTCAAAATCTCATTGGATTTGGAGGTGATTTGATATTTTATTCAAAAATAACAAAAGGGTACTGTGCACAGGGACTGAAATGCAAATACCCAAAGTTCTGGGGGTCCAGGTGCAAAATACCCAGCAAATCACGCACCAAGCGCGTGCCTGGGGCACTCAGGGACCTATTTATAACAAAAATAAGTCCCGAGGACTTATTGGTAACACGTACCAAAAGTCCAGGGGGCTCAGTTGCAATTTACCCAAAAAAATAACGCACATGCGTAAAACAACCACGCACAGGGGTATAAATGCAATTAATTGAAAAGTTTCATTCATTCATAAACATCCAGAACTACAAGGGCATCAACTGCAAATATACCAAAATAACACGTGACGAAGCACGTGGCTCACACAAGCAGGGGTATAAATGTAAATATCTAAAGCACGAGGTCCAACATGCAAATTACCCTAAAACTAAACAACTGACTAAAATATTTACAGGACTAAAACGAAATAAAGGACAAGGCAGGGCCTAAGGGCAAATTACCCTTTATTACTCGAGCGGCTGGATGAGCGCCACGTGGTGCATCGGACGGTGAAGGACGGTTGGCGCTCCAAGTCTCGGCTACTCGCGATGATCGAACGGTGACGGCGTAGCCACGTGGAAGATCTGGCGGTGGCGGTGCGTCGCTGCTACGCCTCTCTGGATCGACGGCTGGGATCAGTCCTCACTGATCGGACGCCAGCTGCAGCTCCGTGAATGAATGGTCAGGATGTGATCTGGAGCATCGAGGTCGATCTGACGGTGTCTGGAGGTCGTGGAAGAACTGATGGCCGGCAACCTTCGCCGGCCTGCTGTGCGCGCTCCCGGCCTCCGCGCGGGCCTCTGAAGATCGGAGAAGAAGCTCTGTAGGCTCCCGCGTCGACTAGTGGCCTCCGATGGCTCGACGGAGCTCCGAGGAGCTCAGGCGAGGTCGGCGGAGACCCAACTGCTGGTCCAAACGGTCCGAGCCCTCAGATGGACTCGGATGACCCTGCAAAACACTCCAGCAGAATCGCGGGTCGAGGGCAAAGTGCCTCGACCCAGTTAGGCGGGGTGACTGTGAGCGGTGGGTCGGAACGGACGAGCTCCGGCGAAGGGCGGACGGTGAAGCTCGACTCCCAGCTCCTGTGCGAGCTGGGTTGGATGGGAACGTGGAGAAGATGCGCGGAAGGAAGGCGAGGGCTATGGATATGCCCGATGATCGGATAGTGGTCGGAATCGGGAGGAATCGAAGAAATACGATGACGGCGAAGATTGGGCGAAAATGGAAATCAGACGAAATGGTTGAGCTAAGAGGTTACCTGGGTGAAGGAATAGACTGTGGCGGAGCTGAGGAAGCTCCCGGTCGTCGCCTCAAGGGATGTCTCTGCCCGAGGCTCGAAGCTCGCCCAGGTGGCGGAGCTACGGCGGGTGTGTCGCTGGATCGATGGTTTTCACCTCCTCTCCTCGCTGCAACAGGTCGAGGCGCGAGCTGTCACCTCTCTCTCTGTCTCTGGAGCTCACTGGAGAATGAAGCAAATGGCCAAAGATGCATGAAATGGGTGGCGGAGCTGAGCTTAAGTATGCTGGCGGGTCCGGGAAGAAGGGCGCGGGTAGGGCGATGTAGCGTGCGGATCCCGAGGCGAAGGCTCCGGCGAGGTTCTCGGGTATGACGTGAGCAATCCGGACCCGGGGTTTGGGCAAAAAGGAGTCGGGTCTGCATGGGAAAAGTCCGAGAAGATGGGTCGGGCAAGACGGACCCGGCTCTGGTGGTCCTGGGGGGGGGGGAGTTGACCGGGGGTCAACAATCCCCCATGGACCAATCGGAGCCCGCCAAGCTTTGAGTTTTTATTTGATTATTTTGGGCCAGAAAATGACCGAATTTTCAAAAACTTAAAACATGAAATATTTTTATTTTATTTTTTTCTATTTTTTTTGTGATTTTTAATTAATTTTTGGAAATAAAAATAAGGTATTTACATTATATAGCTATATATAGGTATATATACAATATGTAGGTTTTTGATTTTTGTTTTTTAATTATTATTTTTGTACAATTTTATTCCTATTTTATATTTTATTTATAGTATAAAATAAGGAATAAAAGGGTGTTTTTATTTTATTTTTATTATTTATATACATAGGTAAAATAAATAGTTATGTACAACTATATACAAGGTATATGTACAATGTATTTTTGTATTTTTAATTTTGTTATTTTTATTTGATTTTTGTTTTTATTTTTTTATTTTATTTATTTACAATATATAGCAAAGAATATTTACAAAAAGTTTGGAAAATAACTTTATTTATTTACAAGGTTAAATAAATACATAGATGTGATATATGTACATGATGAAGGGGTCTTTTTTAATCTTTTTTGATTTTTAACTTTTTATTTTGTTTTTATCTTTTATAAATATATACAAGTATTTACAAGCATATTTTTGGGTGAGGAAAACATTTTTATTTTATTTACATAAATATATACACATGAGCCCCTATCTCCCTCTACTTGGCTTTTATGCGGTCAGGCCCATGCTGAGCCCTCCCTTGGGTTAGGTTGCTCAATATTTATTCTAAATATTTCCCTCTTTTTCTTTTTAATCTGTAATCTTTTATTTTTACACAAAAACATGCTAATTATAGGTTTTTACACAATGCATGCTTTTGCTAATTATTCCTATTTACACATATCTACATGCATTTGCAAAGGTTTTTTGTAGCTAAAATATAAGTATAAAGAGTGATGAATGGGTATTCATCATGGAGCGCCAATTTTATCTATCCCATCTCCGACTCCAAGTGGGTCAGCCCCTTGCATGTGGTGCCCAAGAAGACGGGCATCACGACTGTGATCAGTGAGTCGGGAGAGGAGATTGCTACACGAGTACCCACTTCTTGGCGGGTCTGCGTTGACTACAGGAGACTCAACCAGGCCACCAAGAAGGATCATTTCCCCCTGCCTTTTATTGACCAGATCATTGAGAGACTGGCATGGAAGAGCCATTATTGTTTTCTGGATGGGTACTCGGGCTACAACCAGGTGGCCATCGCTCCTGAGGACCAGGAGAAGACCACCTTTACCTGTCCCTTCGGCACATACGCCTTCCGACGCATGCCATTTGGGCTATGCAATGGCCCTGCGACATTTCAGAGATGCATGCTGTCGATCTTTTCGAACATGGTAGGGGAGTGTTTGGAGGTCTTCAGGGATGATTTCTCGGTTTACGGCGACGGATTCGACTCCTATCTTGACTGCCTAGACCGAGTACTCCAGCGATGTATTGACGTCCATTTGGTGTTGTCTTGGGAGAAGAGTCACTTCATGGTGACTCAAGGGACGGTGCTTGGACACATCATCTCCAACAAGGGCATGGAGGTTGATCCGGCCAAGGTAGATGTCATTAGAAAAATCGCACCGCCGTCCAATTTGAGACAGTTACGGTCATTCCTGGGGCACGTCGGTTTCTACCGACGATTTATTCATGATTTTAGCAGGATTGCCCGGCCGTTGACTGACCTCTTGACGAAAGACACTGAGTTCCTTGTCGATGACAAGTGTCTTTCGTCCTTTGAGACTCTCAAGCAGAATGTTATAGAGGCTCCTGTTCTCCAGCCGCCTGATTGGTCTCTCCCATTCGAGATCATGATGGATGCCTCCGATTTTACCGTGGGGGCCGTGCTGGGACAGAGGAGGGATGGAGTCCCCTTTGCTATCCACTACGCTAGCCGCACATTGGATTCCGCGTAGCGGAATTATACAGTCACAGAGAAGGAGATGCTAACCGTAGTGTTCACCCTAGATAAATTCAGATCTTATATCATCAGATCTAGAGTGACCTTGTACACTGATCACACCGCCATCCGATACCTCATGGCAAAGAAGGATGCCAAGGCCAGACTGACTAGATGGATCCTTCTACTCCAGGAGTTCGACATTGAGATCAAGGATAAGCCTGGAGTCAAGAATGTGGTGGCGGATCATCTCTCTCGTTTAGAGCAGCCTGAGGAGTCTGAGCATATTGATCCCATTTGTGAGACCTTCCCAGATGAGGCGATCCTTGCTATCGCCTCACTCCCGTGGTATGCCGATATTGTGAACTTTCTCGTTGCTGGGAAAGTCCCAAAAGATTGGACCAGGCAGAGGCTTGAGACCTTCCTTGCGAAGGCCAAGTCCTACCACTGGGAGGATCCCATCCTTTACCACGAAGGAGGGGATAGCGTCTGGCGTAGGTGCATTCCTCAGGAGGAGCACCATAGTGTCCTCACTTACTGCCACAAGCTTGAGGCAGGAGGACATCATTCTGAGAGGAGAACGACATAGAAAGTGCTCCAATCCGGCTTGTGGTGGCCTACCCTCTTCAAGGACTCTGATGAGTTCGTGAAGAGGTGTACTGACTGTCAAAGGATGGGCACCTGTGGACAGCGTGATATGATGCCGATGCAGCCCATTCACTTCTGTGAGGTTTTTGACGCATGGGGCATCGATTTCATGGGTCCATTGCCTAAGAGTCAGGGATTTGAGTACATTCTGTTGGCCGTAGACTATGTTAGTCGTTGGGTTGAGGTTATCCCCGCCCGAGCCGCTGATGCGAGGACATTTTGCAGATTTTTGAGGAAGCACGTCATCACGCGGTTCGGGGTACCTCAAGTATTGATTTCAGATGGTGGGTCTCATTTCATCAACGACCAGGTGAAGGCCCTTGCTATCGAGTTCGGTATAGACCATCGTGTTGCTACACCTTACCATCCACAGACGAATGATCTAGCCGAGGTGTCGAACAGGGAGATCAAGACTATATTGCAGAAAGTCATCCGCCCTGACCGAAAGGATTGGTCACAACTCTTGGACTCGGTCTTGTGGGCATATAGGACGTCTTTCAAGACACCTTTGGGCACATCTCCCTTTCGCCTCGTATATGGCAAGCCGTTCCATTTGCCTGTTGAGCTGAGACACATGTCACTTTGGGCAGTCACTGAGATACTTATGGATTCAGATGGTGTAGGAGACCAGAGGAGGGCAGAGTTAGCAGCCCTGGAGGAGTTGAGAGATACCGCCTTCTCAAACAGCCTACATTATAAGGAGAGAGTGAAGGAGTGGCATGATTCTCATATCAGCCACAAGCATTTTGAGCCTGGACAGAGAGTATGGCTGTTTGATGCGAGGCTTTGCCTATTTCCAGGGAAGCTACAGAGTAAGTGGAAGGGACCCTACTTGGTGAGAAAGGTACACGACAACGGTAGCATTGATATATCCGAGTTGTCTTCTGAGAGTACCTTTCGAGTGAACGGCCAGCGGCTCAAGCCATTTCTAGATCATGAGCCGCGGGTCGTTGATGTTGCCCCTATTCATTTTGCGTGAGATGTGGTCTTTTGACTCACATCTATTGCATCTCACGCCTGATTTTCACTGATCTTCTGACTTGTATAGATCCAGATGTCTATATCATCACATTCTTTAGTCCCACATCCCTTTATTCATCCTTTGATTATGCTATACTTAGGGTGTACTTTACCCTATACTTTGGGTATTTCTTTTGTTTCTGTCTACCCGTGTTTTTGCTGCCTATACTTAGGGATATTTTACCCTAAGTATAGGCGGGTAGACCCTATACATTCTCCACTCAGTTTTCCCTTAGTATACAACCTGTTATACTTAGGATTACTTAATCCTAAGTATAAGGGGAAAACCCGAGATCTTGTTGACTTTATTTTCATTCATTCGTCTTTGTATATAGCCTTCCTTTTCACTTCCCTATACCTAGCACGAGTTATGTCTTCTTCATCGCTCTTGACTCTGAGGACATCGTTCGAGCTAACTATAGGGGGGTGTGTATATATTCCATATATACTTTAGCCATAACTCGTACTTTGTGTGAGTGTGTTAATAAATAAAAATGTCTAAAAACCCTTAAAAATCACAAAAAATTAAAATTTTTTCGTGTACATAATAATTCTTTTATTTGCACATAAATAGCTAGTGTACAAATTATTTTTGTAAAAAAATGATTTCAAAAATATTTTGTGTAAAGCTTGTGTAAATATTTTCTTATCAAAATTATGTATATAGTACAAAATTTTTCCGAAATGTTTTGAAAATCAAAAGTTTGCAAAAATCTCGTGTAAATGTGTGTAAATACCTTTTGCAAAACTTGCACTTACTTCATGCATCATCCATTCATGATTTCCAAACATTTTTCAAAAATTTTGCATGGTTGTAAAATTTGTGTAAATAGCATCTTTTGTATATATGTATATAGTTTTTCTGGATTATAGTTGACATTTAAACTAGCCTGGAATCAAATTGAGAAATGGAGCTTGATTAAGATCTTAATCCACCTAATTTATAAGAGGAACCTTATAGGGCTTAGGTTTAAGGCTTTTTCAGGTCCATGGTGACTTAATTCTTTATGTCCACTAGGCTATGATCACATGTCATCTCAATGAGCCTAAGTAGAGCACTTAACAACAACACATGACTCATATAGACAATGTCTTTACTTGGACACCAGCACTTAGCACCGAGCTCTCTACGAATGAGGTGGTGAGGAGGCAGTCTTCCTTGACTTGGGGTAGCATATGAGGGTAGTACTTCTAGGCGGAACCTCTCTTCTTCTTTTAGTGAAGGAAGTGCGTCTCAACTTGGTCTGGTTGCCATGAGGTCTAACGACGGGAGTTGTGGGTTGCAATAAAGCTTCAAAAGAGGGATAGTCTACTGGCTCAAGAGGGAAAACTCCTTGTATATATGTTGCACTTGTATATGATGTATAGATGCACTTGAAAAAAAATAATGCAAAAAGAAAATAACTCCAAAAAAGTGGTGGGTCTGAGAGAAAATGATAATCCCACCGGAGTGTGTATATAGTGCAATAAGCAAAGCTTGAGATCCATGTCCTATCTTATGTAGCTTGCAGCAGGGAGACTTGGCTACACTGGTCAAGCTCCCAAGGATACATGGCTACACTGGCCATGGTCCATTCTCTTCTTCCTCCTCTTCTTGAGCCGGTTGAACTTGAACTTAGAAGGGAATACCCCGCTCCTCGAGGAAAGAGTGGACAGATTGAGGTCATAGAGTTACCTTGTTGGGGAGGGTTGTCAAGTTGCCATTTCTGAGGTGGAGAGCTTATACCTCACATTCACAGGACAAGGAAAGATTCATGGTCTTCAGGGTTTGTGATTGATGACTTGTTCTGATCTGGAGCATTGAGGAGTCTTGATTAGAGATTAGTGGAACTTAGAGGCTGTTGAGTTTTAAGCTTAAGTCCAAATAAGGTTCTGACACATTAATAATCCAAAGATCTGATCGAGCTCATACCTCAATTTAATGAAGGAAAGTTTAATAATCAACCTTGATCCATGTACATTCTTCTCTTTTTCTTTTTCTTTCTTCTTTTCCACTTCTTTTTCAATAAGTGTTTGCTAAGGGACTAGCAAAGTTAAGTATAGGGGGGTGATGAATACTCATTCATCACTCTTTATTCTTATATTTTAGCTAGAAAAACCTTTGCAAATGCATGTATATATTTGTAAATATAAATAATTACCAAAAAGCATGCATGGTGTAAAAAGTAATAATTAGCATGTTTTTGTGCAAAAATAAAAGAATAAAGATTAAAAAGAAAAAGAGGAAATATTTAGAATAAATATTGAGCAACCTAACCCAAGGGAGGGCTCAGCATGGGCCTGACCGCATAAAAGCCAAAGTAGAGGGAGATAGGGGCTCATGTGTGTAAATATATTTGTAAATAAAATAAAAATATTTTCCTCTAAAAAATAGAAGAAAATGACTTGTATATATTGTGTATATATTTATTATAAAAATCAAAACAAAAATAGAAAAAAAAATCAAAAAGAAAATAAAAATAGAACACTTGTACATAGTCACCATGAACATAGCTCATTTACCTATATTTATTTCACCTTATACATAAATAAAATTAATTTTTATAAAATTTGTATATATTCTACTTTTTATGTTGTAAATAAATAAAATAAAAACCATTAAAACAAAAACAAAATAAAAACCACAAAATTAAAAACCAAAAATCACATTGTACATTTACCTTGTATATAAGTGTATATATCTATTTATTTCACCTATGTATGTAAATAATAAAAATAAAATAAAAATACCCTTTTATTCCTAATTTTATACTATAAATAAATAAAATATAAAATAGGAATAAAAATGCACAAAAATAACAAATTAAAAATCAAAAATTAAAAAGACATATTGTATATATACCTATATATAGCTATATAGTGTAAATACCTTATTTTATTTTGAAACATTAATTAAAAATCACCAAAAAAATAGAAAAAAATAAAACAAAAATATTTCATGTTTTGAGTTTTTAATAAATCGGCCATTTACTATTTTTAATTGAATTTCTAAATGATTTACAAATGGCAGCCTCCCATTGGTCCACGGGGATGTTGACCGCCCGTTCAACTCCCCCCCCCAGGACCACCTCCCACGGGTATTAGGCGGGCGACCCGACTTCTCCTTATTTTGGCGCCTAAACCCGACCACCTCGCACCTAAACCCAGGGTCCTAATCACTCGCCCATCATCCGGGAACCTCACCCGATATCATGCCTAGGGATCCGTGCTCCATCGAGCCGGACCCGAGCCCTTCTTCCCGGACCTTCCACCGTATAAAGGTTGAGCTCTGCCACCTCATTTCCCATCTTTGGCTCATTTGTTCACCACCTAGTGACCTCCACCGTCTTGTCGAGAGTGACAGCTCGCTCCAGAGGGTGTTGCAGCGAGGAGGGAGCAAGGAGACATCGATCCGGCGAGCTTCCGCCGCCGAGCGCCGCCAGGAGGTAGCGCCAGAGCCTCAGGCCACGACGTCTCGTGAGGTAAGGACCCAGAGCTGCCTAAGCTCATCCCCAGTCGATCCCTCCACCCAGGCAGCTTAGATTATTCTTCCTTTTCTTTAATTTTCGATTAGCCCCAAATCTCGCCGTCGCCGACCATCATCGATTCCGGCCATCTCCCCCTTCCGTTCGATCATCGGAATCCCCCATCACGTTCGCCCTTCCTCCGCGCACCTTATCCACCCATCCATTCAACCCAGCTCGCACAGGAGCTGGGGTCTCGAGCTCCTCCGCCGTCGCATCGCCGGAGCTCGACCACCATGCCTCACCGTTCACGCTCACCATGCGTAACTGGGTCGAGGCAACTTGCCCTCGACCCGCGAGTTTGCTGTCGCTCTTTGCAGGGACATCCGAGCCCATCTGAGGGCTTGGACCATCTGGTCCAGCAGCTTCGCCTCCGCCGGACTCTCCAGAGCTCCTCGGATCTCCATTGAGTCATCGGAGGTCATCATCGGACGCGGAAGGCCACAGCGGTTCATCTCCGATCATCAGGGCCTCGCGAGGAGGCCAGGAGCGCGCGCAGCGGGCCGGCGAAGGTCGCCGGCCATCAGTTCCTCCAAGACCTCCAGATACCGTCAGATCCCCTTCGACCTCCAGTTCGCATCTGAACCGTTCATCTGAGGAGCCACCGTCAACGTCAGATCCTTGGAGGAGCGATCCGCACCGTTCGTTCGCCGAGGTCAAGCCACAACACCTCTCCACCGTTTGATCCCCCATGTGGCTTCGCCTCGGCCGTTCGATCAGCATCGAGGAGTCTTGCGTTGGGCGCCACCCCTTCCCAGCCGTAGATCATCACACGTGGCGCCCATCCGACGGCCTCTTAATAAAAGGGTAATTTATCCCTTAGGCCCTTCTGTTTATTTTATTTCGCATTTAGTCCTGTAAATACTATAGTTAGTTGTTTTTATTTGGTACATTTGCACTTTGGACCCTGTCTGTTATCTATATTTGCATGTATGCCCCTGTTTGTAGTGTAGCACGTGCATCGCCACGTGCTTTGTTGGGTAATTTGCATGTTTAATCCTGTAGTTCCTGGTTGTTAATGAATGAATGAATATTTTTGGATAATTACATTTCTACCCCTGTGAGTGTGGAATTGGCGCATGTGCGTTTATTTTTGGGTATTTTACAACAAGCCCCCTGGACTTTTAATACTTGTTATTATTTAGTCCAGGGACCATTTTTTTATTGCAATTAGGTCCATGTGTGCCCCAGACACGCGCCTCGTGCATGACTTCTTGGGAATTTTGCACCGGACCCCCTGGAACTTTGGATAATTACGTACAGGTCCCTGTGCACTGTACCTAGGTTTAAATTTTAATAAAATAGCAAATTACTCCGAATTCAATGAAAATTGGATACATGGCTCCTGCCATGTTGTAAAATTTTTTAAAATTATTGGGGATATTTTTGGTTTTATTTGATATTTTTAAAAAATAAAAAACAACCTTCTTCCTTACTGTCTGATTTAAAAATTCACAAAAAATATTAAAACTCTTCTAAAATTATAAAAAAATTAGCTACTATTTAGTTTGTCTTGCTTGATTTTCTGACCAAATTTGGTCATTTTTCATTTTATAAAACTCATAAAAATTATAAAACACTAAAAATTTCATTAAAATTCTAATAATTAATCTAAAAACCCAAAAATAATCATTAAGGTGCCTAAATTTTCCTTGTTTCTTTCTCTTTACAGGAAAATTACCTCCAGGCTTATTGGGGACTTTTAGATATTTTATCTAAGCCCCTCAAGCTCGGCTGGACAGTACCTTCATTTTCTTGCATTGTTTTATTTTTATAAAATTAAATAAAAATCAGAAAAATACCAAAAATTCACTAAAAATAGTAAAAATCATAAAAAGCATAAAAACATTTTTATTTGAATTTTTGATTGATTTTTGATGCATTAAATAATTGTTTGAATTGGCTTATTTTACTTGTTTCTTTATTTTCTTAATTCATTAAAAATCCAAAAAAATTAAAAACAATTAAAAATCCACCAAAAACACTTGTCTTTTATTTTTAATTCTTTTTTTAGACTACTTAGTAGGCCGCAAGGCCATCACGTGCTCCTTGTGTTCGACCCTGGTCGCTATACCAGGTTAAAATAATAGCAGGACCGCTACTTGATTTTGACTGATTTTATTCACTTTTGGTGGTCTCTTTTTCTCGATTGACACACGAGCGATTGAGGTCGCAACGACCGCATGAGATATACCTGATCTACCTCGCTCGCTTGATTTTCGTGTCATCAAGTTCTGGCTTGTGTTTTTCGATTTGTATATGCTGTTGGCACATTTTGTTTATATATCATACAACTGCTGCTCACAGATAAAGAGGAACGTCCTTGTAAAATGAAATAGATTATCATCTATATCTCCATACGTAGTAACGATGAAGATATCCAAATATGAAACTCCTTCATAAAAATAGTGTAAAGATCATCTTATCATTGATTCCAGCGATTCGTGGATATTTCTGACACCCGTTGAGAGTTTTAGGAGGTCTTTAATTTATTGAGAGGAAGGAGGACTAAAGCATAATATGTTTATGAATATAGGGTGTAAATCATCATCATGTACATAATGATTGTCTCCTTATGTCCATGCTATGTTTAAAAGAAAGTGAAACACCAACCATAGACTTAATGCATTTGATGAGGGGCGGTCGTAGGGCATGATTTATAATTAATTGGCTTTCAATCTAAAGGAAGCATATATAGTTATTTATATATCAGTATCGAAGAATGCTTCGTGCAACTGCGATTATTTCTTACGTTATGCAGTTCCGACGTGATCGATGATGCTAAAATTATCATCTAGTTTTAATTTTATTAAGTTGAATCTTTGAGATGTTGCCAACTATTGTTTTCAATCTCATATACGAAAAGAAGGGAGCGATCATATAAGCACATTGTTTTCAAACCTTATTTTTTTCCTTCAATTGGATAACGCAAAAACTACAGGACCTTCAAAAACCAAAATAGGCGGAATTAGAACATCAAAGCACCGTCATCTGAAAAAACTCGACTCTAATCCATACCTCAAGGGGATATATAGAGAGACTTTGAAGTCTCTGAAGCTCAGGAACTATCGGAGAAGAAACAAGGGTTGTTTTACAAAAATCACCAAGTCGGATGATATACATAGTATTTATTTTTGCCAAAAATCAGTTTTATATATTGTGTATTTTCTCAATCTGTCCGTAAAAATAAGCCAAAAGCACATCATTCAACTAATCGCATTTTCAGCCGACTAATCTCACCCTGAGTCGACTACTGGGTTGACTAATCGACTATTCTCGAGAGACTGAGCTGACGTTTTGGACTCGATTTTCAGTCGATCAACATTTTTCTCAGTTTTCATCTCCAGTCCACTAATATAAAGGACTAATCAACTAAATTCCGCACTGGAAAAAAAGGCTTACCTTCTACTCTTTTTATATCGGCTCGTGTTACTTGCATGTCGGCAATATCTTTGATAAGCCGACTAACCCAAAAAATGCAACGGATTGCTCTTCACTCCAACTTTCATATTTTTCATCGTTGTGCTCACCAAAGTACTTTACTAGGCTATTATCCCAACCTAATGACTAATTTGATTCTCAATCGACCAGCTAAGTTTTTCCTTCCAACTAATTCCGTGCAAAATCTAATATTCTCTTCTAGGTGTTGCCTAAGGCGCCTAACGGTTATTTTGACCCCTGAGGCTTTTTAAAATAGGATCCTAATGACCATTTGGCAGATATACAACATAGAATACAATAATACTCATCTACGTGGAGGACTGTGCTTGAATCTGTGTGCTTTTCAAGTTTGTAAAGCTCCCTGTGTTCCCAAGCATCCTTCATCATTCTCGAGCCATTGTCTTGCTCGATATTATTCGCAAGCTCGTGAATTAAATATTATAGCTACTCATTTATCATCAGCATATTGTAGACAGATACGCGACGTGTGCGTTCGTTTCTCCATAGAGAAGAATTCTTCTCAGAGGGTTGTCCAGACACGGGAGATCCTTAGTGGTTGTGCTTCCCTCGATCTAAGTAGCTCGAATAGCGGAAGAAAACTTCGTTGAGAGAGCGAAGGGGAAAGCCTAGAACGGGGTTTTTACCCTATTTGATTGCGACGCTGAAATCTACATGTGCATTGACTGTTTCAGATTGAGATCCGGTTATCGTAATTAATTAAGTCGATTACCTTGTGAGTTCCTTATTTCCTGCCTATTTAGATTTGGATATGGTAAACGATGCCCTACGGGATCATCATATCCAAGTGGACATGTATGCATAACGTTGATGTGCAATTATAATGAAAACAATGTCTTTAATTTATGGAAGCAAGCCATGCATTTCGTGAGCAAGACACGTTAAATTTAGTTTCTCGTATGCATATGGTGACATTTAATTTCTAGTATTCTTTGATGCTTTTTTAATATGAAAATAATTATCCACCAAAAGACTCCAGTACAATTCGAACAACCCATTACGCCGGATAACTATGCTATTTAGGGTGTAATTGAACTTGAAGGCGAGCTCGTTCTCACGTCAATAAATTTGCATAGTATTTTCTTAAGTTTGTTGTCAAAGTGTATTGTACAATCTCGCATGGACCAATATACTTAGGATCTTGAGATTTTCTTTTACCATCTATATATGTCGTTGGACTATCCACCAATCTTTATTGTTGATTCGAGGTTGCTACTATTTATGTTCTAATGTAGGCAACTTCCACGAAAAGAATTTGATCTTTGCCGTGAAAATAGTGACTGTACTTGGGAGCAAGCATGCTAAAAGATAACACAAACTTCATTCGTCTATATATACTTCAAAATCTATGCTTGGGCCATTATTCTTAAAAATCCATGATATTAATTTATCATCCTAATGGTGGGTGCACTCTGTCCCTACCTGGGATTTGTTGTTAACGATTAATGTGTTTGTAGTCTCATTTGCGAGCTTTCTTGGCAAATATATATTTCATCGCGGAATGTCTTTCCATCTATCGATGAATTTATGCCATATAGTTGTTCAAAGATGGCATTTTCGTGCTGGATATAAATTTCCTCTCGAAAGATACCGAGGGTTTGGATTCCCGGAGATGAAGATGGTAAGTTTGCACTGTGCGAATTGATTTTTTAAGTTATATTTGAATGGAAAATCATTCTCAAGGGTAACTTGGGAATTGGGAATCTAATATGGAGGTATACGATCCAAGCACCATTCCTCGGAAGTGCCTTGTGCACCATTAGCTATTGAGGCTTGACCAGTGGTTGTGCAACTAAATCGGGCATAACTCTTTGTTCTTGGTTAAGAAAAAGAGCCCTTAGTCTTGTCTTCATGAAGTCATGAGTGTCGAGAATAAATTTTTGACGATGTGCACAATGTATGCAATATAAAATATTCCATTGCAGGCGTGCAACGTCTACATGATGGAAACCACGATTCCGTCTAAAGTATCAAGTTGTTTCCACGTTGATTTCTCTTCGAGTGTTGCACCACCAATTCTAGCGGGGGAATTTGGAATATACTCTTCTTTCAAAACGTGAATGCCACCATTGAGAGCTCGTAGATCCAAAAGATCAAACCATTATTAGCTTGCCAACGTTGACATCTCCACGATAAAGAGGAACATGCCAACTCCAAGGCATATAAATACATCACGCCTCTTTTATGGTAGGAGGCAAGTATTTCTCTACTTCTTCTTCTCTTCTTTCCTTTTGTTGAAAAGATGGGGAGAAGTTCTAAGATCTTGGGTTTTGCCTTAATCTTCTTGCTTTTCGTGAGCACCACTTCAGCAGCACGAGTGCTAACAACATACGCATCAGGAGGAGGTGGTGGAGGAGTGATGAGCGTCCTGAGCGACTAAGGTAAAGGAGCTACTCGGTCGTTGTGACCTCGATCACTCAGACTCGGCTCAATCAAGAAAAATTAGACCACCACGAGAAATAAAATCAAGCAAAAATGCGATAGCGGTCTCGCTATTAGATTAACCTGGTATAGCGACCAGGGTCGAACACAAGGAGCACGGGTTGGCCTCTCGGCCTACGAAGTAGTCAAAAAGAAAAATAAAATAAAAGAAGCAAATATTTTTGGTGGTTTTTAATATTTTAATTTTTTTTGGATTTTTTAATTTGTTAAGAAAATAAGAAAAGCAAATAAACACACACTTCAACAATTTATTAAAAGCACTAAAAATCAACCAAAAATTCAAACAAAAATATTTTTATGTGTTTTATAATTTTTAGTGTTTTTGTTAAATTTTTGAGAATTTTCTGATGTTTATTTAATTTTCTAAAAAATCAAAAAGTGACTGAAATGAAAGGTACTGTCCAGCCGAGCTAAAAGGGCCTAGATAAAATATCTAAAGGCCCCAAATTAGCTGGGAGGTAATTTTCCTGTAAAGAGAATAAATCAAGGAAAATTTAGGCACCTATTTTATTGTTTTTGGTTTTTTAAATTATTTACTAGAATTTTTATAAGATTTTGAATGTTTTTAAGTTTTTAGTGGTTTTCAGTAATGAAAAATAGCCAAAATTGGCTAGAAAATCAAACACAACAAAATAAACAGTAGACAATTTTTTTTGTAATTTTAGACACTTTTTAATATTTTTTATGATTTTTAAAGTTAGACAGTGAAGAAAATAAAGGTTTTTGAATTTTTAAAAATATCAAATGAAAATAAAAATGTCCTAAAAAATCCTTGAAAATTTTACACCATGGCAGGAGCCATGTGTCCAATTTTCGTTGGATTTGGAGGTAATTTGATATTTTATTCAAAATTAAAACTTAGGTACAGTGCACAGGGACCTGTACGCAATTATCCAAAGTTCCAGGGGGTCCGGTGCAAAATTCCCAAGAAGTCACGCGTGCGGCGCGTGTCTGGGGCACACAGGGACCTATTTGCAAACAAAATAAGGTTTTGGGACTAATTGGTAACAGGTACCAAAAGTCCGAGGACCATTCTGTAAATTACCCACAAATAAACGCACATGCACAAATCAATCCACGCACAGGGGTATAAATGCAAATATCTAAAAAGATTCATTCATTAAGTAATATCCAGGAACTACAAGGGCATCAGTGCAAATATACCAGAAAAACACGTGTCGAAGCACGTGACACACTACAGACGGGGGTATAAATGCAAATAGCAAACAAGACAGGGTCCAGAGTGCAAATACACCAAATAAAAATAACTGACTAAAGTATTTACAGGACTAAATGCGAAATAAAATAAACAGAAGGGCCTAAGGGATAAATTACCCTTTTATTAATGAGGCCGTCGGATGGGTGCCACGTAGCTGATCGAACGGTCCTCGCATGCTATGGCTAAACCCTCAGGTGATCGACGACGGAGAAGGTGACACGTGGAGATCGGACGGCTCTTAATCGCGGGTGCCCCTTCCTCTGATCGTGCGGTCCGGATCAGTCCTCCTCTGGATCTAACGGTGGTGACGCTCCTCGGATGGATGGTTGGGATGGATTCTGGAGCTGGAGGGTGATCCAACGGCTGCTGGAGGTCCTCGAAGAACAAGTGGCCGGCGAACTTCGCCGGCCCAATACTCGCGCTCCGAGTCTCCGCGGGGGCTTCTGATGACCGAGGAAGCTTCGCCTTAGCCTCCCGCGTCTGTGGGATGTCTCCGATGAATCAACGGAGCTCCGGAGAGCTCTGTCGACTCCAGCGGAGGTGGAGCTCCGGTGCTCGAGTGGGAAGACCTCAGATAGCCTTCCTGGAACCTGCAAAATGTCACCAAAGAGCTCCTGGGTTGAGGGCAAAATGCCTCGACCCTGTCAGCGGTGGTGAAGATGGACGGCGCGGTGGTGCGGGCGAACCCCGGCGATGCGACGGCGAAGGGGTTCGAACCCCAGCTCCTGTGCGAGCTGGGTTGAACGGAGGGGCGGAGAAGGTGCGCGGGAGAAGGGTGAACGTGATGGGGGATTCTGATGATCGAGGCAATGGGTGCGGTGGTCGGAATCGGTGCAGAACGGCGAAGGGTCGATTTAGGGCAAACTAGAAATTAAAGAACAAGGGAAAGAATCTAAGCTACCTGAGTGGATGGCTCGACTGGGGATGAGCAGCTGGTGCTCTAGGTCCTTGCCTCACGGGTCGTTGTGGCTCGAGGCTCTGGCGCTACCTCCAGGCGGCGCACGGCGGCGGAAGCTCGTCGGATCGATGGCTCCTTGCTCTCTCCTCGCTGCAACACCCTCAGGGGTGAGCTGTCACTCTCGTCAAGACGGTGGAGGTCACTGGATGGAAAGCAAATGATCCAAAGATGAGGAATGAGGTGGCAGAGCTCGAGATTTATATGGGTGCAGGTCCGGCTAGAGGTGGTCGGGTAGGGCAGTGTCGAGCGCGGACCCCGAGGTGGATGCTCCGGCGAGGGTCCCGGATGTGGTAGGAAGGATTCAGACTCGGGATTTAGGGGATAGGGAGTCGGGTTTAGGCGCGGAATTAGGGAGAAATCGGGTCGGGCGCCTTACCCCGTGGGAAGTGGTCCTGGGGGGGCAGTTGACCGGGCGGTCAACATCCCCAGGGCCAATAGGAGGCGACCACGTGGCTAAAGTTTGGAAGTGAAAAGGTAGCAAATGGCCGAATTAGGGAAAACTTAAAACATGAAATATTTTTATTTTATTTTTTTTCTATTTTTAGTGATTTTTAATTAATTTTCAAAATAAAAATAAGGTATGTACATAATATGTTATATATAGGTATATGTACACTATATAGGTTTTTTAATTTTTAATTTTTAATTATTATTTTTATACAATTTTATTCCTATTTTATATTTTATTTATTTTTATTATACAATAAGGAATAAAAAGATATTTTTATTTTATTTTAATTATTTATATACATAGGTGAAATAAATACATATATACATTTATATACATGGTATATTTACAATATATTTTTGTGTTTTTAATTTTGTTATTTTTATTTTGTTTTTGTTTTAATTGTTTTTATTTTATTTATTTATATTATATAATATAGAATATTTACAAAAATTTTAGAAATTAATTTTATTTATTTATAAGTTTAAATAAATATAAAGGTGGTTCTATGTACATGATGACTGTACAAGAGGTGTTTTTGTTTTCTTTTTAATTTTTTAAATTTTTATTTTGATTTTATATAAATATATACAAATATTTACAAGCCTATTTTTGTGAGGAAAATACTTTTATTTTATTTGCATATATATTTACACACTTGAGCCCCTAACTCCCTCTACTTTGGCTCTTATGCGGTCAGGCCCATGCTGAGCCCTCCCTTGGGTTAGGTTGCTCAATATTTATTCTAAATATTTCCCTCTTTTTCTTTTTAATCTTTATTCTTTTATTTTTGCACAAAAACATGCTAATTATATGTTTTTACACAATGCATGCTTTTGGTAATTATTTGTATTTACACATATCTACATGCATTTGCAAAGGTTTTTGTAGCTAAAATATAAGAATAAAGAGTCATGAATGAGTATTCATCAAGGAGGTGGTGGAGGAGGTGGAGGTGCCGGTACTGGAGGTGGATCTGGGTTCGGATCGGGCTCCGGCTTTGGTTCCGGATTTGGAAAGGGTGGAGGAGGAGGTGGTGGTGGTGGAGGCGGGGGAGGTGGCGGCAGTTTTGGAAATGGTATAGGAGCTGGATCGAGATATGGCTCAGGGTATGGCTCCGGTTCTGGATACGGTTTCAGAAAGGGAAGGGGTGGAGCAGGAGGTGGTGGTGGGGGTGGGGGTGGAGGTGGGGGTGCAGCTTCTGGAAATGGTTCCGGATCTGGTTATGGTTTTGGAAAGGGTAGTGGTTTTGGTGGAGCTAAAGGCAGTGGGGGTGGGGATGGTGGAGGAGGTGGTGGTGATGGAGGTGGTGTAGGTGGCGGTCATGGATCCGGGTATGGATCGGGTTCTGGTGGAGGATTCAGTGGTGGGAAGGGTGTAGGTGGAGGCGGAGGTTGTGGCGGTGGAGGTGGTAGTGCGGGCGCGGGAAGTGGCTCAGGGCATTGCTCTGGTAGTTTTTATTTTATTAAGTTGAAACTTTGAGATGTTGCCAACTATTGTTTTCAATCTCATATACGAAAAGAAGGGAGTGATCGTATATGCACATTGTTTTCAAACCTTATTTTTTCCTTCAATTGGAGAAAGCAAAAACTACAGGACCTTCAAAAACCAAAATAGGCGGAATTAGAACATCAAAGCACTGTCATATGAAAAAACTCGACTCTAATCCATACCTCAAAGGGATATATAGAGAGACTTTGAAGTCTCTGGAGCTCAGGAACTAGTGGAGAAGAAATAGGGGTTGTTTTGCAAAAATCACCAAGTCGGATGATATACATAGTATTTATTTTTGCCAAAAATCGGTTTTATAGATTTTGTATTTTCTCACTATATTCGTAAAAATAAGCCAAAAACACATCATTCAACTAATTGCATTTTCAGCCGACTAATCTCACCTTGAGTCGACTACTGGGTTGACTAATCGACTATTCTCGAGAGACTGAGCTGACATTTAGGACTCGATTTTCAGTCGATCAACATTTTTCTCCTGTCTACTATTTTGATCTCCAGTCCACTAATATAAAGGACTAGTCAACTAAATTCCGCACTCGAAAAAAAGGCTTACCTTCTACTCATTTTATATTGGCTCGTGTTACTTGCATGTCAGCAATATCTTTGTTAAGCCGACTAACCTAAAAAATGCAATGGATAGCTCTTCACTCCAACTTTCACATTTTTCATCGTTGTGCTCACCAAAGTAGTTTTAGTAGGCTATTGTCCCAACCTAATGACTAATTTGATTCTCAATCGATCAGCTAAGTTTTTCCTTCCAACTAATTCCGTGCAAAATCTAATATTCTCTTCTAGGTGTTGCCTAAGGCACCTAACGGCTATTTTGACCCCCGAGGCATTTTAAAATATGATCCTAATGACCATTTGGAAGGATATACAACATAGAATACAATAATACTCATCTAAGTGGAGGACGATGCTTGAATCTGTGTGCTTTTCAAGTTTGTAAAGCACCTTGTGTTCCCAAGCATCCTTCATCATTCTCGAGCCATTGTCTTGGTCGATATTGTTCGCAAGCTCGTGAATTAAATATTATTGCTACTCATTTATCATCAGCATATTGTAGACAGATATGCGACGTGTGCGTTCGTTTCTCCATAGAGAAGAATTCTTCTCAGAGGGTTGTCCAGACTTGGGAGATCGTTAGTGGTTGTGCTACCCTCGATTCAAGTAGCTCGAATAGCGGAAGAAAACTTCGTTGAGAGAGCAAAGGGGGAAAGCCAAGAACGGGGTTTTTACCCGATTTGATTGCGACGCTGAAATCTACATGTGCATTGAGTGTTTCGGATTAAGATCCGATTATCGTAATTAATTAAGTCGATTACCTTGTGAGTTCCTTATTTCCTGCCTATTTAGATTTGGATATGGTAAACGATGCCCTACGGGATCATCATATCCAAGTGGACATGTATGCATAACGTTGATGTGCAATTATAATGAAAACAATGTCTTTAATTTATGGAAGCAAGCCATGCATTTCGTGAGCAAGACACGTTAAATTTAGTTTCTCGTATGCATATGGTGACATTTAATTTCTAGTATTCTTTGACGCTTTTTTAATGGGATTTTTACCCGGCAGACCCTATAAACTTTGCCAATTACCTCCACGACCTTTGAAACAACTTAATTCCTCCCTCGACCTCGTAAACTTCCCAACTCTTACCCCACGAACCCTCCGGGTAATCTGTTTGAATCCTGTGGGGGTTCTTGGGGTAATTTACAAGGTCGATGGGGTAATTACGTTGTGCAAAAGGTCGTAGAGGTAATTTAAAAAATTTACAAGGTCTGTCCGGTAAAAATCTCTTTTTTAATATGAATATAATTATCCACCAAAAGACTCCAGTACAATTGGAACAAACCATTACGCCTGATAACTATGCTATTTAAGCGTGTAATCAGACTTGGAGGCGAGCTCGTTCTCACGTCAATAAATTTGCATAGTATTTTCTTAAGTTTGTTGTCAAAGTGTAGTGTACAATCTTGCATGGACCAATATACTTAGGATCTTGAGATTTTCTTTTACCATCTATATATGTCGTTGGACTATCCACCCATCTTTATTGTTGATTCGAGGTTGCTACTATTTACGTTCTAATGTAGGCAACTTCCACGACAATAATTTGATCTTTACCGTGAAAATAGCGACTGTACTTGGGAGCAAGCATGCTAAAAGATAACACAAACTTCATCCGTCTGTTTATACTTCATAATATATGCTTAGGCCATTATTCTTAAAAATCCGTGATATTAATTTACCGTCCTAATGGTGGGTGCACTCTGTCCTTACCTAGGATTTGTTGTTAACGATTACTGTGCTTGTAGTCTCATTTGCGAGCTTTCCTGGCAAATATATATTTCATCGCAGAATGTTTTTCCATCTATCAATGAATTTATGCCGTATAGTTGTTCAAAGATGGCATTTTCGTGCTGGATATAAATTTCCTCTCGAACGATATCGAGGGCTTGGATTCCCGGAGATGAAGATGGTAAGTTTCAACTATGCGAATCGATTTTTTAAGTTATATTTGAATGGAAAATCATTCTCAAGGGTAACTTGGGAATTGGGAATCTAATATGGAGGCATACGACCCAAGCACCATTCCTCGGAAGTCGGAAGTGTCTTGTGCGCCATTAGCTATTGAGGCTTCGCCAGTGGTTGTGCAACTAAATTGGGCATAACTCTTTGTTCTTGGTTAAGAAGATGAGCCCTTAGTCTTGTCTTCATGAAGTCATGAGTGTTGAGAAAAAATTTTCGATGATGTGCACAACCTATGCAATATAAAATTGTCCATTGAAGGCGTGCAACGTCTACATGATGGAAACCACGATCCCGTCTAAAGTATCAAGTTGTTTCCACGTTGATTTCACTTCGAGTGTTGCACCACCAATTATAGCGGGGGAATTTGGAATATACTCTTCTTTCAAAACGTGAATGCCCCCATTGAGAGCTCGTAGGTCCAAAAGATCAAACCATTATTAGCTTACCAACGTTTGGCATCTCCACGATAAAGAGGAACATGCCAACTCCAAGGCATATAAATACATCACACCTCTTTTATGGTAGGAGGCAAGTATTTCTCTACTTCTTCTTCTATTCTTTCCTTTTGTTGAAAAGATTGGGAGAAGTTCTAAGAGCTTGGGTTTTGCCTTAATCTTCTTGCTTTTCGTGAGCACCACTTCAGCTGCACGAGTGTTAACAACATACACATCAGGAGGAGGTGGTGGAGGAGGTGGAGGTGCCGGTACTGGAGGTGGATCTGGGTTCGGATCGGGCTCCAGGTATGGTTCCGGATTCGGAAAGGGTGGGGGAGGAGAAGGTGGTGGTGGAGGCGGGGGAGTTGGCGGTGGTTCTGGAAATGGTACAGGAGCCGGATCAGGATATGGCTCAGGGTATGGCTCTGGTTCTGGATACGGTTTCAGAAAGGGAAGGGGAGGAGCAGGAGGTGGTGGTCGGGGTGGGGGTGGAGGTGGGGGTGCAGCTTCTGGAAATGGTTCCGGATCTGGTTATGGTTTTGGAAAGGGTAGTGGTTTTGGTGGAGCTAAAGGCGGTGGGGGTGGGGGTGGTGGAGGAGGTGGTGGTGGTGGAGGTGGTGTAGGTGGCGGTCGTGGATCGGGTATGGATCGGGTTCTGGTGGAGGATTCGGTGGTGGGAAGGGTGTAGGTGGAGGCGGAGGTGGTGGCGGTGGAGGTGGAGATGGTGGTGTGGACGCGGGAAGTGGCTCAAGGCATGGCTCTGGTTCTGGATACGGTTTCAGAAAGGGAAGAGGTGGTGGAGGAGGTGGTGGAGGGGGTGGTGGTTGAGGCGGGGGTGCAGCTTCTGGAAATGGTTCTGGATCTGGTTTCAGATTCGGAAAGGGAAGTGGTTTTGGTGGAGCTAAAGGTGGTGGGGGTGGAGGTGGTGGTGGAGGAGGTGGTGGTGGTGGTGTAGGTGGTGGTCAGGGATCCGGATATGGAGTTGGTTCGGGTGGAGGATTCGGCGGTGGTAAGGGCGTCGGTGGAGGAGGTGGTGGCAGTGGAGGAGGTGGTGGAGGCGGGTCTAGTGGCTCGGGTCAAGGCTCAGGATCTGGATTTGGCTCAGGAGTTGGGTACGGTAAATCAGGTGGCAGAGGTGGCGGAGGAGGCGATGGTGGTGGTGGCGGTGGCTCGGCTGCCGGAAATGGTTCAGACTCCGGATGTGGATCTGGATCTGGTTTCGGATATGGTCACATGAAGTAGATGACTCGTGCCTAATCGTCATCTACGTGGGAACGTAAAGAAGTCGTTCTTCCATTAATAAGAGTGGTCATAAATCCCACTTGTTTCTAATAATTTTATGTATATCGGAATAAAGATATGGAAGAATCGATTTTATCTAGTAAATTGGAGTTACGCATTGGATAGAAACAAGTACTTACAAATCATCACTCGACAATGCATAATCGTGGTTGGCATGCCATTCTTCACAATTCAAGGTGCTCGTTTAACACCCTCATCGTGGGTATGCGCGTTGTTTCTCAATTATTTTTTATTATGGTCTTGTGTATAAAAAATCCTGCGAATATATCCTTTGTGGATGATTTTAGTCTATCACTTTATTTTTTTTCCTATCTATACAACCCAAGTTATGCATGATCAAGATATACTCAGATGATGGATTAGAATTGCGGATTGTGGTTCTCAATCATTGGCAAAGATCAGGGCTTGAATGCTTCCGATCATTTTATCGTAAATTTAAAGTCTTGCGAACTCTTGAATCCCTCCAATAATGGTGAAGTGATTGATGTATTGGGCATACCTAGCTTCGAACAAACACTGCGATCTTCACATCTCTGTTGAAAACTTTTCAAGGGCTTACAACCCGAGCCACTATTTGCAAAGAGATGATGGTGAACATAATGCCACACTAATTGTTACATCTTTTTCCTACCTACGGAGTTTTGGCTTGTGTTTTTGGATTTGTATAGGCTGTTGGCACATTTTGTTTATATATATCATACAACTGCTGGTCACAGAAAAAGAGGAACGTCCTTGTAAAAGGAAATAGATTATCATTTATATCTCCATACATAGTAACGATGAAGATATCCAAATATGAAAATCCTTCATAAAAATATTGCAAAGATCATCTTATCATTGAATCCAGCGATTCGTGGATATTTCCGACACCCGTTGAGAGTTTTAGGAGGTCTTTAATTTATTGAAGAGGAAGGAGGACTAAAGCCTAATATGTTTATGAATATAGGGTGTAAATCATCATCAAGTACATAATGATTGTCTCCTTATGTCCATGCTAAGGTTAAAAGAAAGTGAAACACCAAACATAGACTTAATGCATTTGATGAGGGGAGGTCGCAAGGCATTATAATTAATTCACTTTCAATCTAAAGAAAGCATATATAGTTATTTACATATCAGTATCGAAGCATGCTTCGTGCAACTGCGATAATTTCTGATGTTGTGCAGTTCCGACGTGATCGATCATGCTAAAATTATTATCTAGTTTTTATTTTATTAATGTGAAGCTTTGAGATGTTGCCAACTATTATTTTCAATCTCATATATGAAAAGAAGGGAGCTATCGTATAAGCACGTTATTTTCAAACCTTGTTTTTTCCCTTCAATTGGAGAAAGCAAAAACTACAGGACCTTCAGAAACCAAAATAGGCGGAATTAGAACATCAAAGCACCGTCATCCGAAAATACTCGACTCTAATCCTTACCTCAAAGGGATATGTAGAGAGAATTTGAAGTCTCTGAAGCTCAGGAACTATCGGAGAAAAACCAGAAGTTGTTTGCAAAAATCACCAAGTCGGACGATTTACATAGTTTTTATTTTTGCCAAAAATCGATTTTTTAGATTTTTTATTTTCTCAATCTATGCTAAAAATAAGCCAAAAGCACATCATTCAACTAATCGCATTTTCAGCTGACTAATCTCACCTTGAGTCGGCTATCGGGTTTACTAATCGACTATTCTCGAGAGACTGAGCTGACATTTTGGACTCGATTTTCAGTCGATCAACATTTTTCTCCTGATGAATATTTTGATCACCAATCCACTAATATAAAGGACTAGTCAACTAAATTCCGCACTGGAAAAAAGGCTTACCTTCTACTCATTTTATATCGGTTCGTGTTACTTGCATGTCAGCAATATCTTTGTTAAGCCGACTAACCCAAAAAATGCAACGGATAGCTCTTCACTCCAACTTTCATATTTTTCATCATTGTGCTCACCAAAGTACTTTCAGTAGGCTATTGTCCCAACCTAGTGAATAAATTGATTCTCAATCGACCATCTAAGTTTTTTCCTTCCAACTAATTCCGTGCAGAATCTAACATTCTCTTCTAGGTGTTGCCTGATGAATCCTCATTCATCACTCTTTATTCATTTATTTTAGCTATTTATCTTGGCAAAGCATCATGTAAATAGGTGTAAATACAATAACTTAGCATTAGGCATGCATGTGTTAATATCTCATAATTAGCATGTATTGTGCAAAAATAAAAGAATAAAGATTAAAAAGAAAAAGAAGGAAGTGTTTAGAATAAATACTGAGTGACCCGAACCCCAAGAGAGGGCCAAGCTTTGGCCAGATCGCCAAATAAAATAGGTAGAGATATATAGGGCCACTCCACCTTATATATATATGTATGTATATGTATCATATGTGTACATAATTTATTTTTACAAAAATAAATGTAAAAATGTGTTTTTACTTCCTTGTAGATATTCCTAAAAATAAAATAAAAATCATCAATATAAAATAAAAATAGAATAAAATTTTCTCTCTCTCACTTGTATATAATACATATATATACCTTCTTCCCTATTTATTTTATACTTGTAAATAAATAATAAAAATAAAACAAAAATATTTTACACTCCAAAAATTATGTTGTAAATAAATAAAATATAAAATTGGGGTTGTAAAAATAATAAAATAAAAATAATTATACAAAATACATAGGTATTTTATACCTGTATAGACTACATTATATTGTATATACCATAATTTATTTTTTATAAAAATAAATAAAAATAACAAAAAAATAGTTTGAAAAATAACAAACATTTTTCATTTTATACACTTTTTAATTTAAAATCATTTAGTATTTTTATTGAATTTGTAATTATTTTTATAAATTCTATTTTCTGATTGGTCCACGACAGATCGTTGACTCGGGTCAACCCCCTCTTCTAGGGCTTGACCCGACATGACTACTCCGCCGGACCTTCTTCTCCCATTTACCCCGACCAGATCATGCACCCATTTGCCCTGAATTTCTGCTCGTGCCTTCCCCATGGATCCAAGATTCTCGTGGATCCGTAGGGAATCTCGGATCCTTCTCGGATTGCGTGCCCTGGCCTGGTTTCTCCATCTACCTTGGAAGCTCTATAAATTCTTTCATTCATCCCCCCAGTTGGGTAGCTCGCATCGCACCCCTTTTCAATACCCTAGAACTCTTCAGCAAGGTAACAACAGTCTGTGGAGCCCTTCGGTGGTCGACTTGGTGCTGTGTAACCGAAGCTCACCCTTCGTGGCCGGAGAACCGCCGTGAGAAGCTTCCTTCGCCTGCTGTAGCTTGGTTGATGCAATAACCCCGCTGTTCATCTCGCCTGGAGCTAAGGATCATGTTTGGATCTTCAAGTACCCTCTTAGCTTTTCCTAACTCCGTAGTTTATCCAATCTTTCCATTTTCGCCGCCTGTGCTCCGCCAGCTCTAACTAGTCAGTCGGAGCCTCGTCACCCTCACTCATCTGTTCAGATCCCTTCGCACGCTCGCCCTCCATATTCCTACGTAATATGATCATCCTAATCATCATCTCCAGAGTCGAGATTAGGATCGAGGTCTCATCTACCATTTTCACCGGAGACCAACGACTATTCCCCGTCGCTTCTTTGGTGTTTATCCCTAATAACCTAGACTGGAGTTTGCCTCTGAGTCATAGAACCCCATTGCAGGTCTCGTCGTGCATGGAGAGCCCCCAGATCACCCCCGCCCATCCTCGCCGGAGCAGCTCCAGGTCTCCTACGCCGTCTCGCTGATCAGACCATTGGAGCGTCCATCCGAGCCAGCCATCTGACGCGGAATAGGCCCATGACTTCACCGGTGCCTCTTGATCCTTCATCGGAGCTGAGGATTGCATCCTTAGGTCCGGTGAAGTTCGCCCAGGCATAGTTCTTCCAGACGCCTCCTCCGTCATTGGTTCGATGCCACCTCCCAGATTTCATCCCGACCGTTCACCCACTGGAGGTGTCAGACCGTTAGATGTCAGATCTAACGGTCCCATACTTGCTACGTCCCCGACCAGTCGACACCGTCAGATCTGACATCTGACGCATCCAGAGCCGCACAATCATGTCCCATCCACAGCTGACACCTGTCCTCCCACGCGCGTCTCACGTGCCGCTATGGGTATATTGCTCTTTTTATCATGTGTTTATTTTAGTTTATGTTTTAGTATGTAAAATAAAAGTTACAATTGGACCATTTTGCATATTTGTCCTTATAGTTTCTCATATTTGCAGTTCAGTCCTTCCGATTTGGATGCACGTGCTTGGTCACGTGAATAGTGGGATATTTGCGTTATTTGTCCTAAGCTTTCCATGTGATTCTGATTGAATAGATGTTTTTCAAATTTGCATATATACCCCTATGAATGTGGATTTGGAGCATGTGCGCTTTTTAGAGGATAAATTGCATATTTCATCCTGGATTTTTATTGCTTGTTATTGTTTAGTCCCAAAACATAAATAAATTGCATTTAGGTCCCTATGATCTGTATGTTTTGTTTATAATCAAATAAATATCAAACTTACTCTAAAATTTCCAAAATTTTTACACAAAGCTACTGCTACTGTGTAGCATTTTTAATATTTTTTGTGATTGATTTTGATTTTATTTGTTATTTTTCTAAAATTCAAAAACCTTAAAAAGTGTCTCTATTTGTTTTGAAAAATCAATTAAAAATGTAAAAATACTTTTAAAAATTCCAAAAATTAGTGTGTGCGTTTTTTATTGTGTTTAAATTTCTATGTGAATTTTGTTCTGTTATCTTTTATAAAACTCCTAAAAAGTGAAAAAGACTAAAAAACTTATAAAAAATATTAAAAAGTCATAAAAAATAAAAAAATATGTTTTCAGTTTCTGTAGGTAGCATTTTATAGTTTCATATAAAATTGTTGTCCAGATTTTATAGGCATTTTATCTATTTTAAAGTGCCTTTCAATCTTGGTTGCACACTATTTTTATTTTTCTTCTTTCTTTTATTTTTAGAAAATTAAATAAGAATCAGAAAAAAACCATAAAATTTCCAAAAACACTTGAATATTCCAAGAACATATAAATATTTTTGTTTTGAATTTTTGAGTCATTTTGTCCCTTTAAATAATTATTTGAATGTGATTTTATCCTTTTCTTTATTCCTTTTCTTAATAGAAAATTATAAAAAAATTCAAAATCACCAAAATTCCTTTCTTCCTTGAATCTCCTGACTACTTCATAGGTTTCATTTTGTGCTCCTTGTGTTCGACCCTGGTAGCTATACCAGGTTAAATAACTAGCAAGACTGCTTGCCTCGTTTTTCGTGTTAGATTGATTTCTATGGTGGTCTGATTTTTTTCGTTGAGCCCGATTCGAGTGGTTGAGGTCGCAACAACCTTTGATGTCACTTAACCTTAGTCGCTCGGGCCGCTCACCAGAATGGTGCCATTGCTGGGGAGCACGGCTTAGTAGTCGGTTTTCCATTTTCGATTTTGTTTTTATTCTCGGCTTCTTTTTATTTGATTTTCTCCTTTTCTTTATTTTGCTTGTTATTCTTGTTTTTATTTTTGTTTTATTTTTTTGTTTTTATTTTCATTGATTTTATTTTATTTTTATAACTGTGATCTAACCAGTTTATGTTCTTTCTTTCTTACGAGTGCCCGGCGAGTGAGAGCGGCTTTCTTAGGAGCGTCGAGGCACCCAAGCGAAGCGGAGGCGGCTTGTTTCTGCATCGCGCCGAAGGAGAGCGTAGGAGAGGAGGAGCAGGACCCCTGAAGGAGTTTTAGCTTTATTTTTATTTTCATTTCCATTATTATTGTAACAATACAGGACTCAGACTTGGACTTAACCTATTATTGGGGTCTGTTTCGCCGAGCACCGGTGTGCTAAGGGGACCTCACCGTATTTTTTACGCCGGTTTTGTTTTCTTCGAATTTTCTTTTATTTTTGATTCCCGAAGATTTTGGCCCCTAGACTTAGGATTTTTATTGACTGTGACCTAATTGATTAAGGCCCCAACCTTAATTGCTTGCTTGCATCTATAGATCGCTAAGTGGACCTAATTAAATCACAAAAAAGCTAATTTGTCACCTGAGAGGTCATGTGCCACTAGAGGTCGTATATAGCGCTGACAGGATCCGTTGTGGCTGACACCGATCGCCATCAGAGACCGGACCCCGACCTCTCTTGTTGACCTATTATCTACTGTTCTTCTCGAGTAGAAATTTTCTATCTAAGGCTGATTTCTTTTTGCATCATATAGGTTGTTTAATTCATGTCTTTATTTTATGCGCGGATCACCCTGCATGTAGAGTGTTGGCGTCAGGTACGCATTTCTGACTTTGCATGCATCATAGTGTTTGACCGCGCATCGGCTTTTTCGACTTCCCCCCTATTTTTGGACTTAAAATAATCAGGAGAGGAAAATTCGTTAGGCGTTGTTTGCTTGAAAAATATCTGAAAAAAAAAGAAAAACTACCAAATTGGGACTGCTAAACACACTTGACCCTAAAAGACACCTCACTGAAAAATTTGTCTTGGGAGATCAATCCCCTCATTATCTAGTTTGGATGAGCGAGAGAGTGACCCGCACACTAGGCTAGAGCCATATCCGACCTCTTTTCAGACTACTAGTTTTTGGTTAGTCGTTCTCCAGTGTGGATCGCTCCGATTTCCGGTAAAGCAGGATAGTCTCCTGAGGGCATTGGATTCCTAACAGCCCGCTTAATCGCTCTGATAGATTGATTGATCACCTAAATAAAATTGACAAGATAAAAGACCGAACCTTTACGGTCATCAGCTCTTCGTTGAGTAGGTGAATTAGGGGTTTGCTTTACTTGATCTGTGTGTTTCCAGATCTCATCCACCTTCACTCTCCACATCACGATGATGGGTTGGAAATCCCTTAGGCAGCCTTTGACTGCACTGCTTTCGAGAACTCTGCCCCATTCATATAGGTTGGTTCACGAGAGCCCAGGCCCGCTCTCCGAACCCGAGTTTGACTCTGCCCTATTCCCCTTCGAACACTCTTCTACCAATCCTGAGGTGCCTGAGTGGAGACTGCAGCGGATGTTTGTTCATTTGACGACACCTGAGTTCAGGTCTTTTGCCTTTATAGAGACCATGGCTAGCAGCGAGGAGCGCACTGATGGACCCGGGCAGACCCACACTTACGTACTTGATCAGGGTGCCATCAACAACACCCTATTAGACTCCCTGGAGACCATGCAGCGTCAGATCAGAGACCAGGGGGCTTTCAATGGACGACATATGCAGGAAGATGACACAGATGCGAGCGGACAGAGAGGAGCAGAATAGAGCCGGTGGAGGAGGAGACATTCCTGAGGGAGGAGAGCCAGTGCAACCAGCAGCACCGGCACGCTCGATGAGAGAGTTGCACAATCCTGATGTGACTCTGACATACCGATGGATCCGCCTGCCAGCCATTCTGGCAGATTTCAAGCTCCCACCTCAGACCATCCAGCTATTGCCCAGATTCCACGGCTAGCCTACGAGGAGCCGCACCTCCATTTCCATGAGTTTGAGATGATCTGCAGCACGGTCCATGATTGCCTCATGGACGAGGATACCATCAAGATGATGGCATTTCCATTCTCCCTCGTAGATAGAGCAGCCTATTGGCTGAAGCACTGGAACAGCTCCAGAACAAGTACCTGAATAAGTACTATCCACTCAGCCGCACAAATGCAGTGCGAGCCCTCATCAACAACTTCTCCATGCTTCCCAACTTGCAATTCCATGAGGCATGGGACTGATTCAGAGAGCTCATTGACCGGTGTCCTCATCATGACATATCCAAGCCCAAACTTGTTCAGAGTTTCTTCTGCGGGCTTACACCGGAGTTGCAGGGCCTAGTGAACACATCCTGTGGGGGTTCCTATTTCGCCAAGGATGAGGATCAGGTCTGGACCATCTACGAGGAGATGGTAGAGAATTATATAGTCATGTCACAGACCCGCCTTTACACACAAGGGAAGCCCACACCACAGGCCGTGTCCTATCAGAGGATAGCACGGGTCGATGCAGGTCCTTCCACATCTTCAGCAGCCGCAACACAGGTAGAGTCGACGGCTGTTGATATGGGTATCATCAGCGAGAAGCTGGACCGCATCGAGATCATTGAGAAGAAGCAGTGCCAGGGCATGTCTCAGATAGATCAGATGGCGCAGATGCTGAGTGACCTGAAGACCCAGATCATGTGTCTCTAGGAGGCACAGACGGCTTCTCAGCCCCGTCTCAAGTCACGGGCTGACCCCAGCAGCAACAGCTCGACCCAGCCCTCCGCCCACTACAGATAGGTGCACCACATTAAGGCGGAGCCGTTCCAGCAACAGCAGCAGTATGTCCAGCTACCACCATCTCCGAACACTCAGATGGTGGTATACCAGCCGGATCAGCCCCTGACAGTTCTTCCCCCAACCTTTTATGAGCAGGAGCCGATGATGGAAGTTAATAGGATTAGGTATGACCGACCTCAGCCTGGGATCCGATGAGACCATCCCCGATTCTGATGGTCAACCGGAGGTGCCTCATCTTAGCAGCAACCTCCAGTTCCGGGTGGTCAGTACAGCCAACAATAGCAGTAGCCCCAGTTCCCACAGCCACACCACCAGCAGGGTCCTCGTCCCTATCGGTAGGGACAACCGTGGAGGCAGCAGCAACTGCCTCAGCAGTATTCTCACCAGTATCCCCCCATCCTTCCCAACAACAGCAACCTCACTTCCAGAGAGACAACCTGTCCGGTTCTCATGGGCCAACCTATGAGAACCCAATAGTTGATGATTTAGCACGCCTTATCTCCGAGCAGCAGGCCACTTTCAGGTGGGAGATGGACGAGTTCCGTCAGGAGATGAGGGAGATCGTGAAGGGCAAGGTCACCATACCCGCTCATATCGAGATGAATCTGAAAAACCTAAAGAGGAAGTATGAGCAGGTAGAGTTTACAGGGGTTACCACTCCTAGTGACTCATTGGGTGATATTACTGTATATACTTTTGATGCTGACTTTGTTACACTTAGGAGCAGTAGGATGCCAGCTGGCGGCGCCTCATCTGAGCGACGACACCATGATGACTTAGGAGCACCAGGCGAGGAGGAGAACGGTACTGATGCCGCTCATAATGATGTTGATGACAGTGGTGCTGATGCCACCAAGGAAGTAGATCCAGCCGACGGTATTGAGGCCGTCGCTTCTCCAGATGTAGGAGGTGGTGCTGATGCCACCAGACATGTTGATGCTAATCTAGAGAGCGGTAATGATGCCGCAAGACCAGATGCCGCGAGTGGTACTGAGGCCACCCCTTCTATTCCTATTGGATTTTCTTCTGTTCTTGTATCTCGGGACTATTTAGGAAAATCTAAAAAAATTAATAAAGGAAAGGGTTCTTTATTTGCGAGTCCATCTGCGATGCCTGGAGATATTTGTATGGATTTTGTTTTGCCACAACAGCAGGGACCCGATCCTAGCCCTCCATCTGAGGAGGGCCCAACCATCCCCTTCCCTCAAGCACTCCGCTTGGCTAAGGGGAATAACAAAGAAAATAAAAAACCTAGCAGTTAGAGTTCAGCCAGCAGATAATAGACAAATTTCAGATTCAGCTGTCTCTACAGGAGGCCCTCGAGCACATCCCTCTCTTCCAGAGGAACCTTAGAGAGAAGACTACCATTCGCAGAAAGAGGAGGAACCATCATGCATAGATCCATGTGCTCGTGCCACCTGCTTTACCATTCAGAACTGTTTGCCAACCAAGAGGCCAGATGCAGGAGCTCCCTATGTCAGATGTCACATCCATGAGCAGAGATTCGATCGGACTCTATTAGACAACGGTTCTTCTATCAACCTACTTCTGGCAGCTTTACTCGATCGATTCGAGTTTGGCCCTCTTCGACAGAGCAGGACAATCCTTCAGTTTGCTGATAGATCTGTCAAGAGGCCGAAGGGGTTGCTGAAGGACGTGGTCATCACAATTCAGGGCCCGAAATCCCCCGTGGACTTCGTTGTGTTGGACATGGAGATCCTTGAGTCTGTGACCGATAACCCCATCATTTTAGGATGCCCATTCTTGGCCACGGCCAAGGCAGTATCCGATCATGATAGCGGGAAGGTATACTTTCGTGTCGAGGGTGAGAGTATACAAATAGAGACGATCGATGAGACTAGAGCACGAGATTCAACCTGCTCAAAGCAGCTCATCGATTCAGAGCAGATGACAGAGGCAGAGTGAGACATCCACCAGGAGTGCGATTTTGTGATCACAGATGATGAAGCCGCTTGGTCAGATCCCGTTTCATGAGCCATCCTCTCACATTCAGATCCCACAGATCCACAGATTCCAGCAGAGGAGAGCTTGGAGAGCACACTCTTGGCAGAAGACACATTCGAGGTAGTAGACCGCATTCAGGATAGCGAGGCAGTTGATATTTATTTTGATTCAGGTTCAGATCCCTCAGAGTCAGATATTGATTGGGCAGTGTTTGATGAGTTGATTCCATGTCTGATTCCTATAGAGCCAGCAATTAGGTGGAGACTGATCCGATACAGAGTACAGATACACCAACAGAGCAGTTGATGAATCTCGTATTCATCATGCCAATAGTCACATATTAAACCTCTGTCTTAAATAATTCAATAAAATCATCATCAATTCTTTATTATTATACTGTATTATATTGTGTATAAATTACCCTTAAATTATTGTATTTAATTTCCTTTATTTTTCTTATAATTATTTTATCATCAAAACCCCCCAAAAATTAGGTAGATTGATTGTCTATAATTCAACTGACCTTTAAAAATACTAAACAATACAAAAACATCTCAAAACCAAAAAGCCGGTATTTTTTATCCCCCTTAAAAATACCCCCAAAAATACTTTTTGTATAAATGACCTCTTTTGGCTTTTTGTCCAACATGAAAGTTGTAGATCTCGTCAAGACGAGCAACTTTCATCTTTTGACTTTTTCCTAATTTTACCTCTAAGTATTTATTCCATATTTTTCTTTGTATTTATCCTTCTGAATTTTCTGATTGGGCCATGTGGCGCTCTCTGGAGCCACCACGTGGCCCGCCTCTTCTCTTGACACCCAGCCTCTCTGGCTGTCATCGGATCTACTCATTTCCGCCTTCATCTGAATCGTCCATCTTCGCTCCTTTCCCCACCATTAGATCCAAACCCAGATTTAATCATCACCACCCATGAGTGCCGAACTCACAGCCATACGATGAGATCATCTGATCTGATCGTCACCCTTCATTGGCGCCTCATCTACAGCCATTGGATCACGAGATCCAATGATTGTTGTCCATCGTCTTCCTCCAGCCAGTCGTTCGCCCTTGTAACGCCTCCTCCCCCTTCCAATTTTGGAAGGCACCAAAAGCTACCTCTTCCGCATCGAAACGCTCCTTCACGTAGCCCTCAGAGCCGCCTTCTTCGCGCCATCTTCAATACACCTCGCCTTCACTCCTAGGCATCAAGACACTCATTTGAAAACGCCTCGCCGTTGCCATAACCGTCAACCTCCGCCACCTATAAATCCCTACCCTCCGCCAACTTCAGCCGCATCCACCATTCTAGGGCTTCGGCTTAGCCTCCGGCTCTCCGGTGACAGCGGAGGAGCCCTTGCAAGGAGACGACGACGGCCGAAGCCCTGGTTTGATCCATGGCAGCTATGCCATGTAAGCTCCGCCACCATGGTGGTGCTCAAGCTCCGTGCATGGCCGAGCACGACGGGCGATGACCCCCGAGCTCCAACGGAGCTCAACCACAGGCTTCCTCCTCCGCCAACACCTTGCTCCGGCAAGGCGATTTTTTTCCTTACTTTCTTCAATTTATTCCTCCGACTACAATCATCCGGGCCTTCACCTGACCACCCTCCTATCTTCACCACTCATCGTTCATCCTTGCCGACCCATCCCCTCTTCTCCAGAACCACCTCCGCTCCGACTCCCCTCTTCCCCTGCTCCCCGGAGAAGAACCACCGGCCACCGCCTCCCGTCACCTCCACGGCCTTCCACTCACCTCGCACGCACTCACACACCCTGAGCTTCGGTTATACTAACAATTGTAGGTGCTTCCATCGTCATTGGCCGGAGACCAGATCAGAACTCCTTCGCGCTCGTTTCCTCTGGCGGGGTTCCACCAATCTCCCCCTCCATCCAGCTGTGTGGCATTGCCGCACCTCCAGGAGCTTCGCCGACCTTCCAGAAGTCTTCCCCAACCTCCAGATACTAACACGGATCGTGGAGGAGCAAACGACAGGTCACCGGAGCCCCGCCTCCTCCGGTGGCCCGCGGAGGAGGAAGAACTTACAGGTGTCGTCCGATCATCTGGATCGGACGGCTACGATGAAGCCATGTGGTGCTCCGAGCGTCAGTCCGCTCCAACAGGCTCGGGTCCACCGAGCCTCCAGTCGAACCATTTGATGAAGCCATACGGCCCGAACCTGAGATGCCTCCCGAGACTAGGCGCCTCACGTACACCGCACGTGAGGGCCTGGTTAAATTGCACGAAGGACCCTAGTGTTTCTGATATTTGCAGAATGGTCCCCAGGCACGTGCCTCGCGTACATGCCTGGGTATTTTACATGGAAGCCCTCAATATTTCAGAAATTGCAAAAATACCCTACGTAGTGGAATGAGGCCCAGGCGATTTTTATTATTTACATTTAGGTCCCTCCAGGGACCTAAATGTAATATTTATCATTTATTTTCTTGTATTTTTATTACAATTATGCCCCATGCATTGTTTTCTTCATAACTTGAGCATCGTAGGTCCAAATTGCATGATTTTAGTGTCGTTTTGATCCTTGTTTTGTCCTCTACATCATAGAATGTTTAATTTTCTCATTTGCCACTGTTTTAAATGAAGTGATTTTTTTTGATAAATGAGGACCCTGCTCTCCTTGTTCTTGCTTTGATTTGATGATTGTTCTTCATGTTGTGATTAATACGACCCTGATTTCCATTTCTATTTTGTTGCTCATATTTTGAGGGTATATTTGTATTCTTTTGTTTAGCATACATGTAACCTTGCATAGTTATTCATGCATCACTTTATAATTGCATAAAAACTAACTAAAAATTGCATGCATCATATTATTGCTTCATAAAATTCATAATTCCTTATGTTGACCTAAGATTGAAAATAATTCACACTTGTGCTTCCTGAATCAAAATTCGATAAATGAATTAGGTAGTTGTGTCCTTGCGTTCGACCTTGGTAGACTTGCCAAGTATAAATAATCCACAACATTCAAATGATTGTGATTTTTGCTGAACCGAATTTGGCTCCTATACTACGACAATTCAAGATTATTAAAGAGGCGAATTTAATGTTCAACAAATGACGCCGTTGCCGAGGACACGGCTTAATTATTGAATTTTGATTTTCTTTGTTGAATAATTTCAAAATTTTTAGGTCCTCATTTCATGCATCAATTTTTGCATCATATCTATTGATTTAATTTCTCTCTGTGTTCTAACTTTTCTCTTTTGTGGTAGGGCCCATGAAAATCGAGGATGCTCGATCTTCATGGAAGTGTGAAGTCGGGAGCTTCCGCTGAAGAGACTGCAAAAGAATCTGTGAAGAAATTCTAAGAATTTTTATCAGTTAGCCTGCATTTGCATCTTGTAATATATATATTGTTGCATGTGCATATTTGTTTCAACAGGCCTCCTAGAGGGCTTGCATGTTGTACCAAAAAAAAGAGAAAAAAGAGAAAAAAAGTGGTAGATCACTTGATGATCTAACCCTCCCCCCCACAAAAACACATTTGCACATACACACTCACCCCCCATCTCCCTTCCCTCTGTATTTTTCACGATCTCTCTCTCTCTCTCTCTCTCTCTGTGTGTGTGTATATTGAACGAACCCCCCACCCACCAATCCATCCTTGTATCATAGTATAAACACCCCCCCAATTCAGACCTTACTTAGGCTATTTGTAGCCTAAGTATAGGGAGGACCTGCCTGCTCATCCCTCCCTCATATTATCTTCTTGTACTTAGGTCAATTTTGACCTAAGTATAGGGGGATCCTCCTCCTCAGTTCCGCTATATCACCCTATACTTGATCGAGCCTTGGCTTCATGGCACTTGTGCTATGAGGACATAACAAAATTTAAGTATAGGGGGGTATACCGTATAATACTGTGAATCTACTTTAGCCATAGCTCGTGTTTTTTTTAAAACTTCTTGAAAATTTTGTTTTCGGGCTTGGTTTTGGTAAACCTGTAAACTGAGTTTTGTAAAAACCTTGTAAATTATTTTCTTAAAAATTGAGGGATTAATTTTTGTAAATAAAAAAAGTTTTGAAAAATTGAAAACCTTTCTTTGAATTAGACTCTGACTACTAGGCTTAGTAGACACTTTCAGTGAGGGAACCTCGGTCTCCCTTAGCAGAGTGGGTGGTTTAGAGGACACCGCATATGGCCCCGTCCTCAAGTAACATGGGTCCGTCTATCGGCCCGTACTTACACCCATACTGGCTGAGAGTGGATACTTTTATTCATTTGAGCCTGGGCCAGTCATTGTCTCTCCGAAGAATTAAAAAAATTTTGAAAATTAAAACCCATAAAAATATACAAAAGTCAAAAATCACACAAAAATCACTGACCAAGGAGTTGGTGTATTCCTGACACATTCACACTCACTCAAGGCTTGGGGATTTTGAGGACACTGGATTTCTGAGATCTTGAGAGTCTGAGTTAACATGCCTTAGTCATTAGGGTTTTAAGCTTAATTATCCACACTCCCCTAGTTTGAAAGATTTGAGCGCTATATTGCACTCTTCATCTCTACCTTCAAGAAAAATATGATCAGCACAATCACTTCCACAACTTCATGATTGATGAGATGAGTTGAGATATCACTCGAGGAACCAGGACTAGAGATTTGAGTTTAGACCCGATCTAATGATATTCGAGGATGGGATAAAGTTAATGAAGGCTTCATAAAACCTGAGTGTCAGCAAAACCCTAGCCAGTATGTGAACAAGATTCATATGCTATCTCTTTGGTACTTACCTATGTGCCAGGGTGTGATGAAACTTAATAGAAATTGTTGATCAGTGTGCGCCAACTTTTGATAAAAGTAGTAGAGCTAGCCAAGAAAAGAAAAGAAATGTCAAAGAAAAAGCTCTAAATACCAAAGTCAAATTACAAATGAGCTTCCACCAATGGCGAGCGCTCCCAAACATTTTCAAAGTGTCCACTTGGACCAAACGCTAATTAGGACCAAGGAGTCAGGCTGACACCACAAAAAGGGCTCTGCATTGTAAGCGATACAAGTCAGGGTGTCGAAGGTATCTTAGATACTTAGAAAAGACACACCCCGGTGTACTCCCAAAAAAACAAGTGCAGACGACTCCAAATCTCTTGACGGACACATTGATCAATAATATAAAAATTTACATGTGTTGAGTAAAAAGGCACTTGAGAGGCCCCTTGTTCCAATGTGAGGGAGAGAAAAATAGACACAATCCCATACCCTCCATCATCTGGCCGTCCATCTACACTTTCAAGTCTGACAAACTAATGAGACGGTTGACTGAAGCAAGAATAGACTTATTCCCTAGTATTGAGGATGAGGTCTAGAGGAGAGTCTTTGGGATTGGAACTTTGAGTGATGCCTCAACTCGACTCTCATGAAATGCAATACACCTAATTTCATATCCTTATATTATATGTACAAAAAGAGAGTTTGATAATTAGAGAAGTTGGATTCCTTCTGACTAAGGCTTGGGTAAACCCAAAATTTTAGGATCTCTTAAATTAAGGGTCTTCGAAAGATTGAGCCTTGAAATCTTAACTTGCACTGTCAGGAATTAATCTGACTCCTTCATTCTTTAGATGCTCAAGGACGAGCATGGTTTAAGTATAGGGGTATGATGAATCTCGTATTCATCATGCTAAAAGTCAGATATTAAAACCCCTATCTTAAATAATCCAATAAAATCATCATCAATTCTTTATTATTATCCTGTATTATATTGTGTATAAATTACCCTTAAATTATTATATTCAATTTCCTTTATTTTTCTTGTAATTATTTTATCATCAAAATCCCTTAAAAATTAGATAGATTAATTGTCTATAATTCAACCGACCTTTAAAAAGACTAAAAAATACAAAAACATCTCAAAACCAAAAAGCCGATATTTTTTATCCCCCTTAAAAATACCCCCAAAAATACTTTTTGTATAAATGACCTCTTTTAGCTTTTTGTCCAACATGAAAGTTGTAGATCTCGTCGAGACGAGCAACTTTCAAGTTTTGACTTTTTCCTAATTTTGCCTCTAATTATTTATTCCATATTTTTCTTTGTATTTATCCTTCTGAATTTTCTGATTGGGCCACGTGGCGCTCTCTGGAGCCACCACGTGGCCTGCCTCTTCTCTTGACACCCGGCCTCTCTGGCTGCCGTCGGATCTACTCATTTCCACCTTCATCAGAACCATCCACCGCCGCTCCTTTCCCCACCATTAGATCCAAACCCAGATTTAATCATCACCACCCATGAGTGCCGAACTCACAGCCATACGATTAGATCATCTGATCTGATCGTCACCCTCCATTGGCACCTCATCTACAGTCATTGGATCACTAGATCCAACGGTTGCTGTCCATCGTCTTCCTCCAGCCAACCGTTCTCCCTTGTAACGCCTCCTCCCCCTTCCAATTTTGGAAGGCACCAAAAGCTACCTCTTCCGCATCAAAACGCTCCCTCACGTAGCCCTTAGATCCGCCTTCTTCGCGCCATCTTCATGACACCTCGCCTTCACTCCAAGGCATCAAGACACTCATTCGAAAATGCCTCGCCACTGCCATAACCGTCAACCTCCGCCACCTATAAATCCCTACCCTCTGCCACCTTCAGCCGCATCCACCATTCTGGGGCTTCGGCCCAGCCTCCGGCTCTCCGATGACAGCGGAGGAGCCCTTGCAAGGAGGCGACTGACGAGCCGCAGACCTACCCTTTTAAGTTGTCGGATTGACTTGATCGCATTGCAGTCGGATAGACCCGCGTCGATCAAAAATAAACCGCACAAATCGAATAATTAACGAATAAATTAACACGCGGTTTTATGTCTATTTAGCATGGGCAAGCCCCAGGGTCGAGTCAAGGAGGCAAAGGAACAACTCGAGATCAAGTTAGATGAATTAAATCACGGATTTCCAAGTGGGAATTTTTTTTTGTAATTTTTTTATGCGATAAAAATGCTAAATGCAACAGTGCGGATGAATTAGGTTATTAAGAAAATCAACAACTTAGCCAAATTTAATTTAATGTGAAATTATTCCAAATTAATGAAATTATATTTTTCTTATAAACCTAATCCAACGACGAATGCAAAAGGGATTTTTTTGGAATTTTTTGGGTTTAAAATGCACAAATGAAAAATTCAAACTTTTTGATGTTTTATGCATTTTTTTGTGCAAATGATATGCAAAAATAATGAAAAATTTACTGGAAGTTAAATTTGATGAAATGAAGCTACACTAATATTTTTGGAATTTTCTGACACTTTTGATTTTTTTTATAAATATTTTACTGAAAACAAAGCGACTACGGGTATTTAATTTCTAATAAATCCACGAAATCAAATTATCCAAAAGTCTATTTATTTAAAATAGATATTTTAATAAGGAATCTAGAAGAATTGAAATTTTTCAAAAATATTATACGTGGATTTAATGAAAAATCATTTACAGAAATCACCCTAGAACTTATTTTATGCAAACGACAATACCTAATTGGACGAAATTTGGACTGTAATTAAAGCACGCTTAGAAGCATAATTTATAATTTTTTCACAATTTTTGGAGCAATAAATGACTATGTGCGAATTTCAGAGCATAGTTGGGCAAAATATCTTTGATTTTCGATCTCTGATTTGTAATAAATAAATAGATGCTCACAAAAATATAAATAAATAGCCATGAGATAAGGAATTAGTTTCTCTACAATATGCTATTTTTGATTGAATAAAATGATGCTATTCGGAGGTTTAAATTATCAATCAAAGCTAAGGGTATTATTGCAATACAAAAATGAGAGAAACAAATTAAAATGTGCCTAAGGGTACTTTTGGAATTTACTGAAACTTGCAGGGGGAGAAATGAAAAGTTCACAAATATAAAAATAAAAAGGGAAGCTTCTTTACCAACGCCGCTGGGGCACAAGACATGCGGGAAAATGGGGAGGCGGCGGGCCGAAGCTTGGGCGGCTGGCGGCGATGGCGGACGCGTGAGACGAGGCGGCGGCTTGGGAGGCGCGCGCTACGCGCGGAGGGACGGCGGCGCTGGGCTGGCGGTTCGCGGGTGCGGCGGCGTGCTCGCCTGTGTTGGAGGGGCACGCGAGGTCAACGGCGGGGCGGCGCGCTCGCGGGCGCGCGCGGGGCGGCGTCGAGGTGGAAAGGCGGTGCGCCTGGGCTGGCGCGTGGCGCAAGCGAGCTCCTGGAGGCGGAGGCCGCGCAGTTGGCCGCGGCGCAGATGGGAGGAGGGCGCTGACGCGCGGCTGGGGAAGAAGGGCGCGCTCCCAAGGGGTGTGCGGAGGTCCCGTGGGGCTGGCGTGAGGTGCAGAGAGGTGGTACCAGCCGGTGCGGCGGATGCGGCTTGGATGGTGGCACGTCGCCGGTGGGCTGCCGCTGCGTCGGGGCTGCGGTGCTGGAGGGCGGGCAGCGGCGTGCGCATGACGGTGATGGCGACTACAGCTCCTCCTTTGTTTTTTTTGTATTTTCTTTTTTTTGCAATCTTTTTTTATTTGTAAACCGTAGATAGTAAATGAAATATAGAAAGATGTGATCTGTGGGATGGTGATTGAAGTGGTAGTGTTTGAATAAAATTATGGTGAAAATGTGATGAAGATGCACAAGAAAAACAATAGATGTTAGATAAAGAAAATGAAATGAAAAGATAGGATAGAGAACTTACCTGTGGTTCGCCGAGGTGGAGCCGCGGTGTGCGGCTTCTGTCATGGCCTCGATTCGATTTGACAAAAAAACCGAAGAAGCTCGGTTGTGACCTGAAGTGATGCACAACGACACGAGGATGAGTCCTCGTGGATCTCGCCTTTGAAACCGTCGTTGCTCGACCGAAAGATGTTGAAGCTGTCACCGACAACACTCGGGGGCTGGTGGTCTCTCCCTCTCGATTGAAGAAATGGCGGATGATGAAAAATGGTGGAGAGGAGGAGAATATAAAGAGGAGAAGGAGGGAAGTTGGAGAAGGGTGGAGGTAATGAAGTTGTGGAGAAAGTGGTGGCTTGGAGTAGAAGGCAAGTAAGGGAAGAGGTAAAAGGGGAATAAAATGAATTATTAATAAAATAATATAGTAGGTTACTAAAAGTAATTAAAATAATAATAATAAAATAATAATAAAAATAAATCCGAAAATAATAAACTAAATTCGAAAATAATAAAATAATGGGGTGACATGTCGCTCCTAGAAAATTCAAAAATTAAATGTAAAGAAAATAAAAAAGAAATAACAAAAGAATTAAATCAAAAAGTGGTCAACATGAAAGTTGCTCGTCTTGACGAGAACTACAACTTTTGTGAAGGGCCAAAAATCAAATGAAATCATCTGTACAAAAATATATTTTTGGGTGGTACCTTATAAATATAAAATACCGCATTTTATCTTTTATATTTTTTTGTCATTTTTAAAAGAGAGAAAAATCAAAATAACGTTAGAAAAATTATGAGAGGAATATTTACAAGTTAATCTATTTTTTTGGATTTTTAATAATGAAGAAAATAAAAGATAAAATACAGGGGTAAAATGGTCAATATGTACAATATACAAAAGGGGCCCAAAACCCAAGTTTTGCATACGAGCTCTGATTTTAATGAAATTGGTCTTGTTTCGAATGTCTTTGAATGTATATTACTTTAAAAGTGAGTAGATCTAATTCAGAGGCTGTTGAGAGAGATATGTGCATTCTAAGGTCTAAGGTCTCCAACTAGGTTTGGGATTTTATTGGGTAATTTTACAAGTTAGTATTTTTTTAGATATTTTTCCTTTGTTAGTGTTAGTAATATATACACTATAGAGTTGGTTTTATTGGATTCAGAGTTAGTATAATATATATACAAATAGGTGAAATATGGAGAATATACAGGTGATTTTACAGATGAATTTGGCTTCTTATTTATGCAATATGAATGCTAAAATGCAGATGTTATCAATGCATGCATGAATGCTAATTATGCAATATAAGTGGAAATATGCAGCTAATTACTCGGGAACAAAGCTCTATTTTCAACTTTTAGAGTCATGAATCACATATTCATCAGCGACGACGACCGAAGCCCTGGTGTGATCCATGGAAGTTATGCCATGTAAGCTCCGCCACCATGGTGGTGCTCAAGCTCCGTGCATGGCCGAGCACGTCGGGCGATGACCCCCGAGCTCCAACGGAGCTCAACCACAGGCTTCCTCTTCCGCCAATACCTTGCTCCGGCAAGGCGATTTTTTTCCTTACTTTCTTCAATTTATTCCTCCGACTACAATCGTCCGCGCCTTCACCTGACCACCCTCCTATCTTCACCACTCATCGTTCATCCTCGCCGACCCATCCCCTCTTCTCCAGAACCACCTCCGCTCCGACTCCCCACTTCCCCTGCTCCGCCGGAGAAGAACCACCGGCCACCGCCTCCCGTCACCTCCACGGCCTTCCACTCACCTCACACGCACTCACACACCCTGAGCTTCGGCTATACTAACAATTGCAGGTGCTTCCATCGTCATTGGTCAGAGATCAGATCGGAGCTCCTTCGCGCTCGTCTCCTCCGGCGGGGTTCCAACAATCTCCCCCTCCGACTAGCTGAGTGGCCTCGCCGCACCTCCAGGAGCTTCGCCGACTTTCCAGAAGTCTTCCCTAACCTCCAGATACTGACACGGATCGTGGAGGAGGAAACGCCAGGTTACCGGAGCCCTGCCTCCTCCGGTAGCCCGCGGAGGAGGAATAACTTATAGGTGTTGTCTGATCATCTGGATCGGACGGCTACGATGAAGCCACGTGGTGATCCGAGCTCCAGTTCGCTCCAACAGGCTCGGGTCCACCGAGCCTCCAGCCGAACCATCTGATGAAGCCACGTGGCCCGAACCTGAGATGCCTCTCGAGCCTAGGCGCCTCACGTGCACCACACGTGAGGGCCTTGGTAAATTGCACGAAGGATCCTGGTATTTCTGATAATTGCATAATGGTCCCCTGACACGTGCCTCACGTGCATGCCTTGGTATTTTACAGGGAAGTCCTCAGTATTTCCAGAAATTGCAAAAATGCCCCACATAGTGGAAAAATTATAATGGGGCCCAGGAGGTTTTTATTATTTACATTTAGGTCCCTCCAGGGACCTAAATGTAATATTTATCATTTATTCTCTTGCATTTTTATTACAATTATGCTCCTGCATTGTTTTTTTCATAACTTGAGCATCGTAGGTCCAAATTGCATGATTTTAGTGTCGTTTTGATCCTTGCTTTGTCCTCTACATCATAGCATGTTTAATTTTCTCATTTACCACTGTTTTAAATGAAGTGATTTTTTTATAAATGAGGACCCTGCTCTCCCTGTTCTTGCTTTGATTTGATGATTGTTCTTCATGTTGTGATTAATACGACCCTGATTTCCATTTCTAGTTTGTTGCTCATATTTTGAGGGTATATTTGTATTCTTTTGTTTAGCATACATGTAACCTTGCATAGTTATTCATGCATCACTTTATAATTGCATAAAAATCAACTAAAAATTGCATGCATCATATTATTGCTTCATAAAATTCATAGTTCCTTATGTTGACCTAAGATTGAAAATAATTCACACTTGTGCTTCCTGAATCAAAATTCGATAAATGAATTAGGTAGTTGTGTCCTTGTGTTCGACCTTGGTAGACTTGCCAAGTATAAATATTCCACAACATTCAAAGGATAGTGGTTTTTGCTGAACCGAATTTGCCTCCTATACTACGACAATTCAGGATTATTAAAGTGGCGAATTTCACGTTCATCCAATGGCACCGTTGCCGAGGACATGTCTTACTTAATTATTGTATTTTGATTTTCTTTGCTGAATAATTTCAAAATTTTTAGGTCCTTATTTCATGCATCATATTTTGCATCATATATGCTGATTTAATTTCTCTGTGTGTTCTAACTTTTCTCTTTTGTGGCAGGGCCCATGAAAATCGAGGACGCTTGATCTTCATGGAGGCGTGAAGTCGGGAGTTTCCGCTGAAGAGGCTGCAAAAGAATATGTGAACAAAAGAATCAGTTAGTCTGCATTTGCATCTTGTAATATATATATATATATATATATATATATATTGTTGCATGTGCATATTTATTTCAACAGTCCTCCTAGAAGGCTTGCATGTTGTGCCAAAAAAAGAAAAAAGAGAGAAAAAAAGAGGTAGATCACTTGATGATCTACCCCCTTCCCCCCTCACAAAAACACATTTGCACATACACACTCACCCCCCATCTCCCTTCCCTCTGTATTTTTCACGATCTCTCTCTCTCTCTCACTCTGTATGTTGAACGAACCCCCCCTCCACCCTTGTATCATAGTACAAACACCCCCCTAATTCAGACCTTACTTAGGCTATTTGTAGCCTAAGTATAGGGGGGGCCTGCCTTCTCATCCCTCCCTCATATTATCTTCGTGTACTTAGGTCAATTTTGACCTAAGTATAGGGTGATCCTCCTCCTCAGTTCTGATATATCACCCTATACTCAATTATTGCTTCATAAAATTCATAGTTCCTTATGTTGACCTAATATTGGAAATAATTCACACTTGTGCTTCCTGAATCAAAATTCGATAAATGAAATAGGCAGCCGTGTCCTTGCGTTCGACCTTGGTAGACTTGCCAAGTATAAATAATCCACAACATTCAAAAGATTATGGTTTTTGCTGAACCGAATTTGCCTCCTATACTACGTCAATTCAAGATTATTAAAGAGGTGAATTTCATGTTCATCAGCAGTCTTCACCAGATTTTCATGATCAGCGAGAGTTCTCTTATCCAGATTTGGTTGCTTTAACTCAGACTTTTCAGAGGCTAGATTTGCTAGCTCCCGGTTGCCCAGAGCTGAAGCCCTTGCCGCAATCGCGGAAGAATAGATTCCTTGCGGGCGAGCAAGAGATGCACCCAGTCATTATCTCAGCAGATTTGACTAGAGATCAAGAATCTTGTTTGATGGAGGTTCTTGAAAAGAACCGCAAGGCGATAGGATGGAGTGTAGCTGATCTCCAGGGGATAAGTCCAGCCCTGTGCTCCCACCATATCTATCTCGAAGAGGATGCCAAGCCATCGCATGAGTTCCAGCGACGGCTGAACCCGAACCTTCGAGAGGTTGTCATGAAGGAAATCTCGAAATGGTGGAGCGCCGATTTTATCTACCTCATTGCCGAATCCAAGTGGGTTAGTCCATTACATGTGGTGACCAAGAAGACGGGCATCACTACAGTTGTGAGTGAGTCTGGAGAGGATATAGCTATCCGGGTACCCACTTCTTGGAGGGTTTGTGTGGACTATAGACGATTGAACCATGCCACCAAGAAGGACCATTTCCCGCTGCCTTTTATTGATCAGATTATAGAGAGGCTAGCTGGGAAGAGTCACTACTGTTTCCTTGACGGGTACTCCGGATATAATCAGGTGGCCATTGCGCTCGAAGGCCAGGACAAGACTACATTCACCTGTCCCTTTGGGACATATGCTTTCAGATAGATGCCCTTTGGTCTATGTAACGTTCCGCCGACATTTCAAAGGTGCATGTTGTCCATCTTCTCGGACATGGTGGGTGAGTGCTTGGAGGTCTTCATGGATGACTTTTCGGTCTATGGCGATGGGTTTGATGCTTGTCTTGACTGCCTAGACCACGTCCTTCCACGATGCATCGAGGTCCTTCTTGTAGTATCTTGGGTGAAGAGTCACTTCATGGTGACTCAAGGGACAGTGCTTGGTCATATCATCTCCAGCAGGGGTATGGAGGTTGATCCAACCGAGGTGGATATCATTAGGAAACTCAATCCACCGTCCAACCTACGACAGTTACGATCTTGTCTGGGGCACGTCAATTTCTATCGACGATTCATTCATGATTTCAGCAGGATTGCCCGACCGTTGACTGATTTGCTGACCAAAGACACCGAGTTCATTGCAGATGATAAGTGTCTCGTGTCATTCGAGACTCTCAAGAGTCTAGTTGTTGAGGCTCCTGTCCTTCAGTCGCCTGATTGGTCTCTCCCATTCGAGATCATGACGGATGCCTCCGATTTTGCAGTAGGAGCCGTGCTGGGACAGAGGAGGGATGGAGTGACATTTTCCATTCACTACGCTAGCCGTACATTGTATGCCGCATAGAAGAACTACACCGTCACTGAGAAGGAGATGCTAGCCGTAGTCTTTGCCCTAGATAAGTTCAGATCATACATCATTGGATCGAAAGTGACTATCTTTACAGATCATACCGCCATCAGGTACCTCATGGCAAAGAAGGATGCCAAAGCAAGACTGACTAGATGGATCCTTCTACTTCAGGAGTTTGACATTGAGATTAAGGATAAGCCTGGAGTCAAGAATGTGGTGGCGGATCATCTCTCCCGATTAGAGCATCTTGAGGAATATGAGCAGACTGATCCCATTTCTGAGACCTTCCCAGACGAGGCAATCCTTGCTATCGCCTCGCTCCCGTGGTACGCCTACATTGTGAACTATATTGTTGCCAAGTAAGTTCCACAATGTTAGCCATGCAGCGACTTGAGACCTTCCTCGCGAAGGCCAAGTTCTACCATTGGGAGTATCCCATCCTTTATCATGAAGGAGGGGATAGTGTCTGGGTTCGTGCATTCCTCAGGAGGAGCACCATAGCATCCTCACATACCTCCATAAGCTTGAGGCAGGAGGACATCACTCTGGGAGGAGAACGACACAGAAATTGCTCCAATCTGGCCTATGGTGGCCTACCCTCTTCAAGGATTCTGATGAATTCACAAAGAGGTGTACTGACTGTCAGAGGATGGGCACTTGTGGATAACGTGATATGATGCCGATGCAGCACATTCACTTCTGTGAGATTTTTAATGCATGGGGTATCGATTTCATGGGTATATTCCCTAAGAGTCAGGGATTTGAGTACATTCTGTTGGCTGTTGATTATCTTAGTCGTTGGGTTGAGGCCATCCCCGCCCGAACCACAGATACTAAGACTGTATGCAGATTTTTGAGGAAGAATATCATTTCACGATTCGGGGTGCCTAGAGTTTTGATATCTGACGGGGGATCTCATTTCGTCAACGATAAGGTAAAGGCCCTTGCTAGCGAGTTCGACATAGACCATCGAGTAGCCATTCCATATCATCCTCAGACCAATGGTCTAGACGAAGTGTCGAATAAGGAGAACAAGACTATATTACAGAAGGTCGTCCACCCTGACCGAAAGGATTGGTCACAGCTTTTGGACTCGATCTTGTGGGCATATTGGACTTCCTTCAAGACTCCTTTGGGTACATCTCCCTTTCGCCTCGCTTATGGCAAGCCCTACCTTTTACCTGTTGAGATTAGGCATAAGTCACTTTGGGCTATCGCAGACATATTATTGGATCCAGTAAGTGTAGGAGATTAGAGGAAGGCAGAGTTGGCAGCCCTGGAGGAGCTTAGAGATTCAACCTTTTCGAGCAACCTACAATACAAGAAGAGAGTGAAGGAGTGGCATGATTCTCATATCATCCACAAGCAGTTTGAGCTAGATCAAAGAGTATGGTTGTTCGATGCTAGGCTTAGATTATTTCTAGGGAAGTTACAGAGCAAGTGGAAGGGACCATACCTTGACATATCCGAAATATCATCTGATTCTACCTTTCGTTTTAACGGGCAGTGGCTCAAACCATATCTAGATCATGAGCCACTGGTCGTTGACGTCACCCCTATTCATTTTGTGTGAGATGTGGTCTTTGACTCACATCTATTGCATCTCATGCCTGATTATCATCGTCTTCCACCTTGTATAGATCCAGATGTCCATATCATACTATTCTTCAGTCCAACACTCCATTTACATCTTATGATTATGCTATACTTAGGGTGTACTTTACCCTAAGTATAGGGAGGGTGTCAGACTTTTGATTTCTCTTTTGATTCTTTTTACCTCTGTTTTGCTGCCTATACTTAGGGATATTTTACCCTAAGTATAGGGGAGGTAGACCCTGTACATTCTCCCACTCGGAATTCCCTTTATGTACATTCTGCTACACTTAGGATTACTTGATCCTAAGTATATAGGGGAACACCAAGATCCTTTCATTCTATTCGTTGATTCGTAATTGTAATAGATTCCCTTTTCACTTCCCTATAATAAGCACGAGTTATGTCTTCTTCATCGCTCTTGATCCACTCTGAGGACATCGTTCGAGCTAAGTATAGGGGGTGTCATATATATTTCATATATAGTTTAGCTATAACTAGTACATTGTGTGTGAGTGTGTTAATAAATAAAATGGCTAAAATCCTTTATCAAAAAACCCATGGAAATTTAAAATTTTTTCCTGTATATAAAATTCTTTCTTGCACATACATAGTTATTTATAAAAATTATTTTTGTATAAATGTTTGTAAAAATGTTTTGTGTGTAAAAAGTTTGTAAATATTTTGGTATCAAAATTATGTATATAAGTACAAATTTTTTTGTAAAATATTTGAAAAACAAAAGTTTGCAAAAACCTGTGTGTAAATGTGTGTAAATAGTTTGCAAAACGTCTGCATTCATGCATTCATTCATTCAAATATTTTTCAAAAATTTTGCATATTTTCAAAAACTTGCATAAAAGATTTTTGTATATACTTGTACAGTTTTTCTGAATCATTGTTGACATTTACACTAGCCTGAAATTAAATTGGGAAATGGAGCTTGGTTAAGACCTTAATCCACCTAATTCTCAAAGGAACCTTATAAGGCTTAGGGTTAAGACTTTTCAGGTCCATTAGTGACTTAATTCTTTGAGTCCACTAGGCTATGATCACATGTCATCTTGATGCGCCTAAGTAGAACACTTAACAACGCACACATGACTCTCACAGACAATGGCTTTACTTGCACCAGCACCTTACACATAGCTCTCTACGGATGAGGTGGTGAGGAGGCAGTCTTCTTTGCCTTGGGGTAGCATACGAGGGTAGTACTTCTAGGCGGAACCTCTCGTCTTCTTTTAGTGAAGGAAGTACGTCTTAACTTGGTCCGGCTGCATTGAGGTCTTAAGACAGGAGTTGTGGGTTGCAATAGTGCTTCAAAAGAGGGATAGTCTACTAGCTCAAGAGGAAAAACTCCTTATGTATATATGTTGCACCATGTAGATATGTTTTACAAATGCACATCAGAAAAAATGCAAGAGAAAGAAAAACTCCAAAAAAGTGGTGGGTCTGATAGAAAATGAAATACCCACTGGAGTGTATATAGCCAAATAAAGCAAAGCCTATGTTACCCATTCTCATCTCATGAAGCTTGTAGCAAGGAGACTTAGCTACACTGGTTGGGCTCCCAAGGATACATGGCTACACTGGTCATGGTCCATTCTCTTCTTCCTCCTCTTCTTGAGATGGTTGCACTTGAACTTAGAAGGGAATACCCCGTTCCTCGAGGAAAGAGCTACCAGACTAGGGCATTAGAGTTACCTTGTTGAGGGGGATTGTTACTTTTCCATTTCTGAGGTGGGGAGCTATACATCACTTACACAGTATAAGAAAAGATTCATGGTCATCAGAGTTTGTGTATGTAGACTTGTTCTGATCTGGATTATTGAGGAGTCTTGACTATAGATCGGTGGAACTTAGAGGTTGTTGAGTTTTAAACCTAAGTACAAATAAGGTTCTGACAAACTAATAATCCAAAGGTCTGACTGAGCTCCATACTTCAATTTAATGAAGACAAGTTTAATAATCAATCGTTTTTTTCTTTCTTTTTCTTTTCCTTTCACTTATTTTTCAAATAAGTGTTTGATAAGGGACTAGCAAAGGCAAAGTATAGGGGGGTGATGAATCCACATTCATCACTCTTTATTCTTTTATTTTAGCTAATTATCTTGGCAAAGCATCATGTAAATAGGTGTAAATACAATAACTTAGCATTAGGCATGCATGTGTTAATATCTCATAATTAGCATGTATTTGTGCAAAAATAAAAGAATAAAGAATAAAAAGAGAAAAAGGAAGTGTTTAGAATAAATACTGAGTGACCCGAACCCCAAGAGAGGGCCAAGCTTTGGCATGATCGCCAAATAAAATAGGTAGAGAGAGATAGGGCCACTCCACCTTATATATATATATAGAGAGAGAGAGATATAGAGAGAGAGAGGAAAGGGATCCTACTCCATGGAGTAGGTAACTTACCTACTCCACTTTCTTTTTTTCATTTTTTTATTTTTTTGAAAAATACTTCCATGATGGATTTGCATAATTATATCCCTCTAATATGTCATTCAAATTTTGTCAGAAATATAGGCTCCTATGGCCTTCATCCAGAACATGAAAAATACAACAAATCTATGACCGTTAAGAAATGACTGTCTAGATGGAGGCCGTAGGAGCCTCTGTTTTTGACGAAATTTGAATGACATATTAGAGGGATATAGTTATGGAAATTCATGGAAGTATTTTTCAAAAAAATAAAAAAATTTTAAAAAAGAAGAAAATGCAGTAGGTAAGTTACCTACTCCATGGAGTTGGATCCCTTTTCTCATATATATATATATATATATGTATCATATGTGTACATAATTTATTTTTACAAAAATAAATGTAAAAATGTGTTTTTACTTCCTTGCAGATATTTCTAAAAATAAAATAAAAATCATCAAAATAAAATAAAAATAGAATAAAATTTTCTCTCTCACTCTCTCTCACTTGTATATAATACATATATATACCTACTTCCCTATTTATTTTATACTTGTAAATAAATAATAAAAATAAAACAAAAATTATTTTACACTCCAAAAATTATGTTGTAAATAAACAAAATATAAAATTGGGGTATTTTTGTAAAAATAATAAAATAAAAACAATTGTACAAAATACATAGGTATTTTATACCTGTATATAATACATTATACTGTATATATATTAAAATTTATTTTTTTATAAAAATAAATAAAAATCACTGAAAAATAATTTGAAAAATAAGAAAACATTTTTCATTTTATACACTTTTAAATTTAAAATCATTTAGTATTTTTTATTGAATTAGTAAATGTTTTTGTAAATTCCATTTTCTGATTGGTCCACGGTGGGCTTGACCCGACCCGACTACTCTGCCGGACCTTCTTCTCCCATTTACCCCGGTCGGATCATGCACCCGTTTGCCCTGAATTTCTGTCTGTGCCTTCCCCATGGATCCAAGATTCTCGCGGATCCCTAGGGAAGCGTGGATACTTCTCGGACTGCGTGCCCTGGCCCGGATTCTCCGGCTACCGGGGAAGCTCTATAAATTCTTTCATTCATCCCCCAACTGGGTAGCTCGTGCTGCATCCCTTTTCAATACCCTATAACTCTTCAGCAAGGTGACAACAGTCAGTTAGCCCTTCGGTGGTGGACTTGGTGTTGTGCAGCCGAAGATCACCCTTCGTGGCCGGAGAACCATCGTGAGAAGCCTCCTTCGCCCGCCGCAGCTTGGTTGAGGCAATAACCCCGCCGTTCATCTCGCCTGGAGCTAAGGATCGTGTTCGGATCTTCAGGTACCCTCTTAGCTTTTCCTAGCTCCATAGTTTATCCAATCTTTCCATTTTCGTTGCTTGTGCTCCGCCAACTCCGACCAGTCGGTCGAAGCCCCGTCACCCTCACTCATCCATTTAGATCCCTTCGCACGCTCGCCCTCCATATTCCTATGCAATATGATAATCTTAATCATCATCTCCAGAGTCGAGATTAGGCTCGAGGTCTCATCTACCATTTTCGCCGGAGACCAACAACCATTCCCCGTCGCTTCTATGGTGTTTATCCCAAATAACCTAGACCGAAGTTTGCCATCGAGTTAGAGCAACTCATTACAGGTCTCGTCGTGTGTGGAGAGCCCCCAGATTACCCTCGCCCATCCTCGCCAGAGCAGCTCCAGGTCTCCTACATCGTCTCACCAATCAGACCGTTGAAGCTTCCTCCGAGCTGGCCATCTGACGTGGAATAGGCCCACGACTTCACCGGTGCCTCCTGATCCTTCATCAGAGTCGAGGATTGCATCCTTGGGTCCAATGAAGTTTGCCCAGGCACAGTTCTTCCAGACGCCTCCTCTGCCGTTGGATCGATGCCACCTCCCAGATTTCATCCCGACCATTCACCCACTGGAGGTGTCAGACCGTTAGATGTCAGGTCTAACGGCCCCGTACTTGCCATGTCCCTGACCAGCCGATACCGTCAGATTTGACATCTGACGCATTTAGAGCCGCACGATCACGCCCCATCAGTGGCTGACACATGTCCTCCCACACGCGTCTCACATGCCTCCATGGGTATATTGCTCTTTTTATCCCATGTTTATTTTAGTTTATGTTCTAGTTTGTAAAATAAAAGTTACAGTTGGACCATTTTGCATATTAGTCCTTATAGTTTCTCATATTTGTAGTTTAGTCCTTCCGGTTTGAATACACGTGCTCGGTCACGTGAATAGTGGGATATTTGGCTTTCCATCTGTTATTGATTGAATAGATGTTTTTCAAATTTGCATATATACCCCTGTGAACGTGGATTTGGATCATGTGCACTTTTTAGTGGATAAATTGTAGATTCATCCTGGATTTTTATTGCTTGTTATTGTTTAGTCCCAAAACTTAAAAATTACATTTAGGTCCCTGTGATGTGTTTTGTTTTTAATAAAATAAATATCAAACTTATTCCAAAAATTCCAAAGTTTTTATACGTAGCTCCTGCTACTGTGTAGGATTTTTGGTAATTTTTGTGACTGATTTTGATTTTATTTGATATTTTTCTAAAATTCAAAAAACTTAAAAGTATCTCTATTTATTTTGAAAAATCAATTAAAAATATAAAAATACCTTTAAAAATTCCAAAAACATTAGTTGTGTTTATTCTGTTGTGTTATTATTTCTATGTGAATTTTGTTTTGTTATCTTTTATAAAACTCCTAAAAAGTGAAAAAGACTAAAAACCTCATAAAAATTGTAAAAAATTTATAAAAAAATAAAAAAAATGTGTTTTTAGTTTTTGTAGGTAGCTTTTATTTTATAGTTTCACAAAAAATTATTGTCCTGATTTTATAGGTATTTTATCTATTTTTAAAGTGCTTTCAATCTTGGCTGCACACTGTTTTTAATTTTCTTCTTTCTTTTATTTTTAGAAAATTAAATAAAAATCAGAAAAATACCATAAAATTCCCCAAAACACTTGCATATTCTAAGAATGTAAAAATACTTTTGTTTTGAATTTTGAGTCATTTTATCCCTTTAAATAATTGTTTGAATGCATCTTGTCCTTTTCTTTATTCCTATTCTTAATAGAAATTATAAAAAAAATTAAATATTAAAAACCACCAAAATTCCTTTCTTCCATGGATTTCCTGACTACTTCGTAGGTTTCATTCTGTGCTCCTTGTGTTCGACCCAGGTGGCTATACCAGGTTAAATAATTAACAAGACCGCTTGCCTCATTTTTCATGTTTGATTGATTTCTATGGTGGTCTGATTTTTTCTTCTGTTGAGCCTGGTTCAATTGGTAGAGGTCGCAACGACCTTTGATATCACTTAACCTTACTCGCTCAGACCGCTCATCATTGCCTAATATTCCTAACGGCTATTTTGACCCCTGAGGCATTTTAGAATAGGATCCTAATGACCATTTAGCAGGATATACAATGTAGAATACAATAATACTCATCTAAGTGGAGGACATTGCTCGAATCAGTGTGCTTTTCATGTTTTTAAAGCTCCCTGTGTTCCCACGAATCCTTCATCATTCTCGATCCATTGTCTTGCTCGATATTGTTCGCAAGCTTGTGAATTAAATATTATTGCTACTCATTTATCCTCAACATATTATAGACAGATACACGACATGTGCGTTTGTTTCTCCATAGAGAAGAATTCTTCTCAGGGGGGTTGTCCAGACACGGGAGATCGTTAGTGGTTGTGCTACACTCGATTCAAGTATCTCAAATAGCGGAAGAGGACTTCGTTGAGAGAGCGAAGGGGAAAGCCTAGAATGGGGTTTTTACCCGATTTGATTGCGACGCTGAAATCTACATGTGCATTGAGTGTTTCAGATTGAGATTCAGTTATCGTAATTAATTAAGTCGATTACCTTGTGAGTTCCTTATTTCCTACCTATTTAGATTTGGATATGCTAAACGATGCCTTACGGGATCATCATATCCAAGTGGACAAGTATACATAACGATGATGTGCAATTATAATGAAAACAATGTCTTTAATTTAAGGAAGCAAGCCATGCATTTCGTGGGCATGACACGTTAAATTTAGTTTCTCGTATGCATATGGTGACATTTAATTTCTAATATTTCTTTGATGCTTTTTTAATATGAAAATAATTATCCACCAAAAGAATCCAGTACAGTTGGAACAACCCATTACACCTGATAACTATGCAATTTAAGGGTGTAATCAGACTTGGAGGCGAGCTCGTTCTCACGTCAATAAATTTGCATAGTATTTTCTTAAGTTTGTTGTCAAAGTGTAGTGTACAATCTCGCATGGACCACTATACTTAGGATCTTGAGATTTTCTTTTACCATCTTTATATGTCGTTGGACTATCCACCCATCTTTATTGTTAATACGAGGTTGCTAATATTTAGGATCTAACGTAGGAAACTTCCATGACAAGAAGTTGATCTTTGCCGCCAAAATAGCGACTGTACCTGGGAGCAAGCGTGCTAAAAGACAGCACAAACTTCATCCGCCTGTATATACTTCATAATCTATGCTTGTGCCATTATTCTTAAAAATCCGTGATATTAATTTACTGTCCTAATGGTGGGTGCACTCTGTCCTTACATGGGATTTGTTGTTACTGATTACTATGTTTGTAGTCTCATTTACGAGCTTTCATGGCAAATATATATTTCATCGCGGAATGTTTTTTCATCTATCAATAAATTAATGCCATATAGTTGTTCAGAGATGGCATTTTCGTGCTGGATATAAATTTCCTCTCGAACTATATTGAGGGATTGGATTCCCGGAGATGAAGATGGTAAGTTTCAACTGTGCGAATCGATTTATAAGTTATATTTGAATGGAAAATCATTCTCAAGGGTAACTTGGGAATTGCGAATCTAATATGGAGGTATACGACCCAAACACCATTCCTCGGAAGTGCCTTGTGCACCATTAGCTATTGAGGCTTGGCCAGTGGTTGTGCAACTAAATCGGGCATAACTCTTTGTTCTTGGTTAAGGAGATGGACCCTTGGTCTTGTCTTCATGAAGTCATGCGTGTCGAGAATAAACTTTCAATAATGTGCACAACCTATGCAATATGAAATTGTACATTGCAGGCGTGCAATGTCTACATGATGGAAACCACGATTCCAGCTAAAGTATCAAGTTGTTTACACGTTGATTTCTCTTCGAGTGTTGCACCACCAATTCCAGCGTGGGAATTTGTAATCTACTCTTCTTTCAAATCGTGAATGCCACCATTGAGAGCTCGTAGGTCCAAAAGATCAAACCATTATTAGCTTGTCAACGTTGACATCTCCACAATAAAGAGGAACATGCCAACTCCAAGGCATATAAATACATCACACCTCTTTTATGGTAGTGGGCAGCTATTTCTCTACTTCTTCTTCTCTTCTTTCCTTTTGTTGAAAAGATGGGGAGAAGTTCTAAGATCTTGGGTTTTGCCATAATATTCTTTCTTTTTGTGAGCACCACTTCAGCAGCGCGAGTGTTAACAACAAACACATCAGGAGGAGGTGGTGGTGTCGGTACTGGAGGTGGATCTGGGTTCGGATCGGGCTCCGACGATGGTTCTGGATTCAGAAAGGGTGGAGGAGGAGGTGGTGGTGGTGAAGGCGGGGGAGGTGGTAGCGGTTCTGGAAATGGTACAGGAGCCGGATCAGGATATGGCTCAGGGTATGGCTCTGGTTCTGGATACAGTTTCGGAAAGGGAAGGGGTGGAGCAAGAGGTGGTGGTGGGGGTGGAAGTGGGGGTGCAGCTTCTGGAAATGGTTCCGAATGTGGATATGGCTTTGGAAAGGGTAGTGGTTTCGGTGGAGAAAAAGACGGTGGGGTGGGGGTGGTGGAGGAGGAGGTGGTGGTGGAGGTGGTGTAGGTGGCGGTCATGGATCCGGGTATGGATCGGGTTCTGGTGGAGGATTCGGTGGTAGGAAGGGTGTAGGTGGAGGCAGAGGTGGTGGCGGTGGAGGTTGAGGTGGTGGTGCGGGCGCGATAAGTGGCTCAGGGCATGGCTCTGGTTCTGGATATGGTTTTGGAAAGGGAAGAGGTGCTGGAGGAGGTGGTGGAGGGGGTAGTGGTGGAGGCGGGGGTGCAGCTTCTGGAAATGGTTCTGGATCTGGTTTCGGATTCGGAAAGGGAAGTGGTATTGGTGGAGCTAAAGGTGATGGGGGTGGAGGTGGTGGTGGAGGAGGAGGTGATGGTGGTGTAGGTGGTGGTCAGGGATCCGGGTATGGAGCTGGTTCGGGTGGAGGATTCGGCGGTGGTAAGGGTGTCGGTGGAGGAGGTGGTGGCGGCAGAGGAGGTGGTTGAGGCGGGTCTAGTGGCTCGGGTCAAGGCTCAGGATCTGGATTTGGCTCAGGAGTTGGGTATGGTAAATCAAGCGGCAGAGGTGACAGAGGAGGCGGCGATGGCGGTGGCGGTGGCTCGGCTGCCGGAAATGGTTCAGGCTCCGGATATGGATCTGGTTTCGGATATGGTCACACGAAGTAGATGACTCGTGCCTAATCGTCATCTATGTGGGAATGTAAAGAAATCGTTCTTCTGTTAATAAGAGTGGTCATAAATCCCACTTGTTTCTAATAATTTTATGTATCGGAATAAAGATATGGAAGAATCGATTTTATCTAGTAAATTGGAGTTACGCATTGGATAGAAACAAGTACTTACATATCATCACTCGAAAATGCATAATCGTGGTTGGCATGCCATTCTTCACTATTCGAGGTGCTCGTTTAACACCCTCATCATGGGTATGTGCGTTGTTTCTCAATTATGTCTTATTATGGTCTCGTGTATAACAATTCCTGGGAATATATCCTTTGTGGATGATTCAAGTCTATCACTTTATTTTCTTCCTATCTATAAAACTCAAATTATGCATGATCAAGATATACTCGGATGATGGATTAGAATTGCGGATTGTTGTTCTCAATCATTGGCAAAGATCAGGGGTTGAATGCTTCAGATCATTTTATCGTAAATTTAATGTCTTGCAAACTCTTGAATCCCTCCCGTAATGGTGAAGTGATCGATGTATTGGGCATACCTAGCTTCGAACAAACACTGCGATCTTCACATCTCTGTTGAAAACTTTTCAAGGGCTTGCAACCCGAGCCACTATTTGCAAAGAGATGATGGTGAACATAATCTCACACTATGTGATGCATCTTTTACCTACCTACGGAGTTCTGTCTTGTGTTTTTTGAATTTGTATATGCTGTTGGCACTTTTTGTTTATATATATCATGCAACTGCTGCTCATGGATAAAGAGGAACATCCTTGTAAAATGAAATAGATTGTCATCTATATCTCCATACATAGTAACGATGAAGATATCCAAATATGAAAATCCATCATAAAATATTACAAAGATCATCTTATCATTGATTCCAGCGATTCATGGATATTTTCGACACCTGTTGAGAGTTTTAGGAGCTCTTTAATTTATTGAAGAGGAAGGAGGACTAAAGCCTAATATGTTTATGAATATAGGGTGTAAATCATCATCATGTACATAATGACTGTCTCCTTATGTCCATGCTAAGGTTAAAAGAAAGTGAAACACCAACCATAGACTTAATGCATTTGATTCGCATGGCATGATTTTTAATTAATTGGCTTTCAATATAAAGAAAGCATATATAGTTATTTACATATCAGTATCGAAGCATGCTTCGTGCAACTGCGATAATTTCTGATGTTCGTGCAGTTCTGACGTGATCGATCGCGCTAAAACTATTATCTAGTTTTTTTATTAATGTGAAGCTTTCAGATGTTGCCAACTATTGTTTTCAATCTCATATACGAAAAGAAGGGAGCAATCGTATAAGCATGTTGTTTTCAAACCTTATTTTTTCCTTCAATTGAAGAAAGCAAAAACTACAAGACCTTCAAAAACCAAAATAGGCGGAATTAGAACATCAAAGCACCGTCATCTGAAAATACTCAACTCTAATCCATACCTCAAAGGGATATGTAGAGAGACTTTTAAGTCTCTGAAGCTCAGGAACTAGTGGAGAAGAATCAGGGGTTGTTTTGCAAAAATCACCTAGTCGAACGATTTACATAATTTTTATTTTTGCCAAAAATCGATTTTATAGATTTTGTATTTTCTCAATCTACGCATAAAAATAAGCCAAAAGAACATCATTCAACTAATCACATTTTCAGCCGACTAATCTCACCTTGAGTCGACTATCAGGTTCACTAATCGACTATTCTCGAGAGACTGAGCTGACATTTTGGACTCGATTTTCAGTTGATCAACATTTTTCTCCTATCAACTGTTTTGATCTCCAGACCACTAATATAAAGGACTAGTCAACTAAATTCCGCACTGGAAAAAAAGGCTTACCTTCTATTATTTTATATTGGTTCGTGTTACTTTCATGTCAGCAATATCTTTGTTAAGCCGACTAACCCAAAAATTGCAACGGATAGCTCTTCACTCCAACTTTCATGTTTTTCATCGTTGTGCTCACCAAAGTACTTTCAGTAGGCTATTGTCCCAACCTAGTGACTAATTTGTTCTCAATTCACCAGCTAAGTTTTTCCTTCCAACTAATTCCGTGCAGAATCTAATATTCTCTTCTAGGTGTTGCCTGATAAATCCACATTTATCACTCTTTATTCTTTTATTTTAGCTAATAATCTTGGCAAACCATCTTGTAAATATGTCTAAATACAATAACTTAGCATTAGGCATGCATGTGTTAATATCTCATAATTAGCATGTATTTGTGCAAAAATAAAAGAATAAACAATAAAAAGGAAAAAGAAAGAAATGTTTAGAATAAATACTGAGTGACCCGAACCCCAAGAGAGGGCCAGGCTTTGGCCTGATCGCCAAATAAAATAGGTAGAGAGAGATAAGGCCACTCCACCTTACATATATGTATCATATGTGTACATAATTTATTTTTACAAAAATAAATGTAAAAAATGTGTTTTTACTTCCTTGTAGATATTTCTAAAAATAAAATAAAAATCATCAAAATAAAATAAAAATAGAATAAAATTTTCTCTCTCTCACTTGTATATAATACATATATATACCTTCTTCCCTATTTATTTTATACTTGTAAATAAATAATAAAAAAACAAAAATTATTTTACACTCCAAAAATTATATTGTAAATAAATAAAATATAAAATTGGGGTATTTTTATAAAAATAATAAAATAAAAGTAATTGTACAAAATACATAGGTATTTTATACATGTATATAATACATTATATTGTATATACCATAATTTATTTTTTATAAAAATCACAGAAAAATAGTTTGAAAAATAACAAACATTTTTCATTTTATACACTTTTTAATTTAAAATAATTTTGTATTTTTTATTGAATTTGTAAATGTTTTTGTAAATTCTATTTTCTGATTGGTCCACGACGGATCGTTGACTCGGGTCAACCCCCTCTTCCAAGGCTTGACCCGACCCGACTACTCCGCCGGACCTTCTTCTCCCATTTACCCCAGCCAGATCATGCACTCGTTTGCCCTGAATTTCTGCCCGTGCCTTCCCTATGGATCCAAGATTCTCGCGGATCCCTAGGGAAGCTCAGATACTTCTCGGATTGTGTGCCATGGCCCGGTTTATCCAGCTACCCGGGAAGCTCTATAAATTCTTTCATTCGTCCCCCCAGCTGGGTAGCTCGTGCCGTACCCCTTTTCAATACCCTAGAACTCTTCAGCAAGGTGACAGCAGTCTGTTGAGCCCTTTGGTGGTCGACTTGGTGCTGTGCAGTCGAAGCTCACCCTTCGTGGTCGGAGAACCGCCGCTAGAAGCCTCCTTCATCCGCCGCAGCTTGGTTGAGGTATTAACCCCGCCGTTCATCTCGACTGGAGCTAAGGATCATGTTCGGATCTTCAGGTACCCTCTTAGCTTTTCCTAGCTCCGTAGTTTATACAATCTTTCCATTTTCGCCGCTTGTGCTCCGCCAGCTCCGACCAGTCAGTCGGAGCCCCGTCATTCTCACTCATCTGTTCAGATCCCTTCGCAAGCTCGCCCTCCATATTCCTACACAATCTGATCATCCTAATCATTTTCTCCAAAATCGAGATTAGGCTCGAGGTCTCATCTACCATTTTCGTCGGAGACCAACAACCATTCCCCGTCGCTTCTGTGGTGTTTATCCCTAATAACCTAGATCGGAGTTTGCCTCCGAGCACAGAGCAACTCATTGCAGGTCTCGTCGCACGTGGAGAGCCCACCCTCGCCCATCCTCACCGGAGCAGCTCCAGGTCTCCTACGCCATCTCGCCGATCAGACCGTTGGAGCGTTCATCCGAGCCGGCCATCTTACGCGGAATAGGCCCATGACTTCACCGGTGCCTCCTGATCCTTCATCGGAGCTGAGGATTGCATCCTTGGGTCCGTCGAAGTTCGTCCAGGAATAATTCTTCCCGACGCCTCCTCTGTCGTTGGATCGATGCCACCTCCCAGATTTCATCCCAACCGTTCACCCACTGGAGGTGTCAGACCGTGAGATGTCAGGTCTAGCGGTCCTGTACTTGCCACGTCCCCGACCAGACGACACCGAAAGATCTGACATCTGACGCATCTAGAGCCGCACGATCGCGCCCCATCAGCGGCTGACACCTGTCCTCCCACGCATGTCTCACATGCCGCCATGGGTATATTGATCTTTTTATCCTTTGTTTATTTTAGTTTATGTTTAGTTTGTAAAATAAAAGTTACAGTTGGACCATTTTGCATATTAGTCCTTGTAGTTTCTCATATCTGTAGTTTAGTCCTTCTGATTTGGATACACAAGCCCGGTCACGTGAATAGTGGGATATTTGCTTTATTTGTCCTGAGCTTTCCATGTCTTACTGATTGAATAGATGTTTTTCAAATTTGCATATATACCCCTGTGAACGTGGATTTGGAGCATGTGCGCTTTTTAGTGGATAAATTGCAGATTTCATCCTGGATTTTTATTGCTTGTTATTGTTTAGTCTCAAAACTTAAATAAATTGCATTTAGATCCCTATGATCTGTGTGTTTTGTTTTTAATCAAATAAATATCAAACTTACTCCAAAAATTCTAAAATTTTTACACGTAGCTCTCGCTATTGTGTAGGATTTTTAGTAATTTTTGTGACTCATTTTTATTTTATTTGGTATTTTTTCTAAAATTCAAAAACCTTAAAAAGCGTCTCTATTTGTTTTGAAAAATCAATTAAAAATATAAAAATACCTTTAAAAATTCCAAAAAAATAGCGTGTTTTTGTTTTGTTGTGTTTTAATTTCTTTGTGAATTTTGCTCTGTTATCTTTGATAAAGCTCCTAAAAAGTGAAAAAGACTAAAAACTTTATAAAAATTATTAAAAATTCATAAAAAATAAAAAAATATGTTTTCAGTTTCTGTAGGTAGCATTTATTTTATAGTTTCACATAAAATTATTATCCAGATTTTATAGGCATTTTATGTATTTTTAAAGTGCCTTTCAATCTTGGCTGCATACTATTTTTATTTTTCTTCTTTCTTTTACTTTTAGAAAATTAAAAAAAATCATAAAAATACCATAAAATTCTCAAAAACACCTGAATATTTTGAGAACATAAAAATATTTTTGTTTTGAATTTTTGAGTCATTTTGTCCCTTTAAATAATTATTTAAATGTGTTTCTTATCATTTTCTTTATTCCTTTTCTTAATAGAAAATTATAAAAAAATTAAAATTAAAAACCACCAAAATTCCTTTCTTCCTTGGATTTCCTGGCTACTTCGTAGGTCTCATTCCGTGCTCCTTGTGTTCGACCCTGGTAGCTATACCATGTTAAATAACTAGCAAGATCGCTTGCCTCGTTTCTCCTATTTGATTGATTTCTATGGTGGTCTGATTTTTTTCCGTTGAGCCCGGTTCGAGTGGTTGAGGTCGCAACGACCTTTGATATCACTTAACCTTAGTCGCTCAAGGTGCTCACCGGAATGGCGTCGTTCCTGGGGAGCACGACTTAGTAGTCGGTTTTCCATTTTCGATTTTGTTTTTATTCTCGGCTTTTTTTATTTGATTTTCTCTTTTTTGCTTGTTATTCTTGTTTTTATTTTTGTTTTATTTCTTTTTTTTTATTTTCATTGATTTTATTTTATTTTTATAACTGTGATCTGACTAGTTTCTGTTCTTTCTTTGTTGCGAGGGCCCGACGAGTGGGCATCATAAATCTCATTGAAAAAGCAGAGGGCGTCAAATATCATATTCAAGATTAAAAATCCCTAGCAAATAGAAGGCAACATTTCGAGGAAAAGTTCTGAAAGAAGTAACCGATGGTACTTCAAGATTTATTTCCATCAGATTTTGCGATAACATAATTTAAAACTAAAAAGATAAAACGATCACAAAGATAACACGATCAGTTTGATTCCTTCACTTTCCTATCACACTGCGGATCAAATATCATATTTTCACATTTTCCAAAGAGCACGCAATCATGCATTGGCTGTAGTGATGATATCCCATCATTGCCTTCTTCTTCCTTTCCTCATCCTCACGCCCTTTGTCACCTTCTACACAACAACTTTGTTTGGATGTGCTTTTAATCTTCATCCGTTTATAAATTTGCATTGATTTATCGCCAAAGTTACAATGTGCACGTGACCCCGTAGCCATGCAGATAGTAAAATGCTATGTATACCGCTGACAAATATTGCAATACGACCCCTGTTCTTCACGTGAAGGTTGCAGCAGCAACGAAAGCAAAAGAAAAGCTTTCATCAGTTGCTGCACAAATTTGTCTGTGCCCTCTGGTTGAGTGGGCATCATCTCTCTCTCATTTTCATCCTTTGATTCTCGAAGATTTTGGCCCCTAGACTTATGATTTTTATTGACTGTGACGTAATTGATTAAGGCCCCAACCCTAATTGCTTGCATGCACCTAGATCGCTAAGTGGACCTAATTAATTAAATCATAAAAGAAAAAGCTAATTTGGTCAACTGAAAGGTCATGTGCCGTTAGAGTCCGTATACAGCGTTGGCAAGATCCGTTGTGGCGGACACCGATCGCCATCAGAGATCGGACCCCGACCTCTCTTATTGATCTACTAGATATTGTTCTTTTCGAGTAGAAATTTTCTGTCTAAGGTTGATTTCTTTTTGCATCATATAGGCAGTTTTATTCTTGTCTTTATTTTATGCGCGGATCACACTGCATGTAGTGTGCTGACGTAAGGTACACATTTCTGACTTTGCATGTATCATAGTGTTTAACCGCGTATCGGCTTTTTCGACTTCTCCCCCCTGTTTTTGGACTTAAAATAATCAGGAGAATCGAAAAAAATGTTAGGTGTTATTTTCTTGAAAAATATCTAAAAAAAGAAAAACTACAAAATTGGGACTGCTAAACACACTTGACCCTATAATACACCTCACTGAAAAATTTGTCTTAGGAGATGATGAATCCACATTTCATCATCTTTATTCTATCATTTTGGCCTCAAAAACCCTAGCAAATGCTTGTAAATACCATTAATTCCATCATATTAGCATTCATGCATATACATGTAAATAGTGTATAAAATACTGTAATTAAAGCCAAAATTATAGAATAAATAAAAGAAAAGAAAAAGAATAAAATACTGTAAATATTTTATGACCCAGACCCCGAGACATAGGCATCTTGATGAATAGGTCGACAAGGAATAAAGTAGGGGGAGATAAGGGTCAAATACCTATACATATTCCATTCATTTTTTATTCATTTTGGGACCTATTTTTGGTTCTACTTTTTATACATCAAATAAAGAAACTTTGTACATGAAAGTTGTAGATAATTAAATAAATAAAAATACAAAATTGATTTCACTGAAAAATAATACACCGATAAAAAGTTATGGTCTGAATAAAAATCTAGAATCCCAACTTCCCAGACCCGTATCTCACAAATGAAAACTCCAAATGCAGCAAACTCACCTTTAATTGTATATAGAATAAAATAAGCTATTTAATAGCGGTGGTTTGTATTTGGTGGAGCTACGGTTTGAAAGTTGAGTTTTGGACCCACATTGCATAATTGTACAGATTAAAATATTTGATTTATTATTTATTCATTATTATTGTATTTTTAGTTTTTTATAATTTTGTAAATATTATTTGTAATAATTATGTACATTAAAATCAGACTAAAAATGCAAAAGAAATTCAAATAAAATATATGTATATAGAACACATAGGTATACTACTTATACTTATACCTATACAAATTATACTTATATTTTATTAAATATACAAAATACATCAATAAAATAAAAATATATTTGTGTGTGAAAAAGTATTTTATGATTTTATAAAATACTAAATAAAAATAATAAAATTAAAATACACAAAATAAAAATAAAAGAATAAAATATATAAGTAAGATACCTATAAGGGGTGTAAAAGTAAACTTGTAAAAATATACCTCATAAAAATAAGTAAAAATCACTATAAAATACTTCATAAAAAATAAACAATTTTCATTTTATAATAAAAAATTAATAAAATCATTTATTATTTTTAAATTAATTTCTAAATATTTTTTGCAGGGTTTTTCCTGGTTGGTCCACGTGGACCAACCAGGAGGCAGTCAGCGTTGACCCCAGGTCAACTGCCTGCCTTCCCCAACTGCCCTTCTGTCAGACCTAGGTTTTCACCCATTTTTGTCGATTTTCTTAGGTTGCGCCTTGCATTTTTTCGTGACGAAATCTTCACGACTTTTCTTCCTCGTTATGTGGTGATTCACGTCCAAGTGAAACTTTGGACTTTGGATCACTGAGGCGAGCAGGGCGCCTTGGTCTTTGGGGCACCTCAGTCACTGAGTCAAACCGAATATAACGAAGCCCCGACTTCAATTTCAAAATCGAACCCCTCAATCCATAGGATAGCTCCCATTCTTGTGCCCTGAAGCTCGCGGAATGTGACAGCTTCCTCTCGAGCCCTTCAGATTGGTCGAGCGACGCCTGAGGCGGCTCCAGCACCTCCCCCTTCGCTGGCGGTCGAGGTACCTTTCCCTCCGGTCTACACCGTCAAGGCTGCCACTTCACCCAGTTATTTTTCGTGCATTTTCTTTCTTTTAGCCTAAGGAGCAAAAGCCCTTTAGAAATATTGAGTTCCATTGCGTGATTCGCCCAATCTTTCTTCCTCGTCGGAGCGCACCTCCGGCAACTTCCCCCAGTCCGATTCACGCTACAACTCCGCCCTCTCGAAGTCCAGGCAGTTTGCCCTGGATCTTCTAACCATTTTTGCAGGTCAAAGAGCTTTGACTCGAGCCTGGAGGCGATTTTGGAGCCTCGCCGGAGCTCACGGGGCTCTACAGCTCCGCCACCCTCTCGCGAGCACCTCGGCACCAAGGTCTTTTGAAGCCCCCAGGAGGAAGAGAAGAACTCCAGGAGTCCCCAGATCCATTTTGAAGCCCAAACGTCACCGGAGGCCGGAGATCTTGAACGGAGAAGATCGCCTCGCTAGCGTTCTTCTTTGTTCTTGCTCCAAGCGTCTCGATCGTTGGATCGCGACAGAGCTCCAGGTTGCACAGCCGCCATCAGATCTGAGACGCCCAGGACCGTCCATCGCGAGAAGATCATTTAATCCCAGACGTCCAGGCCGAAGCGGTATCGCGCAAGGAGATCACGCCACACGTCAAGTGAACTGCCCACAACCGTTCGATCTCCTTAGCGAGGGGATTTTGCAAGTATACCCCTCGATCTTTTTGTAATTTTCTTTTAGTCCATAAACTTTAATTAGTAGTTTAAAACTTTTGTAAAATTTACAAGTAGGCCCTCGAACTTGTTATATTTGCTCGTAGGTCCTCTGCCACGTCACCTCACGTGACCTGTTCACGTAAGGTGTGGGCTTTTTATAGTGAGGCCCTCGACCCTTCGGTTATTTCGTTTCAGTACCAGAATATATAGTTTAAGTGTTAAAGTTTTGGGAATATTGCCTATAAGCCCCCAGGGGTTGTTGATATTACAATCAGGTCCTTCCCAAGCGCGTGCAAGTCACGCGCCCTGGTGGACATTTTGTAAGGATACCCTCGCGGCTTTTGTTATTTGTGATTGGTCCAGGAAATTTGTATTTCAGTGTATTATTTTGTGGAAAAATTGCATGTATGCCCCTGGATGTTTTAATATTTGCATATATACCCCTGCCAAGCTGATTATTTTTTGTGAGCTTCTTCCATTTAATTAAGGCAACATTTTAATTCGAAAAATTCTACAAAAATCATGTTAAGCTCCTGTTAACTTGCACTTCCATGCCATATTTTTGCATTTGCATTTTATTGCATTTTTATATTTATTAAAAATCAAAAACATGCATTTTATCTACTGTCTAGCTTAGAAAATACCAAAAAAATATTAAAATATCTCTAAAAATTCCAAAAAAATTACCTACTGTCTATTTTATCCTATTTTAGTGTCAGTCCAAAAATCACTAAAAATTTCAAGAGAAAAACCTTAAAAATTCAAAAATACCTAAAAACTTCAAAAAAATCTAAAAAATTATAGAAAAGGCTGGAGGGGATTTCCCCCTACTGGGGTAGAGCTCCTACAGACTACTCTTTGTCTGCTCTTCAGGCTATTACATGAGATTGATTGACCTTTCATCAAGAACTCCTCATTCAGCTGACTCGCACCAGAAGAACTCACTTCTCTTTCCTACAATCTCATCGGTCCTCGACTTGACTCCTTTCACTCTATTCCCACTCTCTTCACTCTTAGGCAGCCCACCTCACACTCGAGCCCTCCGAGCATTTCCTTCTCTACCGAGCTCTTTTCTCTAGATCAGAACTAAGAGCTTTCTTTCACGAGGACTCTTCTTTGACTGAGCATTTGACCAGCGCGAGAAAAAGAGATGAAACAAGCCCTTCCTCTCTTCCTTCGCTTGCTTAGGGTGCTTCGGGCCCTGTTGCTACACCAAGCTTTTGCAGCCGCTCTCCCTCATTCTACTCGTCCAACCCTCTTCACGAACTTGTACAATCGATGCCACATATACCGCCAACTCGATGATCGAAGATCTTTGTCGGAGCAATTCTCATACGGATGAAGAGAACTTCACCGATCGCCCGTCGACCTCTACCTCTGACTTACCCGGCCTCCCCTTCGGCCCCTTATTCGCGATATATGATAGTTGGGGGGCAAGGAGCTTTGTTTGGAAAGGGGGGCTCATTGGTCTATCGTCCTCCTCATTATAGTCCTCCTAGAATCCAACACATTTCATCGGAATACATGCTGCCTTTTCACCTTTGTAGTCCTATGCATAGTCAGTACTATAGCCCTAATCGTGGCAACTAATAAAATCAGACTAGCAAGCAAAAACCAGACAGAATAGTAGGTATAAAGTAAATTTCCCAATGTTTCCAACTCCGTCCAACTTCGTACCTTTCCGGCATAAACCGTATATCTCAGAGAGTTTTCTTAAAGAAATGCAAGCTGACTTCTCAGAATACTTAGAGCTAAGAAGCGAGTCTCAAGCGGACTCGAGCATATTCGCCATCCATTGAAGGAATATATTTTTCAAGTAGAGAGAAAAGTCAAAGAGAAAAGTGCTAGGACTCGAGCGCATTACTCGAAAATTGCGGAGACGAGAGTTGAGGGAAAGCAAGCACGTTGATTGATAAGTAGGCTTTTTTTGGAGCGGGGGATGGTAGAAAGAGGGCCCACTTCCTTGGTCGCGTCAGCGACACCCTTCGGGTGAGCTTCCCACGCCTCTACCCAGGAGGCTTTCTGGGAAGCGATGATGAGGGAGAAAATGGCGGTAAGGAAGGAGGCATTGGACCGGGGGGCAGAGGCACCCCACGACGACTGCCCTCCGCTTTCACCCTCACTTCTCTACGGCTCCTACCTTCCTCTTCAAGTCAATCAACTACTTTGCTTTGCTCTGAGCCTGAGACAAAGGATGCCGCTCTCTGGCACATATGCTTTTCAGTCCGATCAATCACATGACCATGCCGCCAGCCAGATATATTTAAAAGGATCAAACTCTACTAGAATTAAAGACTTTGTCATAGGGTCTAAGAAAGATCATCCCCTTATAAATAGAACTGACTATAATTAGGGACTGATTTTCTATATATCTATTTATTATCTTGATTTTGTTCGCCATTTATATATCATTGTTGTCTCGTACAGTTAGAGAGAACGGCTTCTCCTTTCGACTAGATTTAAGCCTACGTCAAAGCGAATGAGAACCGCTAATAAGCCCAAGCCCCTCCTTCCCCCGCCGCCTTCCGACCTGCGGGAGTATAGAATGTTCCGCTCATCCCCTGCGTCAGCTCTTTGATCGGGATACCCTCACCCAGGTCCCCACATTTGGAATAGATGGTGGAGCGTAGGTGGCAAGCAGTTATATGTACCCGGTGCTTTACCCGTAGACGCTTCTCCAGCTCTCGCAAGAATGGGATGGGAGTCGTCCTCAGAGGGACTTCCCGAATGACCGTACCTAACTTTTCTCAAATAGATTGGATCTTTACACATAGCTCTTATATTTGACTAGCTTGATTATCAACCCCTGGCTCTTATGAATATCCGAAGAGGAACTAAGCACTGTCTTACCATAGACTAGTGGCATGTAGATCGATTTCACTAGCTTACGAGTCAGGTTTTTGCAAACGACATCAGCGGATCTAAAGACCTTCTTCCCTCACTAGATGGGCAAATGAAAGATGTATACTTGTGCTTGCTTTAAAGAGAAGAAGTGAGTCAGGGCTGAGTTCTGAGCTCTTTCCCTACTCACTCTCTCAGCCTGCCTAAAAAGAGCAAGGCAGTCTTTGAAGGTTGGAGTGCTGGCTAAATAAGGAGCACAAGATACATCGCTTTAGTTTGGAAAATTTTGGTGGCTGTTTGATAATTTTCATTCATATTTTACTCACAACCAGTAGCTTATTCACCGTTTTCATTTATTTTGTCTTTTAAAGATACCAAAAAAGATTCTGAAAAATACCCAAAAATAACAAAAATAGTAAAAAATCATAAAAATACCAAAAGATTTTATTTCTGAATTTTTGAGCATTTTTGCATCTTTTTATAAATATTCTATCGCCTCTTTTATTATATAACTTTTATATTCCAATATTGAAAAAGAAAAAAATATAAAATATAAAATACAAAAATCAGTAAATTAAAAATCAAAATACAAAATTAAAAATTAAAATAAAAAAAATTAAAAAAATTAAAAACCCACAAAAATATTTGCATTGCATATTGTAGACAAAACATTCACATTCACTCACATACACATTTTGTAGATCTACCCTGTTTTGCTCCCTGTGTTCGAACTCTCTACATACTTGCTTTCTATACATCTTTTATGTAGAGTTAAAAATAAATTTTAACTTCACATTTATTTCTTATTGCTTGATCTATAGTGTGGGTTAATTGTTGATTTTAGTTGAGATTTTGCGTGGTCAACGCTTCGACTGAGTTCCCGCTTTGTGTGGAACTTAATACTACCGAATTTCCGCTTAATCAGGAGAGCAATCCCCTCATTGTCTAGTTTATATGAGCGAGAGAATGACCCGCACATTAGGCTAGAGCCATATCTGACCTCTTTTTAGACTACTAGTTTCGGGCTAGTCGTTCTCCAGTGAGGACCGCTTCAGTTTCCAGTAAAGCGGGTCGCGATATCCTTTACAGAGCGAGTTGATCAGGTAGTCGGTAAACGATCCGCAACTTGTAATGGCTGGGAAAGATCCAGCCTTGGGATTGGGACAGTCTCCTGAGGTCGTTGGATTCCTAACAGCTCACTTAATAGCTCTGATAGACTGATTGATCACCTAAATAAAATTGACAAGATAAAAGACCGAACCTTTACGGTTATTAGCTCTGCGTTGAGTAGGTGAATTGGGGATTTGCTTTACCTGATCTTGTGTATTTCCAGATCTCATCCACCTTCACTCTCCACATCACGATGATGGGCCGGAGGTCCCTTAGGCAGCCTTTGACTGCACCGCTTTCGAGCACTCCGCCCCATTCATCTAGGTTGGTTCGCAGAGCCCAGACCCGCTCTCCAAACCCGAGTTTGACTCCGCCCTGTTCCCCCTCAACCACCCTTCACTAGTCTAGAGATGCCCGAGCAGAGACCACAACAGATGTTTGTTCATTTGACGGCATCTGAGTTCGGGTCTTTTGCCTTTGCAGAGACCATGACCAACAGCGAGGAGCGCACTGATGGACCCGGGCAGACCCACACTTACGTACTTGATCAGGGTGCCATCAACAACACCCTGTTAGCCTTCCCGGAGACCATGCAGCGTCAGATCAGAGATCAGGGGGCTTTCATGTCCGACATGTGCAGGGAGATGGAGCAGATGCGAGCGGAAAGAGAGGAGCAGAACAGAACAGGTGGAGGAGGAGACATTCCTGAGGGAGGAGAGCCAGTGCAGCCAGCAGCACCAGCACGCCCGATGAGAGAGTTGCACAACCATGGTGCGACTCTGACACACTGATGGATCTAGCTGCCAGCCATTCTGGGAGATTTCAAGCTCCCACCTCAGACCATCCAGCTATTGCCCAAATTCCACGGGCTAGCCACCGAGGAGCCGCACCTCCATCTTCAGGAGTTTGAGATGATCTGCAGCACGGTCCATGATTGCCTTGTGGACTAGGATACCATCAAGATGATGGCATTTATGTTCTCCCTCGTAGACAGAGCAGCCTATTGGCTGAAGCACCTAGGGAGATATGTCACATCATGGGAACAACTCCGGATCGAGTACTTGAATAAGTACTATCCACTCGGGCGGACGAATGCAGCGAGAGTCCTCATCAACAACTTCTCCATGCTTCCCAATGAGCAATAGCATGAGGCATGGGAGTGATTCAGAGAGCTCATTGACCGGTGTCCTCATCATGACATATCCAAGCCCAACCTTGTTCAGAGTTTCTTCTGTGGGCTCACATCAGAGTTGCAGGGGCTAGTGAACGCATCCTAGGGGGGGTCCTATTTTGCCAAGGATGAGGATCAGGTTTGGGCCATCTAAGAGGAGATGGCAAAGAATTATACAGTCATGTCCCAGACCTGCCTTTACACACAAGGGAAGCCCACACTACAGGTCGTGTCCTATCAAAGGATAGCATGGGCCGATGCAGATCCTTCCACATCTTCAACAGCCGCAATACAGGCAGAGTCGACGACCACTGATATGGGTATCATCAGCGAGAAGCTGGATCGCATCGAGATCATTGAGAAGAAGCAGTGTCAGGGCATGTCTTAGATAGATCAGATGGAACAGACGCTGAGTGACCTGAAGACCCACATCATGTGTCTCCAGGAGGCACAGACAGCTTCTCAGCCCCGTCTCAGATCACGGGTTGACCCCAGCAGCAGCAGCTTGACCCATCCCTCCGTCCACTACAGACAGGTGCACCACATTCAGGCGGAGCCGTTCCAGCAGCAGCAGCAGTATGTCCAGCTTCCACCATCTCCGGACACAGATGGTGGTATACTAGCCGGATCAGCCCCTGGCAGTTCGGTCCCCAGCCTTCTACAGCAGGAGACGTTGATGGAAGTCAACGGGATTCGGTATGACAATCTCAGCCGGGGATCCGTCGAGACCATCCCGGATTCTGATGGTCGACCGGAGGTGCCTCATCCTAGCAGCAACCTCCAGTTTAGGGTGTCCAGTATAGTTAGCAGTAGCAGCAGCCCCAGTTCCCATAGCCACAGCCACACTACCAACACGGTCCTTATCCCTATCAGCAGGGACAACCATGGAGGCAGCAGCAGCCTCAGCAGTATTCTCACCACTATCTCCCTCATCCTTCCCAGCAAAGGCAGCCTCACTTCCAGAGAGGCAACCCCTCCGGTTCTCATGGGCCAACCTATGAGAACCCATCACTTGATGATTTAGCCCGCCTTATCTCTGAGCAACAAGCCACTTTCAGGAGGGGGATGGACGAGTTCCGTCAGGAGATGAGGGAGATCGTGAAGGGCAAGGTCGCCATACCCGCTTAGATCGAGCCGAATCCAAACAACCTGAAGAGGAAGTCAGGGCAGGTAGAGTTTATAGAGGTTACCACTCCTACTGACTCATTGGGTGATATTACTGCATATACTTTTGATGCTGACTTTGTTACACTTAGGAGCGATAGGATGCCAGCCGGCGGCGTCTCGTCTGAGCGACGACACCATGATGACTCAGGAGCACCAGGCGAGGAGGAGAATGGTACAGATGCCTCTCATGATGATGTTGATGACAGTGGTACTGATGCCACCAAGGATGTAGATCCAGCCGACAGTACTGAGGCCGTCGATTCACCAGATGTAGGAGATGGTGCTGATGCCACCAGACGTGTTGATGCTAAGCTAGAGAGTGGTACTGATGCCGCAAGACCAGATGCCGCAGGTGGTACTGAGGCCACCCCTTCTATTCCTGTTGCATTTCCTTCTATTCTTATATCTCGGGACTATTCAGGAAAACCTAAAAAAAATTAATAAAGGAAAGGGTTACTTGTAAGTCCATCTACGATGCCTTGAGATGTTTGTATGGATTTTGTTTCGCCATAACAGCAGGGACCCGATCCTAGCCCTCCATCTGAGGAGGGCCCAACCATCCTATTCCCTCAAGCACTCCGCTTGGCTAAGGGGAATAAAAAATAAAATCCAAAAAATCTCAGCAGTTAGAGTTCAGCCAGCAGATGATAGACAGATTTCAGATTCAGCTGACTCTACAGAAGGCCCTCGAGCACATCCCTCTCTTCTAGAGGAACCTTAGAGAGAAGACTACCATTCGCAGGAAGTGGAGGAACCATCATGCAGAGATCCATGTGCTCACTCGTGCCACCTGCTTCACCATTCAGAACCGTCTTCCAGCCAAGAGGCCAGATGCAGGAGCTCCCTATATCAGATGTCACATCCATGAGCAGAGGTTCGATCGGACTCTATTAAACAATGGTTCTTCTATCAACCTATTTCCGGCAGCCTTACTCGACCGATTCGAGTTTGGCGCTCTTCGATAGAGCAGGACAGTCCTTTAGTTTGCTGATAGATCTGTCAAGAGGTCGAAGGGGTTGCTGAAGGATGTGGTCATCACAATTCAGGGCCTGAAATTCCCTGTGGACTTCGTTGTGTTGGACATGGAGATCCCTGAGTCTGTGACCGATACCCCATCATTCTAGGATGCCCGTTCTTGGCCACATCCAAGGCAGTATTCGATCATGATAGCGGGAAGGTATACTTTCGCATCGAGGGCGAGAGTATACAAATAGAGACGATTGATGAGACTAGAGCGCGAGATTCAGCCTGCTCAGAGCAGCTCAGCGATTCAGAGCAGATGACAGAGGTAGAGCAAGACGCCCATCAGGAGTATGATTTTGTGATCACAGATGATGAACCTGCTTGGTCAGATCCCGTTTCATGATCCATCCTCTCACATTCAGATCCCACAGATCCACAGATTCCAGCAGAGGAGAGCTTGGAGAGCACACTCTTGGTAGAGGACACATTTGAGGCAGTAGATCGCGTTCATGATAGCGAGACAGTTGATATTTCTTTTGATTCAGATTCAAATCCCTCGGAGTTAGATATTTATTGGGCAGAGTTTGATGAGTTGATTCCATGTCTGATTCCTACAGAGCCAGCAACTAGGGTGGAGACTGATCCGATACAGAGTACAGATACACCAGCAGAGCAGTCTTCACCATATTTTCATGATCAGCAAGAGTTCTCCCATGCAGATTTGGTTGCTTTCACTCAGACTTTTCAGAGGCCAGATTTGCCAACTCCCAATTGCCCAGAGCTGAAGCCCTTGCCGTAGTCACTAGAGTATAGATTCCTTGCGGGCGAGCATGAGATGAACCTAGTCATTATCTCAGTAGATTTGACTGGAGATCAAGAATCTCGTTTGATGGAGGTTCTTGAAAAGAACCGCAAGGTGATAGGATGGAGTGTAGCTGATCTCCAGGGGATAAGTCCATCCTTGTGATCCCACCATATCTATCTCGAATAGGACGCCAAGGCTTTGCGTTAGTTCCAGCGACGACTGAACCTGAACCTTCGAGAGGTTGTCATGAAGGAAATCTTGAAATGGTGGAGCGTCGATTTTATCTACCCCATCTCCGACTCCAAGTGGGTTATTCCATTACATGTGATGCCCAAGAAGACGGGCATCTCTACAGTTGTGAGTGAGTCTGGAGAGGAGATAGCTACCTGGGTACCCTCTTCTTGGAGGGTCTGTATGGACTACAGATGATTGAACCAGGACACCAAGAAGGATCATTTCCCGTTGCCTTTTATTGATCATATTATAGAGAGGCTAACTAGGAAGAGTCACTATCGTTTCCTTAACAGATACTTCGGATATAATCATGTGGCCATTGCGCTCGAAGACCAGGAACGGACTACATTCACATGTCCCTTTGGGACCTATGCTTTTAGACGGATGCCCTTTGGTCTATGTAACGCCCCAGCGACATTCTAAAGGTGCATGTTGTCCATCTTCTCGGACATGGTGGGTGAGTGCTTGGAGGTCTTCATGGACGACTTTTCGGTCTATGGCGATGTGTTTGATGCTTATTTTGACTGCCTAGACCACGTCCTTCAGTGATGCATCAAGGTCCATCTTATATTATCTTGGGAGAAGAGTCACTTCATGGTGACTCAAGGGACAGTGCTTGGTCATATCATCTCCAACAGGGGCATCGAGGTTGATCTGGCCAGGGTAGATATCATCAGGAAACTCAATCCACCGTCCTACCTGCGACAATTACGGTCTTTTCTGGGGCACATCGGTTTCTATCGATGATTCGTTCATGATTTCAGCAGGATTGCTCGACCGTTGATTGATTTACTGACCAAAGACACCGAGTTCATTGTAGATGATAAGTGTCTCGCGTCATTTGAGACTCTCAAGAGTCTAGTTGTTGAGGCTATTGTCCTTCAGCTGCCTGATTGGTCTCTCCCATTCGAGATCATGATGGATGCCTCCGATTTTGCCGTAGGGGCGTGCTGGGACAGAGGAGGGATGGAGTGCCATTTTCCATTCACTACGCTAGCCGTACATTGGATGACTGCATAGAAGAACAACACCGCCACTGAGAAGGAGATGCTAGCCGTAGTCTTTGCCCTAGATATGTTCACATCATACATCATTGGATCGAAAGTAACTATCTTTACAGATCATACCGCCATCAGGTACCTCATGGCAAAGAAGGATGCCAAAGTGAGACTGACTAGATGGATCCTTCTACTTCAGGAGTTTGACATTGAGATTAAGGATAAGCCTGGAGTCAAGAATGTGGTGGCAGATCATCTCTCCCGATTAGAGCATCTTGAGGAATATAAGCATACTGATCCCATTTCTGAGACCTTCCCAGATGAGGCGATCCTTACTATAACCTCGCTCCCGTGGTACGCCAACATTGTGAACTATCTTGTTGCCAAGAAAGTTCCACAAGGCTGGCCCAGACAACGACTTGAGACCTTCCTCACAAAGGCCAAGTTCTACCATTGGGAGGATCCCATCCTTTATCATGAAGGAGGGGATAGCATCTGGCATCGGTGCATTCCTCAGGAGGAGCACCATAGTGTCCTCACATACTGCCATAAGCTTGAGGCAGGAGGACATTACTCTGGGAGGAGAACGACAATGAAAGTGCTCCAATCTGGCCTATGGTGGCCTACCCTCTTCAAGGATTCTGATGAATTCGTGAAGAGGTGTACTGACTATCAGAGGATGGGCACTTGTGGACAACATGATATGATGACGATGCATCCCATTCACTTCTGTGAGGTTTTTGACGCATGGGGCATCGATTTCATGGGTCCATTCCCTAAGAGTCAGGGATTTGAGTACATTCTGTTGGCCATTGATTATGTTAGTCGTTGAGTTGAGGCCATCCCTTCCCGAATCGGAGATGCTAAGACTATATGCAGATTTTTGAAGAAGAATATCATTTCATGGTTTGGGGTGCCTAGAGTTTTGATATCTGACGGGGGTCTCATTTCGTCAACGACAAGGTAAAGGCCGTTGCTAGCGAGTTCGACATAGACCATCGAGTAGCCACTTCATATCATCCTCAGACCAATGGTCTAGATGAAGTGTCGAACAGGGAGATCAAGACTATATTGCAGAAGGTTGTCCGCCCTGACCGAAAGGATTGGTCACAGCTTTTGGACTCGGTCTTGTGGGCATATCAGACTTCCTTCAAGACTCCTTTGGGTACATCTCCCTTTCGCCTCGTTTATGGCAAGACCTGCCATTTACATGTTGAGATTAGGCATAAGTCACTTTGGACTGTCACAGACATATTATTGGATCTAGTGAGTGTAGGAGATCAGAGGAAGGCAGAGTTGGCAGCCCTGGAGGAGCTTAGAGATTCAGCCTTTCCGAGCAGCCTAGAATACAAGGAGAGAGTGAAGGAGTGGCATGATTCTCATATCAGCCACAAGCAATTTGAGCCAGATCAGAGAGTATGGTTTTTCGATGCTAGGATTAGATTATTTCCAGGGAAGTTACAGAGCAAGTTGAAGGGACCATACCTGGTCCGAAAGGTACAAGACAATGGGAGCATTGACATATCCGAAATGTCATCTGATTCTACCTTCCGTGTTAACGGGCAGTGGCTCAAACCATATCTAGATCATGAGCCACTGGTCGTTGACATCGCCCCTATTCATTTTGCGTGAGATGCGGTCTTTGACTCACATCTATTGCATCTCATGCCTGATTATCACCGTCTTCCACCTCGAATAGATCCAGATGTACATATCATACTATTCTTCAGTCCAACACCCCATTTGCATCGTATGATTATGCTATACTTAGGGTGTACTTTACCCTAAGTATAGGGGAAGTCAGACTTTTGATTTCTCTTTTGATTCTTTTTACCTCTGTTTTGTTGCCTATACTTAGGGATATTTTACCCTAAGTATAGGGGAGGTAGACCCTGTACATTCTCCCACTCGGATTTTCCTTTATGTACAGTCTGCTATACTTAGGATTACTTGATACTAAGTATAGGGGGAAACATCGAGATCTTTTCATTCTATTCGTTGATTCATCATTGTAGTATAGATTCCCTTTTCACTTCCCTATAATAAGCACGGATTATGTCGTCTTCATCGCTCTTGATCCACTCTGAGGACATCGTTCGAGCTAAGTATAGGGGGTGCCATATATATATATTTCATATATACTTTAGGCATAACTCATACTTTGTGTGTGAGTGTGTTAATAAATAAAATGGCTAAAATCCTTTATCTAAAAACCCATGGAAATGTAACAATTTTTCTTGTACATAAAATTCTTTCTTGCACATACATAGCTATTTATAAAAATTATTTTTGTACAAATGTTTGTAAAAATATTGTGCGTAAAAAGTTTGTAAATATTTTGGTATCAAAATTATGTATATAAGTACAATTTTTTTTTGTAAAATGTTTGAAAAACAAAAGTTTGCAAAAACCTGTGTGTAAATAGTTTGCAAAACGTCTGCATTCATGCATTCATTCATTCAAACATTTTTCAAAAATTCTACACATTTTTAAAAACTGGAATAAAAAGATTTTTGTATATACTTGTACAGTTTTTCTGAATCGTTGTTGACATTTAAACTAGCCTGGAATTAAATTGGAAAATGGAGCTTGGTTAAGACCTTAATCCACCTAATTCTCAGAGGAACCTTATAGGGCTTAGGGTTAAGACTTTTCAGGTCCATTACTGACTTAATTATTTGAGTCCACTAGGCTATGATCACATGTCATCTTGATGATCCAAAGTAGAACACTTAACAACACACACATGACTATCACAGACAATGGCTTTACTTGCACCAACACCTTACACATAGCTCTCTACGGATGAGGTGGTGAGGAGGCAGTCTTCTTTAGATTAGGGTAGCATACGAGGGTAGTACTTCTAGGCGAAACCTCTCGTCTTCTTTTAGTAAAGGAAGTGCGTCTCAACTTGGTCTGACGGCATTGAGGTCTAAAGACAGGAGTTGTGGGTTGAAATAATGCTTCAAAAGAGGGATAATCTACTAGCTCAAGAGGAAAAAATCCTTATGTATATATGTTGCACCATGTAGATATGTTGTACATAAGCACATCGAAAAAAAATGCAAAAGAAAGAAATACTCCAAAAAAGTGGTTGGTCTGATAGAGAATGAAATACCCACCGAAGTGTATATAGCCAAATATAGCAAAGCTTATGTTACCCATTCTCATCTCATGAAGCTTGTAGCAGGGAGACTTAGCTACACTGGTTGGGCTCCCAAGGATACATGGCTACACTGGTCATGGTCCATTCTCTTCTTCCTCCTCTTCTTGAGCCGGTTGAACTTGAACTTAGAAGGGAATACCCCGCTCCTCGAGGAAAGAGCTACCAGACTAGGGCATTAGAGTTACCTTGTTGAAGGGGGCTGTTACTTTGCCATTTCTGAGGTGGGGAGCTACACATCACTTACACAATACAAGAAAAGATTCATGGTCATTAGAGTTTGTGTATGTAGACTTGTTCTGATCTGGATTATTGAGGAGTCTTGTCCATAGATTGGTGGAACTTAGAGGTTGTTGAGTTTTAAACCTAAGTCCAAATAAGGTTCCGACAAACTAATAATCCAAAGGTCTGACTAAGCTCCATACTTCAATTTAATGAAGATAAGTTTAATAATCAATTGTGATTCTCTTTCTTTTTCTTTTCCTTTCACTTCTTTTTCAAATAAGTGTTTGTTAAGGGACTAGCAAAGGTAATGTATAGGGGGGGTGATGAACCCTCATTCATCACTCTTTATTCTTTTATTTTAGCTAATTATCTTGGCAAAGCATCATGTAGATAGGTGTAAATACAATAACTTAGCATTAGGCATGCATGTGTTAATATCTCATAATTAGCATGTATTTGTGCAAAAATAAAAGAATAAAGAATAAAAAAAGAAGGAAGTGTTTAGAATAAATACTGAGTGACCCAAACCCCAAGAGAGGGCCAAGCTTTGGCCTGATCGCCAAATAAAATAGGTAGAGAGAGATAGGGCCACTCCACCTTATATATATGTATCATATGTGTACATAATTTATTTTTACAAAAATAAATGTAAAAATGTGTTTTTACTTCCTTGTAGATATCTCTAAAAATAAAATAAAAATAGAATAAAATTCTCTCTCTCTCTCACTTGTATATAATACATATATATATATATACCTTCTTCCCTATTTATTTTATACCTGTAAATAAATAATAAAAATAAAACAAAAATTATTTTACACTCCAAATATTATGTTGTAAAAAAATAAAATATAAAATTGGGGTATTTTTGTAAAAATAATAAAATAAAAATAATTGTACAAAATACATAGGTATTTTATACCTATATATAATACATTATATTGTATATACCATAATTAATTTTCTATAAAAATAAATAAAAATCATAGAAAAATAGTTTGAAAAATAACAAACATTTTTCATTTTATACACTTTTTAATTTAAAATCATTTAATATTTTTTATTGAATTTGTAAACATTTTTGTAAATCCTATTTTCTGATTGGTCCACGGTGGATCGTTGACTTGGGTCAACCTCCTCTTCCAGGGCTTGACCCGACCCGACTACTCCGCGCGGACCTTCTTCTCACATTTACCCTGGTCGGATCATGTACCCGTTTGCCCTGAATTTCTGCCCGTGCCTTCCCCATGGATCCAAGATTCTCGCGGATCCCTAGGGAAGCTTGGATCCTTCTCGGATTGTGTGCCCTGGCCCGGTTTCTCCAGCTACCTAGAAGCTCTATAAATTCTTTCATTCGTCCACCCAGATGGGTAGCTCGCATCGCACCCCTTTTCAATACCCTAGAACGCTTCAGCAAGGTGACAACAGTCTGTTGAGCCCTTCGGTGGTCGACTTGTGTTGTGCAGCCGAAGCTCACCCTTCGTGGCCGGAGAACCGCCGTGAGAAGCCTCCTTCATCCGTCGCAGCTTGGTTGACGCAATAACCCCGCCGTTCATCTCTCCTGGAGCTAAGGATTGTGTTCGGATCTTCAGGTACCCTCTTAGCTTTTCCTAGCTCCATAGTTTTTCCAATCTTTCCATTTTTGTCGCTTGTGCTCCGCCAACTCTGACCAGTCGGTCGGAGCCCCGTCACCCTCACTCATCCGTTCAGATCCCTTCACACGCTCGCCCTCCATATTCCTATGCAATATGATCATCCTAATCATCGTCTCCAGAGTCGAGATTAGGCTCGAGGTCTCATCTACCATTTTTGCCGGAGACCAACAACTATTCCCCGTCGCTTCTGTGGTGTTTATCCCTAATAACCTAGAACGGAGTTTGCCTCCGAGTTAGAGCAACTCATTATAGGTTTCGTCGTGCGTGGAGACCCCCAGATCACCCTCGCCCATCCTCGCCGGAGCAGCTCCAGGTCTCCTACGCCGTCTCGCCTATCAGACCATTGGAGCATCCATCCGAGCCCGGCCATCTGACGCGGAATAGGCCCGCGACTAGGTGCCTCCTGATCCTTCATCGGAGCCGAGGATTGCATCCTTGGGTCCAGTGAAGTTCGCCCAGGCACAATTCTTCCAGACGCCTCCTCCGCCGTTGGATCGATGCCACCTCCCAGATTTCATCCCGATCGTTCACCCACTAGAGGTGTTAGACCGTTAGATGTCAAATCTAACGGTCCCACACTTGCCACATCCCCGACCAGCCGACACTGTCAGATTTGACATCTGACGCATCTAGAGCTGCACGATCGCGCCCCATCAGCGGTTGACACCTGTCCTCCCACGCGTGTCTCACGTGCCGCCATGGGTATATTGCTCTTTTTATCTTGTGTTTATTTTAGTTTGTAAAATAAAAGTTATAGTTGGACCATTTTGCATATTAGTCCTTGTAGTTTATCATATTTGCAGTTTAGTCCTTCCGCTTTGGATACACGTGCCCGGTCATATGAATAGTGGGATATTTGCGTTATTTGTCCGAGCTTTCCATGTATTACTGATTGAATATATGCTTTTCAAATTTGCATATATACCCTTGTGAAAGTGGATTTGGAGCATGTGCGCTTTTTAGTGGATAAATTGCAGATTCATCATGGATTTTTATTACTTGTTATTGTTTAGTCTCAAAACTTAAATAAATTGCATTTAGGTCCCTGTGATCTATGTGTTTTGTTTTTAATCGAATAAATATCAAACTTACTCCAAAAAATCCAAAATTTTTACACGTAGCTCATGCTACTGTGTAGGATTTTTGGTATTTTTTGTTACTGATTATGATTTTATTTGATATTTTTCTAAAATTTAAAAACCTTAAAAAGTATTTTTGTTTGTTTTTAAAAATCAATTAAAAATATAAAAATACCTTTAAAAATTCCAAAAAAAAATTAGTTTGTGTTTGTTTTGTTGTGTTTTGATTCCTATTGTGAATTTTATTCTGTTATCTTTTATAAAACTCCTGAAAAGTGAAAAAGACTAAAAACTTTATATAAATTATTAAAAATTCATAAAAAATATCAAAAAAATGTGTTTTCAGTTTCTATAGGTAGCTTTTATTTTATAGTTTCTCATAAAATTGTTGTCCAGATTTTATAGTTATTTTATCTATTTTTAAAGTGCCTTTCAATCTTGGTTGCACGCTATTTTTATTTTTCTTCTTTCTATTATTTTTAGAAAATTAAATAAAAATTAGAAAAATACCATAAAATTCCCCAAAACACCTGAATATTCTAAGAACATAAAAATATTTTTGTTTTAAATTTTTGAGCCATTTTGTCCCTTTAAATAATTGTTTGAATGTGATTCTTATCCTTTTCTTTATTCCTATTCTTAATAGAAAATTATAAAAAAAATAAAAATTAAAAACCACCAAAATTCCTTTCTTCCTTGGATTTCCTGACTACTTCATAGGCTTCATTCCATGCTCCTTGTGTTCGACCTTGATAGTTATACTAGGTTAAATAACTAACAAGACCGCTTGCCTTGTTTTTCGTGTTTGATTGATTTCTATGGTGGTCTGATTTTTTTCCATTGAGCCCGGTTCGAGTGGTTGAGGTTGCAACGACCTTTGATATCACTTAACCTTAGCTGCTCGGGCCGCTCATCATTGCCTAAGGCGCCTAACGACTATTTTGACACCTGAGGCATTTTAAAATAGGATCCTAGCGACCATTTGGCAGGATATACAACATAGAATACAATAATACACATCTAAGTGGAGGACGGTGCTCGAATCTCTGTGCTTTTCATGTTTGTAAAGCTCCCTGTGTTCCCAAGCATACTTCATCATTCTCGAGCCATTGTCTAGCTCGATATTGTTCGCAAGCTTGTGAATTAAATATTATTGCTACTCATTTATCCTCAGCATATTGTAGACAGATACGCGATGTGTGCGTTCGTTTCTCCATAGAGAAGAATTCTTCACAGGGGGGTTGTCCAGACACGGGAGATCATTAGTGGTTGTGCTACCCTCGATTCAAGTAGCTCGAGTAGCGGAAGAAAACTTCGTTGAGAGAGCGAAGGGGAAAGCCTAGAACATGATTTTTACCCGATTTGATTGCGATGATGAAATCTACATGTGCATTGAGTGTTTCGGATTGAGATCCAGTTATCGTAATTAATTAAGTCGATTACCTTGTGAGTTCCTTATTTCCTACCTATTTAGATTTGGATATGGTAAATGATGCCTTACGGGATCATTATATCCAAGTGGACATGTATACATAACGTTGATGTGCAATTATAATGAAAACAATGTCTTTAATTTATGGAAGCAAGCCATGCATTTCGTGGGCATGATACGTTAAATTTAGTTTCTCGTGTGCATATGGTGACATTTAATTTCTAGTATTCTTTGACACTTTTTTAATATGAAAATAATTATCCACCAAAAGACTCCAATACAATTAGAACAAGTCATTACGCCTGATAACTATGCTATTTAAGGGTGTAATCGGAATTGGAGGCGAGCTCGTTCTCGCGTCAATAAATTTGCATAGTATTTTCTTAAGTTTGTTGTCAAAGTGTAGTGTACAATCTCGCATGGACCACTATACTTAGGATCTTGAGATATTCTTTTACCATCGATATATGTCGTTGGACTATCCACCCGCCTTTATTGTTGATTCAAGGTTGCTACTATTTAGGTTCTAACGTATGCAACTTCCACGGCAAGAATTTGATCTTTGCCACCAAAATAGCGACTGTACTTGGGAACAAGCGTGCAAAAAGATAACACAAACTTCATCTGTCTGTAGTATATACTTCATATTCTATGCTTGGGCCATTATTCCTGTAGAACTTTAGTTTATGTTTCTGTATCTTTTATTTATTGTTCTTTTCGTTTGTCTACCATATGTAATTTGCCCATATACCTCTCCCTATATAAGAGAGTCTAGGGCTCAAGGAATAAACAGATCGCTTATTTTTCCCGACATGGTATCAGAGCGGCGGTCCTAGACCGGAGCTCTCGTACCTAACCCTAAACCTATCCCTCCACCTTCAAGCCTCTGCGTGCCGCCCCCTCGACGTGCGTACCACCCCCTCGACGTGCGTACCACCCCCTCGACGTGCTGCCTCCCTCGCGCGCTACCCCCACGTGTGCAACCCCTTCGCACGCTACCCCGTCACGCGCCACCTCGACGCGTGTGACTGTGCGGCTGAGCTCGAGCATCACCTTCCCGTGCGTCACCTGCACGTGCGCCTGCGCTGGCTATCCCTAGGGTTTCACCGCCCCTACGGTTCGGTTGTCATTTTCTTAAGGGACTCTCCGCTTGCCTCTAGGTTGATGGGTTGGTTGCATAGAGGTCTACATGTACAACTAAACCTAATCATGTAAGTGTAGACCAAGACTTATCTTGTCTACAACCCTATTTTTTTTTAGTCAGAATGTCAGAAAGCAGGATCGAGATCCCCACTACAGGCGCCTTCAAAGGTCCTACGCTTATTGTGAAGATCCACTACAAACTGCACGCCTTTGGGGACGGTTATTGGGGACGGTCATAGAGCAACCGTCCCCTATACTATTGTAGGGGATGGTTGTATGCCGACCGTCCCTTCTGTAGTGTTCTAACGACGGGCAACTACGACCGTCGCCTTTAATAGGACATTTAGGGACGGTTATATAACCGTCCCGTATGAGCAGAGCCCCAGGTTGGTTTTTTATCTACCCGGGCCTTTAGGGGACGGTCATAACCATCCCCGTTATTGCACTTTGGCTGTCGCTTATACGAAACTATAGGGGACGGTTACAACCGTCCCTTATAGTTGGTTTTATGGGACGGTTAGATAAGCGTCCCATAAAACCAATCTAATTGGCTCTGATGGAAATATCTGCAACTAGAGGGGACGGTCAACTAATAACCGTCCCCGATTATTATTAAAAGGGACGGTTGTAACCGTCCCCTATAGTAGTTTTATGGGACGATTACGCAACCGTCCCATAAAACCAACCAGAGGGGACGGTCCGCTTACAACCGTCCCCGATTATTACTAAAATGGACAGTTGAGCGACCGTCCCCGATGGTCATATACCCATCCCCGGCGAATCCATCTCCCTCATTCGACCACTCAAAGTCCTCCCTCATCCTCCTCCTCCACAGCGCCGTTTCCCCCTTCCCTCCTCCTCCGCCCTCCGTTGCCGCCCTCTCGCCCCCTTGCCCTCCTCCTCCGCCCTCCGCCGTCGCCCTCTCTCCCCCTTGCCCTCCTCCTCCACCCTCCACCTCTGCCCTCTCGCCTCCTTGCCCTCCCCCTCCGCCCTCCGCCTCCGCCTCTCGCCCCCTTGCCCTCCTCCTCCGCCCTCTGCCTCCGCCTCCGCCCCCGCCCAGTCGTCGCCTTGCCCTACGCCTCCACCCTCTCGCCCACTCAGCCCCATCGCCCTCCTCCTCAGGCCCCACCCGACCACCGCCCGTCTCCGTCCGTCCATCGTCCTCCGCCCGGTCGCCCACCTCCCTCCGCCTTGATTTCGTCATCTTATTTGGATGTAAGTTTTTTATTTAATTTTTTAGTAATTTATTAATATATTATGCTTGCTTATGATTGTATAGGTTTTTTAAAGTATAGTTTAATCTTTATAAAGTAGAGGTTGTATGGATGCATATGATTGTAATGTAGTTTTTAAATTGATAAATAGCTTACTTAAGAGGAAGAAAAACATAGTTAGATCAAAAACATAGTTAGATCAAAAAGAATATTAGTTAATTGCTTAATAGTTTAGTTCAGAGGATCAAAAAAAATATAACCTAACAAACATTATTGAAACTTACCCAACATTATTGTAATTAACTTTGGATCTTACCTTTAGGCAATGGACAAAAGTTGGATGAACAAAAGATTCGATGACTATCGGACATATAACAAAGGAGTTATCGGATTCTTAGACTGGACTTTTCGATATGAATCGCACAATCATATTGTAGGAGGTGAAGGAGATAGGATACATTGTCCTTGCATAAGATGCAAAAACACTTTGACCCAAAATCGAGCCATAGTTTATGAGCATTTGATATTAAATAGCTTTTGGCTTCATTATACGAATTGGACATATCATGGTGAAGGAGTTATTTTAGAAGAAGATAGTAATGTCCAAAATGATACTGAAAGAGATGTCTCTGAAACACAAGACTGTGATGCTATATTTGAGATGGTAGATAATATTCAAGGACATGACACCGATGAAATGATGGATTCACTTCCGGATACCTTACTTGAAAAAATACAAGATGCAGAGAAGTCATTATGCTCAGGAGTCAAAATGTCTCGATTACGTTTTCTTCTGGAGATGTTTAAGATAAAAGTGAAGAATCAGTGTACAACGGTTACAATGACAGATGTCTTACAGTTGGTTAGGACATTATTAAATAATCCAGAAAACTTTCCAAAGGACTGGAAGGACGCTAAGTCAAGATTTCGTGCACTTGGACTGAACTACGAGAAAATTGACGCATGCCCGAACGACTGCATTTTATATTGGAAGGATTATTCAAACTTAGATACATGTCCTGACTGCAAAAGTAGCAGATATAAGAATATTGGTAATGATTCAAAGAGGAAAAAACCAGAGAAGATTTTATGGTTCTTTCCTTTGATTCCCCGATTACAGCGATTATATTCATACGAAAGAACATCTAAAATGATGATATGGCACAGTAATATCAAAAAGAAAGATGTAACCAGTGTTATGCGACATCCATCAGATACAGAGGAGTGGAGCAAATTTGATGAAATGTATCCATCGTTTTCTGAAGAAGTAAGAAACGTACGATTGGGTCTTGCATCTGATGGCTTTAATCCATTCGGAAATATGAGTACGAGTTACTCTATTTGGCATGTGATTTCTTACATATAATCTGCCACCATGGATGTCAATGGCATCTTCCTTTATGATGATGTCGTTATTGATACCTGATCCTAAGGGGCCAGGTAATGCGATAGATACATATATGCAACCGTTGATTGAAGAACTAAATATTATGTGGAACTCTGGAGTGAGTACGTATGACGCGGTAAAGAAAGAATTCTTTACAATGCGTGCTTCTTTATTGTGGACAATTAGTGACTTTCCAGCATATGCCAATTTATCGGGATGGAGTACGAAAGGTAAACTCGCATGTCCGGTTTGTATGGATAAAACACATTCGACATAGCTAAGTGCGAGTATGAAACATTGTTATTTGAGCATCGTCGTTTGTTACCGGTAAGTCGTAGATGATTACGAAGTGAAAATAATTACAAGTTTGATGGACAGTCGTTTGGACGCCGGTTAAGTTTGAATCGCTGATCAGGAAGCACAATGTGGATGGAACAAAAAAAATTTGGGCAACTACTCTCTAGGTCGATTATTTAAGAGGAAGGCAACCGGTGGATGGCGAAAACAAAGTATATTTTTTCAGGAGCTACCCTATTGGCATACTTTACAGGTCCGTCATAACTTGGACGTGATGCATATAGAGAAGAATGTTATGGAAAATATCTTGCAATTTTGAATATTTCTAGTACTGCCAAAGACAGTTTGCGAGCCAGATGTGGTCTAATACAGTTGGGTATCCGACCCGAATTACATCTGATTGAGTCAGACAATTCCAAAGTAATAATTCCCGAAGCATTATATACTTTATCCAGTGCTGACACAGATAAGATACTCAATTTTATTAAATTAATTAGAGTATCTGATGGATTCTCCTCTCAAATTAGTAGATGCATAAATATTGCGAAAAGAAAGATATCGTCATTAAAAAGTCATGATTGTCATGTACTGATGCAAGTTCATTTCCCGTTGGCAATCAGAGGAGTTGTACATCATGATGTTTTGCAGCCACTAATTGAACTCAGTCAGTTTTTTAAAGTCCTGTGTTCGAAGACTTTAGATCTGGAAGTGTTGTTCAGACTAGAGACAGATATTGTTATCACTTTATGTAAGCTGGACCAGCTCTTTCCACCTACTTTTTTTGATATAATGGTACATATATTTATTCATCTTGCTAGCGAAGCTCGGATATGTGGTCCTGTGCAGTATCGATGGATGTATCCATTTGAAAGATGCCTACGAAAATTAAAGAATATGGTGTTTAATAAAGCTGCACCTGAAGGTTGCATTGCCGATGGATATGTATGTGAAGAATGTATCACATTTTGTGACATGTATATGGATGATGGTAAGAGTATTAGATTTGATCGGTTCGATCGAAATAATGATGGTGAGTTATGGACAGAAGATCCAAACAAACTTTGGATTTTTCAACAAAATGGATGAGCTATCCTAAAGAGTGCCCGTCGTAGTATTTCAGACGATGAAAGAGACCTTATTCATTATTATATTTTGATGCAAGTAGACGAGGTTGATTCTTTCTTTGAAGAGTTTCAGTCAACAACCACTAGCAAATCAGACTTTCTGAAATGGTTCGGGGATAAAATTGAACTATTAAAAGTTATCAAAGATGAACGGTGGAGCACGAATCTCGATATAATCCACAGGAGTCCACACTCATTAGTAGTATCACATTCCAGCTATATCGTTAATGGATTTAGATTTCGAAAAAAGTCAATTGATGAAAATAAAGCATCACAGCTTTCTGGAGTAATAGTGAAGGCCGATCTCAATGATGAAATTAACGGATACTATGGCGAGATTATTGATATACTAGAAAGCAGTTTTACACATGATGCAAGGTGTGTTCTATTTCATTGCATCTGGTTCGATGTGGGTCGAGTTGGATTAGGTTACAAGAAGGATAGAAATGGAGTTCTCTCTTTAAAGCAAACAAATCAGTTACAAACTAATGAGCCGTATGCGCTTACCAGTCAGGTCGAACAGGTCTTTTATGTTCCAGATAACTCAGTTAGTGGATGGATTATACCCATTAGAACAACATCGAGAGATTTCTTCGATGTAAACGAAGAGGAAGATGCACTAGACAATGACGTTGCATACCAAAATAACTCCAGTGATTTTTTCATGAAGTATTAGACAGCGACGTTGGTACTGGCAATATACGGTAATGTTTTTTTATTTTAAATTTCAAATAATTGATTTTATTGTCATCTATCTAAATGTATACTTTTGAAATAACTCCTTTTGAATTTCAGAGATGGCTCCTAGACCTAGACGTATTCGGGAGGTTCCCGAACCTCCTCAGCAGCCACAGGGAGGTTCTTCTGATGCAGGTAGTGGAGGTACCCCGAGACGACGTGGACCGTCTCAGTGTAGATTTTTGGATCGTCTTGCACCCGGGCAGACGTTGCATGTGCGTATTGTTGGCGGAGATGCGGTGGGAGAGAACTCCACGGAGTTTCAGAGCTAGCTCGGCCAGGTTGCTCGTGCGCGCGTCCCCATCACTACCCACGACTTTCGGCAGCTTTCTTATGCTGTCAAGGCTGCCATACTGTCTGATTTGGAGGTATTTTAAAATCAAAAAACCATTTTTTATTAAGTTATTATACTAATGTTTATTATATTTGTTGTATAAGGCTGTCTTTACATGGGAACGAAATGGCCATGTCGATTCCCAGATTCTCTTCCATGCTGCTGAGTTGTTGCGTCGATACAAGGGACGCATAAAGGTGAAGGTACGAAGATATTTATATTTTTAATTATGAATATTTAAGATTAATGATATTTATTTTTCCATCTTTAGTATTACAATCCCCAGATTCCATATGAGCAGCTTGTGCAGAACGTCCCACCTGGTGTTACACCAGAACAATGGAGGGAGTTGATTAATTTTTGGTCTAGTGAGAAATTCGCGGTACGTACAATGTTTACTTTATATTTGTTTTATGCTTGTACTAACGGTGTTTATAAATTTCAGTCGGTTTCTACTAAAAATACGACGAATCGATCCAAAGGCTTCCGGTCCACCCATAAGATGGGAAGGAAGAACACCAACCAATTGAAGGATGACTTTGTAAGTATTTAAACAATTTCTAGAATTATTAAGTTTAAGTGTAGAATTGATTTTAAAAACTTCTTTAATGTATTTTTTAGTTGAGGGATAACGAACAAGAAATGATCTGCATAGAGGTTTTTGCTGGGTCAAAGAGCCGGGATTTAGGTGGAGAAGTGCAGTGGGTTGATGACGCCTACGCACCAATTCATGTAAGTAATATTTATTTTTACTTTAAATAATGACTTAAGTTATTATATTGATAATATTTATAAATTTTATACATGTAGGAAGAAATGATTAGGCTCTCTACCACCTCCTCGCTAGACAGCACGGGGACGAGCACTCCCTTGTTGTCAGTCGATGATGCATTCCGTCAAGCCACTGGTCCGCAACACAGTGGACGCATCCGTTACGGAGGACATGGAGAAACGATCCGTACATGGTACGGAATGGGTGGTGCAAGTGGGTCGCACTCTTCCTTGCAAGGGAGCCAGAGAGAAAGAGATAGAGAGGGAGCTGCGGGAGGTAATGGCAAAGATGTCTGCACAAGATGAAGAGATGGCGAAGATGCGTTTGGAAATGGCGAATGTCATGTCCTTTATAAGCCGTCTTCAAAGTCAAGCCATGCCACCTGTACAACCAACACGTCTCGGCAACGATGAGGAGAGTGAGGAGGAGAGCGACGAGAGTGAAGGATCCGAGTAGATAACAATGCTTGTAGTAATTTTAGTTTTTTCCTGAACATTTTATTGTAATATTTCTATTAGTCCTAAGACTATGTTGAATTGACAAACAATTTCTTTATAATTATAAAGTGTCGTATTTACATCTTGAATTTTGAGTATATGGATTGTGATATTTGATTTCGCAGAGGGAGCGTGAACAAAACACAATGAATCTAGTTGGGGACGGTTATAACCGACCCCAAAGATACTACAGAAACGTCCCCCCCGTTGAGGATAGCTTATGGGACACAATTTTGCATTTCAAAGACAAATGGGGACGGTTAGAACCGTCCCCTATAAGTTTCTGTCGGCGTCGCCATTGACAACCAAACAAGATGGGACGGTTGCGACCGTCCCCTTTAATAGACAATAGTGACTGTTCTATCCGTCCCCTCAGAATGTTAAACACCCCCTGTCCCATTTTAGCGGCCAGAGGGACCAAAGGGGACGGTTCAAACCGTCGCGAATGGTCTTCTGTTGTCGTCCCCTTTAGCTCTATGCAACGAAGGGGACGGTTACAACCGTCCCCTCTGCGTCTCAAGGGGGACGGTTACGACCGTCCCCAATGGTTGACATCAGTCCACTGTCTCTGATATCGACTAGAAGGACCAAATGGGGACGGTTTAAACCGTCGCTAATGGCATTCTGTGCCCATCGCGAAATGGTTGCACGCCATTAGGGACGGTTACAACTGTCCCCCATGCTTCTACGATGGGGACGGTCGCACCCGTCCCTACTAGTTGAGGTACTAGGGACAGTTGTATCCGTCCCCAATGGTAATCGTTAAGGGGACGGTTTCAACCATCCCCAATAGTTTATTAGAAGAGACGTTTGTGAGAACCGTCCCATCTAAGAAAATGAGACGGTGGCAGAAGGGACGGTTGTGAGACCGTCATCGATGATCGGAAGGGACGATTATAGCGACAAAGTGGACGGTCCTTGACCGTCCCCTTAGACCCACCCGCCTGTAGTGATCCAACTATGAGTTATGGGCCATGCAGTTCATGAGCATAATGAAGTCGATGGGTAAGAAACATATTCTTACCGAGGATGAGCCAGTAGAGAAAACAAGGTTGTATGCCTCATGGGAGGCTGATGATGCATATGCTCAGGTCTGGTTGTCTGGTACCATGATTCTAGAAATTGCTGATGATGTCTAGCATCAACCTACTGCCAAAGCCATGTGGGACATTCTTGCCGCCGCATATCGCAAACCAAGAATGAGACAAAAATCATATAGCTCCAACATGACATCTTCACGATAAAGCAGAATGGTCGACCCTTGCGTGCTCACTACACTGCATTGAGAGGAATGTTTGAGAGGCTTCACAGTTTCATGCCTCTCACGGCTACTCCAGAACAATTGAAGACATATCGAAATGTGACGATGGTGGGAGTCTTTCTAGCCTCTCTTGACTCATAGTATGAGGTGGCTTCTTCTCAGATTCTGGAAGATGCTACCATTCCTCCAATGGAGGAGGCCTTTCGGCGATTGAGCCAAATCAATATCTCAAGCCCTACTATTGTGCCAAATTCTTTTGCTATGGAAGCCTCTAGAGGAAGAGGAAATTCATCTCATTTTCATGGACGAGGACCACATGGTAGGATTGGTCGTGTCGTGGATTACAATGCACTTATTGTCGTCGGATTGGTCATACAGAAGACACATGCTACTCTAAGCATGGTTTCCCAGCATCTGCCCATGCAGAAAAACAGATACAACATCATGGTGCTACGCCAGCGTCGGATCCACGATATGATGATCTAGTGTCTCGTCTACGTGATATCATGCCACCAACCAGTACTCCTCCACCAGTTTCAGAGAGCAGCTTGGACGTTGCTCCTACTGCAGAAGCTAGTTCCTCATGCAGTGCTCATACTTCTGCTTTCTACCAGGGTCCACGAACCTCAGAATGGATTGTAGATTCAGGTGCCACACATCATTTGTGTGGAGATAGACACCAACTCACATCCTATAGGGAAGTTTCCCCTGGAAGGTCCGTCGTAATAGCAAATGGGACTCATCCTTCCATCATAGGACAGGGACAGATCGCCTTAACATCTTCCATGCAGTTGCAGAATGTGCTCCATGCTCCTAATTTCTTAATGAATTTACTGTCAATTAGTCAGATTATGAAGGATCTACATTGTCGAGCGATATTTGACCCATCATCTCTTGTGTTTCAGGACATTCTCATGGGCAATGTGATTGGACATGGTTGTGAGCAAGGCAGGTTGTATCGACTAGTCCATACACCTTACGCTGGAGCATCATCTCATTCCACTGGACCTGTCTCTCCTTACTTATGGCATCTGCGCTTTGGTCATATTCCGCTTCAGAAACTGCAATCAAGTCCTTCCTCAGATCTCACCCGCTCGTCGTTCGATTGTGAAGCTTGTCAGTTAGGGAAGCATCATCGGTCTGTCTTCCCTAGTCATCAGAGTCGGAGCAGTAGCTCTCCATTTGAGTTTTTTCATATTGATATTTCGGGTCCAAGTTGTGTTCTAGATCATCAGGGACACATGTTCTATTTAGTTTCTGTGGATGATTTTAGTCGTTTGTCTTGGGTTTTTCTATTGAAGAATAAATCTGAAGCGAGCATCACTATTATGAATTTTATTAAAGAAGTGCAGAATGTGTTTTCTATTTCTATCAAGATTATAAGAACTGATATGCCCTTGAATTATGTACTCGAACATTATCTTAGTTTCTTTCATTCCATGACATTCTTCATCAAATGTCTTGTGCCTGCACATCCCAATAGAATGGTGTTGCGGAAAGAAAACACCGTCACCTTCTTGATGTCACTCGTACGCTTCTTGTCCAGAGTTGTGCTCCACACTCGTTCTGGGGCGATGCGGTTATTACTGCATGCTATCTCATTAACCGCATGCCCTCGTCTGTATTGGGGGAGAAGATATCTTTCTCCCTCGTTTTTCCTAACAAGGAGTTGTTTTCCCTAACTCCACATGTCTTTGGGTCTGTGGCATTCGTTCACCAGTTGTCTCCAGGGGTTGACAAGCTCTCTCCTAGGGCTGTCAAATGTATTTTTGTCGGGTATTACATGACTCAAAAGGGGTATCGTTGCTATGATCCATTGCGTCGGGAATATTATGTCAGTGCAGATGTCACGTTTTTTGAGTCAGTCATGTTTTTCACTCCTACAGGTGACAAGTTGGTGCCATCAGATATAAATGATGACATCTATATTCCTCCTCCACCCTTGTATGCGCCACAACAAGCTCCTACATCACCACCACCGTCATCCCCATCACCACCGCCATCTCCACCACCGCCACCACCTCTACCACCTCCCACATCTTTGGTTCCTCCTCTACCACGCCACTACAGTCAACAGCCAGCCCCTGCTCATGATCATGGTCAATCATCAAATATGCCCCAGGTTTGTTCAGATAACATTATTTCTAATGATGGGACTGACGGTATTTCTCAGCAGGAACATGCAGGGGATAACACGAATGTTCGTACAACTGATGCAGATCTGGATTTGCCGATTGCACTGAGGAAGCAGAAGAGGTCATGTATATCATATCCGATTGCTTTTCGTGTTACTTTTGAGCGTCTGGCAGGAGACTTCAGGAGATTTGTAGGTGCTTTATCTGTTGTGAATATTCCAAGGACTCACCAGGAAGCATTAGCTGATAGTAGATGGCGTCTAGCAAAGGAGGAAGAGATGGCTACCCTTCAGTCGAGGGGTACTTGGAGACTTGTTCTAGCTCCTACTGGGGCATCTATTATGAGTTGCAAGTGGGTGTTTACGGTGAAGCAGAATACCGATGGTAGTATTGATAGGTACAAGGCTTGACTGGTTGCTCGGGGCTTTACTCAAACGTATGGGGTAGACTATCTTGACGTGTTTTCTCCTGTTGCTAGACACTCTACCTTATGGAGTCTTTTATCAGTTGTTGTAATTCGAGATTGGCCACTGTTTCAATTAGATGTCAAAATGCATTTTTATATGATGATCTTCAGGAAGAAGTTTACATGCAGCAGCCACCTGAGTTTATTGCTGAGGGGGAGTGTGTACATGTATGCAGGCTTCATAAGGCGATCTATGGCTTAAAGCAGATCCCACGAGCTTGGTTCTAGAATCTCTCAGATTTGTTTGAGAAGCATGGGTTCAAAAGGTCAAATGCAGACCATTCGCTCTTTGTACAGAGGACATCCAGAGGTATGACTGTCATTATGGTGTATGTTGGCGATATACTCATTACAGGAGATGATATGTATGGAATAAAAATAGCAAAAGAATTCTTGGACCGGGAAGTCGTTACCAAGGATCTAGGAGTACTGAGATATTTCTTTGGATTGGAATTTGCTAGAAATGAACAAGGACTCGTGATGACTCAGAGGAAATATGTCACTGACTTGCTAAGTGACACAGGTATGCATGGGTGTCGACCTGCTTCTACACCAATGGATCCAAGCATGAAGATGCATGATGACGATACTGAAGAGGTTGAAAAAAAGGTACAGAGAAATGGTAGGGAGGCTTCTTTATGTTACTATTACCAGACCAGATATTACATTTGCAGTAAATAAAGTGAGCCAGATTATGGAGCAACCTTGCCAGGTACACATGGATGCCATACATATAAGGTACCTTAATTCATCTCCAGGTGCATGATTGATGTTTAGAAAGAAGTGCACTATTACTATCTCAGCATGTGCAGATGCAGACTATGCAGGGTGCCCGAATGATAGAAAGTCTACATCAGGCTTTGCTATATTTGTTGGGGAGTCACTATCCCATGGAAAAGCAAGAAGCAAATAGTAGTTGCGAGATCTAGTGCTGAATCGGAGTATAGAGCTATGGCCCAAGCATGTGCGGAAGTGATGTGGGTTCGCGCAGTTCTGACAGATCTATATATAGATGTTCCTCTTCCCATGTCACTAGAATGTGACAATCAAGCTGCATTATTCGTTGCAAACAACCCTGCATTTCACGAGAGGACGAAGCACATTGAGGTGGATTGCCATTATATTCGTGATATGATCCAGAAAGGTTTCATTTCTACAACCCATGTCAGCTTAGGAGATCAAACGGCAGACATTCTTAACAAAGCTTTACTTCGGGGTCCTTCCAGAAGTGTCTATCCAAAATGAGTATGATAGATATTTATGCTCCATCTTGAAGGGGAGTGTAGAAGTTTAGTTTATGTTTCTGTACTTTTATTTATTGTTCTTTTCGTTTGTCTACCATATGTAATTTGCCCATAGACCTCTCCCTGTATAAGAGAGTCTAGGGCTCGAGGAATAAACAGATCGCTTTTTTTCCCAGCAATTCCTAAAAATCCCTGTTATTAATTTACCATCCTAAAGGTGGGTGCATGAAAAATCAACCGATTGAGTCGTCTAAAAAGATAGACAATTGTTGCAGTGTTGACCGGTTGAAATTCACAGAAAATTTTATTTTTATCTTATTTCTACTTCTAAACTAAATGTGTATAGTGTTAGTACAGGAATGTCGAACTAAGGGAGGTACACTATGAAAACTAAGGTAAATGGGTTCCTGATTTTTTATCTTAATTTATGTGAATTTTTTAATTTTTATTTGATTTTATAATTTTATGTAAAAATATAGGTATATATTTTATAGATTTTTTTGGTTTTTATTTTGTAATATTTATATTTTTATTTTTTTATTTCATATTTTTATGAAATTTTTAGTATCTTTATGGCTTTTAGATTACTTTTTGAGTGAACACCAAAGTCTTTATTGAAAATAAGGAATTTTTTAAATTTTAAAAATAGTAAACAACAAGAAAATATTTTTATTATATTTTTTTATCATAACATAGATGAAAATATCTTTCAAATGAAGTAATGTACGTATTTATACAGTTTGTATTGATATAGTTATGAATTTTTAAAGCATTATGTATTTGGATTTTTTTATTAATTTTAATATTCAATTTTTATTTTGTTTTTGATTTAATATGTGAAATATAGTACAATTCACTACAGGTAATTTTTATAAAATTTTAAAAGTATTTATATTTTTTATGTATTTTATGAATATTGTTTTTTTGTATTGTTAGAATTTAAAAAAATAGAAAACATTTTTATTTTGGAAAATTATATAGTAAAAACTAAGTATTTTTTTAATGTATTTTGATTATATTTTTAACAATAGTATTCTATTTATTATATAGTACAATACGTATAGTATTTAAGATACTGTATAGGGGTGTTTTTTAATTTTTTGGAAAGATAGGGACGCGTGTGTAATATGGACAAGCAAGGGGGTATAGCCACAAAAAGCCCAGGTTGTACGTGACTGCTCCTGAAGAGGAACCGGCATGGAATAACAGCAAGAGGGCCAATTCTGCAATTTTGCCCCCCAAAAATTTAGCCTTTCATGTGATCCGCGCTTTATGAGTTAGGACTGTGGGGTCGTGCTTCGAGCAACACGTGGCGAGGAGCGTCAGATTGAATTTTGATCTAACGGTTGACGTTTTGTTGGCACGGCTCGAAGCGTGGCCGAAAGATGACCCTTGGATCGAATACGATTCAAAGGTGGTTGAGCAACTTGGCATAGCGATGGGGCGACGCCGTTGATCTGATTCACCCGACTAGATCAAGCAGACGGTGTGGATGCATCACACGTGGTGATCTATTCGGCATCAGATGCCACTACGATCCGACGGTCTTCATCGACACGGTTCGATGAAGACCATTGGATCGGAGCAGATCGCAAGGTTGCTGTGCCAGAAGTTCTCCAAATATCCTTCCATTAATTTCACAATATCTCCTCCTTGATAATAAAGGCTACAACACTCAAATCCAAATACAGATAGCGAATTATATGTGTATTCATGACTCATAATTAATTGGGATAGAATAGCATTTTCAACAACAAAAACAAGTTCACAACAGGTTATCCAATACAATGGGCACTGGAATGCTGCTGAGACCACATGTTTCTTCCTCAGGATCAATTGCTAACTCCACAGTCAGCTCAAAAAACAAAAACTCTACACTCTGTGTTCTCGTCTCATCTTTTCATCCCTGATTACAAAAACAAATACACTATGATGGCTATGAAAGTGTCTGTGGAATGGCAAACAAATACAGACAACTACTTGATAAGCTAGGCAGTATTAAGCGATGCGTAAGTTACGCCATGTCATCAAATGGCGGCAAGATAATTCGTCTTAGCGTTGACGCCAAACCCAAAAATTCTAGTACTACCAAGCTATAGAAACTTAACAGCGGAACGTCCTAAAAACATAGAACCATAACGAGTTGAAATAAATTGCCTGTTGATTGTCGAGTATAATTATATACTTTATCAATCTGTAGCTATCGAAAGACATGTCTTTGTTCGTCTCCATTAGAGCAAACTGCTAGGCAAAATTGAAGCAGGGACTGGCAATCAGCTAATCGTAGCAGACACTATCAACCAGGGAAAAAAGGATCTTAATACCTACTACTTATAGATATCAGCGGCGACAGTGGCGATGTATTTTCTTCTGTATTTTCTTTCTTTCTCCATATAAAAGACGGTATGCTAGGCTCTTGCTAGTCCACTTCCACCATACTGGTCCAAACATACGGCGCGCCTTCCTTCCACGATTCCTAGGAAACAATAATGCATCTGCAAGAAAAAAGGTGTAAAAGACGTTAGAGGACACACACACACACACACCATTTTCTGAAAAAATAAAAGACCTCCACTGTATAGGTGTATGCCCAATACACACACCATGTACAGGAATGAGTAGTTAACATAAAAAAAATGGACATTATTTTACAAAACTACAAAACATTAGCAGTTCAACAGGTGGACAAATCACGTTCCATGATTATCCCTGATTAAGCTGTACGTGTCTTTCCTCCATTAACATCCAAGTAATTCTGCAGCCTGCACTGAAATAGTTATCAAGGAATTCTCGCTACAATTTCTCAAATCAAACCTTCATTTTCCACCAGATTAGAATAGATCTAAACTTAAAAGTTTTTCAAGGGTGCAGCTTCTTTCTTCGATACCAAAAATTTCAGAACCAGTACCAATGAATGTTCCACAGATCAAGTAATTGCAAATTAGCAGGACCTGGTAAAACCCCTAAACCTCGGAAATCTATAATAGGTTCATTTATCGGAACAGGCCATGTGGACACAAAAAAACACATCACAGACATTAGATCAAAGGTACAAGGACATGCATGGATCGGGTGAAAAACAGACATTGCAAAAAACTGACAGAACTCGATATGGAAATGCATGTGTATGTACATCCTCTTATTTACTAAAGGAAAGGTAGATTGACTTAGAATGTACGGTGTCAGAACACAGGACAGTTCACTCAGCCTCTTGATATGACCAACCACCCATAATCAAAATTTCATTTCATGCAGGATACATGGACTTTTTTTTTTTTGGAAAACGATCAAAAGATACATATTGGCTTCCGATTTAAATACATAATCCTTGGAGTTGGATGGTATTGCGACCCTCATCACAAATTTAGGTGGTGGTACATTCAGGTCCTGAGGAATACATGTTAAGGCAAAATGCCAACCTAAATTACTTGATGCTTGAGGATAAAATCATGTCAGTGCAGGCATGCACTTCAAAGTAGTGCGACAAGTCCCAAGTTACAGGTGCCGGCTTGATGCAAGTAGAGGGCCTTAATAGCCAAGGGCACATTATGTTCATCAGGTGCTTATTATGAAATAAATTAATAAAAAAAGACCATGTAATGTCTTGACTAAATAACGATTGTTGAAATATAAACGCGGAAGCAAAATCAATAAACAAGAACAAGTACATAAAGGAATATAAAAAAGTGTATGCTCAGATTTTACGTGGAACTCCATTCCCTAATGAGCGGGATAAAAACACGGAAGAAGATCTCAAAGGATCGGATCTTCTATTGCGACATCTCAATAAGTACAGGGGGCATGGAGGTCCTTATATAGTCCCACAAACAGACATGAGTCCCACAAATAGTAGATGTGGGACTAAACATGAGTGGGGGTGATAGGCTATTGGAGAGATCCAATTACTCCTTAATTAAACACTCCAACACTCCCCCTAAAGATGGAGCTGAGAAAGTTGTAGCTTGCAACAAAACAAAATATACAATACATCTTCACTCAATACATCTGAGAGACAAGGATAGAGACACCTCGCTCAGATGGGGATAGATACACCCCATTTGAAGTAATCGTTGCCGGTAAAAAAAACCTCATTCGAGGACGGCTCTGCGACGATCATGTCACCAAGAAAAAACATCAATCTTGTTGCAGTAGTCGCTGCGACAACCAAGTTGTGCGAAGAGTAGAGTCGCCGAGGAATGCTTGACTAAATAACCATGGTTGAAATATAAACGCGGAAGCAAAATCGATAAACAAGAATAAGTACATAAATAAAGATAAAAAGTGAATGCTATGGGCATTCTCTCTTTACAACCATGTCGTGTTGTAAACAGAGAAAGTCCAACGTGGAGTAGTAGTCGAGGATAGACACACCTCGACGACATATTCGATGCTCGGTGAAGACGGCTGATAGCAGTAATAGTCTGGAGTGTCGGTCTGTCAGTTGTGGACGGGCAATAGAAGTCCTGAAGATACATCTCATGAAGAAGAGGGTGCCCTCTCACTTCTTTCTCTCATACTTGATAAAATACGAGCATAGATCATCAAGTTGAAAGAAACCAAAAGAAAACATGCATTTTTTGTGCTTCTTTTTTTGCACAAATCATTATCATTTTTTGTACCCGTCCCTTTTTTTGCTATTCCCTTTTTTCGTATGGTTTCCTTTTTGTTCAACTTTTTTTCTTACTCAAAAACTCTTGTTTTTTAAGCCGTTCATTTTTTGTGGCTTTCCTCTTCTTTTTTTGATCAGCCTCCTCTCTCTCTCTCGATCCAATTGGGCCCAAATGACAGCAACCCCTCTTTTTTTGGCCGAAGTAGCTCTACCCGTAATAAAGGCCCATATGGGCCCATGCTAATAAACACCAAGGGGAGGTTGTCTCTTATTCGTCAGAATAAGGTTCCACGATGGGAACCAGGGTTGTAAAAGTCACCCGACCGGCCTGACTAGTAGGTCCGACTAGTCTAGTCAGTGGGGTGGTCGACCGAGTACCGATTAATTCCGACTAAGTACACTAGTCGGCCAATTTTTTGCTTGGAGATACCATAGTTTTATGTGTTTTGTTTTTTTATAAGCAAACTTATAATAATATGCTTAGTGTTTTATTTAAATTCAATTACTTTTTTTATTTTATGATGATAGTATAAAAATGTAAAAAAACTATGTAAACATATGTATAAAAATGAGTTATATATTTAAAATAATCATAAAATTCAAACCCAATTAAAGTTTGACTAAATCCGATTAGTCGTCCAACTGCCGATTAATCCTTAGTGACCCAGCTGACCGAGTACCGAGTACCGACTTTTGCAACCTTGATGGGAACCCATCGCCTCCCAATACCTCGCCTACTCATCTAGAGATGGAGATGGAGGTGCCCTTGTGTGAGGAGAACACAATGTGTGGAGAGGTTGGATTACGACGTGCTGCCTGGAGAAACATGTGCTGACAAGATCTTGATCGAGAGTGAGTGGAGAGTGGCTGCGAGAGGAGGGGGATTTCGCCTGGAGATGGAGTTGACGTGGGATTTTGCTTCTTCTTCTTCTTCGAGGCTAAGGATTTCCCTGAAATGTTAGGATTAGAGTCAAATTAGGATTAGGAATCCTAACGGGATTGGACTCCTAATCCTAATAGTTATTGAGTTGTATTCTATTTATAGTCCTGTTGGGAATATGACTATGAGGTTGTATTTGGGCTATATAAAGAAGGGGTGGAGGCATATTGCTTCTACACCACATCAAGAGGGAATGCCAAAAGAGAAAAGAGAGAGAGAGAGAGAGAGAGAGAGAGAGAGAAAGAGAAGAGAGAGAGAGGTAAGAGAGTGAGGAAACAGAGAGAGTTGTACTCATCTTCTTATAGTGACCTTTCTTCTCTGGTGGTCGCGAGAGGTGACTGACCATCGTTATATATGGTTATCTTTTCTTCACGTGCTTCCGTGGTGGTGGTCGATTGTGCATCCATTTCTGTATTTGAGGAGTCCATATCCAACAACCGGCATCTAAGAGGAGACGATACCGGTGGTTGGTCGTGTTCCCATCAACTGATATCAGAGCTTGATTCGACGACAATGAGGAATACGACGTGGCAGATTAAAGCGAGATTCGACGTCGAGGGGACGACGCAACACAACAGGTACGCTTTCTTCAGAGGCGGTTAAGATCCGACGGTTACGGGAACCTGTTTAGATCGGGAGCATTCGAAGTCCGATTGAGGTGATCCAAGAGTCCAGATAGGGGTTTTTGCGCACTCCGGACGAGTTGGACGGATCGAATCGGGAGGATTCTGCTCTGATTTTTCAGATCGTACAAGGAGGTACGATAAGAAAGCAATGACGAAACTTACACCGAGGGGTGCACCATTCTCCGTGGAACCCTTCAACGAGAATAATGACTTCACCTTATGGCAACAACAGGTATAGAAAATACTCACACGAGGACTTGTGAAAGCTCTCCAGAATAAAGAAAAGAAGTCGAAGAAGATGAAAGAGGAAGAGTGGAAGGAGATGAGGGATCTCGCGAACAATACAATACAAATGTTCTTGACAGACAACACTCTTCGCAAAGTCATCGGCCTGGAGGATTCAACGAAGGTTTGGATGAAGCTCGAAGGATGATAGACGTCCAAATCTTTGACGAATCGGTTATTGATGAAGAAGAAGCTCTGTGGTCTAAAGATGACCGACGAGACAAAGGTTGAAGTGCACTTGGATGAATTCAACAAGATTCTGACATACATGCTCACATTTGAGGAGAAGAATGCGAAAGGAGAATCTCTCTTCAAAGAGGAGGACAAGGCACTGATCTTGTTGAATTCCCTTCCATCTTCCTACATCATATTGTGACGACATTACTCTATGGCAATGAGACCATCACATTGAACGAGACAGTTGCTTCGCTGCTTATGAATGAGTCTTGACAGAGGTCGACGGATGAAGCAACAAATGATGAAGGTCATGTACTGGCAACAGAGGGTAAACACTCAAGATCAAGGGAGACAGAATTCAGAGGTCGATCCAAGTCACAAGGTCCGATCAGATGCTTCTATTGTGACAAGGAGGGTCACAAGATAGTTAATTTTCCAAGACGTGAGAAAGAGAAAGGAAAGAAGGTTGGTGATTCTGAATCCGACCAAGAGGATTCCACCGCAGTCTGCGAGGGAGACTTGCTAGCGTGCTCTAGGGAGATGAAGACGGATTCAAGATGGCTTCTGGACTCAGCATGTTAAGATCACGTGTGCTCATCCAGAGAACAGTTCAGTACATATAATGCAAGCAATGATGACACGATTAAGATGGGAGGTGGAGAGGTTACAACCAAGAAAAATCTGATTTCACTGAGAACGAGTCACAAGGACATCGAGTCACCCTTGAAGGGAGAGTTCTGAGAGCGAGCAAGGGAGCACACACGGTGATGCATGTGACGAGGATGCCAAACAAGGTGTATAAGCACGAGGGAAGCATCGTGACAGGTGATGGAGCTCAAGTTCTTCCCAGGACGAGCAGTACAGTGAGAGAGCGACATGCTATCGACATCTCTACTGTAGAAGTGCGCAAAAAGGAGAAGCGAGTGCGATTCGCATAAGAGAGCGAGGGAACACAGAGAGTTGTACTCGTCTTCTTATAGTGATCTTTCTTCTCCAGTGATCGCGAGAGGTGACCGACCACCGTTATATCTAGTTGTCTTTTTTTCAAGTACTTCTGTGGTGGTGGTCGATTGTGCATCCGCGTCTGTATCCGAGGGGTTTGTATCCAACAACTGGTATCCGAGAGGAAACAATACCGACGGCTGGACATGTTCCATCATGAAACCTATTGGGTTGTAGTGCAACAAATGTATAGCGCATCACCCTTTTTTCGGTTTGGTGATTTCATATCAATGGCGACGTAGTCGTACACGTGAAGAGAACTCACATGGAGTTTCATGCCACCCAGAGTTATTCTACAGAGTTCTTTTAGGGTTTCAGAAGAAGAACCCATTGCTTAAGATACTTGTGCCAATTTAGGGTCTTTCATCTTCTGTTGTGTGCATAAGGCTCGATGCTCGGGCTTCTCTTGGTAATAAATCTTGGAGATGCATATGAGAAAGGTGCAACGGTGGCCTAGAGATAAGAGTACCAGGCTAGAGATGCATTGTGATTGCGTTCATGAAGAAATTGCATGGAGATCTAGGGTTCCAGGAACCCTAGAAATTCTCAAATCTTGGCGACTACTTGAAGCTGTGAGATTTAAAGTCGTTGTGAACTAGGGTTTCAGAAACCCTAGTTCCTTTGAACTTAACAAAGATAATTTTTAGAACTTTGAACAAAAACATGAACATAAGCACCATCATGAACAAGAATTTGAAATTGAAACTTCAAAAAATCGATCCTCAGAGCAGAGGCGCTCTGATATGAACATAAAAAATAAATCTTCCACAATAAACCCTAAAATCGATTGTTCTGACACCATGTTGAAATATAAACGCGGAAGCAAAATCGATAAACAAGAACAAGTACATAAAGAAATAAAAAAGTTGACGCTTAGATTTTACGTGGAATCCTACTCCCTAAGGAGAGGGATAAAACCACGGGAGAAGGCCTCAAAATGCCGGATCTTCTTTTGCAATCTCTCAACGAGTACATGAGGTGTGGGGCTCCTTATATAGCCCCACAGACAGACCTGAGTCCTATAAATAGTAGATGTAGGACTAAACATGAGTGGGGTGTAGAGATCCAATTACCCCTCTATTACATACTTCAACAACAATATTTATACATAACTAGTATACTGAGAATCAAATGGTTTTACTTCAAATACCCAATGAAGTCCCCGTCTAATAAGAATCCTGATGGGCAACCAATTATGTATTTGCATCTGTTATACTCCTTATATTTTATAAGCATAGATAGCAAAAGAGAACAAATGAATTGACCTGTACGGACTGTTACGTACTTCTTTTAAACAGAATCGATCCCCACTTTGAGTGCACGTCATCAAAGGTTGATTTTAAGGATGTCCAGTACTCTGACTGAATCTTTAAGACTTCAAGAACTGCTTGAAGTCCCATTTTTGAGGGTACTATGCTGCCCACTTTCTCCATGGGAGTCTCACCAAGAAGCACCTTACATGATCAAAATAAGAAACATGTTTATCATAAGCATTCATTCACCATTCATAGCACGGAAAAAGTCTTTACTAATGAACCTTGATAACTGCTGTAGCTGAGGAAGATATTGATCGAAGATTGTAGCTGTAAATTGCATATGAAGCATTTTAAGGAAAGAAAGTTGTCAATGAACACTAAAAATGTAATGGACACGAACCCTCCTTCAAGTATGACCAGAATCTTTTTTTGACATAAGCTTGATAACATATGCGTCATACATGCATAACCAGAAGGCGTCACCTGAAATTGACAAAGACATGCCAAATAGTACCACATTCAGTGGAAGTGAGAAACCAGATAAGAATGAGGGGAAACTAGATGGAATTCACTTCACAACAGCATTATCATATTTCCAAAAGATTCATACAAAATGCAAAGGGATAACAGAACCAACTTAGTAGTAATTGGCATTGCCGAGAAGATCAAATGAATGCCACAACAAATGCCTACTGAACTCTGGCCCTAAACATTCACTTGTCACAAAGCATGTGCACATAGGCAGTTTCAACAATGCACACGATTAATAATAAACATCTTTTCAAGAGCCAATTACAATGTAAAAAATGTAAACTTAGATGTAACATCGTTTACACAGTTTGGATAAACTTGTGAATATTACCATGTAAAAAAATATTTTTTTTGAAGATTACATGTAGTGAACATGTAAAACACGAAAACATAGGCCAGAAGCATGAGAAAGGCAGTACTTTTTTTTCAAACTTCAACCAATGCAAAGAATGTCAGTTCATTATTTTGGGTACTGATCAATCAGATATGAACATGTATTTTTTCTCTACAAATAGACAGTGTGGCCACTCCATTAAAAATCCTCTAATATGGCATGGAATCAACATTTTACAAAAGTGCTTAAGATTGATTGAATCTGAATCAAGAGAAACAGGTTATTGTAATATTATATTCTAAGGGTCTAAAACAGATCATCGACAACGTTCCTGACAACCAGACTTTGGCATACGAGTCATCGGCCTCCCACGAGGCATAGATCCATGTCGTCTCTGCTGGCTCATCCTCAGTAAGAATGTGCATCTTATTGTTTGACTTCATGAGACTCATGAACTGCATCGCCCAGAGCTCATAGTTTGACCCGTCCATCTTTACTATTGGCGTGGGGCCTTTGAACGCGCCTATGGAGGGCATATCTAACCTTGGATTCTGAGACATCGCCGCTGGAGAAGAACTAGGGTTTGTAGACAGAGTGACAGATGTCTACACAAACTACATAGGATTTGAGTGTGTGTAAACGTTACGCGCCCAAATCCATAGATACGGAGGACGAGACGGCTACGATCAAGCCGACAGGAGGCGCAGCGGTAACGGCTAGGGCGGGGGCCAGTAGCCGACTAGGGCACAACCGAAGTTGAAGGCGGAGGCGGGATCCCGGAGCGGGGGCCGGGCTAGGGCACGGCGGTGGCGGGATCCCGGAGCGGCAGGGCTGGCGAAGGCGGGATCCCGAAGCGGGGGCTGGGAGCCGGGCTGGGGACCGGCGAGGGGAGGGGGCCGGGCTGGGGCCGAGAGGGCAGCGGAAAGCCCGAGAGAAGAAGGGCGGCGGCGGAGGAAAGAAAGAGAGGGGGGGAGGGCGGCGGGTGGCGGGTGGGATGAGCCCTAGGGTTTAGGCTCTGATACCATGTCGGGAGAATAATAATAGTTGTCTATTCCAAAGAGCCCTAGGGTCTCTTATATAGAGAAGACCCATGGGTAAATTACATAAGACGGAACATAGAATAAGAAAAGGTACGAAAGGTACACAGACTACATAATTCTTTCGACAGTAACCATGTAAGATATTTAGATATGTGTCTACATATATTGATACATGTCTAATACAATACAAAAAAATGGATTATTTAACAGGGTATTCATATCTGTATCCACCAGAAAAATATGTAACAATATCCACCAAAACCAAATACACACATCCATAACCACTTGAAACCAATACAATGGCAGACGGATGCTGATATATCCATATCCTGTGCAGATGAGGCAAAAAAAGAGATCAACAAAACAATGCATAATGACACAATTCAATGAAAACACACAAGAAATGAGAGAAAAGAGGAAATGACAGACAAAAAAATAGCTTATTTTATATTAGGCATCATAAAAGATCCATAACTTGTGTTTCCTTGAGAATGGTATCATTATGCAGTTCCCCAATTTATATTTATCCAAGTTGTATGCCAAAAAGTGAATTCAACTAAAAGCATTGGCATCCTAGACACTCAATCACTCAACTAGTTCATGTGAGAAAATATGAATTACAAGTCTGAAGGAAGTCCACGGCACAACCAGAAAATCATCTCAACAGAGCTACAAGATATCTTACATCACAGCATCCAAGAGGGTCACCTCTAGCAGCATCAAATCCTGCCGATATTATAGTCAAATCTGGTGCAAATTCATTTGCTGCAATCATAATGCAATCAGTGGACAGAAAGTAACCAATTAATACATAAAAAGAAAACATGACGGATAAACCATACTCGGTTCTTGGAGGAAACAATTCTCTATAACAAAAATGCAAACTCCAGCAAGCAAGTTTCACGATAATACAATACAATTACAATAGTTTGAGATAACACATATAAAATATTGGAGTAAGAAATTTATTTCACATTTACGCGATCCCAGCATAGCAAAGCATTATTACAACCAGTCACTACAATATTAACAAGAAACTCACAAGCCATTGACACAATCCCAGCACACAAAGCACCACTAATACCAGTTGCATTACGTAACTTGTTGCAGAAGACACATTCACCCGCCCAAGATATTTGGGTTTCACTTTTCAAGTGACATTGCAGTTATGCTCAAGGTGCTTATCTTGAGACCACGTACCTTTAATTTCTCACAGTTTTGTAAAACAAGCATTCAAAGCAAGTCAAGTTTAAGTCTCAGTCATCGTTGCAAGAAGAGAGATATGAATCTTTCAGTGGCAATGTACCCTTATTGACATCTTCTAGTTAGCATGTACTCATCTTCATTGATAACAGTTGGACCTCTCGACATTCTTTACCCCTCTAGGACAAACAGTTGTTTATCAAGTCATTATGCGGTGTCACAAAGCTTCCCCTCTAGAGTTGCATTACTTGTCCAAGGTAGGCTGACAGGTTATCTACATTTTTTGTTGGATTTCCTCATTTTATAAATATAGTCTAAATTCAAGCTTCGAAATAGGCATGTCTCAAACTATGAGGATCTCTTATATTTTTGTGGGCCCTCTAACTCAGATATCAGCACGGTAGTCTCATTTGATCATGATATAACATACCCTGGTCTAACATGAGCATAATCACATAAGTGCATTCAAATGTCAATTAGTTTAAGGTTCTCGTGTGAGAGTGGTGTCATCTCATGTGAGATTGGTGTATCGTACATGTCAATTTTCTCCTGCAAAATGAACTACACTAGGTGGTCTACTCCTTCGGTCCTTCCTACGCTGCTTATTTAGACAAAACATACGTATTTCCAAGTACAATAATAAAGTGGGACAAATTTTAGATTGCATGCCATTAGGTGGGAAAGCTATTGTCAATGATTTGGTGGTCGTGATGGCAGTAAATGCTCCAAGTATGTTGTTATCATGGAAGGAAATATCGTGATATATCGGCGATATATCGCCGATTACTTGTTATCTCACATGAAAAATAAACTAAACAAAAAATAATAACACTTTGCTGAGACCATGTATGATTTTTTTTGAGAAGCCGAATGATGTTCATCAAACTTGACATGTCAGAGAAAATTCATTAACATAAAAACACATTAAAACCCGAGTAAATCTCCATTACCGATGCAATGACACCCATGATGCATGCAACCCCTTTGAGCTTGCACCACATTTTCAACACAATATCGCTCACCCTTGAAGACTGCAGCATTGCTCTCACTCCAAAGTGGCCACAGTCTGCAATTGTCCTGATTCAGTTCTAGTGCCTTCCGATCAATCAACCATCCAGACACGAAGCTCGCTAAAAAGGTGTCTGAAACACACATCAACCAACGTGATCCCCGTCATCCCCCACAGCAAGGCTGCGCTCACCAACAAAACTGAATATTCTTCCTGATTTGAACTTAAATCATTTTGTCACACATGTGCTTTCAGTATGTCTAGTATGCAAGAATGCTGAAGATGTAAACTCATTGTATGCCGTCTTAATCCTGCTTCCATAACAAACTAAGATGATACCCACGCTTCGCTGTGTTATAATATTCAGCGTAAATTGTGAATATTCAGAGAGAAACGTCCAAGCAGCAATGGAAGAAATATAATTTACAGTGATAGTTTTTTTATATTTCTATCGCTATATCTTCCATATTAAATATATGCTTATATTATTTGTTGCAATATGATTATTCATATTTGAAAATTAGCAATGAGTATCATATCTATTGTTATATCATTATTGACGGTCTATATAACGTTGCTTATCCGTTTGTATTTTTTAAAATATTAAGTAATTTTTATTATACAATAACGAAACATTTTCTCATTATAAGCAAGGTTAACTGCATATATTCTTTACTTGTAAATAAATTCCAAAAAGGTCCGTCTTCTTGAGCTATTTTACAGTATACTCATTTATGTGTAACTAATTTTATTTAGAAATTTGATATGATATTTTTATTAAGACAAATATTAATTGTATATGATATTCCATGTTTCAAAACAACAATATCTTAGTTAAATATAAATACTTACTCGACGCAACCTAATGAACATAGTAAGCTTTTGCAATATATACACATAAAATCTACACACTTCCATAATTTTATTTTTCCCTCCTCAAAATGGATGTGTTATTAACTCTATGTTTTTTCCACATACACTTTATAATTTTTTCCGTAAAGTTGAATGTTTCTTCTAAAATGTTAATAATCTCAATCATTAAAGTATCATAACATATATAATACGTAGAAAAGGGTAAAAAATAAATAGAAGTTGCATTTCAAAAATTGAATACAAAAGAAGAGAAAAGAGACAATATCTCCGATGCCAAATTGATCGGTCAACGAATTATTTAAATACTTGTTGCCATATCTTGCGATCAATGTGAAATATATGACCAAGAATATTATTCGTTGTTAAATAATATTTTGTTCAGAATACTAATAAGTAAGAAACCCTTTTATTGTTGTTTGTATTGTAGATATAATTAAAATACTTTTAAACCAAGGACTAGAGTTAGTTATAATTTTCATAAGTTTTTGTGTATATTTGAATTTTAACAGTTTTATGTGATATTTTTAAGTGATTTTGTATGTTGTACTATATAATAAACTATACGCAGTATATTTTTTGGACTTTTTAAAGAAATATTCATATTTTTATGAATTTTTAAAGTTAAAAGTGATTTTAATGTACCATTTTTTATTTATTAAAAATATTAACCATTTTTATATTTTTCCAAAACCAATTTAATATTGTATAGCGTATATTATTAGGTATTTTTATGTATTTTTATGGAATTTTACGCAATTTATTTATTATAGAAACAATAAGGATTATTTACTAGATACACTATATAAGGGTAGATATGTAATTATAAAAAAGTTCTAAGCCTCCTCCCACTATGAGTAGGGTCGGCTACATGGATTCTTGCTCAAATCCATGTTGAAAAATTCGACTATTTTTTACGCTGGCTGTCGACTACCTAACGCAACCCCTGCAAGAGGGGGATTTGAACCCTGGTCTTTTGGGTGGTAGACACACTGCACTACCATCAGACCATTTAAGTGGGGGCTACATTTAGATATGTAATTATACTAAAATAAAAAACATGTTCTTGTATTTCTTCAAGCTTCATTATGGCACCCGTAGGGAGTTGATGAGCTTCCTCTTCATCTCGCTTGAAGCGTGGAGGCAATGACCTGATTATTGAGAAGCAACTGCTGCACTGGCAATCATATATCTCATTTAGGTAAACTTCATTTTCCCTCTCCTTCTTTCTTCTTCTTCATCCATTACTCTTCTTATTCACCCACTCCTTTTATTTCCTCTCTCTTCATTCCACCTTGCTTCTCACACCGAACCATTGAAATCACTACTTTTTCAACATAAAACTCTCTCTCCCTGTCACAAATTTCGATTTCTTTTCGAAATTTTCAGGATGACTTCTTTGAACTAATTGAGCTGTTATTTGCAGGATTATACATGTACTATGCAAATCTAGATTGAGACTTTCAAGAGCTATAGCCTACTCTAACGATTCTAAAGCCTCTAGTAGTAAGTATGATCACACATAATCTCACAACACAACCTTCGATTGATTTCCCAAGTATATGCCCTAAAAATATGAGTAGAATCACAATCCGTTCCCAAATGTGAGTATATTTTTATTTGCATTCCTATTCTACAAAAATTAAATATCCATATTTTGCTTCGAGATAATATAATACCAAGTATATACATATCCGGCTCTGCCGTCTTAGCTCAGCAGGTAGAGCGCGTGGCTTTTAACCACGTGATCGTGGGTTCGATTCCCACAGACGACTTTTCATAAATTCATATTACTTGCTAATTTTTTTGCGGTGACTCCCACCTTGGGAGCTCACCCTCTTTTCCATCAGAAAAAAGTATATACGTATCCGATTGCGGTGCTATAATAAATAATGTTCAACTTACGGACATCTCTATTCATATTCATATATATATGTCCCTAAGAAATTAATGTAGTCATATCCATATATTCTAAAACTTAGATTCGGTAGTCCTATATATGTATGTCCGTATATAAAAAATGTAAATGTATACTTGTGGTATTCATATTTGGGGAAATACATAGAGAGGACATCTTAAAGGAAAATATTTGTTATATTTGCTCTCTATAAAAAATAAATGCATGTCTATTTATATACATAGACGGAAGTAACGACATTTAACATTGCATGTCATTTTTTGCTCTTCGTGTCCACTTCGTATTCAGACTGAACACCGGCTTCATGATCGTAATGCCACGGAGACGTTGGGTGGTGGGTGGAGGGGAGCTCTGGTTCTTTAGGGGCGGAGAAGCCTTGGCCGACGTCGGGGAGGACAAAGGCGGCCTTGTGGAGCTTGTCTATCAGGCCAAATCTGGAGGGTGATTAATGCCCATATCTGTTTGCTTTGTTTGGAGAGCCTCTTCCCAAGCCCTCGTCTGTAAATCTACCTTTAGGATTGATGAATACCATTTTTAGGTTTTTTCGTTTTGTTGTGTAATATTCTAGAGGTTCTTCACGTGGAATCTCTCTATACGTCGAGGTAGAGGCGTTTGTGGTTATCAACTCAAGGGCTTTCTTTGGGAGCAATTACGCCTGTTCTTTGTTGCAATTGAAGCCATATGATGGGAGATTCATATGGGAAGATCTGTAAAATCTTGTTGATTTCTATGCTTAAAAGCTTCCGAAGTTCTCGAGATGTTGGGTTTAACGCAGACTATCGGATCTTGTTGCTAGAAGAGGGATGGAGGATTCAACAACTGCCTAGCGAGGGCGGAGGTAGAAGGGACGGGAGAGGGTGTGAAGGTGGGGGTTGGGGGAGGGGAATAAGGGAGAGGAACTCACTTGACGACGATGAGGCGGTGACCTTCGAGGAGGTAGCGGTTGTTGTCGTTAAGGGGTCTATTGGGGGCGATGACCAGAGGCGGCAACGGAGGAGAGGGCTATGGCGAGGATGTTTTTTGGTAGAGGGGGAGAGAGTGTGTGGTCTCAGGAAGGAGAGACAAAGGTAGAAGTAGCAAAGAGAAGGTGTGTCGCGTGGTGTGGTTTGCAGGAAAAAGGCGAATGGAAGGGTTACACATAGCACGGGAAGAGAGAACAGGACACAGAAGAGAAATAGAGGGAGCAGTAGTGGGAGATTGGGAGAGGTCGACGTAGAAGCGTTCCACGTGGCACAAAGCTGGGGTAAAACCCAGCTTTAAAATAGGTATATAGATTCTCACCGCCAGCATCAACATCACCAATGTAATCTCCATTCCACAAGCTCTATAACCACCATATCTAAAAGATACACCAACACAAGCCAAAATAGTTATTTGTAATTCTAAGACCATTCACTCTGACATCTATGTAAACTTTCAAAGCGAACATCGATACCATCACCCCAGAGTCGGCCTGCCACAATCATCCGAATCGTTCATTTTTAACATGTTTCCATAGTACTACCTTTCCCATACCAGAGTCATTATAGATCAATAAATGCAGGAATGCATTTACACACCTAAGCATCCCCCTTGAGGGTAAAGTATTGGAAAAGAAGACTTCTCGGGAAAAAAAATATATTTGAAGACAAAACCCAAAGTAAGTTTATACAAGTCATGGTAGTCATACCACCATACCATATAGGTCAGGTTAGTGATTTCTGTCAGCATTACAAATAGTGCCTAAGCTCCAACTGCCAGAATTTAAGAATCCAATCACAATACAAGCACTCCCCAAATGAAACTTAAAAATAGCAAAAAGAACCGGCTCTTAAGATATCCTACTGCTCACTTGCAGAGGTATTGACAGGAAAACTATAATAGAACAGAGACCAAGCGAAGTACCTATAGGAAGCACAATATGCTGAAAAGCAAAAATGTAGTCATTATCCCCAATTCCTCCAGTTGGCCAAGGTATATTGACTGAATATCCCTCCCCCTCCAAGATCCCAACCTGCTCTCAAAAATGGAAACAATGCATTGAAAAATACTAGTTCAAATATTGCCGATTTCGAGGTTACAGATAACAAGTAATGTAACTATAAGCAACCATAACTCGCAGCCCTATCTAGATTTACTTAAATTATTTTTCCACAAAAAAATGCCACCATCCACTGGAAAAAGGGTTACAAAAGGAAAAATATATCGAAAAAATGCAGCGACAATAGCAATTTTACTTAATTCTACAAAACAACAGTACCCAAGAATGAACTATACTGACTAAGCTGCCATAATATCATCATCCTCGTCACAAACAAGGCCACAGTGCCTCCCCCCACGCCTCAGCACGAAGATTTAAGCATTGCAATGCAATTTATATGCATACTGTTGGAGTAATATATAATGAAGATTTTTTTCTCTTAAAAGCCAAAGTGGCAACCATCCAGCCTGATATGCCCTCCAGAATTTACTCAAAACAAAAACAAAAAGTACAACTCCTATAAAACCTATCAATGCCACAAGTGCACCTAAGATGCATAGAACCCTTCACGATGTGCACGACATTCTTAACATAAATTCAGAAAAGCTCCCACCCTCTAAGACGGTCGCATTTCTTCCATTCATTTTAACCAAGGAATGTAAGTGGCCAGTACCTACCTTCACATTTCCTATACATAATCCATGCCTCCAATTGCTCTAGATCTGAAACTAACCCAGAAGATGATTCACCATTTGCATATATCCATAAGATTATCAGCTCTCCTCAAACCATCATTGCAAATGGACAAGTGAAGAACAAGTGCTCCCATTTTCCTCCATGTTACCACACTGAGCATGTATTGCCGAGGCATATCCCCTGTTTTCTCTTAAGAGCATGTAACCAGAGCCCCTCGTCTCACCAAGCACGTACCTTCAGCCACAAAGGTGCCTTAATCTTCAACAACAATTTGCGCTCCATGGAAAACTCTTCATCAATTATGGATACCATACGATGAAGATATGATAAAGTCCTCGCCTAACCACTCCTGCAAATCCCGCTCGTGACCCACCGACACAATTCCGGTAACAACAAGACAAGCGATGTGAGGTCAACAACCCTCTCATTTGAAAGTGATGCAATAAACCTGGGTACTCATCACCATACCTAGCCACCACCATATGCATATACTCTATGACAACAAACAACCTGGTGAAGGCCTCTACAAGCTGCCTATTCCGAGAGTAACCATCCAACTAGAATACAGATACCTTGTTGTTCGCTAATTTTCTCACCACAGATATAGGGGCACTAAGACCCACCATAACATCAAAGATGTTCTCACTAATCATACTCTCCTAGCTTAAGGCATTGTACCTTAGAAAGGTTGAAGAATCCTACCACATCGCTCGCCATCTACTTCGATGTTGGTTCGTGAATCAATTATTATGAATATCTAAATAGGACTTCTGAAAGCTTGTTCTAGGGTCTTCGACCGCTTTTTCTTGTGGCCTTCCCTAACCCCACCAATCAGGAGTTCTCGACGAGGTCACAGAGAATAGGGATGCGGTGGTTAGCTTTTGAAGAGGCGGGTTGATCAGCAAGTTGTCTGTAGAGCGACAAAAGGGCTTTCAAAGACGATTCTGGAGGAAGATGTCAACGAGGTTTTGACAACTTTGAAAGAAGACTTTCTAGGAACATATGGTTTCTCAATTTTCATCTTCAATAAATTATAGGACATTGTTGTAGCATCGATGATATATTTAATTTTGATAATGACTTTTGTATAATTATATTTGTTTTTCTGCTCTACGAAAATTTGTTGCAGAATGGCTCTTTGCTCAATATCTTATCACAATTCTTTCAAGCTATATTATTATTTTATCAAAAGCTGCATTATATTATCTCAAAGAAGTCATAGTTAATATTTTTTCAAGAATATATGATATGATCTATGGAAACAATGATAGCTGTTAAATTCTATTGTATACATGTTGATCTAGGATTAATATCCTCACAAAAGAGACAATCAAAAATCACTTAAAAATAATTTTCCACCAAACAACCTTTTCAACCGACTGATGAGGGTGAATCGCCCGTTGGACTTACGAAACCGTTTTAGACGACTAATCTTTTTTCCAATCGGCTAACTTGACTATGACCAACTAACACCAGAAAATCTTTCTTGATCTCTCAAGCACTCTAACATCCAATTCTTCATTACCCTCAAGTGCTTCATTCTTCTTGAGCAATCTGCTTAATCAATCTTGTGCTTAATCAATCTTGAGCTCCAAGTCGCATCTATTTGTTGCTAGTCTTTTCTGATAAAATTACAAAAGATAGGATGTAGCACTCTGCTTCTCCACCTTTGACACCGATGTAGGTATTGACCCCAAAAAGATAGGATGTAGCACTCTGCTTCTCCACCTTTGAAAAATGAGAGCGCTACCCTCTTTCATAAGCCTACATACATCCTCCCACACGACCACATTTTTCAAAATCATGGCTACATCAGTTCCTGACCTAAATCCTCCTATGACGTCGTATGCTGCTGTAATGAAGGATAAAATTAAACCGCATAAATGGGTGCCTCTATTAAAATTAGATATCCAATCTATGAAAAGGGGTAAGCCATCACTGAATTCTTTGAAGATGAAGTCCAAGATTTAGAAGAACTTTTCATCATTGCTTGATAGAGAAATTTTCTAGAGGCAGACCAAAACTGATGGATATTGATGCGACAGTTAGGAAACTTACACAATTTGAAAATCATGTTCAATTGGGTGTCCTTGATTCGAGACACATTGATAAAGTTTGAATCTTATAAAAACTACATCAGTGTCGCATGGATGATGGATCGCATATGTGATTGTATATGCCTATGCGACATGCAAACTAAACCAATTATATAAATCGGAGCATTATGCACCTTAAGCACATATGCGACCCACACCAGCATAGCCTGCATACTGCTCTGGCAGCTTGGTGGCTCAACCAGTAGCTTAGTGACTCAGCATCCAGGAGCTCCAACTCTCCAATCCTCTCATTCGGGTGCATACCTCCAAAGCTCCGTTGTAAGAATGCAATGCATTTACAGAGTTACGGTGCATTATGCCATTATGTACATTCAATGTTTTATGTTTTGTTCATGTATTATTTTCATGAGTATATGCAATGCATCGCCTAATATTTTAATATGTGTCGATTGATGTTCTGATCATGTATTGCCATAGATGTCAAGGCGCATGCCTAGGCGTTTATAGAAAAAGGCATACGCCTTGGGCCTCCTAGGCGCCAAGTCTAGGCGCGCCTAGGCTTGCGCCTTGACATCTACAAAATTTACTTTTTTGTGTATACCCGAGAAACCCTCTTTTTTTGTGTATACCATGCTTTTGATTGTGATGATGTAGTATAGATTTCGACTTGTGGTCAAGATAAGCTATCCCAAGTTCCAACTTGCAATCAAGAGTGAGGGTTTTTGGTAACCCTTAAATAAATTTTCTCGATTTTTCACGGTATGTATATGGCAATATGGTAACCAAATAGAAAATGATGTTTATAAAATTTATGTAACTATAGTACTTTGAAAGTTGGTGTTGCTCCGATCGAGGATAAGATGCGAGAAAACCGCTTAAGATGGTTTGGTCATTTGCAAAGACGATCAGCTGATGCACCAGTTAGGAGATGCGAGTGTTGGGATGTTGAGCCGGCTAAGAGAGGGCGGGGACGGCCCAAGAAATGTTGGAAAGAGACCATACGAAGGGATCTTTGTTTTGTGGACATAAGCCCAGGATTGACCCAAGATAGATCTGAATGGAGGTGAAGAATCCATGTAGCCAACCCTACTTAATTGGGGGAAAAGGCTTTGTTGTTGTTGTTGTTATAGTACTTTGATGTGATCACTTATCCTTTTTCTAAGATTGGTAGCAAGAAAGATTTGGCTTTTGATTGGTAGAAGGGTCATAGCACGTGTAGCCTTTTTGAGACCTTGAAAATCCTTGAACAAACACTTTTGATTGCAAGTTGGAACTTGGGATAGCTTATCTTGACCACAAGTCGAAATATGTACTACATCATCACAATCAAAAGCATGGGATACACAAAAAGGGGGTTTCTCGGGAAAACACCTAGTACGCCAGGCGCGTCCAGGTTTAATGCCTTGTCGCCTTGCCACCTTAATAACCATGTGTATTGCAGATATGCATGTATGTGTATTGAAGTTCTGCTATTATGAATCATCTAATATGTAAAGCTTTTATATATAAATGTTATTTTGCCATTAAATGTTACGAAATTAATGGCATCTACTCAACCATCTAACATAAACTGTTTTTTCTTAAATCTTCTTTAACTCCACTTTGATACATAAATTCAGTAGTAATAATATTTATAAATATTTATTTAATTTTAAATTAAAATTTAGAAAACGCACAAAACCGCATATACCCCGCATATACTCTAGCATACCGCTTATTCAGTATTCGGTAACATGGACGCATACGCATACTGCTTTCTTGAACCTTGGACTACATCAATATGTATCAATAGTCTCTGGAAGATTGGCAGTAGTTTGATTACTCTAATCAGATCGTCCCCTTACTTCCAATAGAGTGGGATTTCCGATGCTGAACTTGCAATTTATAAATGAAGGAGCTCTGAAATCAATTGTGAGACCTATAGGTTGGTTCTTATATGTTGACAAAGATGTGATTAATCTAATTAGGCAAGGCCATATTAGAAACAATATTGAAGTAGATCTTACTGAACCCATTGGTGACCTTGTTATCATTAAATGCGAGGAAGGGAAATCAAGAAGGCAGTGGTATATGAAAATCCTTCCCCATGTTGTTATTTTTGCAATAATGTAGGTCATGTGATGGAAAATTGCTCACTTTAAGAAGCGATCAGGGGCAGAGCAACAAGGGGGTGAGAAAGCTGAAATGAAAGGAAAACGTTGTGAAAAAAAGTGGGTGGTACAACTACGAAAGGGATATGCTGCTTTGAGAACTCAGGAGAAGGGAGAATCGTCCAAAGGGACGCAAAGTGTAGAAAAGGACTCCCTCAAAAATAAAGTTGAAAATATGGTGCCTGGGCACACCATTCAAAGACTGTCCCTTGAGAAGGTGGTACCTCTGGAAAATTCTGGCAAGGGACATATACAAGAGCCTGCTAAAAATCGTTTTGCTGGACTTTACATAGCACTGGAAGTACCATGACCAATGAAGTTTCATGGGATGAACTATGACCTAAAAATACAAAGTTTTCTCAAGTTGATCAAAGATATGACAAGGAACATGTATTAAAACCAGGGAATTCCAGGATCTGAAATATACTTGTACCTCGAATTGTCAACAAGGTGATGCATCATCCCATCAACGACCTACGTACTCCAAGGCAACGAATACATATCCAAAATTGCATCTTCAAATTGATACCTTTCATATGAAGTAAACAAGCTTCTATGTTTGATCACTAGTCTAGTATGAAGGGGTTCCTTATAGCATAAAGATGTAAATAAAGCCGACTAGTTGTCATTGTTTTCATCAACTGGCATATAATATGCCGGTAGATGTACAGACAATCGGACTGGGAAGTACATCATTGCCATCTACGCCAAACCTCTTTGTTGGAAAAAATGAACGAGATGTTTATTCCATCAGCCCTAGGCTCTCTTATATAGGAGAGTAGCCTATGGGTAAATTACATAAAGCATACAGCTGAAAATAAAAATAACAGAGAAATACAAAGGAAACTAATATATATGTTAACACTCCCCATCAAGATGGAGCATAGATATCAATCATGCTCAGCTTGGACGCACACTTCTGGAATGGGCCTCGTAGTAATGCCTTGGTGAATGTATCGGCAGTTTGATTTTCTGAAGTAACATGAGATAGCGCAATGAATCCCTTCTGAATCATGTCACGTATGAAGTGACAGTCAACTTCAATATGCTTGGTCCGCTCATGGAATGTTGGATTGTTTGCAATGAACAAGGCTGCCTGATTGTCACATTCTAAGTTCATAGGAAGTGGTACATCTATACATAGATCTGTAAGCACAGCCTTTACCCACATCATCTCTGTGCTAGCCTGGGCCAAAGCCCTATATTCAGATTCAGCACTAGATCTGGCTACCACCATCTGTTTCTTACTCCTCCATGATATTAGAGAATCTCCAACGTAGATTGCAAACCCAGAGGTGGACTTCCTGTCCTTGGAACAACCTGCATAGTCTGCATCCGCACATGCTGAGATAGAAATCCCCTTGCCCTTCTTGAATAGCAAACCTGCACCTGGAGATGATTTGAGGTACCTGAGTATCATATGTATGGCATCCATATGAACCTGACGTGGTTGCTCCATGAACTGGCTGACACGACTCACTGCAAAGGATATATCGAGCCTAGTGATTGTGACATACAACAGTTTGCCTACCAA